>JAVQMF010000038.1:19027500-19627500 GCA_032878935.1 Erythrophleum fordii
TAAGGTATAGGAATAGGTTGTACATAAGTAAATATATCATTCATCCATGCAATAACAAGATGTATTATGACTTGAAGAAAATGTGTTTGGTAACCTGGGATGAAAATGGATATAGCCGAGTATGTCTCAAGATGTTTAGTATGTCAAAGAGTTAAAATAGAACACTAGAAGCTAGCTGAGTTACTTCAACCCCTGGACATCTCAGAATGGAAATAAGATAGTATAGCTATAGATTTTATTATGAATTTACCCAGAACATCATTAGGACATGATGCCATATGAATGATAATGGACAAATTAACTAAGTCAGCCAATTTCTTAGCAATGAAAACCACTTACACCTTAGATAAATTGGCCCAACTATATATAAAAGAAATAGTGAGACTACACAGTGTCCATAGGAGCATAGTATCAGAAGAAGATCTTAGATTCACATCAAATTTCTAGAAATCATTACATGATGCCTTAGAAACCAAATTAAGATTTAGTACAGCCTATCACCCTCAGACAGATGGTCAAATAGAAACAACCATCCAAATCCTAGAAGACATGCTAAAGGCTTGTGCCTTAGAGCTAAAAGGAAATTGGGATACCTATTTGCCTCTAACAGAGTTTGCCTATAATAGTAGTTATCAGTCTAGTATCTAGATAACATTATATGGGAGAAAGTGTAGGTCCCTAATGTGCTAGGTTAAGGTTAAAGAGAGGATCCTTATAGGCCCAGAATGAATGGACTAAACCTCGAGACAACTAAAAACCATCATAAAGAAATTTCTAATGACACAAAGTAGACAAAAGAATTATGCTAATAAAAGGATAAGGCTGTTAGAGTTTGAGATTGGAGGCTATGTATTTATTAAAGTGTCTCTGGTTATAGGGATAGGTAGGTCCATAAAGAATAGAAAACTTAGTCCAAAGTACATAGGCTATTTCCAAATTCTTGATAAAGTTAGACCTGCAGCCTACACACTTGCCTTTCCCCCAAATTTAAGCCAAGTACATAATGTTTTCCACGTATCCCTACTCAAAAAGTATTAGCTAGACCTTTTACATGTCAAAGAATATGAGAATATACAATTACAAGATAATCTATTTTATATAGTATCACCAAATTAGATTGTGGATATTAAGTTAAAGCATTTAAGAACAAGGCAATATTGCTTATAAAGGTGGTTTAGAAAGGGCTATCTTCTAAGGAAGCTACTGGTGAGCTAGAAGAAGAAATGAGAAAGAAATATCTAAAGCTATTCTCATGAGGCATGTATTTAAATTTCGAGAATGAAATTTTATTTAAGGGGGGAGAAATATAACATCCATCATTTTAAAAGCCATAAACTAAGTAGATTACTAAATGAAGTCCCCTAAATTGAATTATTAGAGGCATAATAAAATTGAAGCAATAATCTAGACATATAAAAATGAGGATACAAAACTAGAGGTGCCTAGATATCGAAACCAAAATAGCTAAACAAAAAATGACGAAAATGAAATGGAATTTTGTAACGACCCTAACTTTTAATTATCATAATTAAGGTTAAGTATATAATTAATAACCATAAAATTTAAATTAGGGTTGAAAGTCATTACAACTAATTATATTCGAAAAATGTTGAGAAATTTGAACCTTAGTATTATTAGGGTCATTAATTAGACAACCACAATTATTCAAATGTGCAAGTGAATTTAATCATTAATAAAGAGCCTTTGATTCTTCCATCCATCAATTCCAACTCATAAAAACCTCTTACAAGTGTTTCTAAATCATTCCTTAGTATTACCATAAAAGAAACTAAAGTTTCTAGGTGAATATGAGAAATTGAGCACCTTCGCCGCGACTAAATTCTCTTTTGCCGTGACCAATTACTCTCGAGTTCAACTCCTTACACCTCCACAAATTTCACGCATTTTGCTGTGGCCAAAAAACCCTTTCACCGTAGCCAAATACCCTCTGGAACACCCCCAGACTTGTTTCGCAGACTTAGCTACAACTAACCTTACTATTCACTGTGGTCAATTTCTCTCTGTTTTCTTCCTTGGCAGGTTTGCCACATTTGGCTGAGGCCAATTAAATGTTGACTGCGGCCAATTCCTCTCTGTTACTATTTGGCCGTGACCAATTAAATGTTAGCCGTAGCCAATTCCCTTCTATTCCTATTACTCTTAAGATTTTATCTCATGCTCTCCAATTCCCCTTCTAGCAACCCTCTAGGCCATTTTAACTTAGTTTGTGAAGATTTAATATCTTTCTTTTACCTAATCTACTTAACACATCTATTATTACCCATTTAAAACTCAAATGTAAATCCTTAACCTTCTGGCCACCATAAATTAGTGAGTTTATAGATCAATGATAGCAAATAGTTCACACACTACTCATATTTCCATTCAAACATAAGTTGCATTAGGAATTTCATACATCACCAGTTTAAATTGACATCTAATGTATCAAATGATTACAGTCCCTATGTTTGGCAATTCATGATGCAATGCGACAATTACACAAAGTTAGTAGTCTAGTTATATAAATACAATCTAACAAGGTTTCCAAACCTACCTACTACTAAACCATATAATAAACTTCCATTAATTTTCTCCTTGTCACTAAGAAGTCCCATCCCTGAAAATGTTAGCCCACAATCAGGGTGTGATATGCAATCTTAGTAACAAGAGGCAACTTCCATATATATGTACAAATTAATCAATACAATGCAATTTCATATCATCAATACCAAAATCATCAATTCAATTTGCAAATGAACTAGTAGAGCTACCAATGACTACTATCACATACCAGTAATCATACACAACATGTTAATGGCCAATAACATCGGGAGAGGCCTGTCCACGGCACCTACTCTTTAATGAGTACAACTAGGGTTTAGTGCATCTGGGGTCTAATCATAACCTAGTGCACCAATTCAAGGTCACAACAACAAGAACTCACAATGAATCAATCCTAATGTCTCCATTTTCGCACATGTAAGAGCCATGCACCAAAAGTCAGTCCAAATGATGGAAATTCAGTATATATACCACATAAGGAAGAGGGAACACTTACCATATACCTAAGGGGTCAAATAGACCAAGTTTAGCCTCAACTATCAAGAACACACTATGGGAAATTCCAAAATTCGGATTTCAGTTATCAAGCCCAGAATTTTCATTGTTTCGCCTTCATCTCCTTGTAATTTTGCACAATAGCAGAACCCATTATGAAAACCAATCCTTGAGGACATTTTTTAGCAAAATAATACACAAAATGAGAGGGAAATGCTTACCCAATCACTCCTCTAGCTTCTAACTCTGAAAATCTTACAAGGAAACACCCAAACACCAAATTTTAGATTTGAGAAGGAGATGAAAATGTTTACAACTAGAAACTAATCAAACCAAAATGAAGAGGAAAATGAGAGGGACATGTTTTATATAGATTACCTTGGCCTAATCTTCCTCTAGAAGTGAGAAATGGTGGAGGAATGCAGAAAAACCCTAGCCCTTCTTCTCAAGTGCGAAAATAACTTTCTAAATCTGCAGAACATGAATTTCTTGGCAGCCAAATGGGTGGAGATAAGACTTATTAAGGTTTTAGTGAAGATAGACTGGTCCAATGGGCCCATTATTTCAAGTGGGCTGGTGCTAGGTAAGATGGGCTGCAGAACACTTTGAATTAAGGTGAATTGTGCTGACCTTAAGGCCCAAATTCTAGTGGTTTCAAAGGTTGGTGTTAGTTGGGCTAAGTGTAATATCTGGTTCTTTGAAAATCAGAGAAAACGTGAGAAACATAACATACAGTTTCTCCATAAACGAATAAATTTCACCAGATACAAAAGGAAGTCCCCCAAGATGAGATAGTTATGGTTTTAAAAAATTTGGGAAGCATTCTAGACTCCTAAAAATGAGAATCCCAGGCTCAGATAAAAAGAAAAATAAAGCTAGAATGAAGAAGCAAGGCTACGAAATGTAATGGTATTTTTATAATTTTGGGCAATTTTTCATCAAATATTCTCTAGACCTCCAAAAATTATGTTCTTTAACTTCCCAAAAAACTCTTAATAATATCTACTTGCATGCCAAATTTCAGATTAAGACTAACTCATTTGGCCAAAAAGTGATATAGAGTTCTATTATGGTCAAATTTGGCTCTATATGAGGTACCAAACTTGCCAAATGGCCTTCCGTTGGTGTTGATACCTTTTGGGCAAGTCTAAAAGCATATTTAAGACTTGTGTGAGCTGCCCAAAGGGTCCCAAACCTCATGCATCTCATTTTGATCATTCAACTCACACTTATGCATAATTGCATCATACTTCCACATTACACATTTGGACATTACAAATTCAAATTGCATTATAAAGCTCATACATCATATCCATAGTGATAAACATCACATAGTAGCATATTTATACATGTCTTAAGGTTCATAAACTATCTACATCATCATACACATCAAGGTACATAAGTATGGTTCCAAAATAGCTAAAACTAGACATATGCTTGTCAATCTCCCTTCTTCATGGTTGTTGGCTCTTATTGGCATATCCACTTAGTCCACCTAGCATGTGAGATCATTGGAGAGGAGGGGATAAGATTCAAAGAATCTTAGTAGCTCATCTCCCATTCAATCATACATAATATGTGCAAAGTAAGCTTTTCAAATGCATGCATGGAGAAAATAGAAGTCATGGACATTTTAAATGCAAACTTGGCATATGAACAAATCATACAAGACATTCAAAAGCTTACTAAGTGTTTGGATTGGCCTCACACTTCTCTTTATGGATTTTGGACTTGCCTCACCCATTCTTTGAGAGCTTTGGACTCAACTATACTCTTAGGAGCCCACTTTGCTTTTGGGAGACTCTTTACTTTATCTCAACCAAGCTCAAGAGTTCTTGGCCTCTCTTCACTCAAATAAACTCATACAAACATCATGGATTCATTTAAAACATAATATGGCATCACGAATCATGACATATAAAGGCATGCTAGCATACTTTTCATAGCTCGAAAATACACATACACACATTCTAAAATAAGCTAAACACGTATCTATGCATGAGAGAAGGTGGAGAGAGCTACCTTGTGTATATTCATACACTTTTTCCTTAGCCTTTAAGCCTCCTCTTTTGGCCACACACCTACAAGTTAGTGGAGATGGTTTCTCTTGGCCTAGATACAATTTTTGGGAGCCAATTAGGTTCATGAAACACATTCTAAGGCTACACACTTTGCTTAAACCCTAGATTACTCTACAACCCTTATTATGATCCATATTGGTACCTAATGAAGCAACACCCCTCAAATGATTTCTAGGCCTCATTCTTTCTTTCAAATATGATTCTTGACTCCTGTTAAGCCTCTTGAAGTCATCACATCATTAGAACAAAAGGCCTAGCATCATGTTATTTTTTTAGGTCACAATATGGAACCTAAGACAACAAATTACTTTCCATGAGTTCTAAAACTTTTCCAAGGCCTCTCTTCATTTTCATTCACCAAATGTGACTCAAGAATGGCCTTAGCAAAATTTAAAACTCTCCCTAGCAACATGGAACATGCTTGGCTGAGACATGCCTGGGTTTAGGGCTCCATGGAGTTTTCTTTGTTTTCTTGAAGGGAGAAGCTTGTGGGGAGCATCTTTGGTGTCTCAAGAACTCATTTATACTCTAACTTATACCTAGAAGCATCATATAAATTCAGAATTTGAAAGGTGCACTAGAAACCCTAGGTTTTGCATCTTGAATCTTAATGCCTATTTCATGATTTTCTTTGCATATTCTTATTCCTCTCCATCAAATACCTAAGAATCATGCTTGGTTAGGCTTGAAAATCATATCTTCCTAGGGTTCTTAGGCTAGATCGAATTGGAGAAGAAGGGTCATGAAAGGTATCAACCATAGGATGCATTTTTACCCTGTTTCCTTGCTTAGTTTGGCTTGAATCTTGATCTTTCCAAGTTCCTCTCTTCAAATCCGAACTTTTCCTTGAATTTCTCCCTTGAATCAAATGTTTAAACTTCATTTTAATCCAAGGAAACAAAGGAGCATGGAGGAGAGGAGGTGTGGATGAAGAAAAGCAAGGAAAATCACCATAAAAACATACGTTAAGCTTAGTTTTCTTCCTCCTTCTTCTTCCTCTCTTAGGCACCTCTCCCTTGGGGTTCTTCTGATTTGGGGCTGGAAAATCTGTAGTGAAATGAAGGCAAGTGTAAGGCGCCACCTATATATAGCTAAGGAAAAAGGACTTTTTCAAAAATTCTAATTTTGCCCTTCATACTTTGCATTTTTGTTTCTCCTTCGTTTTAGCTCCTTTTTTAGAACTGTCTTTTCCATTATAAAATTTAGATTCCCAATTAAGAAAAATGCCTTTAGAATCACTCAAATCAGAGCTAAAACCTTCTCAAACGAACTCATCCAAGTTCGGGCACATCGATGTTGAAAAACATCCATTGGAGGGGATTTAACTATCCCGGGGCTTCCCATAGTTTTTAGGGCCTCTGAGAACCCCAGAGAACTCAAAAATTTGGTTTAAAAAGCCCTCCTATGTGAATTCCAAAAATTGCCCAAAATTATGAAAATGCCATTACATTTTGTAAGCTTTTCATAAGAAATTGTTTCTTCATTCTAGCTTCATTTTTCTTTTCATCTGAACCTCAAATTCTCATTTTTAGGAGTCTAGAATGCTTTCTAAATTTTTTGGAACCATAACTATCTCATTTTAGGGGACTTCCTTTTGTATCTGATGAATTTTGTTCGGTTATGGAGAAACTGTACATTATGTTTCTCACATTTTCTCTGATTTTCAAAGAACTGGATATTACATTTCTCTGCCCCTTAAATAAATTTTCTCCTCAAAATTTAGGGTACACTTTCTCTTTTTTTTTTCTTTTCTGGCTAACTATTTTGTTCTTTCCCTTCTTCCTGGCTCTATACACTTTCTTAGTGATTTCATTCTTTCATATTTTCTCTTAGCCAGGGAACTTTTATTACTAGCTTTCATTCAAGCCAAACCAACCAAGGAAACAAGGTAAAAAGGCATCATATGGTAGCTATATGGAACCTCTTTCTTCTCCATTTTGACCTACATGTGTTCTGCTATAGGGAGTTAAGTTTTTAGCCAAACCAAGGGTGATTCTTAGGTATTTGATGGAGAGGAATAAGACTATGCAAAGAAAACTATGAAATAGCCATTAGGATTCAAGATGCAAAACCTAGGATTTTTAGTGCACCTTTCAAATTCTGAATTTATGTGGTACTTCCTAGGTTTAATTTAGAGTATAAATGAGTTCTTGATACACCTAAGATGCTCTCCACAAGCTTCCACCTTTGGGGGAAAAGCTCCCCCTTCACGAGGTGCCTTTTCCCAAGAGTTAAGTGGGAGGGGATAAAACCCTACTGAATCGAGAAGGTAGGGCCAAGGCCCATGAACTGGGAAGGAAGGGGACAATACACAATTCCCCTAAGTATTGTCCCCTTTCTTCTCGGTTTGTGGGCCT
The DNA here is from genome assembly GCA_032878935.1 of Erythrophleum fordii. Classification (NCBI taxonomy): domain Eukaryota; kingdom Viridiplantae; phylum Streptophyta; class Magnoliopsida; order Fabales; family Fabaceae; genus Erythrophleum; species Erythrophleum fordii. The sequence goes on from JAVQMF010000038.1 coordinate 19,034,996, forward strand.
TGGCCCTACCTTCCTGATTTAGTGGGGTTTTGTCCCCTTCTGCTTAACTCACGAGAAAAGGCACCTTGTGAAGAGAGAGCTTTCCCCCCACTTATATGGGCTAGCCACAGGCCCTTCCAGCCGATGTGGGACTTTACAATACATATACAGAGCTCCAGGAGGTATTGTCCCCTTCCTTCTTGGTTTGTGGGCCTTGGCCTGCCTTTTCGATTCAGTGGGGTTTTGTCCCCTATCGCTTAATTCACAAGAAAAGGCACCTCATGAAGGGGGAGCTTTGCCCTCACTTATATGGGCTAGCCACAGGCCCTTTCCAGCTGATGTGGGACTTTACAATCCACCCCTCTTTTGGGGCAACCCATCCTTGGGTCATACATGGGCTAGGATTACTTTGATACCAACACATATAGAGCTCCATGAGGTATTGTCCCCTTCCTTCTTGGTTCGTGGGCCTTGGCCCTGCCTTCCCGGTTCAGTGGGGTTTTGTCCCCTCCCGCTTAACTCACGGGAAAAGGCACCTCGTGAATGGGGAGCTTTGCCCCTACTTATATGGGTTAGCCACAGGCCCTTTCTAGCCAATGTGGGACTTTACAATCCACCTCCCTTTTAGGCCGACCCGTCCTTTCAGCGATTTCATTCATTCTTTCATGGTTTCTATTGATTCTGGTATGTGCACTACTCACATTGGTAGATTTGTGTTTTGTGTCACCCAATAGTCAAATGGTGTCCAATTTTTATGAAATTTTATAAACATAAACTAAAGGCTATAAGCTTTTTGTGGCCACTAAGATCACCTCATTGGAGGTCTGAGCAAAGAGTTATACATTTTTGAAGTTGGCTGTCAGTAGCAGCAGCACCCCAGGAGTTCAGTCACTATTCTATAGGATTCTAATGGCTAAACGTATCTATTTCATTCTGGAATTATTTTTAGTATCAAGTTAACATTTTTATATTTCCAAAATGACTGAATGTGTGTGATTTTGATTTTTATAGAATTAGTTATGAATTTTAGAAATTTGTATCATAATCTAAAATGGCAGCCCAGGTAGAAGCGACCTTAGTAGTTTTTTAGATATCAAACATCCTCCATGATACATGTTATACTATAGGAATATTTTTAGTGTGATGTAGACACCCTAAGCTTTCTAGAACGATCAAGATTGCATCATTTTGATTTTTTTATATTTAGTTATGATTTTCCAAAGTTTTCCTAGAAAAGAGGCCAATTCTGGCCGAGAATGCTCTTTAAATTTCCATGCCCCATTTCGGTTTCCATGGGTTATGGGCATGTTTTTATGATACAAATGAGTTGTAATGATGAAATTAAATATGAGGAAGTATAGTATGAGCTCACACGGTCCACATGACATCGAATGGAATTTTTTAAATATAGCGCAATGCCAAAAAGTGTATTATTTTCATCCCCTTTTTCATATGCTCTTGTGGGATTGATAATATAAAGCTTATAAATGGCATGAAATGAGCTAGAAGTTATGGTGTTACACTAAGTCTCATGAGTTGGGCTTCAAAGTTGTAGTTGGGTCAGGCCAAATTTCAAGAGTCAATCTAATTTAGGTTTGCATAATGTGTGTTGGGTCAACTATAAAAGCTTATATAAATTGGGTCTTGGGCCTCTATTTCACTAAGTCAGATTGGGCCATTCTTAGGTGAACTCTCTTGGCCCAAGTCTCATGGTAAGGAGTTAGGCTTACACTTAAAATCATTAAGCCTCTATAAATCCTTATCCATGTCTTACTCAAATTAATTTTTGGGCCCAAATTAAGCCTTAATCTAGTTGAAATCTTAAACCCATTTTGATAACTTATTTCTCTATAAATTTTCATTCATATAGCTTGCCTAATTATTCCATAATAATTATCCTTAATAAGTCTAAATACATTATTAACACCTTAGTTAATTTTAGGGTGTTACATTCTTCCCTCTTTTAGAAATTTTGTGCTAAAAATTAGTGATATCTTACTCAATTGATGTTGGACAATTATAACCTCCCCCTTGATAACTCAGATAGTCTTACCAGAGACTAGTCCCTTCTTACTACTTTCCTGGATAGGGCATTCTTATCATGTTATTACTTCACTTGGTAACGACAATTCTATTCCCTCTAGTCTACCTATGTCAAATAACATTCCAATCTAAGCATGTCATATTCCTTCTGAATCCGCAGCTAAGTAGATCCAGACCAAGCTACACTTGATCATCTTATAGCAAGCTCTAAACACCTAGCTCAAATAAATCCCAATTTTCTCTCCCCTCATAGCTTTTAGTTTAGTTCTATTTTATATTTATCTTCCTTTTTTTTTTCTTCTTCTTTCTCCTCTCTCTCATTTTTTGTTGGCATTCCAATAGCCGATCATTAAATGTTCATGTTAACTTCTTTTCCTTCTTAACTCTCAATCCATTTAAGAGATAACTCCTAGATACTTTAGCTTAACTTTCCCTAATAGTTGATACCAAGAACTACAAGGAGTTTCACTTAGTCAGTCATTTTAGTATTTATTCCACTAATAGCAACATAGGTAAGTGACCTTATTTCATAATGAAGTTCTATTTATCCTTCACTTAGATTACCCCACATTTCTTTAGTCCAACCTTCTTAACCAAAATGGGTTTCACCTCTTACAGGTTTATCTAGTTTAAGTTTTCAAGTCTTACATTCAACTATCTCATAAATTATTACACACATTATCCTCATTTATTGTCCATTAGTAGATAGTTCATTATTTCCATTAGACGTATAGAATTCCCCTTTCATTTTCAATTAATGCCTAAGATTCCTCTTCCTCATTTGTTGAGATTCCCAAGGGTTAAAATTAATATAAAGTCTAATCTCACAACTAATCTCTTGAAGGCACCCAAACGCTTTAGGTTCACCTTCCACATAATCGAAATCAAACATAATTTTTTTAAGTAATAATAAACACGGTATTTCAAGTCTAGATTATATTTTCTAATAAGGCATGATCTCAAGGGTGAAAATACCTTGTCTAGAGCATCAAGGTAATCCTTTAGGACTTAGGAAGGAGTTCTTTAAATCTTATAAGTCATAGTTTTAGTAGATGGTTTATTAGATAACATAATTTCCATTGCTTGCCCATAACATTAAGAATTTTTTTTTTTGCTCCCGATAATGGTTCATTATAGACAACCTGATCACCCCCCTCAGGGGTAACTAGCATAGGAAAATCCTTAATAGATCTCTTCCCTCTCTTTCTTTGTCTTGTTTTTTTTCCTCTCTTTTTTGTTTTGGCACTTGCAAAGGCATTACCACAATTACATACATGTGACTCCAAAGATTACCATGATCAATAGATCCCAATGTCTTATTTTAATTCTCTGTTACTATAAGCTTTAGTAGTCAACTTAATGGCATCTACACTTGTTTGAAATCAACTAGACATCTCCTTGGTTTTTATGCCATTATATAGTCCCAAAGGATTGTGCTTTCGTATCTTCTATGCCCAACTAAGATATTTTCATACAAGTATAGTTATTCTTCAATTAGCATACCTTTTACCCCCTTTTTTTTATTTTCTCTAGTTTAGAAATTCATAATAATTCCCTAAAGAGTAATGAAATAATATCTTGTCAATAAGGTTTAAAATCATATCAACAAGATCTTGTATTTATTAATGTTAAATCCAAGGCCTTGTCAATAAGGTTCTTTGACAGCAAGTACAAGGTCTTTTGACCATATGTTATAGCATACAAATGAGATGGTATGATAGTTTTCATCCTTACACAATAGCCTATGCCAACCACAACTGACTCTTTCGCTTCCCTAAAAGTTTTTAGGCCTTAATTTCACACCTGACTATTAGGAGTTAAATTAACATAATAAGGAGACTTAGTGAGTCTTTTCATTATTAAATATTCCTTAATTATCAATAGATCAAGTAAGGATTTCCCATGAGAGAACTCAAGTATCATTTACTACTAGTGTTTCACCCTTCCTCGTCACTCATTATACTAAGGTTTTGTTGTAATAACATAAGTTAATTGCATTAATGCCATCTCTCATTCATTTTCCCCAGGTTATTATTCTAGATCAAGGAGTCCTCTTTCAAAGTTAGGGAGTTTTACTACTATCATAAGTATTAGTCCATCTCAAATTCTCAATGTTGTCTCTATTCCTTTAATCACACCACACATGACACATGACAATAAGATTACTAGTGGCAGAATCAGGCTTTGCCTTTAATATTAACAAGTAATTCTTTTCTGTGGCCATACACATGCTTATCACCCTATGATGACTGTATCTCAACCACTTGTACGCACACGGGTACCATTTTATTCTCTTTTTAGGTGGATCCATACTATTAAGATCTCCTATTTACCTTATAAGCAAAAAGTCTACTTAATCTAGTTTGACGCCAATTTGGTCAAATCATATGATAAGTGACACGCCCTGCATGCCCTTAGCATCGAAATGCCGATGAATGAGCACATCCCACGTGCCTCTAGCACCAGAGTGTTATAGAATCTTACCTTACACTCCCCAAGTGTATCATGTACATAAAGTGCCTTTAACCACCACCCAAATGCACGTCAACACATAGCATAAGTAAACTAAATTACACAAGAGACAACATGCATAAGCACCCCGTGTCAGTGCACCTCACCCTTATCACACTAAGGGGTCATCTTTTCCATTATCATAATCTCTCTATTTTGCCATAGTACACCAAGGGAGGAACCTCAAAGCTCTTAAAATTCCTTCCAAAACATCATCTTCCTTAATCTCTTGCTTTAAAGTCACTATCCCCCATTTAGAAATGGATTCGACAATCCTAAGGGTTTCTTGCCCTTCTTTCTTGTCATCATTAACTAAAAATGGCTTACTCACTCCAATAGTTTGAATAAAACTATTTGAAATGTTCTTTAGCTCTCATCTCCCATATTCATTAGGCCTAATTTACGGTAGCTAAGATCGAATAGTTGCATTCTTTATTAATCGGGATCAAGTAATTAGGTTAAGACCTTTGTACTTATAAAGCTTCAACCTTGGGGACCTTTCGAAGTCTACATAAATCTAACTCATTATGGATTGTACATCACTTCATAGATTTAATCAATCATACTTATTTATTATACACTGGCCCCCAAACATCCATTGTCAATTTCCTAATCATAAGTAAGGTTTACATCTTACCCTTCTGTAAGGTTTTTATAGCTAGTCAAGTGTTTTACTCAGTTTTGTTGCCTTATAAGTTCTCAACATCACTTTAGATAGCCCTTGAAAATTTTAGAATTTTGCTTAGGTAAAGAAGTGCTACTCTTATTAGGATTAGTTAACTACTTCGATAGGCCAGTCAACTGGTCGGCCGTACCCAATTGACTTGCTTAATAAATGGCGATCAACTAGTCATAAACACTATTAGTAGCTTTGTTCATCATCCTCATTAGTTACTTGGTCTCATTCATTTAGTCAATTGGTGCCTCACAGTGAGTGATTGGTGCATCTATTGTGTAGCCAGTTGGCAACAATCCTCAACCAGTTATTTATCTAGACTGAGACCAGTAACCTAATATTCAAAGAAAATAAGGGTAAAATTCTAGTCTTTTCATTGGCATTAACAACCTCAAGTCTTAAAATTAGTATTACTAAAGTTTTATGAGGTAAAATCTAACTATACTCTATTATTCTCTGCGGTATATGAGACGTTCTATAGCGCAACCCTCAAAATAAAATTAGGTTCAACTAAATATGTAGCTAGTGGCACAACTTAGGTCATCTTTCTTGGAATTGGAGTTCAATGTGCAACCTAAAACTACTTAATTTAGGGGTTTTTTGATTGAATTAAACTAACCTAAAACTAAATTGAAATAAATTTTCTAATTTCTACCTAATTGGATGAATTATGCTTGATAATGGGCTTGTAACTAGCTTTGAAATTGTCCCTTGGTATCCACTATCCTTATCCTAATCCAATTGTGATTAACTTTGGTCTAAGACTCCCTAATTGTGTTCATAACAAATTATCTTGGGTTACCACTCAAGATTCAAGAGATTAATGAAGTAATGTTGAATTGAGACCTCAATCCCGCATTAAATTGTTAATTCTTGTCTTTAAGATCAATGAACACCTAATTTGATTGATTAACTGATTAATTAGCCTCTGAATCATCATCCAAAGATGTTTAATTAACTAACTAAACACCAAGGAGTCCTCAAATCAACAATTAAACACTTAATCTCTCACATGCATTTCATCAAACACCTTGACTGCATACATGGATAATTGTACGAAATTTAAAATTTCAGTATTTAATCCAACCAATTAATCAACAAAAAGGCTTCCTAATTAGTGTCTAACCAGCCACTAATTATAATTACATAAATTCTCTATCAAATATAACTTAACCAAGACAATATATGAAAGAGAAAAAGTGTAGGAAAATAGAAATCCTTAGCCAAAATTCTGAGTTCTTCTCCATGGATTAAAGCTTGCACCAAGGTTCTTCCTCTTAGCTAGCCACAAATGGAATTAGAGCTTCATTAGAGGATGGATGGAGGTGAGCATTGGTATGGAGTGGCTCTGGACGAGGGGGCGTGCAAATGGAATGTGTGAATTGAATGAATCCTGAATGACATGTGTACATGGAATGTTGATGGTGTGATCAAGGTGTGGGATGAATGGACGATGTGGATGAATTCCCATTGATGTGCATCTAGATGATGCTCTTTCATTCCCTCTTCCTGAATAACAATCCATTCACGTGTTCCTTTTAATCATTCACGTGCTCTCTTCATTTGCCAATTGCCCATAGCCTTTTTCCCTCTTTGCATGAATAGGTGTGGGCCCTAACGTAGTGCTACATGCTGAAGTGTTGAATATAATAAAATAAAATCTATGCTTCATGCTTTTTTATTCTTTTTCCACATTGGCCTTTATGCTGCTGTGTTGCTTGTCATTTGCTTCATTTTACACCTCTGTTGCCCAGCCCGTTGCTTCCTTCACTCGATGCTTCTTCTTTGCTTAAACTTGAGCTTCTTCTTTTCTTAAACTAGAAACTCGAGCCTCTTTCTCTTGTGTTTCTACTTCGCCTTTCTTCTTCTTTTCAAAGCATCAGAATTTACGTCAGCTCTACACTACTAGTCTCTTATTGTTCTTCTGCATTTTCCACGGTGGTTTCACATGGTCTGCATGCATCTTCTTTAAACCTTCCAACCCATAGGTTCTGTACTTTCTTCCTCTTCAAATGTTAAAGCTATAGCTTCACCTTCTTTGTGCAGCTCATTTCTTCATGCGTTCATGTTGTTTCTTTATGTTGTTGATGCTAATCCCTTTCACCACGTGTTGTAGCTGGGATGTGTTTTCTTCATGCTCTTCACGTGTTCCTTTATGCTCCATCCAGTCCGGTTCTTGCTTCTCCCTTTCAACTCGCAGCTTCTCTTCTTTCATTCTGTAGCTTTTCCACTTTGACTTCTTCATGGATGGGCCAGACGTGATGCAATGTGGAGCTTGGCTTTACCTTTATTCTCCTTCATTCATTTTCTTCACGTCATTTTTTACTCGCCTTGCATGCTTCTATGTGCATGCATCTTCTTTTGCTCATTCCTTGTTCAACCCATAGCTTCATTTCTTTTAGTTGCTTCTTGCTTTCACACAAACACTTAGCTTCAGCTTGTGGCTTCTTCCTTCGTGCTCTGTTTCAGCCATGTGAAATTCAAGCTTCTCTTGAAATTTTTCCTTATCAACTTGTACACGTGAAGCCTTCATTTCTTCTTCTTCTTTTCTTTCAATCAAATACTCATTCAAGCTATTTGCCCATAAAAAATTCTGCACAAAAGAATGGAAAATATTAAATGGAATTATCCACAAAATTATTTAAAAGAAATTCATGCATTGAAACTCAATAATTTTGCCAATTAATTCATAAAGTGCATAAATGGCTAATAAAATCAAATTGTATCTAATTAAACCCTTAAAGCCATATTTTATTATTAAAATGCCTAAATTTAGGAGAATAAAATAGATAGAAATACGTGTTTATCAAATTCCACCATACTTCAACATTTGCACTCCTGGGCAAAACTCAAAATCCAATATGAAAGAATGAATTGAAACACCCGCTACTAGAATGGCAAGTAGAAAATGAAAATGGAAAAGAAAGTGTAAAAATCAAAAGCTAGAGACTAATCACAACTTTTCATCACTTCAACAATCATAACTAATTTCACTTACATCAATAAATCAAATTCTATGGCAATTTCATTTGAAAAGAATGAATTGAAATGCATAGCCTATCCCATAGATTGGTGTTTACTCTCAACTCTCAAGTATTTAAGGGAATGTAGATCACTCAAGTTCCACCTATCAAAGTTCACTACCATAAGCTAGTCTAGCTTCTAAGTCTCCACCACCCATGCTAAATGCAATGCACAAATCAATAGGACTTTATTAAAGGTTGTAATGAGGCTAGAGAATGAAATGAATGGATACAAAAACAAGGGGAAAACAAATAACAAATGGAACACCTTAGGATCTCAAGAGCAATCAATGACAATCTAGGATAGGTAAAAATGTGTTTCTAGGCCTTATTTCTAGCTAGTGTAAGTGAAAGCAAATTCAATCTGAAACACTTCTTTCTTTTGATTTCCTGTTGCTTTTCTCTTTTTTTTTTCATTACTTTTCTTTAGCTTTTCCATCTCTTCTTTTCTTTTGTAATTTTTTTTTCAAGACAATTTCCTCAACTTTGAAAAATAATGCCTAACTTGATATAAAGCATACATTCTCTCATCCTAAACAAGTGTAATGCTCCTTGAAATCCCTAAGGCATCTTAAAACAAGGTGGAATTTTTTTTCTTTTAACTTTTCATGGCTATAGGCTAACAAGAAAAGAAAACCAAGGTTCAAAGTGGCTAAACAATGGATAAAATGTATGTAGGTTAGCTTTTTAGCCCACTAGCTATAAAAGAAAGGAATGCCTTATCATTTTCATGCATGCAAATGCAAATGTGGTCTCAATAAAGAATCAAGACAAGTTCTAGAGTGAAAGGACAGATAGGTGAATACACACTAGAATTGAACAATTATGGCTTAAATTCTCACCAGCTAATGGCTATCAAATAATTCATCAAAATCAAATTTATTGCCACTTCACTTGAATCAAGACACGAGATTTATTGCTTATCATGTCTAAGTGAATCCAAGCTACAATCATCTTAACTTGCAACTTTCACAGGAAAACTGAAAAAAAAATCACGTTTTTTTTCAAAAATCTTTCCCCCCCACACTTAAATATTGCATTATCCTCAATGTCAGCACATAATCTAGTAAACAAATAAACAACACAGTATAAAAAGAGTGAAAGGAGAGTATACAACCGGATGAACTTGAATCAAAGATCACAAGGTTAGTTTAAATTCCCATGTAGCTGATTAGTAACCTTGTATTACTTACAAAACAGAAACAAAATGAACTGTAATGCAAAAAAGACAAAGAAAACTACATCCTAAACTAAAAAGAACTCTATCAAAGACTAACTAATCATACGTATCAAAAACTAATATTAAAACTACTTTATTCCTTCTTAACTGGACAAATTTGAGTCTAACCACTTTAAACATTTTGATTGATCATGTAGGGATGACCTATGGACTTCTCAACCATCAGTAGTCTTGGAAAGTCATATTCAACATATTTAAGAACAATGAAAGAAGGAAAATCAAATAAACTAGACAAATTTGAGTCTAACCACTTTAAAACATTTTGATTGATTATGCAGGGATGACCTATGGACTTCCTCAACCATCAGTAGTCTTGGAAAGTCATATTTAGCATATTTAGGAACAATGAAAGAAGGAAAATCAAATTTAAGACATTTAAAACCAAAGAAAGAAAATTTAAAATCAACACTTTCTAAAAATCTATCAAATCCAATGAAATCTACTAGACTCTCATCAGTAAGAGTCACTACATCTATAGAAAAATTAAATTGCAACTTCTCACAGTCCTTTAAATTCAAGTCTTCCAAGGTATCTGCAGTTGCTTTTTCTTAGTTATGAGAGTCTGTGGCTTGTTGGAAACTACTTCACCAACTTCAGGAATCTATTTAGAACTCTCAACAAGAGAAACAGTATCTTCCCTAACCAAAGAGACATCAGTAACAACTAAATCTAGACTCTCACTAGTATCAATAACAGCACAAAAATCAATAGGATTTTCAACATCAGTAGTATCACTATGCATGCTCTCATTAATACTAGTATGATCAGTAGAATCAGTTTTATCAATAAATTCAGTGCAAACAAAGGACTCTTTGGATTCAGCAAACTTATCAAACTCTAGAAACTCATTTATCTCAGCACACATAGGACATGTATGCATATCATCACAGAAGCATTTAAAATTAGAGTCTGATTCATCAACAACAAATTGCTCAACAATTTCACTGTCTATATCATTATCACATGCTACTTTCATTATTTCATCAATCACATCATTACATGCCAGTGAGGAATCATGTTGATTAGTATATGTGAGGAACTCACTAGTTTCAATAAAAGTGTTAATTTGGGAGCATCTATCACATACAGTAGATCCAGCACACAAACAATTAAGAGAATCATTCAAATCAACTATGTCACATGGTCCAGATGGTATGCTATCTCTAAACTCAAAAGATGCATCATCACTAGACTTATCAACTAATTCTAGACTACGAACAGACTAATCATCACATTCCAAGTCACCCCCACACTTATCTACTACCCTAGACTCAATAGATTCATCAATTGGTTTAGACATGAATTCATCATTATGATCACAGCTAGGAGTGGAAAATCCAAGTGCATCAGTACACAAGGATTCATGAACATCAACAAATGTATCAAATTTACTCAATCTGACCTATGTTACTATTTGATTGATTTTTGAAGTTGTTATCTAGTACCAGGTGCTTAATCAGACCTGTGTTACTGTTTGATTGATTTTTGGGGTCTGAATGCTCTTGGAATGGTCTGGAACTATTTGTCCCCTCTATTTAACATATATAGATTTCTAAATTGGTATAGATTTCATGGATTTTATTTTTTTGGAATTAATTATAAATTTTCAAAATTTATCTCAGTAAGTTGTATCAGTTTTCTAGATAGTTTGACTTCCCTATTTTTTCTATTGTCCAACGTGGCCCATATGGGATTTTCGTGGCTGGGGCTTATTTTTAATATAAATTTAACATCAAAATATTTTCAACAAGCTATGATTCGTATGATTTCAATTTTTGTATATTTAGTTATGAGTTTTTAAAGTTGCCTCAATTTCTATTATCCTGGAACCCAAGGCAAAAACATGATTATTTTGGATTTTTGACTCTTGATCCGTGGTTTGTACTAATTTTTGGGAATGTTATGATTTTTATGAATGGAAAATAATTAGAGAATGTTGTTGATGAGTTCATGGGGTCTCAAAGATGCAAAAAGAAAAATTTACCCGCTACACAACGCAATTTAATTCATTATTTTAATGCATTTTCTTGGGATTTTTTCGATGAATTGTATAATCCCACTTGCAAGAAGGGGATCAATGTTAGAAATAATATGATATTATAGATACTTAGAACCTTGAACCCTAATAAGAATGAAAGTTGGACATTAAAAGAACATAACTAGGTTTTTATAGATTGGCTCAGAATCACATTTTCTTGGGGTTAGATGTGAATCCTGGTGTAATTTCTAAAAAATTGAGATGGTTAGCAAGAGGTTCAAGCCTACATATCCTTTCTTACACCTGTTATTGTTAGGAATTCTGGGACACATAGTAGAAAATTAAAACCTAGAATCCCTTCCTATGGATCTATCAATGTTGTTTAAATCGAGTAGATCTAGAAATATTTACCTTTTACCATCGAATCTCAGGAACTAATCTTTAGATCTATTTCTTCTACCGGTATCCATATGAATGGTTGCTCAACTCAAATGACGTGCTAGCACCTCTGACCAACATTTGTACACACTCTTGGTAGAAAAGACACTCTCCTCTTTCTCTCTCTATACGGCCATATAGTGTTCATACACTATCCGTACACTCTCTCTTTCTAAGGTTTTTTTTTTGTTCTGTCATTCTAGGAAACCCAAGTCTCCTCCTTTTTTATTATAGAGGTATCTCATTAGGGTTTTAGATGTATTTGATTAATTTAAAATACATTATTTTAAATCAAATCAATTTAAATCTTAATTAAATATATTAGTTTAAATTTAAGTCTATCTAATAAATTAAATTTAACCAATTATTTAATCTAAATCTAGAACTAAATTTAAATTTAATTTATAGTTTAAATTTAAATCTATCATATAGACTTGAATTTAAAATTAATTAAAGGATATATATATTTCAAACATATAACTATATATGTTGCGAATTTTATAAATTATATATATATATATATTTATTTATAAAATTCTTCCACCCTAGATTGAACGTGACATTTATTGAATCTAGATGCAATTTTAGATTTAATGAATTTGGACATTCTAACTCGAGTTGACTTGTTCTTGTGTGCAACCCTGTAGGCCTATATGATGTTGGCAATGGGCTAATGACACTATTTGACCTACAAGTCACAAGTGGCCTCTAGTAAGACATTGTGACTACCTAAATCATATAGGGATCGGTGATCCTGATGCAACCTATCATATAACCCTATCATATCCTTTTTGTCACATGATATCTAGATCAAGTATGAGGTATGGAAACATCATCCTCATCTTACTTGATTGTCACTTTCTCGATCTATATGCAAACTGATAGTACAAATGGATATCTTTCCATTCAAGCACAGCCATACATTTCTCAATCTCACTCATCGAGGGGCCCAAAGATATCTCTTTATTAATCAGAGGAAAAAATTCCTTCTTGACCACTCATTTTTTTTTACATGAATTTCACTATGCTCGATCATAGCCTTTATGATCACCTAGTTAAAGATGACTTTTGACTATGCCAAAACATAGTGTTCCTCATGTTGAAAACTATGGTGATCTTAAGTCTAAGGGCTCAGTGACACAATTATATATAAAATATGCTTATAATTTAATCCATATAGCTATCTCATAACTGGTTGATCCAACATCTTGTTCTCTAATGAGTGCCTATGATTTTGATTCATATCTATATACATGATTAGTGCTCTAAAATGGGTTGTTTGATGTTTTCTTATAGGATTTTCAGGTTAAGGTTAGAAGAGATATTGGGCAAATATAAACTTCTTATTTTGATGCATTTTCTACTAGGTTAGTACCCCTATAGTAGATTTATGAGATAAATGGTGATTTTGTGCGTATTTGCCTAGAATTTGGAATGTTGTTATAAGGTTCCTATTGCAGGCATAACTAAATTTGAATTTAGTTCTTATTGTGGCTGGGTAAGTATTCTCTAGGTAGTCCTTTGTGGTTTAATTCTTTGAGTATTAGATTTACTACTATAAATGATGATTAGGAATAATAATGGTCTAGTTTTATATCTATAGGCTGAAGTAGCATTGTGGTTGGCTCTTAAAGAATTGTCTACAAGTGAGGTCATAGGGGTTAATATTAATTCCATGCATATATCTGAATTAATTTTATATCTGCTGCACAATTATGATTTTGAATGTATAATGAATAGTTGGCTATTTAAATTATATGTTTGGACCTTATGAGTCCATGATGGAGTTATGGTGTGGCTACCACCCATGTATTGTTTTTTTATTGGGCACCAACTTGTGATAAGACTCTTGTATGCATTAAGCCTAGGCTGTACTCATTAGGGAGTTGGTGCCATAGATAGGCCTCTCTTAATGTTAATGACCTTTAACATGTGAAATATGATTACTAGTATGGGATAGTAGGCACTAATAGCTCAATTATTTCATTTGCTAATATGACTATTATTTCTGTATTTATCTCATTAATTGCATATATGTTAATTGAATTAGAATATATAAATAGAATTTGCCTTTGGTTATTAAGATTTGTATCTCACCCCGTTTCATAGGCTAACTATTTCAAGTGAAGGTCCTTCAGGTAAGGATAAAAGGAAACAAGTGTGTAACAAATGCAATTTTCTTAAAATGACAAAATGAGTTGTATAATGCAAGTCCTTTGAAATGAGCTAGATAATGTCCTAAAAAAATTAGGTAGAGCCCTAGGCTCCTAAAAATGATAATTCTAGGCTTAAACGGAAAGAAAAATGGAGTTAAGATAGTGAAACAATTTGTGACAAAAACTGACAAAACGTAATGGCATTTTTATAAATAAGTGCAACTTTTAGACAAACACATAGAAGGACTTTCTAAATGAAAAATTTGAGTTGCTCAAGGCTCTCAGAGGCCCCAAAAACCATGGTAAGCCCCGGGACTGGTAAAGCCCCTCTAGTGTATGTTTTCCAATGGTAGTGAGCCCAAACTTTGATGGATTTGTTCGATACAATTTTAGCTCAAAATTTAGTGGTTCTAAAGGCATTTTATTATATTGGGAATCTAAATTTTATAATGGAAAAGAAGGTTCTAAAAAAAGAGCTAAAACGAAACCGTAATGAAATTGCCATTACAAAAGGATGAAATTAGAATTTTGGAAAAAGTAAGTTTCTCGAATATTCCATAAGCTTCTTGTCTCTTATCCCCCTCATATAGCATGACCCTCTCTTCAAAAAATATAGAAAAAAGAAGCTCTCTTCTAGGCATACAAGAGAAGGAGAGAAAGAAGGAAGAAAGCGAAGGAAAGGTAGCCAATTTCAAGGAATTTCATGCTTCCTCTTCTTCTTCTAATTTTGGTCTCCTCCCTTCAAGCTTTCTTTTCATAGTTTTTATTAAATGATTTTGGTTCTATTTTAAGTCCAGAACAAGTGGGGATAATTCAAAATTCTTGAAGAGAAGCAAATCAAGGAGAAAGGCTCTTGAAAGCAAGCTTGAATCTAATTCTTGTTTTGGTTTCTTCTTTCTCTAGATCCTTCTTTGTGTGTATTTTAGCCTAAACTAGAACCATATGGGGGAGGGATTTTCTGTCTAAAAACAACAGAGGAACTAGGGTTTTAGACCATGAGGAAGAGGAATATGGCAAAAAATTCTAAGAAAAACCAATAGAAATCAAGTTAGGAAAGTGTGGTGTTTTATAAGGTTTAGGAAAATCTGATTTTGTATGAGTAATTCCTTGGTTATTTATGTGATGACCCTAATTTCTAATCTCGATAATTAAGGTTAAACACGCGATTAATCATCATAGGTTATGAAAATATGAAAAAATTTAAACGTTAATGTGATTAGAGCCATCAATCATACGATTACATACACTTATGTTCATATGGGAATTTAACATCTATTTGTAGGCCTTGGATTCTATTACTCATCAATTATAACTCATCCTAATGTCTCTAAATCATCCATTGTGATTAATATATGAAAAACCAAGGTTTTCTAGTTAATATAAGTGTTTCAGCATGTTAGCCGCGGCCAAATTATCATTCGGCGCGGCTAATTCCTTTCTGTTTTACCCCTTTCTTCTTCACTAGTTTCACCGCGGCCAACCTACATGGCGCCGCAGTGAAGAAGCCTCTTGGAACTTCCTCGCTCGCCTCTCGATATTGGCCGCGGCCAATTCCTCTCTGGAATGCCGGGGACATTTTCCTAAAAGTTCGCCGCGGCCAATTCCATAATTCACCGCGGCGAATTTCTCTCTGGATGACTTCCAGTTTGACCTCTCACATTTTGCCGCAGCCAATTTACATTTCGTCGCGGTAAATTCCTTTCTGGCACTCTCCCTGGGCAACTTCGCCTCTATTGGCTGCGGCCAACTATATTTTAGCCTCGGCGAAGTACCTCCTGGTCCTACACTCCGAAAATCTGGACTCATACTCTCCTTTCTCCCTCCAATCTCACCCTAGAGTTCCTCTACCTTAATTATGGGGCTCAAATGGCTTTCATTAGCCTAATTCATCTGGCTAATCTCTCCTGTAACACCTCGAAATTAATTAAGGTGTTAATCATGGATTAAGGTTAATTAAGGATAATTAATAGAGGATAATTGGGCAAGTTAGTGAATAGGTATTCTAGAGAGATAAATTGTTAATCTGGGTTAAGAATTTATTTAGGATAGAAACTTCACCTAGGCCCAAATTAATGAATCATGATAAGAGGCTAATGGAGGCCCAATGAATTAGAGGCAGACCCAAACTAATTTAATGTGATAGAGACCCAAGATTTATCTTGTATAGGCTCAATTAAGTGGCCCAATTACCCTTGTGCAGACCCAAGCCCTTGAGCCCTTCAAGTTTGGCCCAAAACCCATAAAACTTTAGCAACCCAATGTATTAAACTGGCCCAAAAGAATTCTGTAGCCCAACAAGTGAAAACTGGCCCAATAAGCTAAAGTCTGAAGCCCATTTGAACTTGGACCTTGGAGCAACCCATAACCCATTTTTGACCCAACTTAAACCCATCTAAAACCCTAATACCTCAGCCACTTATCCCATTTGCTGAAACTCAAAAGTGAAATTCAGAGGTGGAGAAGGAGGCTAGGGTTTGGGGCAAAAACTCTGTATTTTCACACACTTAGAGCAAGATTTAGCCAAGGTAATAGTTATAGAACTTAACCCCCTCATCTTTCTCTTTAATTTGGTCTAATTAGTTTTTCATTTGGAGGATTTTCACTTTACCCAAAATCTGAAATGTGGTTATTTGGGGTTTTCTTGATGAAATTCGTAGGTTGAGGCTAGGGCTGACATTAGGTGAGTTTAAACCCCTTATTTTGATGCTTTCTTTGATGGTTTAAGACCCCCATAGCTTATTTATATTATAGGTATTAATTTGGTACGAATTCGCTTAGGATTTTGGGTGAAACATTGAGAATTCTGGTGGGAGATACTTGAATCCGAATTTGGGAATTGTGGTGGCTGTTACGAATTTGTCTACAAGTGAGGTAACCGGGGTTTACATTAATTCCATGCATGTATCTGCTTTAATTTCATATTTGCTATATATGAATGATTTGAAATGTTGAATGAATTGGTTGGCTATCTGTTGTATCATGATTGGACCTTGTGAGTCCATGGTGGAGCTGTGGTACGGCTGCCACCCGTGCATGTGCTTCGATCGAGCACCGGGTTATGATCAACCCCAGATGCACTGAGCCTTAGTTGTGCTCAATAGGGAGTAGGTGCCATGGACGGGCCTCTCCCGGTGTTAATGGCCTTTAACATGTTAAATATATGATTGCTAGTATGGGATGGTAATCATGATAGCCTAATTGTTTCATTTGCTGAAATGACTGATATGATTCTGATATGGATTTTGATTCATGCATATATGTTTATTAAACTGGATTATATGATGGAATTGCTTTGGTTACTGAGATTTATATCTCACCCCGTGTTATGGGATTAATATTTCAGGTGAAAGTTCCTCGGGTAAGGATAAGGGTAAGCAGGTGGATGAGAATCCATGAGTTCCCACCTATAGGGAGATGGCTACACTTAGGCTGACTTAGCTAGTATAGATGCTAATTTTGTATTCCTTAATGTATAGCATCATCATGTATCTATATTGCCAAGTATAGGCTTGAACATTTGATTTATTGAGAATGTATGTACTGAAAGGCTAGACTTTATCTTAACTTAATAATTGTTGTATGGATTCATGATATTTGCTGAAAATTATGTTGACCTATGATATGGCTTATCAATGGAAATGTAACCCTTGAGATATTGATATGAACCCCTAATGTATGGAACCCCTATTGATTGAGTATTAAAGGATGGATGTTGGTAGTTAATGTATATTCTGCTGTTGTTACCTTATAAACTTGTTGATAGAGGGTAATTAGAGAATGGAAATGGGCATATAAGTTTTGAATTTGTAATAGAAGCATAGCTAAGTAAATAAGGTAGATAAATGTCATTTGAGCCATATAAAATGAGGGGAAGTGACCTTAGAGTATCCCTAAGAAGAGAAATAGAGTGTAGGGGGCGAAATATAGTGAAAACAGTGACAGAAGGGAATCACGCCGCGGCCTAGGAAGTGACAGTGGCGAGGGACGCTGCAGCTTGAGAAATCTCATCGCGGCGCGGAGTGAAAATAATCGCCCAGGGGGTGACAGAACGTAACCTCGCCGCGGCGCAATAAGTCTCACCGCAGCGTGAGTCGAGGAAATTAATTAGGGAGGTTACAGTAGCAAAACTCGCTGCGGCGCCACATAGGTTAGTCGCGACGAAAGTCAGGAAAATTCTCGAGAGCAACTTGGTCGCAGCGCAAGAGTTCCAGGCCGTGGCACAAGTTTAAAAACTCAATTTTCGAGCTTCAGAACCTAACTTAGCTGCGACGGGAAGGTTCCAGGCCGCAGTGCAGGTCCCCAAACTCCTATATTTGACCTAGAAACCTTAATTTCAGTAAGGCTAATTTTAGGGAATAGTATAAGTACATTGGTGGGATGTTTTTATGGGTTGAAATTGATCAATGGATGAATCATATACCTTTAATGATGGTATAAACCCTTTTTATGCATGATCCCATTATAGTTGTTAGTTGATGATCCTAGTAGTATCAAGGTTTAAATTTCTCCTATATTTTCCTAATGTAATTAATTGTAACGAATCCAAACCTTGATCATTCTTTATTAATTGTGTATTTAGCTATAATCACCGATATTAGAATTTAGGGTCGTCGCATCTCCTCTCTAATTCAAGACTCAAGGGTCAATTTCTTTTCTCTAATTACCCTATATTAGCAAGTTCAGAGAATAATAACAACACAAATCATGCACCATTGATATTTAACATTAGATACACTTTCCATTATTAGCCAATTACAATCATAATGTTCAATTCCATGATAATCGAATTACATATACAATCCCTATACTTGGCAACTCATGATGCAATGCAGCAATGATACAGAACTAACAATTTAATTACAATATATTTTGTCAAAGCTCCCAAACCTATGTGCAACCAAACCATTTAACAAGCTCTCGTTAATTTTCTCCTTGCCACTAAGAGGTCCGATCCCTGAAAATGTTAGCCCACAACGGGGTGAGATATACAATCTCAGTAATAAAAGGAAATTTCCATATATATGTACAAGTCAATCAATCAAAGACAATCTCATGTCATCAATATCAGAATCATCAATTCAATTGGCAAATGAACTAGTTGAGCTACCAATGACTATTGTCCCATACCAGCAATCATACATAACATGTTAATGGCTAATAACACTGGGAGAGGCCCGTCCATGGCACCTACTCCATAATGAGCACAACAAGGGCTCAGTGCATCTGGGGTTTGATCACAACCCGGTGCTTGATCGAAGCACATGCACGGGTGGCAGCCGCACCACAGCTCCACCATGGACTCACAAGATCCAATTACAATCACAATCAAGTAGTTAACCAGTCATTTAGCATTTCAAAATCAAGCATGTGTAACAAATAGTATATTAACATGAGCATATACATGGAATCAGGAAAATAACCCCAGTTACCTCAATGAAGCCAATTACTCTTCCCCTAGCTACCATAATAATCCAAATGCACACCAAGCCTATAACACGCATCATTATCATCATTTCTGATCACAATCAAATATCCAAAGAGTTGAACTACTAATGACAGACTAGAGGTTACTCACCTAATTACCAAGGGATTTAATTTCGGATTCCAAATTTCCCATACCAGAAATTGCCATAGTTCACTCCAATTTCTGGGTAATTTCATATGAAACCAATGCCCATATCATAGGTCAACTATAGGGGTCTCAAACTAATAGAAAATGCATCAAAATGGAAAGGAAATACTCACTTAACAACACCCATAGCCTCACCTCCAAAAATCCACTATGGAAGCACCAAAATTCGCATTTCAATCATCAAGCCCAGAAAATTCAGTTTTCCACCATTATCTCCTTGTAATCTCACACAATAACAAAACCCATTATGATAATACATCCTTAGGGACATTTTCCAGCAAAGTGATACACAAAATGGAAGGGAAAAGCTTACCTAATCCTCCCTCTAACCTCCAAGTCCGAAAATCTTGCAAGGAATCACCCAACACCAAATTTCAGATTTGAGAAGAAGATGAAAATGCTTAAACCCATAAATTAATCGGACCAAAATGAAGAGGAGGATGAGAGGGTCAAGTTATATATAACTCACCTTTGCTAAATCATCCTATAGAAGTGAGAAATAGAGTCTCCATGTTGGTAGAACCCTAGCCTCCTTTAAACCTCCGAATTTTCTCCCTTGCCTCTTATGTTTTCTGCTGAATGGGGAAGGAGGTGGCTGACCCTTTAGGGTTTTTAATGATAAATGGGCTGACCCATCAGCCCAAGGTCCAATTGGGCTCATCTCTAGTGATTGGACCATGGTTTAATGAATGGGCTGCAGAAAGTTTAGAGCTACAAGTGGAATGTGCTGACCCAATGGCCCAATTCCTTGTGGGTTCAGATTTTTTTATACTTGTTGGGCCTTATCTCATTAGTTGGGCTGAATCTCATGAGTTGGGCTTCAGGGTTGTAGTTGGGCTAAGCCAAATTTCAAAAGCCAATCTAATTTGGGTCTACATAATGTGTGTTGGGCTAGCTCACATAATTTGGGTCTTGGGCCCCTATTCTACTAAATCAACTTGGGCTATTGCTAGGTGATCTCTCTTGGCCTAAGTCCATGATGAGGAGTTGGGCTTACATCTAGAATCATTGGGCCTTTATAAGCCTTTTCTCATGATCTCCTACATTAATTTGGGCCTAGATGTAGTTTCTATCCCAATTAATTCTCAACCCATATTATTGATTTATTTATCAAAATTACCATTCACTAAACTTGCCCACTTATCCTATATTAATTATCCCTAATTAATCTAAATCCATGATTAACACCTTAATTAATTTTGGGGTGTTACAATTTAAATATTTTCTTGAGCTCTTAAGTGTAACACCATAGTTTCTAGCTCACATCCATCATTATTTACATGCTCATGTGATATATAGTAAGAAGGAAGTGAGAATTTTATTGAAAATAACACACTTTAATGCCAATTTTGCCCTTCATTCTTAGCATTTTTTTTTCTCCTTCGTTTTAGCTCCTTTTTTAGGACCGTCTTTTCCATTATAAAATTTAGATTCCCAATTTAATAAAATTCCTTTGAAATCACTCAAATCGGAGCTAAAACCTTTCTGAACGAACCGATCAAAGTTTGGGTCAATTGACATCAGAAAGAGTACACCGGAAGGGCTTTACCAGTCCTAGGGCTTCCCATGGTTTTTGGGGCCTCTGAGAACCCTGGGCAACTCAAAATTTCCATTTAAAAAGCCATCCTAGGCGCTTTTCCAAAATTGCACTTATTTACAAAAATGGCACTGACTTTTCAGTAAATTTTTTGAATCACTCTGACCTAGTTTCTCGGCAACTCAAGGCTTAAATCCTCATTTTTTTATTATTTAAAATTTTATCTATATTTTATTTGGCCTTGAATCACTCATCTCAGGGGACTTGCTTTGAAAGCGTGCCCGTTTCCATCGTTTAACGAAAACTGGACATTACAATTCTCTCCCCCTTTTAAAAATTTCATCTTCAAAATTTAGATAACATACCTCATGGGAAGAGTTCTGGATATTTCTTTCTCATATCATCCTCTAGTTCATAGGTGGCTTCCTCAGGAGATAACCCTTTTCAAACCAATTTTATCAGCGGTATCGTCTTATTCCGTAACTGCTTGAGTTTAACATTCACGATCCGATCTGGTGATACTATGTATAATAGATCATCCTGTAACTGCATATTCTCATATTCTATGATATGTGAGGGGTCAGGCTAGTACTTTTTCAATTGGGAAACGTGGAATACATTATGAACTTGGCTTAGGTTCGGAGGAAGAGCTAGTCTGTATGCCACAGGTCCTACTTTATCAAGAATTTGGAAAGGACCTATGTACTTTGGACTGAGCTTTTTACTCTTAATGGACCGACCTATCCCTATGACTGGAGATACTCTAATGAATTCATGGTCTCCAATTTCAAACTCTAACGGCCGCCTACGTTTATTTGCATAACTTTTTTGTCTACTTTGGGCCGTCAGAAGTTTCTTTTTGATGGTCTCTATTTGTTTAGAGGTCTGGTCCATTAACTCTGGGCCTATGAGGCTCTGCTCTCCTAGCTCAACCCAACACACTGGGGATCTACACTTCCTCCCATGCAATGCCTCATACGGTGCTATCTGTATACTTGCATGATAACTGTTATTGTAGGCAAACTCTGCTAGAGGCAAGTATGTATCTTAGTTCCTTTTCATTTCTAGCACTCACGCCTTCAACATGTCCTTTAGGGTTTGGATGGTTCTCTTCTTTTGTCCATCCATCTAAGGGTGGTAGGTGTGCTAAATCTAAGTCTGGTGCCCAGAGTATCCTGTAATGCTTTCCAGAAATTCGATGTGAATCTGGGATCCCTATCTGACACTATGTTCCTAGGCACACCATGTAGTTTCACTATCTCCTTAATGTATAGCTGGGCTAACTTATCTAGGGTATAAGTGGCTTTCATAGGTAAGAAATGTGTTGACTTTGTTAACCTATCCACTATTACCCATATTGCATCATACCCCAATGATGTCTTAGGTAAACGCATGACAAAATCCATAGCTATGCTATCCCATTTTCACTCTGGGATATCTAGGGGCTAAAGTAACTCAGCTGGCTTCTAATGTTCTATTTTTCTTTTTGACATACTAGACATCGGGAGACATATTCTGCTATGTCTGTTTTCATTCCGGGCCACCAGAACATTTTCTTCAAATCCTGGTACATTTTATTACTGCCTGGATGAATAGTATACTTACTCTTATGTGCCTCATCTAATATCTTTTCTCTAATTTATGTGTTTCTAGGCACATACAGCCTATCCCTGTATCTTACTATGTCATCCTCAGACAGATTAAACTCCTGAACATTACCCTGGGCTATCTAGGCTCTAATCTTATTTATATGCTTATCTGTCTGTTGGGCCTCTCTTATCTGATCCCTCAGGTCATTTTCTATTCGAGTCTTACTCATTAATAGCTTCCCTGAATACCCCTCGCAGGAGAGACTTATGTCTCTAAATCTCTTAATCAATTCCTGCTCTCAAATCATCATACAGGCCATGTGTATGGATTTTCTACTTAGGGCATCAACTACCACATTAGCCTTACCGGGATGATATTTTAGGGTGAAGTCATAATCTTTCAAAAATTCTAACCATCTCCGTTGCCTCATGTTCAATTCTTTCTGTTCAAATAAATATTTGAGGCTCTTGTGGTCACTGTAAATTTCTATAGCTGCCCCATATAAGTAGTGTCTCCATATTTTGAAAGCAAATACCATTGCAGCTAACTCTAAGTCGTGTGTAGGGTAGTTTTCCTCATGAGGTTTCAACTATCTAGAAGCATAAGCTACCACTCGGCCTTTCTGCATAAGCACACATCCTAACCCTTTCTTTGAGGCATCACCGTTTACTACAAAAATTTCTTTAGGGTCAGGGAGTATTAAAACTGGGGCCGTGGTCAGCTTGTGCTTTAGCCCTTGGAAACTACTCTCACATTTCTCATTCCACACAAACGGCACATTCTTTCTCGTAAGTCGGGTCAGTGGCATTGCTATCTGAGAAACGCTCTAAATGAACCTCCTATAATAACCTATTAAACCTAGGAAGCTCCTGATCTCTGTCACTGTCCTAGGTCTCTCCCACTAGAATACTGCCTCTACCTTATGGGGATCTACTGCGACCTCTGCCTGGGAGATGACATGACCTAGAAACTGAACCTCAGTGAGCCAGAACTCACATTTACTAAGTTTAGCGTACAACTATCTCTCTCTCAAGGTCTCCAAGGCTAATCTCAGGTGTTGCTCATGCTCCTCTCTACTTTTTGAGGAGATAAGGATGTCATCTATGAAGACTACTACAAATCTGTCTAAGTATGGCCTGAAGACTCTGTTCATATAATCCATAAAGACTGCGGGTGCGTTCGTCAACCCGAAGGGCATAACTAAAAATTCATAGTGCCCGTATCTAGTTCTAAAAGCTATTTTGGGAATATCTTCAGCCTTTATCCTAAGCTGATGGTATCTCGACCTGAGGTCTATTGTAGAAAACACTGACGCGCCCACTAACTGATCTAGGAGGTCATCTATACGAGGGAGAGGGTACTTATTCTTAATTGTGATCTTATTGAGTTCCCGATCATCTGTACATCGTCTAAGGCTCCCGTCTTTCTTCTTTACAAATAGGACTGGAGCTCCCCATGGTGAGACACTGGGTCTGATAAAACCCTTATCTAAAAGTTCTTCTATTTGTTTCTTAAGCTTAACTAGCTCGGTGGGAGCCATCCTATATGGGGCCTTAGATACTGGATCTGCCCCAAGTACAATGTCTATGGGAAACTCTACCTCTCTCTCTGGGGGTAGTCCACTAATTTCCTTAGGAAATACCTCTAAGAACTCCCTCACTATGAGAATCTCCTCTATACCCTCTTCTACCTCAACCTATACTGAAAAGAAAACCAGATACCTCTGACAACCATGCCCTAGAGATCTCTCAACTTGCAAGGTGGTCATGACAGATAACTCAGCCCTAGTACTAGGCACAGTCCCACACTCAGGTAAAGTAATACACCTGTGGCTACAATCTAGTATGGCGTTATTTATAGACATCCAGTTCATGCCAATAATCACATCAATATTAATGAGGGGCATATAAATCAAATCAAGAGTAGTCAGGCAATGATTAAACTGGATCACACAATTCAAACAAGCATGAGAGGTAATGGCTCAGTTCCCTATGGGGGTGGATACATGCAACTCATATGGCAATATATGCATACTTAGACCCAACCTCTCAGCACAATCATATGATATGAAAGAGTGGCTAGCACCCAAATCGAATAATGTAGTCACAAAAAAATCATTTATTTTAATAGTACCTTGAATCAGACTTAGGGACCGGCTAGCCTTCTGCTGTGATAGGGCAAAGACTCTACCCTGAGTTTGTGGTCTGGAAGGAGGAGCCATCTCCCTCAGCTGTGTGATCTACAAAGAGGCCTGTGGAGGAGTCTGGGTGCAATCTCTGGCTATGTGCCCCGGCCTGCCATATCTAAAGCACACATTCTGCCCCACATAGCATGGTCTGGTACCGTGATTTCTGCCATACTGGGGACAAGTAATGGGTGGAGCACTGCCTTTACTAGACTGAGTCCTCCTTTTTTGCCTCTCTGGTTCCACTGGCTCTTTCCACCTCTCCAGCTAGTCACTACAGGCTCAGACCCTCTCTAGGTCTCTTGGGCTCAGGGAGAGGACGAGGTGGTATGGCGCTAGAGGTAGGTTGCATTCTCCTGAGGTTTGTCTCTGTGACTCTACATACCTCCATAAAGGTATTGAAGTGCCTGATCCTCTGTGGCACCACCCTATCTTTGATCTCAGGGAGCAAGCTTTTTTCTAATCTATCTGCCCTCTATCTCTCATCATCATGTCTCTGCAGGTAAGAGGAATATCTGGAGAGCTTAACAAATTTAGCCACATACTGGTCCACGGACATCCCCGGCATCTGCTTAAATAGAATGAATTCTTATTCTTTCTCATCTCTGATCGATTTAGGGAAATATTTCTCGTAGAACACCTAGAGGAATGCCTCCTATATGATCGGGGCGTTCCTCACTCTCAAAATAGGCTCAGTGCCCTTCCACCAGTAAATTGCTTCTTTCTGTAACTGGAATGTAGCCATCTTGGCTTTCTGCTCAGACGTGCACTCCATCACCTCGAAGATTTGCTCTAATTCTATAATCCAGGCCTCAACTTTATCTGCATTCATCTCACCATCAAAGGTGGGAGGCTCGAACTTCCTGAACTGGGTAATGACTTTCCTGGTCGAGGGTTACTGTATAGGAGGTGTCTGACCCTGTGTTTAGAAACGCGTTGCCAAAGTCAGAAACCACGTTTTCCTGAAGCAACAAAGCGAAGCTTTTATGCAAACGAAGGTTTTAAATGTGAATCCAAACGAGCACTGAGTAGGTGGAATTGGAGCAACAGCCTGCATGTGTGGCTGTGGATCTGAATGAGTCGCCCCTGAATGCTCGGGATGATCTGAGTGTGGAGGTGGCTGAGGAGGAGTAGGTGTAGGGCCCTAGCTGTCTCTCTCAGCAAGCCGTTCCTGAATCTGTATAATGACAGCCTATTGTTGATCCAGGTGAGCCATGATAGACTGAAGGGCTCCAGCAACTGGATCATTAGGCCTGGCTTCATCAGAACGAGCCTGGCTATGGGGCCAACCTCTCCTAGTGTTCACCATCGTACTGAAACATCATAATAAACTGTAACATAAGCTAGTGAACACTTCCACAATCATACATGTAACACCATACTTCTAAGACTCAATTCATGCAATTCCCATGCCTCATCTTATGTTTGTTCCATGGAAACAATCGAGTGGCATAGGGAGTTATGAATTAAAATGCATTTCTCTACTGGTAAAATTTTTCTTTTGGAGTCCCGTGGGCCATATGAATGCATCTATCACATTCTCATACTTAAATACATGAATATAGCTCATTTCCATCATCAAATTTGGTCTACAACTCGTGGAAAGCAAAGGAACACATTAAAATTCATGTTTGCATTTTCGTCCAGAATTTCCTCTTTTCTGTCACAAACTTTGGAAAATCATAACTAAATCTAGAAAAATCGAAATCATGTTTTCTTTGTCATTCTGGAAAGCTCAATATGTCTACTTCACACTAAAAACATGTCCAAGTCACAAAATTCATCACAAACGACGTTTGACATCCAAAAAGCTACAGACTCACTGGCTGCCTGGGCTGTGATTCAGGTTACTGATGCAAATTTCTGAAATTCATAACTAATTCTACAAAAATCGAAATCACACACATTCAGTCATTCTGGGAAGCTACAAATATTAACTTGACACTAAAAATAATTCCCGAATGAAACAGATACGTTTAGGTATCTGGAACTGATGGAACAGTGATTGAGCTCTGGAGTCGCCACTGTTACTGACAGCAAATTTCAAAAATGCATAACTCTGTACTCAGACCTCCAAATGAAGTGATCTCGGTGGCCACAGAAAGCTTATGACCTCTAGTTTATGTACATAAAATTTCATAATCATTGAACACCATTTGGCCATCGAGTGACACGAAAATCAAATCTGCCAGTATGAACAGTACACATACCAGAAACCATAGAAAATCCCAACTTTGAAAATTCATCAAATATTTTCTAGGTCTCCAAAAATTATGATCTTTAGCTTCCCAGAAAGCTCTTAATAAGACCTAATTGTATGCCAAATTTCAGGGCAAGACTAACTCATTTGGCTAAAAAGTGGCATAGGGTTCCATTATGGTCAATTTTGGCTCCATATTGGGTACCAAAATTGCCAAATGGATTTCCTTTGGTCTTGGCACCTTTTGGGCAAGTTTAAAAGCATGTTTAAGACTTGGGGAAGCTGCCCAAATGGTCCCAAACCATTTGCATCTCATTTTGGCCTTTTCACCCTCACTTATATACATTACACCAAGCTTTTCTCAAGTGTATACATTAGCATAAACACTCAATTTATGTTCTAGAGTACATACACCATACTCATTCATTTATCTATTACATAATATCATTTTTACATTTGTCCAAGGGGTCATAGACTAGTTACAAGAATAATATACATCATGAAGTCTCATTATGAATCAAAAGACCAAAAATCAAGCATAAGGATGGCAATCTTCTTTCTTCAAGGTGGTTGGCTCCCATTGCCATGCCCACTTGGTCCACCTAGCATATTAGGACATTTAAGAGGAGGGAGTGAGATTCAAGAATCTCAATAGCTCATATCCCATTCCATCACACATAATATGTGCAAGCAAGTTTCACAATGGCATGCATGGAGAAAGTAGAAATCATAGGCATTTTAAAAGCAACCTTGGCATGTGAATCAATCATACAAGACATTCAAGAGCTCACTAAGTGTTTGGATTGGCCTCACACTTCTCCTCATGGATTTTGGACTTGCCTCACCTATTCTTTGAGCACTTT
Organism: Erythrophleum fordii; assembly: GCA_032878935.1. Classification (NCBI taxonomy): domain Eukaryota; kingdom Viridiplantae; phylum Streptophyta; class Magnoliopsida; order Fabales; family Fabaceae; genus Erythrophleum; species Erythrophleum fordii. The sequence continues at coordinate 19,063,047 of JAVQMF010000038.1, forward strand.
GGACTCAACCATACTCTTAGGAGCCCACTTTGCTTTTGGGAGACTCTTTACTTTGTCTCAACCAAGCTCAAGGGTTCTTGGCTCATCCTCACCCAAGGGAAGAGTTCTTGGCCTCTCCACACTCTAGCAAACTCATACAAACATCATGGATTCATTTAAAACATAACATGGCATCAAGGATCATGACATGTAAAGGCATGCTAGCATACTTTTCAAAGCTTGAAAATACACATACAAGCATTCTAAAACAAGCTAAACACACATCCATGCATGAGAGAAGGTGGAGAGAGCTACCTTGTATGCAAGTACACACTTTTTCCTTAGCTTTTAAACCTCCTCTTTTAGCCACACACCCACAAGTTGGTGGAAATAGTGTCTCTTGGCCTAGACACAAATTATGGGAGCCAATTAAGTTCGTGAAACAATTTCTAGGGCCATGCAACTTGCTTAAACCCTAGATTACTCTACAACCTCCATTATAGTCCATATTGGCACCTAATGAAGCAACACCCCTAAAATGATTTCTAGGCCTCATTCTTTACTCTCAAATATCATTCTTGACTCCTTTTAAGCCTCTTGGAGTCATCACATCATTAAAACAAAGGGCCTAACATCATGTTGCTTCCTTAGGTCACAATATGGAACCTAAAGCACCAACTCATTCTCTAAGCTTCCTAAATTTTTCCCAAGGTTTCCCCTCACATTTATTCATCATGTATGACTCAAAAATGGGCTGGAAACAATTTAAAACTCTCCCTACTATGCCATCCCTACTTGGCCGAAAGTTAGAGCATAAATGGGATTTCATGGCTTCTTGATTTTTCCTTGATGGGGGAACCATTTAGGGAGGTTGTTAAGAGTTGTAAGAGGTCAAGGAAACACTTAAATAGCCAAAGGAACTCATGGATTAAATCAGTTTTTACAATCCCTTTAAGTGCTCTACACTTTTCTAACTTGATTTTCATTAGCCTTTCTTCCAATTTCCTTGCATCTACTAACTCCTCATGGTCTAAAACCCACAATTCCTTCTTTTTTCTGGACAAAAAGCCTCCCCCCAAGATGGTTCTGTTCTGGCAGAACTCCACACACAAAGGGCAAGAAAAAGGAAGCAACTAAGATAGAAAAATCACCTTGATTCAAAGCTTTTCTCAAGAGTTCTCTTCCTTGCTTCAACCCTCTCCTTGAATTTCAAAATTTCCCCCTCAGTTCTGGGCTCAAAACAGAACCAAACATCTCACTAAATCCATAGGAAGAGAGGAGGAAAGGAGAGGAAGAAGTTTAACAAGGCAAGGAGTAGGAAAAAGTGGCTAAAACTTACACTTTTCAAAGCTTCCTCTTCCTTCCTTGGCCTCCCCTCTTGTGCGCCACTCTCAGCCCTTCTTACTTCTGTTTTAATGTGTGAGAGAGTGGGAGAGGAGATCTGAGCAAAGGAGGGGCGTTTTTATAAGCTAGGGTTTCACTTAAGCAACTTTTACACTTTGCAATTTAGTCCCTCTTTATAGTTTTGTTCGTTTGGGCTTGTTTCAACTCCGTTTTGAAATCCGTCTTTTCCATCATATTCCTTAGGCCCTTAATCATAATAATTGCCTTTGGAATCACTAAAAAAGGATCTAAAACCATTTCGAATCGTTCGGTCAATTTTTAGTCAACCGACAGCCGAAATCACTCATCGAAGGGGTTTCAACTGTTCTAGGGGTTCCCATAGTATTCAGGGCCTCTGAGAACCCTAGAAAGCTTAAATTTTTTGTTTAAAAAGTCCTCCTATGAGTTTTCCAAATTTTTCAAAAATTACAAAAATGCCCCTACTTCTTTCGGTAAATTTTCTGATCTCTTTTGGCTCTGGTTTTTGGGCATCTTAAATCTCAAATTCTCATTTTCTAATATTTAAAATTTTATTATAATTTTAGTTGGTCCCAATTCCTTCTATTTCAATGACTTCCTTTTATATTTGGCCTATTTTTGACGTTTGCGGACATTGTGTTTCTCACGTTCACGAAGGGACGGGATGTTACAATACACACTCAATTCATCCAAAACAAGCTCATATGCATGTAGGCAACTCATAAACACAATCCACAACCCACAATGAGAGCCTGAACCTTTACTTTGATACCAATAAATGTAACACCATAACTTCTAGCTCATTTGATGCCATTTATAAGCTTTGTATTATCAATCCCACAAGATCATATGAAAAAGGGGATGAAAATAATAAACTTTTTCCGGGTTACGCTACATCAAAAAAATTCAATTCGATGTCATGTGGACTGTGTGAGCTCATATTATACTTCCTCATATTTAATTTCATTATTACAACTCATTTGCATCACAAAAACATGTCTACAACCCATGGAAACCGAAATGGAGCTCAAAATAAACAAGCACATTTTCAGCCAGATTTGCTCCATTTTCTGACCCAACTTTGGAAAATCATAACTAAATCTAGAAAATTTGAAATCATACAATCTTTGCCATTTTGGAAAGTTTAGGATTTCTACTACACACTAAAAATATGCCAAGATCATAACAGTCATCACAAAAGATGTTTGACATCCGAAAAGCTACAGAGTTGCTGGCTGCCTGGGCTGTTGTTTAGTTTACTGATACAAATTTCTGAAATTCATAACTAATTCTATAAAAATCAAAATCACACAAATTCAATCATTCTACAAATCTACAAATGGTAATTTGATACTAAAAATAATTCTAGAATGAAACAAATACGTCTAGTCTACTAGAACCTATGGAACAATAACTGGACTCATGGGGCGCTACTGATACTGACAGTTAACTTCAAACATACATAACTCACTACTCAGACCTCGAAATGAGGTGATCTCAGTGGTCACAGAAAGCTTATGACCTCTAATTTATGCATATAAAATTTTATAAGCATTAGACACCAGTATTAATCCCACAAGTGCATATGAGAAAGGGAAGAAAAATAATAGACTTTTTCCGCGTTGTGCTATATCTAAAAAAATTTAATTTGGTGTCACGTGGACTGTGTGAGCTTATACTATACTTTCTCATATTTAATTCCATTATTAAAACTCATTTTCATCATGAAAACATGCTTACAACCTATGGAAACCGAAATGGAACTCAATATAAACAAGCATATTTTCGGCCAGATTTGCTCCATTTTCTGACCCAACTTTGGAAAATCATAACTAAATCTAAAAAATTTTAAATCATTTAATATTGGTCATTATAGAAATCTTAGGATGTCTACTTCACACTAAAAATATGTACAGGTCACAACATTCATCTCACAGGACTTTTGACATCCAAAAAGCTACAGAATTGCTGGCTGCCTGGGTTGTTGTTCAGTTTACTGATACAAATTTCTGAAATTCATAACTAATTCCATAAACATCGAAATCACACACATTCAGTCATTCTGGAAAGCTACAAATGTTAACTTGATTTAGAAATAATTCCAAAATGAAACATATACATTTAGTCAGCTGGAACCTATGGAATAGTAACTAGACTCATAGGGCGCTACTAATACTGACTGTTAATTTCAAACATACATAACTCACTACTTAGACCTCCAAATGCTGTGATCTTAGTGTCCACAGAAATATTATGACCTCTAGTTTATGTATATAAAATTGCATAAGCATTAGACACTATTTGGCCATCGGATGACACAAAATAAAAAACTACCAGTATGAACAGTACCCATACCAGAATCCATGAAAAATCCCAAATTTGAAAATTCATCAAATATTTTCTAGATCTCCAAAAAATTATAATCTTTAGCTTCCCATAAAGTTCTTAATGATACCTAATTTCATGCCAAATTTTAGGGCAAGACTAACTCATTTGGCCAAAAAATGGTATAGGGTTCCATTATAGTCAATTTTGGCTCCATATTGGGTACCAAAATTGCCAAATGGATTTCCCTTGGTCTTGGCACCTTTTAGGCAAGTTTAAAAGCATGTTTAAGACTTGGGAAAGCTGCCCAAATGGTTCCAAACCATTTGCATCTCATTTTGGCCTTTTCACCCTCACTTATACACATTACACCAAGCTTTTCTCAAATGCATATATTGGCATAAATACTCAATTTATGTTCTAGAATACATACACCATACTCATTCATTTATCTATCACATAATATCATTTTTACATTTTTCCAAGGGGTCATATACTATTTACACTAATAATATACATCATAAAGTCTCATTGTGAATCAAAAGACCAAAACTCAAGCATAAGGGTGGCAATTTTCTTTCTTCAATGTAGTTAGCTCCTATTGCCATGTCCACTTGGTCCACCTAGCATATTAGGACATTTAAGAGGAGAAAGTGAGATTCAAGAATCTCAATAGCTCATCTCCCATTCCATCACACATAATATGTGCAAGCAAGTTCAACAAATGCATGCATAGAGAAAGTAGAAATCATAGGCATTTTAAAAGTAACTTTGGCATGTGAATCAATCATACAAGACATTCAAGAGCTCACTAAGTGTTTGGATTGGCCTCACACTTCTCCTCATGGATTTTGGACTTGCCTCACCCATTCTTTAAGCACTTTGGACTCAACCATACACTTGGGAGCCACTTTACTTTTGGGAGACTCTTTACTTTGTCTCAACTAAGCTCAAGGGTTCTTGGCTCATCCTCACCAAAGGGAAGAGTTCTTGGCCTCTCCACACTCAAGCAAACCCATACAAAAATCATGTAATCATTTGAAAATATAATATGGCATCAAGCATCATGCCATATAAAGGCATACTAGCATACTTTTTAAAGCTTGAAAATACACATACACACATTCTAAAACAAGCTAAACACACATCCATGCATGAGAGAAGGTGGAGAGAGCTACCTTGTATACAAGCACACACTTTTTCCTTAGCTTTCAAGCCTCCTCTTTTAGCCACACACCCACAAGTTGGTGGAAATAGTGTCTCTTGGCCTAGACAAAAATTATGGGAGCCAATTAAGTTTATGAAACAATGTCTAGTGCCATGCAACTTGCTTAAACCCTAGGTTACTCTACAACCTCCATTATGGTCTATATTGGCACCTAATGAAGCAACACCCCTAAAATGATTTCTAGGCCTCATTCTTCACTCTCAAATATGATTTTTGACTCCTTTTAAGCCTCTTGGAGTCATCACATCATTAAAACAAAGGGCCTAACATCATGTTGCTTCCTTAGGTCACAATATGGAACCTAAAGCACCAACTCATTCTTTAAGCTTCCTAATTTTTTCCAAAGTTTCCCCTCACATTCATTCATCATATATGACTAAAAAATGTGCTTGAAACAATTTAAAACTCTCCTTAACTATGCCATCCCTACTTGGCCGAAAGTTAGAGCATAATGGGATTTCATGGCTTTTTGATTTTTCCTTGATGGGGGAACCATTTAGGGAGGTTGTTAAGAGTTGTAAGGGGTCAAGGAAACACTTAAATAGCCAAGGGAACTCATGGATTAAATCAGTTTTTACAATCCCTTTAAGTGCTTTACACTTTTCCAACTTCTAGGTTCATGACTTTCCATGGGGTTTTGTTCATTTTCATTGAGGAAGAGGCATATGGGGGACCTCTTAGGGATTTTAGGAGCACATTTAAACATTTATTTAAGCCTAAGAACATTCATATAAAATCAGATTTGCAAGGGAGCATTTGGATCCCTAATGATTCCATCTTGTTTCCTAATGCTCCTTTCTTGATTCTATTGGTTCCTTCTTAATCCTTGCCATCTAAAACCTCTAATCCCTCCATGAATTGGGCAGAAAAAAGACCCTAAGACTTGGGCTCATGGTGGCCAAATTCGTGTAAGAGGAAGGGGGAGGGACCAATTACTAAAGAATAGAAGTTTTACCTTGTTTTCTTGCTTCCTTTGGCTTGTTCTTCCACTTGGTTGGGTTGCTCCCTCAATTTTCGAAATTTCCCTCTCTGTTCTACCCCCAAAACAGCACCAAACTCTCCATTAAAACCATAGAAAGAAAGCTTGGGAGGAGAGGAGCAAGTTTCAAGAAGGAAGGATATGGAATTTCTTAAAGTTTCTTACCTTTTTCTTGAATTTCTTCCTCCAAAATCTTCCTCCTCTTGTGCGCCTAAGAAGCTGGAGTTTTCCTCTGAAAAAGGGAAGAAGCAAGTCGGTCTTAGAGAGGAGAGAAAGAACGTGGCATATAAGAAGCTTCCTTTAACACTTTAATGCCAATTTTGCCCTTCGTTCTTAGCATTTTCGTTTCTCCTTCGTTTTAGCTCTTTTTTTAGGACCGTCTTTTCCATTATAAAATTTAGATTTCCAATTTAATAAAATCCCTTTGGAATCACTCAAATCAGAGTTAAAATCTTTCTGAATGAACTGGTCAATGTTTGGGTCAACTGATGTTGGAAAGAGTACACCAGAAGGGCTTTACCAGTCCTGGGGCTTCCCATAGTTTTTAGGGCCTCTGAAAACCCTGGGCAACTTAGAATTTCCTTTTAAAAAGCCCTCTTAGGTGCTTTTCCAAAATTGCACTTATTTGTGAAAATGCCACTGACCTTTTGGTAAATTTTTTGAATCACTCTGACCCCAGTTTCTGGGCAACTCAAGGCTCAAATCCTCATTTTTTATTATTTAAAATTTTATCTATATTTTATTTGGCCTTGAATCACTCATCTTAGGGGACTTGCTTTGAAAGCGTGCCCATTTCTATCGTTTAACGAAAACTGGATATTACAAGTTTGTCGACAACAATAGTTAACATTCTAGTATACAGATGGCACCCTTTGAGAAACTTTATAAGAAGAAGTGCATATCACCTTTATGCTAGGTAAAGCTTAGTGAGAGGAGTCTTTTAGATTTGGTCATTGTAACGTCCAATCGAACATGTTTTCAAAGTAAGTCCCTTAAAATGAATTAGTTAAGGTCCTAAAAAATTTGAGTAACATTCTAGACTCCTAAAAATAAGAATCCTATCTTCAGATAGAAGGAAAAATGGAGCTATAATGAAGAAACAAATTTTGACAGAAATCTTATGAAACGTAATGACATTTTCGTAATTTAGAGCAATTTTTGGAATTTAAATAGGAGGGCTTTCTAAATGAAAGTTTTAAGTTCTTTGGGGTTCTCAGAGGCCCTGAAAACCATAGGAAGCCTTGGGATAGTTAAATCCCCTTCAGTGGACGTTTTCTAATATCGGTACACCCAAACTTTGACGGAGCAATTTGTGAAGGTTTTAGCTCCAATTTGAGTAATTCCAAAGACATTTTACTAAATTGAGAACCTAAACTTTATAATGGAAAAGACAGTACTAAAAAAGAAGCTAAAACAAAGAAGAAACAAAAATGCCAAGAATGAAAGGCAAAATAGGAATTTTTGAAAAAAACCATTATCCTCCACCTATAAAAAGGAGGCGCCCCACTCTCTCCTTCATTTAGACTCAAATTTTTCTGCCCAATTTTAGAGAAGAAGGCTAGGGTTTAGGCACACCAAGGGAAGAAGAAGGAGAAGAGAAATCCAAGCTTTAAGGTATGGTTTCTTGGTAGTTTTTTATGCTTTCTTCCATCTAGACCTCCTCTCCTCCATTCTCATTTGTTTCCTTTGATTAAAATGAATTTTATAAATATGTTTTATAGGAAATTTTGGATTTGAAGAGAGGAGCTTGGAGAAAGCAAGATTCAAGTGAGAAAAAGCGAGAAAACAAGGTAATTTCTCCTCCCATTGTTGCTATCTTTGATTCCCCTCCTTCTCCATTTTGCCTCATCTAAGAAACCCTAGGAGGATTTGATTTCTAGGCAAAACCAAGGATGAATCTAAGGAAAAAATGGTGCGAAAATTAAGAATATGCAAAGAGAATTAACAATAAACTATTAGATTTCAAGATAGAATTTCTAGGGTTTCAAGTGCACCTTGTAAAATCTGATTTTGTATAATGATTCCTAGGCTTAAATAAGAGTTTAAATGAGCTCCTAAGATCCCTAGAGGTCTCCCCATGTGCTTCTCCAGTTGAGAAAACAAAGCAAAGTCCATGGGTGCTAAAACCTAACATAGGTATAGCCAAGAAAGGTTCTCATTGCTAGGGCGATTTTTAAATTTTTCTACATTTTTGAGTCATATATGATGAATGAATATGAGGAGAAGCCTTGGAAAAATTTAGGAAGTATAGAAAGTGAGATGGTGCTTTATGTTACATAATATGACCTAAAGAAGCAACATATAGTTAGGCTCTTTGTTTTAATGGTGTGATGACTCCAAGAGACTTAAAAGGAGTCAAGAATCATATTTGAAAGGAAAAAATTGAACCTAGAATTTATTTGAGGAGTGTTGCTTCATTTGGTGCAATTATGGAACCATAATGAGGTTTATAGATTAAGTTAGAGTTCAAGCAAGTTCTGTGCCTTTAGAATTAATTCTATGAACCTAATTGACTTCCATAAATTGTGTTTAGGCCAAGAGAAATTATCCCCACACTTTTGTGTCTATGTGGCCAAAAAAGAGAGCTCGGATTCAAGAGAAAAAATGTGTAATTGTATCTAAGGTAGCTCACTCCTCCTTCTTTTATGCATGAATGTTTGCTTTACTTGTCTTTGAATGTGTGTATGTGTATTTTTAAACCATGAAAAGTGTTCTAGCATGACTTTGATTCTATGGTGCCATGATGTTACAATATGCTCTTATATGATGTTCTTGATGTGTGCTTAGGTTTGCTTGAGTGTAGTGTGTAACATCTAATTTTTTAAAAATGAGAGAACATGTGAGAAATGTAACATATAGTTTCCCTGTAAACAAATGAAATTTACTGGATACAAAAGGAAATCCCTAAAGATGATGTAGTTAAGGTCCCAAAAATCTTTGGGTAGCATTTTAGACTCCTAAAAATGAGAATCCCAGGCTCAGAGGGATAAAAAAATAGAGCTAGAATAAAGAAACAATTTCTTATAAAAAACTTACAAAACGTAATGGCATTTTCATAATTTTGAGAAAATTTAGGAATTCACATAGGAGGGCTTTTTAAATGAATGTTTTGAGTTCCCCAGGGTTCGTAGAGGCCCTGAAAACCATGGGAAGTCTCGGGATAGTTAAATCCCCTCCGGTGGACGTTTTTTAACGTCAATGCACCAAAACTTTGATGGATTCGTTTAGGAAGGTTTCAACTCCGATTTGAGTGATTTCAAAGGCATTTTATTAAATTGGGAACCTAAATTTTATAATGAAAAAGATGGTTCTAAAAAAGGAGCTAAAATAAAGGAGAAAAGAAAATGCCAAAAACAAAAGGCAAAATTGAAATTTTTAAAAAAGTGTTTCTTCCTCCCTTATAAATAGATGGTGCCTCACACTCTCCCTCACTTAGCTTCAGATTATTCTACCCCAAATCAGAAGAAAAACCCTAGGAGAGTGGCACACCAAGGGAAGAAGAAAAGGGAGAGAAAATCCAAGCTTAAGGTATGTTTCCATGGTAGTTTTTCATGCTTTTCTTCATCCACACCTCCTCTCCTCCCTTCTCCTTTGTTTCCTTTCATTAAAATGGAGTTTATAAATCTGATTCAAGGGAGCAATTCAAGGGAAAATTCAATTTTGAAGAGAGGAGCTCAAAGAACACAAAATTCAAGTGAGAAAAAGTAAGAAAACAAGGTAATTTCTCTTCCTATAGTTGTCATCTTCGGTTCCCTTCTCCACCATTTCACCCCACTTAAGAAAACCCTTGGAGGAGACAATTTTTAGGCAGAACCAAGAATGAATCTAAGGAGAAAAGGTGTGGAGATTAAGAATATGCAAAAAGAATTAACAAATAACAATGGAAATTCAAGATGCAAAGTCTAGGGTTTCATATGTTTCTTGCAAAATCTGATTCGATACCTTGATTCCTATGTTTAAATGAGTTCTTAAGGTCCCTAAGAGGCTTCCCATGTGCTTCCTCCTTTAAGAAAATAAAGCAAAATCCATGAAGCCATTATTCCTCCATAACCTCGGCCTAAAGGAGTTCTTATTACTAGGGAGAGTTTTAAATTTTTCTAAACTCATTCTTGAGTCATATATGATGAATCAAAATGAGGGGAGGCCTTGGGAAAAATTTTGAACCCATGGAAAGTGAATTGGTGCTTTAGGTTCTATATTATGACTTAAAGAAGCAACATATTGTTGGCTCTTTGTTTTAATTGTGTGATGACTCCAAGAGGCTTAAAAGGAGTCAAGAATCATATTTGAAAGGAAAGAATGGAGCCTAGAAATTATTTGAGGGGTGTTGCTTCATTAGGTGCTTTTATGGATCATAATAGGGTTTATAGAACAACTTAGCGTTTAAGCAAGTTGTGTGGCCTTAGAATTTGTTTCATGAACCTAATTGGCTTTCATAAATTATGTTTAGGCCAAGAGAAACCTTCCCCACACTTTTGTGTGTGTGTGGCCAAAAAGAAGAGCTTGAATTCAAAGGGAAAAGTATGCGATTGTGTGCAAGGTAGCTCTCTCCACCTTCTTTCATGCATAGATGTATGGCTAGCTTGTCTTAGAATATGTGTATGTATATTTTTAAGCCATGAAAAGTATGATAGTATGATTTTATATGCCATGGTTTTATGATAACATATTATGTTCCGTATGATGTTTTGATTTGTGCTTGAGTGTGGTGAGGCCAAGAACCCTTAGCCATGGTGAGGATGAGCCAAGAACCCTTAAGATTGATTGAGATAAAGCAAAGAGTCTCCTAAAACCAAAGTAGGCTCCCAAGAGCGTGGTTGAGTCCAAGAATACATTAAAGAATGGGTGAGGCAAGTCCAATATCCACAAGAAATTGGTTATGGCTAATCCACTTACTTAGCAAGCCTTTGTATGCTAAGTATGACTTTCTCAAATGATGAAAATATCTCTTGAATGTTTGCAGATGTCCATATGACCATACATGCATTTATGAGACTTGTTTGCATCCATTATGTATGATTGAGTAGGAGATGAGCTATTGGGATTATTTGATTCTCATTCCTTCCTCTCCAATGATCTCACATTCTAGGTGGACCAAGTGGACAAGGTGATGGAAGCCAATTACCTTGAAAGAAAGAGTTTGGCAATTAAATGCAAAGTTTTTAGTTCTTTAAGGCCATAATTGTGTCAAATGTTGTAACCCCTTGATCTATATGGTCTATGACCTCTTATACATGTATAATTATGATATTATGAATGAAAGAATATGTTATATAGCCACTAGAATATGAATTGAGTATATGATGGCACATTAGCTTCATGAATGGCTTTATGGAAATATGCATATGTGTGGAGGAAATTGCCAAAATGAGATGCATGGAGTTTGGGACCATTTGGGCAGCTTACATAAGTCTTAATTATACTTTTAGACTTGCCTAAAAGGTGCTAACACCCAAGGAAAGCCATTTGGTCACTTTGGTATCCCATATAGAGCCAAAATTGACTATAATGGAACCCTATATCACTTTTTAGACAAACAAGCTCTTCTTGATCTGAGATTTGGCATACAACTAGAGCTTGTTGAAATCTTTTTGGAAAGCTAAAGAACATATTTTTTGGAGGTCTACAGAATATTTGATGAATTTCCAAAGTTGGTAAAATTTCTAGTTTTAGTCTGCTGTACTATTCATTTGGTCTAAAAATGAAATCTATCACACAGGGCCCAAATGATGTCCAATTACCACAAAATTTTATACAGAGAAATGAGACATTCACAGTGACTTGTGCCAACTAGAAGAACCTCATTTGGAGGTCTAAGAGGGAGATATGAATTTTTAAAAATTATGTCCAGTATCAGAGCTTTACCTGACTTCAGTTACTATTCCATTGAATTTTGAGGTCTGGACTATCTGAATTGGTCTAAAGTTATTTTTTTCCTCTAGCTAACATACACAGATTTCCATATTGGTATCATTTACATGGATTTTATTTTTGTGGAATTAATTGGACATTTTCAAAATTTACTATAGAAATCTATGATAGTTCCAAAAGGTAGTTTGACCTCTGGACTTTTTCAGATGTCAAACGTCCTTTGTGATGGATGTTATGGTCTGGACATATTTTTAATGTGAAGTAGACATCTATAGCTTTCCAAAATAACCAATAATGCATGTTTTCAAATTTTCTAGAATTCGTTATGATTTTCCAAAATTAGTAGCAAAATTGAGCAAAATTTGGCCGAAATGTAATAGGTATATTTTAAGCTGACCTCCATGATTCTTGAGATGTAGGCCATATTTTATAATGCAAATGACTTATATTCTTGTAATTAAATATAAGAATGTGTAGTATGATCTCACATAGCCCATGTGACGCAGAATGAAATTTTTATATATGACGTAATCCAAAGGAATGTATTATTTGTAATGGATTTTCTTAATTCCTTCATGGAATGTATCATATGAGCTTGTAAATGTGATAGAAATGAGCTAGAAATATATAGTGTTACATGGTGAGGCCAAGAACTCTTAACCATAGTGAGGATAAGCCAAAAACCCTTAAGATTGGTTGAGACAAAGTAAAGAGTCTCCTAAAAGTGAAATGGAATCCCAAGAGCATGGTTGAGTCCAAGAATCTCTTAAAAAATAGGTGAGGCAAGTCCAACATCCATAAAAAATTAGGTGAAGCTAATCCACTTGCTTGGCAAGCCTTTGCATGCTATATATGACTTTCTCAAATGATAAAAATGCCTCTTGAATGTTTGCACATGTCAATATGACTATACATGCATTTACTAGACTTGTTTTGCATTCAATATGTATAATTGAATGGGAGATGAGCTATTGGGATTCTTTGAATCTCATTCCCTCCTCTCCAATGATCTAACATGTTAGGTGGACCAAGTAGACAAGGTAATGGAAGCCAACCACTTTGAAGAAGAGAGCTTGACACTAATATGCATAGTTTTATCTCTTTAAAGCCATGTTTATGTTTAATGATGTAAATTATTGTTGTATATGGTTTATGAACTTTGGAATATATGTAATTATGATAATATCTCATGTATGAATGAGAGAATATGTTATGTAGCCATTAGAATGTGATTTGAGTATATAATGGTAAACTAGCTTCATGAATGGCATTATGGAATTATGCATATGTGTGGGTAAGATAGCCAAAATGATATGCATGAGGGTTGGGACCATTTGGTAGCTCATACAAGTCCTAATTATGCTTTTAGACTTACCCAAGAGATGCCAAATGTAACATCCAGTACTCTAAAAATAAGAGAAAACGTGAGAAACATAACGTACTGTTCTCTGTAAACGAACGAAATTCACTGGATACAAAAGGAAGTCCCCCAAAATGAGATAGTTAAGGTCCCAAAAAAATTGGCAAGTATTCTAGACTCTAAAAAATGAGAATCTCAAGCTTAGATGGAAAGAAAAATGGAGCTAGAATGAAGAAACAATTTCTTAAGAAAAGCTTACGAAATGTAATGGCATTTTCATAATTTTGAGCAAATTTTAGAATTCACATAGGAGGGCTTTTTAAATGGAAGTTTTAAGTTCTCCAGGGTTTTCAAAGCCCCTGAAAACCATGGAAAGCTCTGGGACAGTTAAATCCTCTCCGGTGGATGTTTTCTAATGTCGGTGTTCCTAAACTTTAATGGGTTCGTTCGAGAAGGTTTTAACCCCGAATTGAGTGATTTCATAGGCATTTTACTTAATTGGGAACCTAAATTTTATAATGGAAAAGAGGGTTCTAAAAAAGGAGCTAAAACGAAGGTGAAATGAAAATGCAAAGTATGAAGGAAAAAATTGGACTTTTTGAAAAAGTCACTTTCCTACTCCTATATATAGGTGGGCCCCACTTTCTTCACCATTTGGAATCAGAAAATTTTGCAAAATTTCAGAAGTGAGAGCTAAGGTTTGGGTGCACAAGAGAGGAAGAAGAAGATGGTAAAAATCCAAGCTTAAGCTATGGAAATTTACTTGTTTTTTATGCTTTCTCTTAGCCAATCTCTTTTCCTATTTTTCCCTCTTCTTCTCCATGAATTCTCTGAAGTTTTGAGGGCTGTTTTGAAGGACAAATAGAAGGGAAAGTTTGAAATTCAAGAGAGGAAGCTAAGGAAGGCAAAGAACAAGTAAGAAAATCAAGGAAAACAAGGTATTATGCACTTCTTCCACTTGATCTTCTTCCTCCTATCTCTTATGGGTATTTCGACCTAGGTAAGGGCAGCCTTAGGGAGTTAAGTTTTCAACCAAACCAAGGGTGAATCTTAGGTATTTGAGGGAGGAGAATAAGAATGTGCAAAGAAAACAACAGACTAACTATTAGAATTTAAGATGTAAAACTTAGGGTTTCAAGTGCACCTTCTAAAATTTGAGTTTGTATGATAATTCCTAAGCCTAAATAAGAGTTTAAATGAGCTTCTAAGATCCCTAGAAGTCTTCCCATATGCTTCTCCCCTTGAGAAAACAAAGCATACTGCAAGGAGACCTAAACCATACATAGGCTTGGCCAAAGGGAGTTTATATAGCTCAGGAGAGTTTTAAAACTTTCTAAGGCCATTTTTGAGTCATATTTGATGAATAAAAATGAGGGGAGACCTTGTAAAAAATTTAGAACTCATAGAAAGTAATTTGGTGCCTTAAGTTCTATATTATAACCTAAAGAAGCAACATGATGTTAGGCTCTTTGTTTTAATTGTGTGATGACTCCAAGAGCCTTAAAAGGTGTCAAGAATCATATGTGAAAGGAAAGAATGGAGCCTAGAAATTATTTGAGAGGTGTTGCTTCATTAGGTGCATTTATGGACTATAATGGAACTTATAAAACAATCTAGCATCCAAGCAAGTTGTATAGCCATAAAGATTGTTTTATGAACCTAATTGGCTTCCATAAACTATATCTAGGCCAAGAGAAACCATCTCCATGAGTTTGTGAGTGTGTGACTGAAAGAGGAGGCTTGAGTCTAAAGAGAAAAGTGTGTAATTATGTGCAAGGTAGCTCTTTCCACCTTCTCTTATGCATGGATGTGTGTTTAGCTTATCTTAGAATGTGTATATGTGTATTTTCAAGCCATGAAAAGTATGCTAGCATGACTTTATATGCCATAATTCATGATGACATAATATGTTTTCAAATGATTACATGATGTTTATTTAAGTTTGCTTGAGTGAGGAAAGGCCAAGAACTCTTAACCATGGTAAGGATGAGCCAAGAACCCTTAGAATTGGTTGAGACAAAGTAAAGAGTCTACCCAAAGCAAAGTGAGCTCCAAAGAGTATGGTTGAGTCCAAAGCTCTTAAAGAATTGGTGAGGTAAGTCCAAAATTCATGAGGAAAAGTGTGAGGCCAATCTAAGCACTTGGTAAGCTCTTGAATAAATTGTATGACTTGTTCACATGCTAAGTTTTCTTTTTGAATGCTTATGACTTCCAGATATCCATGCATGCATTTTTAAGGCTTGCTTTGCATATATTATGTGTGATTGAATGGGAGATGAGTTATTAGGATTCTTTGAATCTCATCCCCTCCCCTCCAATAATCTAATATGCTTGGTGGACCAAGTGGATATGATAATAGGAGCCAACAACATTGAAGAAAGAAGATTAACAATCATATGCCTAGTCTTTGCCTTTTTGGAATCATAATGATGATTCATAATGTATATTGTTATTATAAATGGTCAATGACCCTTGAGACATATGTAATTATGATATTATATGATGTATAGATATGTGGATATGATATATGAACCCTATCATAGAATTTGGGTATGTAATGCCAAGGCATGCAATTTGGAAGTTTGATGTAAATGTGTATAAGTGTGGATGAAAAGACCAAAATGAGATGCATGAGGTTTGGGACCATTTGAGCAGCTCACACAAGTCCCAAATGTGCTTTTAGACTTGCCCAAAAGGTGCTAAAACTAAGGGAAAAGCATTTGGCAAATTTTGGTACCCAATATGGAGCCAAAAATGACCATAATGGAACCCTATGGCACTTTTTGGCCAAATGAGCTCTTCTTGCTTTGAGATTTGGCATGCAATTAGAGCTTTTTGGAAAGCTAAAGTTCATAATTTTTAGAGGTCTACAGAATATTTGAGAATTTTTCAAAGTTGGCAATTTTCTAGTTTGGGTCTGCTGCACTATTCATTTGGTCTGAAAATAAATTCTGTCACACAAGGCCCAAATAATGTCCAATTGCCATGAAATTTTATACAAAAAAAAATTAGACATTTATAGTGACTTATGACAATTAGAAGCACCTCATTTGGAGGTCTAGAAAGGGAGATATGAATTTTTGAATATTCTGTCCAGTATTAGGACCTTTACCCGACGTGAGTTACTGTTCTATTGAATTCCAAGGCTTGGATTGCCTGAACTAGTTTGGAAATATTTTTTCCCTCTAGTTAACATCACAGCTTTCTAGATTGGTATCATTTCCATGGATTGAATTTGTTTGGAATTAATTAGATATTTTCAAAGTTTGCTACAAAATTTGTGATAGCATCAGGAGGTAGCTTGACCTCTACACATTTTCGGATGTCAAACACCCTCTATGATGCTTGTTATGGTCTAGAAATATTTTTATCGTGAAGTAAACATTCGTAGCTTTCTAAAATGACCAAGAGAAAATGATTTTGATTTTTCTAGAATTAGTTATGATTTTTTAAAGTTTGGTCAGAAAAGGAGCCAAATCTATCCAAAAATAAACTTGGTTATTTTAAGCTTCATTTCGATTTCCATGAGTTGTGGGCATGATTTTGGGATGCAAAAGAGTTGTATTGATGTAATTAAATATGAGAATGTATAGCATTAGCTCACGCGGTCCACGTGACACCGATGGAAATTTTTATACACGACGTAGCATAAAAATATTCATTATTTTATTGCCTTTTTCATGGGAAGCTTACATGATTCATGGTATTAAGTCATTTAAAGCATGAGATGAGCTAGAAATATAAGGTATTACATTTATTGGTATTAGAGCAAAGTTTCAGGCTCTCTCAAATTGGATTTGGCTTGAGGATGTAGCAATTGGGCTTTGTAAAAGGTTTGTATGGCTATAAAAAGTCCTATATAAGACATATTGGGTGTAGGAGAATAGTTTGTGGCTTTGTTCATGATGAGTAAGTTGTGGGATGGTCTTAGAGTAGCTAGTGGACACCAAGACAAGTTGGCCTTTAGAGTAGCTTAAGCAGAGCTAAGCTTGAGTAGAGTTAAGGGATCCGACAACTGGAGCTCTTTGTGATATGATGTCTCTCTAGGAACAGTGGCAAGCCCTAGATATGAATGATGAGAAATGATCTCGTTGATAGGAAGAGGCTTGCTAGAGAGAGTATGTGAGGCCTAATTCTCCCCAGTAGTCATACTTAGACCATTCCGAGATATCCTTCTTAATGCAGAAATAAGTAGTGATGCAGGGCAATATGAAATGAGACTACAGCTGCATAGAACCAGTTTAGAAGGGAATGAGAAAAAGAGTCACCCCCTAGCCACAACACCTAAATGTCTAGGTGAGTTTTGGAGCTCGAAAGATTAATTCCCTCAGGCTAGGAGTTTGAGGTACAAGCTACACCTTTTAGAGCTTATCAGCCCAGAGGTAACTACTAGCTGTGTATGCATGAAGCAAGAGGTGGAATCCTCTAACTTGATGATGGGCTAGATATAGAGGCAATGAGGCTCAGGTCAATAGCTAAAGATGAAATTCCAATCCATGAAAAAGCAAGCCAATCAGAGGCCGCTAGCCACAGCAAAGGGCACTATGAATGCCTTGTTGGTCATATTCAGGCCAACTTAAGAAAGGAGTTGATAAGGGATCAAACAACCCATAGAGAGTGGGAACCCCTAGTATAAGTAGAAGAAAAGAGTAATGAATGATTATAGTAGATTAGTAAGAAATCTGTAGGCCTAGTAAATGAGATTGAGGAAAGAGCTCAACACAGAGGAAGTTAGACATAAGGATGATGAGGTTGTTGAGACTCGCCTATAAGACATTGACTCCAACCTAAAGTGCTACTCAATGAGACCCTAAATGATAGAATGTTAGTGTAGCCTCGAAATAATGTAAGATAAGACTACCAGCAGTGAGGCACATAGCGAGTGGCCTATAAAGGTGTACCTCATAGGTAACACCTAGAGGTAAGTATGAGTAGCCAGTAATAGAGACCCAGAAAAGAATGAGGATAGTTAATAAGCTACAAGTCCGATGAGATGGCTAGCCTAGGCTGAGCATAAGTTAAAGCTTAGAGGAGATGACCAGTAGCATTGTTCCAAGTGAGATATATAAATGAAAGGCTTAGTGAAAGTTCTCCCTAGATTGAGAAATAAAATATGAGACAGTCTAAGTTAGGGAAACTACCCAGTAGTGGTTAGCAAATTCTCCTAAATAGACCCCCTGAGTCATAGAGCATATTGATAAGGAAGCGAGGAAAAGTTAAGAAACTAGCTACAAAAAGGATGCCCTCGCTTTAGCTATGACTAGATGAGTAAACTGAGCTAGAGAGGTAAATGGATAGGGGTCCAATAGTCAGTTAGATGAGCTCCCTAATATGAAAATGATGTAGGGTTAAGGCACATGAGTGATTAGAGCACCCAGTAGAGGATAAGTTTCCATTAAGATAGAATCTAGACATTGAGAGTATGTGTTCCGGATTGGGTTAGTAAAACCCTAGAAATAGCATACTATGCTTTTGGGGATAAAGCTAAAGAAATTGAATAGAGAGAAAGCCCAGCTTTGATTCGAACATAGAAATAAGTTGAGATAGATAGTTAGTGCCTTAGTACCCTCAGGGAAGCTCGAGAGAACTAGAGACTGTCTAAGAAGGTGAGCCTTATATTATGTAGAGAAAGATTATAAATTGAGAGCGCCATAGAATAAAATTTCTGGGAGTATATAAAATATAATTCTTTTTACCAAAGGATGGTCTAGCTAAGAGCAAAAAAAGAGTATGAGTAAAAAGTAGACCCCCTTGATGTTACAGAGAGTGAATAAGTGGAGAAATCTCAGGAAAATGCAAGTGCTCTTGAGCGTAGAGGAACTTGAAATAACAATAGAAACAACCAATAGTAAAACATCCTTTTACCTAAGTAAGAGGATAAGAAAGGTAGAAAGAAAAGGTATGACAGTGATCAAGCTGAGGACATATTAGATTGAGAATAAATATTCAGTTAATATGCTTGAGTACTTAAGAAAGCACACTTGTCCTTGGCATAGATGCCCTTCTAGCATGATAGTGCCCAAAGTAAAAATAGTCGAGCAATGTAGAGAGATCTCGCGATGTAGTAAAGGAATAATCCTACTTTCCCTAAGCACTCTACAAGAATAGGGTAGATAGAGAAAAGTAAAAGAGGAATACTTTAGATTATTAGGAAACTTGTAATATACAAGCGATAGTGGCATTGAGCTCAGTCATAAAGCACTTATGTATTAGTGTTTGATGTTATGGTTTGCTTGGAACAATGGTTACATGATATTAGGTCTGGCCAACCTAGTAGTAATGTGACTTGAGTGCATAGCAAATAATGATATCGATCACCAAAGTGTCCCAATAATCGAAAGGTATCTTAATTAAAGAATAAGATGAGTTAGAAAAGAAAGGTAAAGGGATTCCAGTAATATCAAAATAGTAAGAAAAGCATGCAGAGAGGAATCCCTAATAGAAAATGTTCAGATTTAGTATGCATAGCCCGAGTCCCTTATAAATATATAAATGAAATAAATAGGGACCAATGTATAGCCTCTCTCCTGCCAGAGATGTTTACCACACTCAGCGTGTGAGATGCCCCTAGTGCTAAGACACTTAAAAGCAAGATGTGAGCATGGTTAGAAACTACAGGATATGAGAGGAAGGCTAGAATGAGTATACGTAAAGTAAGTAAGTCAATAGAGTAAGAAAGGAAAGCCCACTTAAAAAAAGGCTGAAGTGGGAATCTAAGGATCCTATGAGGAGTGATGAGTGAAAAATTTAAAATGCTCCCTAGTATTAGTATGACAGGATCCTAGAGAATTAAATGACTCAGAACCCATTTTGTATGAAAAGCGCGATGTATTTATGAGTTTAGCCTCAGTTATCGTGAGTGATGGTAATCAGACTTAGTGAGTATGTATTTTACTATTAGATATAGTGATCTTAGGTTTTGACATCTCCCAGAGATGGATCACAGTAGATCCCAGCATAGCACAGTGGGCTATACTAGACCTTAGCAGGGTTTTGAGAGGTGGTAATCGACTCAGGGGTCATAGTAGATCTCATAGAGTTACAGAGAGCCTTAGCCACAGCATGATAGTTCTTTAGTAAGATGACAACCTAAGATAGTTTTACAAAGTAGTTAACCTCAGAGACTAGTACAGTTTCAACTAGCATTTGTCTCAGAGACTAGAGATCTAAAGATCTCCTAAGTCTGGTAGACTGCTACCACAGAGATATGAAGACTTTACTCAGATAGCTAGCCCACTGACTAGCTCTCCTTGGAGATGAGCATAGTATATAAGATGAGGAAAGCAAGAAATTAGCTTTTCAGAGTTAGAGCCAGATGAACCACTACCTAGTAGGCAGTAGCCCTGACTGAGGGATAAAGAGATCCCTGCATGCTAGCTTATGTATTCAGAAAGGGGTCAAGTGCAGTTTTTATATGAGGTAAGTGGTAAAGTATATCTCCAGTGAGCAAAACTGTGAGAATAGCTAGCATCCCACCAGAACTCAGCAGTAGTCAGTGGTGGTAGCTCTTTGGTGCCAGTATGAGATATATGTTAGGTCAATCAGTATTGAAATGAGGGACTATAAAATGCCACTGTAAGTGAGTAAAGAAAGTGAGAAAAAGTTCCAGCCTATAGAGACAGATGTAATAGTAAACAAAGAGACTGGGATCATTAAAAGCAGAAACTCCTCAAAGGAGCTATAATCCCAGTAAGCAATTGTGATATGAGGCCTGTGATAGAAAGAGATGAGAATTGTAATCATGGGATGAGCTAGTAAGAAATAATGCAGAGATGAACAGTGGACAATATACTTCAAAATAGTAGATAGACAAAAATCTCTTATAGCTATAATGATAAGAAAAGATAATGAGATGTTATGAGAAGCCATTCAGAGAGGATACAAGAGACATGATATGAAATAAGTTACCTCTCAAGATGTGTAAATAAATCCATTGAAAGAAACATTAGTCCTGCAAACGGGTTAACATTAACCTGACATGATTAGTAAGCTCTCCCAGGATAGGCCTCAAGAGTCAAAAATTTCTTTACCTTATAAGAAAGAACTAGCTAGTATTTTATAGCAATAGAGCCCTTATTAAAAGTTAGTAATAAAAGTTCCTTGGCTGAGAGAAAATTCAAAAGAATGAAATCGCTAAGAAAGCGTGTAGAGCTAAGAAGAAGGAAAAGAAAAAAGTAGTTAGCTAGAAAAGAAAAAGAGTAAGAGAAAGTATATCCTAAATTTTAAGGACAAAATTTATTTAAGGGGGGAGAAATGTAACATCCAGTTCTCTGAAAACAAGAGAAAATGTGAGAAACATAACGTACGATTTTTCCATAAACAAATGAAATTCATCGGATACAAAAGGAAGTCCCCCGAAATGAGATAGTTAAGGTCCTAAAAAAATTGGGAAGCATTCTAAACTCCTAAAAATGAGAATCCTAGGCTCAGATAAAAAGAAAAAATGGAGCTAGAATAAAGAAATAATTTCTTACGAAAAGCTTACAAAATATAATGGCATTTTCGTAATTTTGAGCAAATTTTGAAATTCACACAAGAGGGCTTTTTAAATGAAAGTTTTGAGTTCTTCGGGGTTCTCAGAGCCTCTGAAAACCATGGAAAGCCCTAAGACAGTTAAATCTCCTCCGATGGATATTTTCCAATGTCGGTGTGCTCAAACTTTGATGGGTTCGTTCGGGAAGGTTTTAGCTCCGAATTGAGTAATTCCAAATGTATTTTACTTAATTGGGAACCTAAATTTTATAATGGAAAAGATAATTCTCAAAACAGAGCTAAAACAAAGGAGAAATGAAAATACAAAGTATGAAGGGCAAAATTGAAATTTTTGAAAAAGTCACTTTTCAACTCCTATATATAAGTGGCGCCCCACTTTTTTCCCCATTTGGAATTAGAAAATTTTGTAAAATTTCATAAGTGAGAGCTAGGGTTTGGGCACATAAGAGAGGAAGAAGAAGAAGGAGAAAATCTAAGCTTAAGGTATGGAAATTTCACTACAAGAAAAACAAAATTTAGCGACGAAATTTTTCGTCACTAAATATGAATAATTCCATCACTAAATGAAATAGTGATGGAAAAATTTCGTTGCTAATTTCACTGTCGCTAAGTCATTTGTGATGGAATTTGGAATTCCGTCACTAATTAGGGACAGAAGGTTTTGTCATAAAAAAGAATTTTGTCACTAATTCTAAGGATAGCATATTCTGAATTTGTGATGGATTAGTGACGAAAAGTTCCATCACTAATTAGCGACGGATTAGTGACAGAATATTCTGTCACTAATTAACGACGGTTTAGCGATGAAATTTTTTGTTATTAATTACTAACGAATCTGTGACCAAATATTTCGTCGCTAATCATCGACAGATTTATAACGAAATATTTTGTTACTAAACACTGACAAATTTGTGGCGACTTATTTCATCGTTAATCAGCGATGAATTTATGATGAAATATTCCGTCACTGATATAATTTTTTATTTTTTAAAAAATTTAACCTCAATATTAATTTGCTACCTATCCATTAATATATAATAAAAACATAATAAAATAAAATTAATTGAAAATAATAATATTATTAAATAATAAAATTTCACTTTTGTTTAAATATTTCTCTCTATCTAATAAAGGATATAAGCACAATAATACTCAATAAAATAATAATAAATGTATTAAAATAATTTTTAATTAAATAATAACTATTTTAAAACAAATTATAACAATTCTCAACAAAAATGTCTTAAAACATGTCTCAAGAGCCCAGTAGCAACCTACTGTAATGGGCCCTCCCCCAAAAAAATTAATTTAATATCACGTGGGCCATCAGCCCACATATCAGATGTTAAACTGATAAGAATAGATACTACACTTGATCTTAGCCAAAAGGCTGAGAAAGGTATGCTATTAAATATGCCTCTATTTGGCTTTTATATCTGTTGTATGCTTTGTTGCTTCTTCTACTGGCCGAGGTGGGACTCCTAGCAATTATCAACATTAGAAGAAGCAAAGGGCATGCATTCTGCTTGAAATATGTCTTCTCTTTGATGAATACTGACCAAGAGAAGTCACTAGTAAAGGAATTAATAAGAATTTAGGAATAAAAATTTGATATTAATCCTATATTATAAATCTTTAGCAAAGAATCTTTGTAAACGTAAAGCTGATAAAAGAGGAAACACCATATATATATATATGATCTTCTATGAATACTACCCCATGTTTAATTTCTTTGATTTTCCTTTTCTTAGTTTCAGTCTTGTTGTATCACCCCAAAAAAATAAAAAATAAAAAATTTTAGATATATGTAATAATAATAAACTCATCCTCAATATATATATATAGCTATAAAATAATATTACTTTCTCTTCAAGTTCAACTCACCCTTAGGGCAACACACTTTCGGCCATTTCACTCTGTTCCCTCTGCTTTTCCATGAACTCACAATTTAACACTTCTTTGTTTGCAACAATAAACAAAAGTATAGCAATAGTTGCAGGTCGCATTTGCAATGCAATAAATATGTGGTACATATCATTAATTGAAGGATTAGGTCAATAAAATTGTTAACAGTAAGATTCATCAAAAATAACTTTTTATTTGTTAATTTAATCTAATTATTTAATTAAACTGAGTCTACCAAGAAAATTGAATATTGCATTACAATTAATACCTAATCTCAGAGTTGTCTGTGTGGCTGTCATAACCTAACTTTCTTTTTCTTGTAATTAAGATTAGATGTTAATCCCATTGTATAGAATATATGTCAATTACATAGCTTAATTTAAATAAAAAATGTAAGAAAAATTTTAAAAAATAAAAAAAGGTTTCAAAAAAAAGTAAAACTTATGAAAATTTTAAAAATAACATTTTATAATATAATTTATTCTCCTTATATATATATATATATGATCTTCTATGGTTTTGATCTATCACTTATTCACGAGATGAACTATTACATCATAGATTTACTCAATTTTAATAAAAACAAGAGTTTGATAAATTTTTCCAGGCAAACATATAATTTAAGTTGGATAACTTTATCTTAAGTTTTTACCTCTGTTTTTTATTTTTATTTTTATTTTATCTTATATTTTATTTTTATTTTTATTTTTATTTAGTCCTTTAACTTCATTTCATACTTTATTTTATTTCTGTGATCTTATTTTGTTTTAATTTAATTTTTTAATTTACTAAAATTATATATATTTTTTCTAATACTATCAAAATTCTTAATAGGAAAGTTCTGCCAACTTAACTCGTATTTGTCATAATTAGTACTCTTCTATGTCGTTGCCTAAATGCCACGTTTTATTCTTTATGGGGGTTTTCATTGAAAGAGGTGTATTAATCGTTGACTAAAATGTCTTTTCTTGAAATTGGATCAACTAGAGGTCTCTCTTTCCTGTTCAATGAAAGGTCGCTGATACCTAAGAGTATTGACAAGGTTGAGAGTTTAGAGAGAGGTTTTCTAATTAGTTAAAAAAAATTGTATATATATATACATGTTATCTCAAATTTATAAAATGCATGGCATTTGAATAGTGATAGAAAAAAATATTATAATTAATTGGTAGATTTAAATTGATAAAAGATTATTAGAGTTAACTATTAAAAAATTATGTACGATAAATATATTGTAAGTATTTTAACAGCATTAGAAAAAAATTATGTAATTTTTATAAATTAAAATATCATATTGAAATAAAATAAAATTAAGAGATGAATATAAAATTAAAAATTAAATTAAAATTAAAATTAAAAAACTAAATCAAAATAGAATTAAAATAAAAGACAACCACGAAATTCAAGGTAAAATTAAGAATCAAAAGTTTCTTAAATATATCTAATGATATTTTTTAATAAAAATATAAGACAACTTTTTCTTTTGGGACTTTCATTGATGATGCATATTCTAGGGGGATTGAAGCCCCAAGCCAGACCACCATGTGGGCATCCAATTTTCGTCATCATGAAAATCACAGCTTAAAAGACTTGTAATGCAACTAATCAATCAACAACTACTTTTCCAGGCATTAGCTACACATTCAAGAGCTATTCTTTATAATTTACTTAGCAAGATTTAATAGATTGGTAAACCATAGTTAACATCATATATTATGATAATTTTCATGTTAAGGACAATCATCTTGACAAGTTTTTTTCCTTTGTTAGGAGGGGAAAAAAAACTTTCTTATTCCTTGGACTGTCATGAGTAGGAAATGAAAAATCATTGCAAATGTAATTGGAAACAAATATGAACTAACAAAAATCAAATCTCAATTGAAAATGAAAGAAAATAAAAAGGATATTAATTATGTTTTTGCATATAGTGTAATTAAAAGCGATTGGGGAAAAAAAAAAGGGATACATACTCTTTTATATTATTCTTTCTCTCTAACTACATAGCTATATAATATGTATTAGATTTTAGATCATACCCTCCATTTCTATTTTGATTTTGCACCTCTCGATATTTAGTCTTCGCTTCTTTCGAGAGAATTTCAGAAATTTGACATTTAAATGAGAGAAAGACTTAGCTTTCAAACAAAAGAATACCTTGACAAGATCACTTAAAAAAGTGCTAACAGAAATAGAGAAATACCACGAAGAATGTGTGAATTTAATTAAAAGTTTACACCATGATAAAGAAAGGAAACCGATTAGGAGTACAAAGAGGTGAGAGACATGATATGATTGAAGGATAGTGACTAAGTGGAGTCATTTTTAATATTTATACAATTATGAAAAATAGACATGTCATAATTTTTTTATATCATTTATCTTTTGAATTTTGTTGAGTGAAATATTTATTTCACTTTTATTTATTTTGTATATTTTTATTTCAATCATTCCTTATTATACACAGTTGTTTAAATCATGATTTTAAATTTGCAAACTTTTTTACTATTTTTAGTTAATTAAATATATTTTATATTTATATTAATTTATGACTTAAAATAAATAAATTATACATTTTTTTAATTTTCAAACATGAATGGAGGCCTTTTATTACTCATAGAATAATTAACCACATTACTATTTATCACATTTTACTATTTTGATATTGAAATTATTAAATTATTAATTAAATTATAATATATAAATTATTAAATTATAATATATATATATATACACACACAATTAATAATATTTAACTAATTTGCAGCGGTTTCATATATACATATATATTTAAGTCATTATATCATATAAATTATTAAAAAATAATATTTAAATAATTTGTGACGGAAAATTTTGTGAAAAAAATTCCATTGCTAATTTCAACGCTAAATTAGTGACGGAATCTTCCATCACAACATTCTATCGCAAAACTGGAATTGACTATCACGCTTATTAGTGACGGAACTTTCTGTCACTGAACTCCGTCACTAACTTGATTTGCGACGGATTAGCGACGAAAATTTTCTATCACAAATTCTGTCGCTAATTTCTACGATGTAATTAGTGACGGATTTGTGATGGAACAAAATTCTATCCCAAATTTGTTGTTTTTTTGTAGTGTTTTCTTGTTTTTCATGCTTTCTCTCAGCTAATCTCTTTTCTTTTTTCCTCTTCTTCTCCATGAATTCTCTGAAGTTTTGAGGGCTGTTTTGAAGGAAGAATAGAAGGGAAAGTTTGAAATTCAAGGGAGGAAGCTAAGGAAGGCAAAGAACAAGCAAGAAAATCAAGGAAAACAATGTATTATGCAATTCTTCCACTTGATCTTCTTCCTCCTTTCTCTCATGGGTATTTCGACCTAGGTAAGGGTAGCCTTAAGGAGTATTTTCAACTAAACCAAAGGTGCATCTTAGGTATTTGAGGGAGGAGAACAAGAATGTGCAAAGAAAACAACAAACTAGCCATTTGAATTTAAGATACAAAACTTAGGGTTTCAAGAGCACCTTCCAAAATTTGAGTTTGGATGATAATTCCTAAGCCTAAATAAGAGTTTAAATGAGCTCTTAAGATCCCCAAAAGTCTTCCCATATGCTTCTCCCCTTGAGAAAACAAAGCATACTCCAAGGAGCCCTAAACCATGCATAGGCTCGGCCAAAGGGAGCTCATATAGCTAGGGAGAGTTTTAAATTTTTCTAAGGCTTTTCTTGAGTCATATTTGATGAATGAAAATGAAGGGAGGCCTTGGAAAAAATTTAGAACTCATAGAAAGTAATTTGGTGCCTTAGGTTTCATATTATGACCTAAAGAAGCAACATGATATTAGGCTCTTTGTTTTGATTGGGTGATAACTCCAAGAGGGTTAAAAGGAGTGATGAATCATATTTGAAAGGAAACAATGGAGCCTAGAAATTATTTGAGGGGTGTTACTTCATTAGGTGCATTTATGGACCATAATGGAACTTATAGAGCAATCTAGCATCTAAGCAAGTTGTATGGCCCTAGAGATTATTTTATAAACCTAATTAGCTTCCATAAATTATATCTAGGCTAAGAGAAACCATCTCCATGAGTTTGTAAGTGTGTGAATGAAAGAGGAGGCTTGAGTCCAAAGAGAAAAGTGCGTAATTGTGTGCAAGGTAGCTCTCTCCACCTTTTCTCATGCGTAGATGTATGTTAGCTTGTCTTAGAATGTGTGTATGTGTATTTTCAAGCCATGAAAAGTATGCTAGCATGATTTTATATGCCATGATTTGTGATGACATAATATGTTTTCAAAATAGTACATGATGTTTGTTTGAGTTTGCTTGAGTGTGGAGAGGCCAAGAACTCTTAATCATGGTGAGGATGAGCCAAGAACCCTTAGAATTGGTTGAGATAAAGTAAAGAGTCTCCTAAAAGCAAAGTGGGCTCCCAAGAGTATGGTAGAGTCCAAAGCTCTTAAAGAATGGGTGAGGCAAGTCTAAAATCTATGAGAAAAAGTGTGAGGCCAATCCAAACACTTGGTGAGCTCTTGAATGAATTGTATGACTTGTTCACATGCTAAGTTTTCTTCTTGAATGCTCATGACTTCCATGATATCCATGCATGCATTTTTAAGGCTTGTTTGCATATATTATGTGTGATTGAATGGGAAATGAGCTATTGGGATTCTTTGAATCTCATCCCCTCATTTCTAATGATCTAATATGCTAGGTGGATTAAGTGGATATGATAATAGGAGCTAACAACATTGAAGAAAGAAGATTGACAATCATATGCCTAGTCTTTGCCTTTTTGGAATCATAATGATGATTCATGATGTATATTATTTTTGTAAATGGTCTATGACCCTTGAAATATGTGTAATTATAATATTATGTGATGTATAAATATGTGGATATGATGTATGAACCCTATCATAGAATTTGGGTATGTAATGCCAAGGCATGCAACTTGGAAGTTTAATGTAAATGTGTATAAGTGTGGATGAAAAGACCAAAATGAGATGCATGAGGTTTAAGACCATTTGAGCATCTCACATAAGTCCTAAATGTGCCTTTAGACTTGCCCAAAAGGTGTTAAAACTAAGGGAAAAGCATTTGGCAAATTTTGGTACCCAATATGAAGCAAAAAATGGCCCTAATAGAACCCTATGTCACTTTTTGGCCAAATGAGCTCTTCTTGCTTTGAGATTTGGCATGCAATTAGAGCTTGTTGAGAGATATTTAGGAAGCTAAAGATCATAATTTTTGGAAGTCTACAAAATATTTGAGAATTTTTCAAAGTTGGCAAATTTTCTAGATTTGGTCTATTGCACTATTCATTGGTCTAAAAATGAATTCTGTCACACAAGGCTCAAATGATGTCC
Source organism: Erythrophleum fordii (assembly GCA_032878935.1). Taxonomy (NCBI): domain Eukaryota; kingdom Viridiplantae; phylum Streptophyta; class Magnoliopsida; order Fabales; family Fabaceae; genus Erythrophleum; species Erythrophleum fordii. The sequence goes on from JAVQMF010000038.1 coordinate 19,091,890, forward strand.
AATTGCCACAAAATTTTATATAGAAAAACTAGGCATTTAAAGTGACTCATGCCAGCTATAAGCACTTCATTTGGAGGTCTAGAAGGAGAGATATGAATTTTTTAATATTCTGTCCTGTATCAGGACCTTTACCTGACATGAGTTACTATTCTATTGAATTCCGAGGCCTAGGTTGCTTGAGTTGGTTTGGAAATATTTTTTCCCTCTAGTTAACATCCATAGCTTTACAGAATCTGTGACAACATTAAGAGACAGCTTGACCTCTGCACCTTTTTGGATCTCAAATGCCCTTTGTGATGGATGTTATGGTCTGGGTGTATTTTTATGTGAATTAGACATGTATAGCTTTCCAAAATGACCAAGATCACATGATTTCGATTTTTCTAGATGATTTTCCAAAGTTTGGTCGGAAAAGGAGCCAAATTTATTCGAAAATACACTTGGTTATTTTGAGCTTCATTTCAATTTCCATGAGTTGTGGGTATGATTTTGTGATGCAATAGAGTTGTATTGATATAATTAAATATGAGAATTATAGTATGAGCTCACACGATCCACATGACACTGATGAAAATTTTTATACGTGACGCAGCATAAAAATTTTCATTATTTTATTGCCTTTTTCATTGGAAGCTTACATGGTTCATGGTATTAAGTCATTTAAAGACATGAGATGAGCTATAAATATAAGGTATTACCCCAAACCCCAAGGAAAGCTATTTAGACATTTTGGTATCTTATATAGAGCCAAAATTGACCATAATAAAATCCTATATTACTTTTTGTCCAAATGAACTCTTCTTGATCTGAGATTTGGCATGCAATTAGAGTTTGTTGAGAGATTTTTGGGAAGTTAAAGAACATAATTTTCAAAGGTTTATAGAATATTTGATGAATTTTCAAAGTTGACAAATTTTCTAATTTTGGTCATGTCACTGTTCACTCAGGTCTGAAAATGGAATCTATCACATAGGGCCCAAATGATGTCCAATTGATATGAAATTTTATTCAAAAACAATTATACATTCCTAGTAACTTGTGCCAACTAGAAGCACCTCAATTAGATGTCTAAAGAGGGAGATATAAATTTTCAAAGAATTTGTCCAGTATTAGAAATTTTAGTTGACCTAAGTTATTCTTTGATTAAGTTTTGAGGTCTGGCCATACCTAAACTGCTTTGGAGTTATTTTTTACCTCTAGCTAACATCTATAGTTTTCTAGATTGGTATCATTTGCATAAATTGGATTTATGTGGAATTAATTAGATATTTTTGAAGTTAGCTACAGAATTTTGTGTAGCACCAATAGACAACCTAACCTCTTGACCTTTTAGAATGTCAAACGTCCTCTGTGATGGATGTTATGGTTTGGATATATTTATATCATGAAGTAGACATTTGTAGATTTCTAGAATAGCCAAGAATGCATGATTTTTATTTTTCTAGAATTACTTATAATTTTCCAAAGTTTGTGACAGAAATGAGCAAATTTGGACGAAAATATGTATGTGTATTTTATGCTTCCCTTTAAGTTCCATGAGTTGTAAGCACTTGTCATGATGTAAATGAGTTGTATTCATATAATTAAATATGAGAATGTGATGTATGAGCTCACATAGTTCACATGACATCGAATGAAATTTTTATATGCAACGCAACATAAAAATATTCATTATTTTTATGCTATTTTCTTTGTTCTTTCATGAGATGCATAATGGGAAGCATAGATATAGCATAAAATGAGTTAGAAATTATGGAATTACATGTATTGGTATTAGAGAAAAGGTTCAAGCTCTTGATGTGGGTTGTAGCTTGTGTTTATGAGTTGCCTACATGCATATGAGCTCGTTTTATGGATGAATTGAGTGTGTTTCACAGTCGAAGTATTCCCTTTTTCATGTTAAAGTTTGTCATAATGTTTTAGCATAATGGTGAACACTAGGAGAGGTTGGCCCTCTTAAAAAGCTCGTGCTAATGATAGAGCCGGGTCTAATGATCTAGTAGCTGGAGCCCTACAGTCTATTATGGCTCGCTTGGATTAGCAACAGACAGTTATTATACAGTTACAAGAACAGCTTACTGAGAGGGACAATTAAGGCCGTACACCTACTCCTCCATAGCCACCTTGTAATACAATAATTTCTATCTCATTTCACGCCATATCTATGCTTCCCATTATGCATTTCATGGAAGGATCAAGAAAATAGCATAAAATAATGAATATTTTTGCGGTACATCGCATATGAAAATTTCATTCAATGTCACGTGGACCATGTGAGCTCATACATCACATTATCATATTTAATTACATGAATAAAACTCATTTACATTATCAAAAGTGGCCTACATCTTAAGGAATTCGAAGGGAAGCATGAAATATACATATATAATTTTGACCAAATCTGTCCTCATTTTTGTCCCAATTTTGGAAAATCATAACTAATTCTAGAAAAATCAAAATCATGCATTTTTACCCATTCTAGAAAGCCACATATGTCTACTTCATGTTAAAAATATGTCAAGACCATAATATCAAACACAAAGGACGTTTGACATTTGAAATGGGCTAGAGATTAGGCTATCCATTAGTGCTATCATAGAATTCTATAGCAAATTCAAAAATGTCTAATTAATTCCATACAAATCCAATCCATGCAAATGATGCCAATCTAGAAATATGTGGATGTTAGCTAGAGGGAAAAAATAACTCCAAACCAGTTTTGGCACTTTCGGATCTTAAAATCTAATCAAACAGTAACTGAGGTCGGCTGAAGTTTCTAATATTGGACAGATTCTTTGAAAATTCATATCTCCTTCTCTAGAAATTAAAATGGGTTACTTCTTGTTGGAAAAAGTCACTGGGAATGTCTAACTTTTGTATATAAAATTTCATGGAAATTAGACATCATTAGGCCTTCTGTGATAGATTTTTTTTTAGACCTGAGTGAATAATAACCTGACTAAAATAAAAACATTTTCTAATTTTGAAAATTCATCAAATATTCTGTAGACCTCTAAAATTTTTATTCTTTTTCTTCCCAAAAAGCTCTTAACAAGCTCTAATTTTTTGCCAAATCTCAAATCAAGAAGAGCTCATTCGGATAAAAAGTGACATAGGGTTTCATTATGGTTAATTTTAGCTCCATATAGGATACCAAAATGTCCAAATGGCTTTCCTTAGGGTTTGGCACCTCTTGGGCAAGTCTAAAAGCATAATTAGGACTTGTGTAAGCTGCCCAAATGGTCCCAAACTCCATGCATCCCATTCTAGCCATCTCATCCACACATATGCACAATTCCATAATACCATTAAGGAAGCTAATTTGCCATCATACATTCAAATCACATTCTAATGTCACATAATACCTCCTTTCATTCATACATGACCTATTAACATAATTACATATGTTTATAACATCATAATACATATACATCCATTAATTACATCATTTGCCAATGGCATGGCCTTAAAGTAAGAAAAATCAAATTCTTGAATGTCATATTCTCATCTTCAAGGTGGTTAGCTTCCATTACCTTGTCCACCTAACATGTTAGATCATTGGAGAGGAGGGAATGAGATTCAAAGAATCCCAATAGCTCATCTTCCATTCAATCATACATAATGAATGCAAAATAAGTTTAATAAATGCAAGTATGGTCATGTTGACTTATGCAAACATTCAATAGGCATTTTCATCATTTAAGAAAGTCATACATAATGTACAAAAGCTTGACAAGTAAGTGGATTGGTCTCACCCAATTTCTTGTGGATGTTAGACTTGCCTCACTCATTCTTTAAGAGATTCTTGGACTCAATCATGCTCTTGGGAGTCCATATCACTTTTGGGAGACTCTTTACTTTGTCTCAACCAATCTTAAGGGTTCTTGGCCTCACCACACTCAAGCAAACCCAAGTACACATCATAAACATTATGTGAAAGTATATTATGACATCATGGCACCATAGAATCAAAGTCATGCTAGAACATTTTTCATGGCTTAAAAATACTCATACACACTCAAAGACAAGTAAAGTAAACAATCATGTATGAGAGAAGGAGGAATGAGCTACCTTGGATGCAATTACACACTTTTCTATTGAATCCAAGCTCTCTTTTTCGGCCACACACACAAGAGTATGTAGATGATTTCTTTTGGCTAAAACACAATTTATGGAAGCCAATTAGGATTATGGAATAAATTCCAAGGTCACACAACTTGCTTGAACTCTAACTTGATCTATAAACCTTATTATGGCTTTAAAATGGCACCTAATGAAGCAACACCCTTCAAATAAATTCTAGGGTCCATTCTTTCCTTTCAAATATGATTCTTGACTCCTTTTAAGCCTCTTGGAGTCATCGCACAATTAAAACCAAGAGCCTAGCCACATGTTGCTTCTTTAGGTCATAATATTGAACATAAAGCACTAACTCACTTTCTATGGGTTCTAAATTTTGTCCAAGGCCTCCCTTCATTTTCATTCATAATATATGACTCAAGAATGGGTTTAGAAAAATTTAAAACTCTTCCTAGCTATGCAAACCCATCTAGGCCGAGATAATGAAGCATATTGGGTTCCATGGAGCTATCTTTGTTTTCTCAAGGGAAAATGCATATGGAGAGCCTCTTAGGGATCTTAGGAACTTGTTTAAACTCTTATTTAGACCTAGGAATTATCATACAAAGTCAGATCTTACAAGGTACACTTGAAACCCTAGAATTTGTATCTTGAAATCTAATAGCTTGTTGTTAATTCTCTTTACATATTCTTAATCTCCACGCCTTTTTTCCTTAGATTTATCCGTGGTTCTACCTAAAAATCAAATCCTCCTAGGGTTCCTTAGGTTAGGCGAAATGGAAGAGGGGAACCAAAGATAACAACCATGGGAGGTACCTTGTGTTCTTGCTTTTTCTTACTTGAATCTTATTTTCTCCAAGCTCCTCTCTTCAAATATGAAATTTTCCCTAAGTTTCTCTCTTAAAACAAATTTGTAAACTTCATTTTAATCAAAGGAAATAAAGGAGAATAGAGAAGAAGGGGGTTTAGATGGAAGAAAGCATGAAAAACAAATCATACCTTAAAGCTTGAATTTCTTCTCCTCTTCTTCTTCCCTTGGTGTGCCACTCTCCTAGGGTTTCTTCTCTAAATTTGGGTAGAACAATTTGAGTCTAAATGAAGGAGACAGTGAGGCACCTCCTATTTATAGGCGGAGGAAAATGGCTTTTTCAAAAATTTTTATTTTGGCATTTTCATTTCTCCTTTGTTTTAGCTCCTTTTTTAGAACCGTCTTTTCCATTATAAAATTTAGGTTCCCAATTTAGTAAAATGCCTTTGAAATCACTTAAATCGGAGCTAAAACAATTTTGAACAAATCTGTCAAAGTTTAGGTGCATCGACATTGAAAAACATCCACTAGAAGGGATTTAAATGTCCTGGGGCTTCTCATGGTTTTTAGGGCCTTTAAGAACTTTAGAGAACTAAAAAATTTTCATTTAAAAAGCCATCCTGTGTGAATTCCAAAATTTGCTCAAAATTACGAAAATGCATTACGTTTTGTAAGGTTTCTGTCAATATTTGTTTCTTTATTCTAGCTCCATTTTTTCTTCCATTTAAGGCTAGGATTCTCATTTTTAGGAGTTTAAAATGCTACTCAAATTTTTTGGAACCTTAACTAATGCATTTCAAGGGACTTGCTTTGAAAATGCGCCTGTTTCTATTGTTTAACGAAAATAAGACAATACAATTCTCCCCCTTTTTAAAATTTTGTCCTCGAAATTTAGATAACTTACCTCATGAAAAGAGATCTGGATATTCCTTTCTCATATCATCCTCTAGCTCCCAGGTACCTTCTTCGGGAGATAACCCCTTCCAAGCCACTTTCAGCAGCGATATCGTCTTATTCTGTAACTGCTTGAGTCTAACGTCCATGATCTAATTTGGTGATACTATGTATGATAGATCATCCTATAGCTGCACATTTTCATATTGTATGTGAGGGGTTAGGTTGGTACTTTTTAAGCTGGAAAACATGGAATACATTGTGTACTTGGCTTAGGTTTGGAGGAAGGGCTAATCTGTAGGCCACAGGTCCTACTTTATCAAAAATATAGAAAGGACCTATGTATTTTGGACGGAGACTTTTGCTTTTTATGGACTGACTTATCCCTGTGACTGGAGACATTCTAATGAAGACATGGTCTCCAATCTCAAACTCTAATAGCCTTCTATGTTTATCTGCATAACTTTTATGTCAATTCTGGGCCGTCAAGAGTTTCTTTCTGTTAGTCTTAATTTGCCTAGATGTTTGGTCCACTAATTTTGAGCCTATAAGGCTCCGTTCTCCTAGCTCAACCCAACACATCGGAGACCTACATTTGCTCCTATACAATGCCTCATATGGTGCCATCTACATACTTGCATGATAGCTGTTATTATAGGCAAACTCCGCTAGAGGCAAGTATGTATCTCAGTTTCCTTTCATCTCTAAGACATATGCCCTCAACATATCCTCTAGAGTTTGGATGGTTCTCTCCGTCTGTCCATCCGTCTAAGGGTGATAGGCTATACTAAATCTGAGTATAGTACCTAGAGCATCTTATAATGATCTCTAGAAATTTAATGTGAATCTGGGATCTCTATCTAAAACTATGTTCTTAGGAACCTCATGCAGTCTGACTATCTCCTTGATATACAGCTAGGCTAATTTATCTAGAGTATAAGTAGCTTTCATAGATAAGAAGTGTACTGACTTTGTTAACCTATCCATTATTACCCATATTGCATCATACCCCGATGATGTCCTGGGTAAGCCCATGACAAAATCTATCGCTATACTATCTCATTTCCACTCTAAGATATATAAGGGCTAAAGTAACCTAGCTGGTTTCTAATGTTCTATTTTTACTCTCTGGCATACTAGACATCGGAAGACATACTCTGCTATGTTTGTTTTCATTCTAAGCCACCAAAACATTTTCTTTAAATCTTGGTACATTTTATTACTGCCTGGATAAATGGTGTATATGTGCCTTATCTAATATTTTCTCTTTGATTTCTATATTTCTAGGCACATATAACCTATCTCTATATCTTACTATGTTAGCTTCAGACAGATTAAACTCCTTAATGCTACCCTGGGCTATTTAGGTTCTAATCTTACTTACATGGTCATCTATCTGCTGGGCCTCTCTTATCTGATTCCTCAGGCCATTTTCTATTTGAGTCTCACTCATTAATAACTTACCTAAATGCACCTCACAGGAGAGATTCATATCTATGAATCTTTCAATCAATTCTTACTCTTGGATTATTATACAGGCCATGTGTATGGATTTTTTACTTAGTGCATTAGCTACCATATTAGCCTTACCAGGATGGTATTTTAGTATGAAATCATAATCTTTCAAAAATTCTAACCATCTCTATGGTCTCATATTCAACTCTTTCTATTTAAATAAATATTTAAGACTCTTATGGTCACTGTAAATTTCTATAGCTGCCCCATACAAGTAGTGTCTCCATATTTTCAAAGCAAATACCACTGCAGCTAACTCTAGGTCATGTGTGGGGTGGTTTTCTTTGCGAGGTTTTACTTGTCTAAAAGCATAAGCTACCACTCGGCCTTTCTGCATAAGCACGCATCCTAACCTTTTCTTTAAGGCATCATTGTAGACTACAAAAGTCTTTCTAGGGTCAGAGAGTACTAAAACTGGAGCCGTGGTTAACTTGTACTTCAACTCTTGAAAACTACTCTCATATTTCTCATTCCATACAAATGGTACATTCTTCTTAGTAAGCTGGGTCAGTGGCATTGCTATTTGAGAAAAGCCCTGAATGAACCTTCTATAGTAACCTACTAAACCTAGGAAGCTCCTGATCTCTATCACTGTCCTAGGTCTCTCCCACTGTAACACTGCCTATACTTTATAGGGATCTACTGTGATCCTTGCCTAGGAGATCACATGACCTAGAAACTGAACTTCAGTGAACCAGAACTCACATTTACTAAGTTTAACATATAACTGTCTCTCTCTCAGGGTCTCTAAGGCTAATCTAGGTACTGCTCATGTTCCTCTCTACTTTTTAAGTAGATGAGGATGTCATCTATGAAGATAACTATGAATCTATCTAGATATGGCTTGAAAACTCTGTTCATATAATCTATGAATACTGCAAGTGCATTCATCAACCCGAAGGGCATAACTAAAAATTCATAATGCCCATAGCTAGTTTTAGGAATATCCTCAGCCTTTATGCTAAGCTGATGGTATCTCAACTTGAGGTCTATCTTAGAAAATATAGATGTTCCTACTAATTGATCTAGGAGATCATCTATATAAGGGAGAGGGTACTTATTCTTAATGGTGATCTATTAAGTTCTCGGTAATCTATACATAGCTTAAGGCTTCCGTCTTTCTTCTTTACAAATTAGAATAGAGCTCCCCATAGTGAGACACTAGATCTAATAAAACCCTTTTCTAAAAGCTCTTTTATTTATTTCTTAAGCTCTGCTAGCTCGGTGGGAGCCATCTTATACGGGGCCTTAGACACTGGACCGCCCCAGGTACAATGTCTATAGGAAACTCAACCTCTCTCTAGGGGTAGTTTCGTAATCACTCTAGGGAATACCTCTAGAAACCTTTTTCACTATGGGAATCTCATCTATACCCTCTTTTACCTTAGTCTAGACTGAAAAGAAAACTAGATACCCTTGATAACCATGCCCTAGAGATTTCTCAACCTAGGAGGTGGTCATGACAGATAACTCAACCCTCATGCTAGGCACAGTCCCACACTTAGGTAAAGTAATACATCTGTGGCTATGTAATATCCAGTTCTTTGAAAACGAGAGAAAACGTGGAGAAATGTAATGTACAGTTTCTCTATAAATGAATGAAACTATTGGATACAAAAAGAAGTCTCCCAAAATGATGTAGTTAAGGTCCTAAAAAATTTGGGAAGTATTCTAGACTCCTAAAAATAATAATCCCAAGTTTAGATGTGAAAAATAGAGCTAGAATGAAGAAATAATTTCTTATGAAAAGCTTACAAAATGTAATGGCATTTCATAATTTTGAGCAAATTTTGGAATTCACACAAGAGGGCTTTTTAAATGAAAGTCTTGAGTTTTTTGGAGTTCTCAGAGGCTTAAAAATCATGAAAAGCCCCGAGACAGTTAAAACCCCTTCGGTGGCTATTTTCCAATGTTAGTGTACCCGAACTTTGATGGATTCATTTGAGAATATTTTAGCTCCGATTTGAGTGATTCTAAAGGTATTTTATGAACCTAAATTTCATAATGGAAAAGAAGATTCTTAAAAAGGAACTAAACCGAAGGGAAATGAAAATGCCAAGGATGAAGGGTAAAATGAAAATTTTTGAAAAGTATTTCTTCCACCCACCTATATATATGATGTGCCCTTCTTCTCCCTTCATTTTGCTCAATCCAGTTCTATCCAAAACTAGAGGAAAATCCTAGGGAGAGTAGCACACAAGAGGAAGGCAAAGAGGAGGAGAAATCAAGGGCTTAAGATATGGAAATTTAGTAGTTTTTTATGCTCTTTCTCTTCCAAACCTCTTCTCCTTCATTCTCCTTTATTTCCTATGATTATAATGAAGTATATGGATTTATTTTAAAGGAGAAATTAAGGGAAAAATTCAGATTTGAAGAGAGAAGCTCAAAGAAGACAAGATTCAAGTGAGAAAACAAGGAAAGACAAGGTAATTTCTTCTTCCATGGATGATACCTCTTGCTTCCCTTTTCCACCCATTTCGCCCCATATAAGAAACCATATGATGGCTTGGTTTTTAAGCTAAACCAAGGGTGATTCTTAGGAAAAAGGGTGTGGAGATTAAGAATATGCAAAGAGAATTAACAAATAACCATGGAAATTCAAGATGCAAAGTCTAAGGTTTCATATGGTCCTTGCAAAATCTGATTTAATACCTTGATTCCTATGTCTAAATGAGAGTTTAAGTGAGCTCCTAAGATCCCTAGAAGTCTCACCATGTGATTCCTCCATCAAGAAAACAAAGCAAACTCTAAGGAGGCCAAAATCATGCATTATTTCAACTTAGAGGGGTTTGTGTAGCTAGGGATAGTTTTAAATTTTTCTAAGACCATTCTTGAGTCATATATGATGAATGAAAATGAGAGAAGGCCTTGGGAAAAATTTAGAACCCATAGAAAATGAGTTAGTGCTTTATGTTCCATATTATGACCTAAAGAAGCAACATATCGCTAGGCTCTTGATTGTGATTATATGATGACTTCAAGAGACTTAAAAGGAGTCAAGAATCATATTTGAAAGGAAAGAATAGAGCCTAAATTTTATTTAAGGGGTGTTGCTTCTTTAGGTTCAATTATGGAACTATAATGAAGTTTATAGATTAATCTAGTGTCTAAGCAAGTTGTGTGGCCTTAGAATTAATTCCATGAATTTAATTAGCTTTCATATGATGTATCTAGGCCAAGAGGAATGATCTTCACCTTTTTAGGTGTGTGAGGTCAAGGGAGAAGATTCAAGGTTTAAGGAAAAAGTGTACAAATGCTAGCAAGGTAGCTCTTTCCACCTTCTCTCATGTATGGATGTGTGCTTAGCTTGTCTTAGAATATGTTTAAGTGCATTTTCATGCCATGAAAAGTACGCTAGCATGATGTTATATGCCATGTTTCATAATGACATATTATGTTTTTAAATGATATTATGATGTGTGCTTGGATTTGCATGAGTGTGGTAAGGCTAAGAACCTTTAGCCATGGTGAGGATGAGATAAGAATCTTTAAGATTGGTTAAGACAAAGCAAAGAGTCTCCCAAAAGCAAGATGGATTCCCAAAAGCATAGTTGAGTCCAAGAATGTCTTAAAGAATGGGTGAGGCAAGTCTAACATCCACAAGAAATTGGGTGAGACTAATCTACTTACTTGGCAAGCCTTTGTATGCTATATATGACTTTCTCAAAAGATGAAAATGTCTCTTGAATGTTTGCACATGTCCACATGACCATACATGCATTTATAAAACTTGTTTGCATACATTATGTATAATTGAATAGGAGATGAGCTATTGGGATTCTTTGAATCTCAACCCCTCCTCTCCAATATTCTAACATGTTAGGTGGACTAAGAGACTAAAGGAATAAAAGCCAACTACATGAGATATGAAAGCATGACACTAAAGTGTATGGAAATTGCTACTTTAAGGCCTTATGGATTGTAATTAATGAAATCCCTAGTTGTATATGACCTATGATGTTATGACAATGTATAATTATGTTAATGTATTGTGTATAAATGAGAGCTAGAGTTATATATATATATATATATATATGAAAATACTCATTTTGGTCATATAATGGCAATTTTACATTATGGAATTTCATGTATGAATGGAAATGGCATAGCCAAAATGAGATACATAAGGGTTGAGACCATTTAGGCAGCTCACACAAGTCCTACTTATGCTCTTAGACTTGCCCAAGAGGTGCCAAACCCCAAGGAAAGCCATTTGGACATTTTGGTATCTTATATGAGCCAAAATTGACTATAATGGAACTCTATATCACTTTTTGCCTAAATGAACTATTCTTGATATGAGATTTGGGATGCAATTAGAGCTTGTTAAGAGCTTTTTGGAAAGCTAAAGAACAAAATTTTTGGATGTCTACAGACTATTTGATAAATTTTCAAAACTGGCAAATTTTATGGTTTTGGTCATGTCACTGTTCACTCAAGTTCAAAAATAGAATTTGTCACATGTGGCGCAAATGATGTCCAATTGCCATGAAATTTTATACAAAGAAACTAGACATTACCAATGACCTGTACCAACTAGAAGCATATCAATTAGATGTTTAAAGAGGGAGATATGAATTTTCAAAGAATCTATCTAGTATGAAAAACTTCAGCCGACCTTAGTTGTTGTTTGATTAGATTTCAAGGTCTGGATGTGCCTAAACTGGTTTAGAGTTATTTTTTCCCTCTAGTTAACATCACATATTTCGAGATTAGTATCATTTATATGGAATGGACTTTTGTGAAATTAATTGGATATTTTTGAAATTTACTGCAGAATTTTATGATAGCACCAGTGAACAGCCTAACCTCTGGACATTTTCAAATGTCAAATGCCTTCTGTGATGGATTTTATGGTCTAGACATATTTTTAGCACAATGTAAACATGTGTAGCTTTCCAAAATGGCTAAAAATGCATAATTTTGGTTTTTTTAGAATTAGTTATGATTTTTCAAAATCGTGATAAAAATGAGAGCAAGTCTAGCCAAAAATATATATGTGCATTTTGAACTTCCCTTTGAGTTCCACGAGATGTAGCCACTTTTGATGATGCAAATGAGTTGTATTCATGTAATTAAATATGATAATGTGATGTATGAGCTCATATGGTCCACGTGACACTGAATGAAATTTTTATACATGACGCAATGCAAAGAAATGCATTATTTTAATTCATTTTTCTTGCTCTTTTATAGAATTTATGAATGTAAAGCATGGGAATATTATGAAATGAGCTAGAAATATATGGTGTTATAGGCTACAATCTAGTGTGGCATTATTTGCAGATATTCAGTTCATGCCAATAATTACATCAATATCAACAAGGGGCATACAAATCAAATCAAGGGTGGTAAGGTAATGATTAAACTGAATCACACAATTCAACACAAGCATGGGAGATAATGGCTCAGTTTGCTATAGGGGTAGATACATGCAAATCATATGGAAGTGTATGCATACTCAGACCCAACCTCATAGCACAGTCATATGATATAAAAGAATGGCTAGCACCCGAATCAAATAATGCAGTTATAGAAAAATCATTTATTCTAATAATACCTTGAATCAGACTTGGGGATCAGCTAGCCTCCTACTATGATAGGGCAAAGACTCTACCCTAGGTCTGAGGTCTGGGAAGAAGAGCCATCTCCCTCTGCTGTGTAATCTGCGAAGGAGCCTGTGTGCAATCCTTGGCCATATGTCCTGGCCTACCACACCTAAAGCATATGTTCTACCCTGCATAACATGGTCTGGTGCCATGGTTCTTGCCACACTAAGGACATGTGATAGGTGTGAAACTACCTCTCCTAGGCTAAGTCCTCCATCTCTTTCCCTTCTAGCCCTACTGGCCTCTGCCATCTCTCTGGCTAGTCACTACGGCCTGTGATCCCTCTCTACGTCTCTTGGGCTCAGGGAGGGGTGGTATAGCATTGGAGGTAGGTTGCATCATCCTAAGATTCATTTCTATCACTCTGCATAGTGCCTAATTCTCTGTGGCACTACCCTATCTCAAATCTTAGGGAGCAAGCCTTTCTCTAATCTATCTGCTCTCCACCTTTCGTCATCATATCTCTGTAAGTAGAAGGAATATTAAGATAGCTCTACAAATTTAGCTACATATTGGTCCATGGACATCCCGTCAATCTACTTTGAGAGAATAAATTCTGACTCTTTCTCATCCCCTCATGGAATACCTAGAGGAACGCCTCCCATGTAATCAAAAGGTTCCTTGCTCTTAGAATAGGCTCGGTGCTCTTCCACCAATAGTCTGCTTCTTTCTGTAACTAGAAAATAGCCATCTTGGCTTTTTGCTCAGATGTACACTCTATCACCTCAAAGATCTTTTCTAACTACATAATCTAGGCCTCAGTCTTATTTGAATTCATCTCACCATCAAAGGTGGGAGACTCAAACCTTCTGAACTGTGTGATGATCTTTCTAGTCGAGGGCTACTGCTGAGCTAGAGGAGTCTGAGTTAGTGGAATAAGGGCAACCATCTATATATGTGGTTGTGGATCTAGGTGAGTTGCCCCTCAGTGCTCGAGACGATCTGAGTGGTGAGGTGGCTGTGGAGGAGTAGGTGCAAGGCTCTGACTATCCCTCTTAGCAAGTCGTTCTTGTAATTACGTAATAACGGCCTGCTACTGATCCAGGTGAGCTATGATAGAGGGCCGACCTATCATCAGCACGAGCCTCTCTAGAGGGCTGACCTCTCCTAGTGTTCACCATCTTGCTGAAACATCATAACAAACTTTAACATAAAAAGGGACACTTTCACACCATCATACACTCAATTCATCCATAACATAGCTCATATGCATCTAGGCAATTCATAAACACAAGCCACAACCTACATTAAGAGCTTGAACCTTTGCTTTGATACCAATAAATATAAAACCATAATCATGCATTTCTTGGAAGGATCAAGAAAATAGCATAAAATAATAAATATTTTTGCATTGCGTCGCATATGAAAATTCCATTCGGTGTCACGTGGACCATGTGAGCTCATACATCACATTCTTATATTTAATTACATAAATAAAACTCATTTGTATCCTACATATTAAGGAATTCGAAGGGAAGCATGAAATATACATATATAATTTCGGCCAAATCTGTCCTCATTTTTGTCCCAAATTTAGAAAATCATAACTAATTCTAGAAAAATCAAATTCATACATTCTTAGCCATTTTGGAAAGGCAAACATGTCTACTTCATGATAAAAATATGTCTAAACCATAACGTTCAACACAAAGGATGCTTGACATTTGAAATGGTCTAGAGGCTGTCCACTGGTGCTATCATAGAATTCTGTAGCAAATTTCAAAAATGCCCAATTATTTATACAACAATCCAATCCATGTAAATGATACCAATCTAAAAATCTATGGATGTTACCTAGAGGAAAAAAATAACTCCAAACTAGTTTCGATATACCCAGATCTCAAAACGCAATCAAAGAGTAACTAAGGTTGGCTAAAGTTCTTGATATAGGATAGATTATTTGAAAATTTATATCTCCCTCTCTAGACATCCAATTGTGGTGCTTCTAGTTGGCATAAGTCACTGGGAATGTCTAGCTTCCCTATTTAAAATTTTTTGGAAATTAGACATCATTTGGACCTTATGTGATAGATTTCATTTTCTGACCTGAGTAAATTGTAACTTAACCAAAACCAAAAAATTTGCCAATTTTGAAAATTCATCAAATATTCTGTAGACCTCTAAAAATTCTGTTCTTTAGCTTCCCAAAAAGCTCTCAACAAGCTCTAATTTTTGGGCAAATCTCAAATTAAAAAGAGCTCATTTGGATAAAAAATGACTTAGGGCTTTATTATGGTCAATTTTGGCTCTATATGGGATATGAAAATGCCCAAATGGCTTTCCTTGGGGTTTGGCACCTCTTGAGCAAGTCTAAAAGCATAATTAAGACTTGTGTAAGCTGCCCAAATGGTCCCAAACTCCATGCATCCCATTCTAGCCATCTCATCCACACATATGCACAATTCCATAATACCATTAAGGAAGCTAATTTGCCATCATACATTCAAATCACATTCTAATAGTCACATAATACATCCTCTCATTTATACATGACCCATTAACATAATTACATATGTTTATAATATCATAATACATATACATCCATTAATTACATCATTTGCCAATGGCATGACCTTAAAGTAACAAAAATCAAATTCTTGAATGTCATATTCTCATTTTCAAGGTAGTTGGCTTCCATTACCTTGTCCACTTGGTCCACCTAACATGTTAGATTATTGGAGAGGAGGGAATGAGATTCAAAGAATTCCAATAGCTTATCTCCCATTCAATCATACATTATGAATGCAAAACAAGTCTAATAAATGCATGTATGGTCATGTTGACATGTGCAAACATTCAAGAGGCATTTTCATCATTCAAGAGGCATTTTCGTCATTCAAGAAGGTCATACATAGTGTAAAAAGGCTTGCCAAGCAAGTGGATTGGGCTCACCCAATTTCTTGTGGATGTTGGACTTGCCTCACCCATTCTTTAAAAGATTCTTAGACTTAACCATGCTCTTAGAAGTCCATCTCACTTTTGGCAGACTCTTTACTTTGTGTCAGGGTTTTTGGCCTCACCACACTCAAGTAAACCTAAGCACACATCATAAATATCATATGAAAGCATATTAGAACATCATGGCACCATGGAATCAAATTAATGCTAGAACATTTTTCATGGCTTAAAAATATTCATACACACACTTAAAGACAAGTAAAGAAAATAATCATGTATGAAAGAAAGAGAAGTGAGCTACCTTGGATGCAATTACACACTTTTCCTCTTAAATCCAAGCTCCTTTTTTCAGCCACACACATAAGAGTGTGGGGATAATTTTTTTTAGCCTAAGCACAATTTATGGAAGCCAATTAGGTTTATGGAATAAATTCCAAGGCCACGCAACTTGCTTGAACTCTAACTTGATCTATAAACCTCATTATAGTTCTAAAATGGTACCCAATAAAGCAACACCCCTCAAATAAATTTTAGGCTCCATTCTTTCCTTTCAAATATGATTCTTGACTCCTTTTAAGCCTCTTGGAGTCATCACATAATTAAAACCAAGAACCTAACTACATGTTGCTTCTTTAGGTCATAATATGGAACATAAAGCACCAACTCACTTTCTATGCTTCCTAAATTTTTCCCAAGGCCTGCCTTCATATTCATTCATCATATATGACTCAAGAATAGGCTTAGAAAAATGTAAAACTCTTCCTAGCTATGCAAACCCATCTAGGCCGAAACAATGAAGCATATTGGGTTCCATGGATCTTTCTTTGTTTTCTCAAGGGAAGATACATATGAGGAGCCTCTTAGTGATCTTAGGAACTTGTTTAAACTCTTATTTAGGCCTAGGAATCATCATACAAAATTAGATTTTACAAAGTGCACTTAAAACCTTAGAATTTGCATATTAAAATCTAATGGCTTTTTATTAATTCCCTTTGCATATTCTTAATCTCCATACTCTTTTTCCTTAGATTCATCCTTGGTTCTGCCTAAAAATCAAATCCTCCTAGGGTTCCTTAGGTTAGGCGAAATGGAGAAGGCGGGCAACTAAAGATAGGAACCATAGGAGGAGAAATTACTCTGTTTTCTTACTTTTTCTTACTTGAATCTTGCTTTCTCTCTTGAATCTTGCTTTCTCTAAGCTCCTCTCTTCATATCCAAAATTTCCCCTAAGTTTCTCCCTTAAAACAAATCTGTAAACTTCATTTTAATCAAAGGAAACAAAGGAGAAAGGAGGAGAAGAGGTTTGGATGGAAGAAAGCATGAAAGCTACTAAAAAAACCATACCTTAAAGCTTGAATTTCTTTTCATCTTCTTCTTCCCATGGTGGAGACTAAGAACCAAGATGCAATTTCTAGAAGGATTTTATTTTTAGGCAAAACCAAGGATGAATCTGAGGAAAAACGGTGTGGAGATTAAAAATCTGCAAAGAGAATTAACAAAAAGCCATTACATTTCAAGATGCAATTTCTAAGGTTTCAAATGCACCTTATAAAATCTGATTTTGTATGATGATTCCTAGGCTTAAATAAGAGTTTAAATGAGCTCGTAAGATCCCTAAAAGTCTACCCATATGCTTTTCCCCTTAAGAAAACAAAGCAAAGTCCATGGGTGCCAAAACCTAGCATAGGTTCGGCCAAGAGAGGTTCTCAAAGCTAGGGAGAGTTTTAAATTTTTTTAAGCCCATTTTTGAGTCATATATGATGAATGAGTATAAGGGGAAGCCTTGGGAAAAATTTAGGAAGCACAGAAAGTGAGATGGTGCTTTATGTTCCATAATATGACTGAAATAAGCAACATATAGTTAGGCTCTTTGTTTTAATGGTGTGATGTGACGGGAATGTCGTGCAACCCTCAAAATAAAACTAGGTTGATCTAAAAATATAGCAAGTGGCACAACCTAGGTCATCTCCCTTGGAATTGGAATTCAATGTTTAATTAGGTTTCCTAAATGTTAAAAATCCTAAAAGCTATCTAGTTTGGGGGTTTTTGAATGAATTAGACTAATCTAAAACTAAATTGAAACAAATTTCCTAAATACTACCTAATTAGATAAATTGTAAATGATAATGGCTTGTGACTAGCTTAGGAATCATCTCTTGGTATCCACTATCCTTATCCTATTCTAATTGTGATTAATTCTGGTCTAAGAGTTCCTAATTATGTTCATTAGAAATTATCTTGAGTTACCACGCAAGAATCAAGAGATTAACAATCTAATGTTGAATTGAGACCTCAATCCCGCATTAAACCGTTAACTCTTGTCTTTAAGATCAATGAACATCTAATTTGATTGATTAACTAATTAATTATCTTCTGATTCATCATCCAAAAATGTTTAATTAACCAACTAAACACCAAGGAATTCTCAAATAGACATTTAAACACACAACCTTACTCATGCAATTCATCGAACACCTTCGTGGCATACATGAGAGATTAGAGAGAATAATGAAAAACCAAATTCAAATTTAACTAATTAATCAACAAAAAGGGTTTCCTAATCAGTGTCTAACCAGCCACTAATTAATTACATAAGTTTCTAATCAAATATAACTCAACCGAGATTATACAGAATAAGAAAAAAGTGTAGGAAAATTAAAGAAAATCTTAGCCAGAATTTTGCATTCTTCCAAGGATTCAAGCTTCTCCAAGAGTTTCCTCCCTTGCTAGCCTCAAGATGAATGAATTAGATCTTCATTCGGTGGATGGATGATGGAGTATGGAATGGAGGGATGGATGGATGAATGGAGGCGTGGGTGAATGGCCGAATGGTTGGACGAAGGGGTGGAATGTGTGGAGTGAATGGCCGAATGAATGATGATCCCCCCTTATAGAGTGAAGGCGTGAATGGGCTGGACTCTGGATGGAGGCGTGTTTGAATGGGTTGCTGATGGCGTAATGAATCTGGACGCTGGATGTGCATGAATGGCGTGATTATGCGAATCCCTTCCTCATTAAAAGTCACGTGCTCAGCTCCTCTCGTGCTGCCCTTCTTATCTCAATTGCCTGAAGTTATTTTCCATCTTTGCTTATTGTGAATGTGGGCCCCATTGTGGATATAATAATCCATATGCATTCAGTTGTAACTCCTGCCACAGCACGTAATCTGCATGTAAACTTCTTCTTCATGCGTTGCTGTTGCTTCTCAACCCGAAGCTCCACGTTCAGCTTCTGCATGTAAACTTATTCAAGTTCTGTAGCTACTGACCAGACGTGATTCTGCATGAGTTTCTTTCTTCTCCAACTCGTGGTTGTCTCTGTTTCACGTTGCTGTCCTTCTTCGAGCCAGAACCATGCCTTTCTTCCTTCTGTTTCTTGCTTTCTCGAGTTCCAACCAGTTTTTCCACGAGTTTCCTCGTTGCTTCACTTGGTTCTGCCCATGCATGGTTCATGCTTCATGCGTTTATCCCTGGACTCGAGCATTCTGCTGTTCTGGAGCTCCAATACATGAGAGCACGTTCTGCTGGAGCTTCTTCACGTTAGCTTTGCATGTGTTTGGAGCATTCATCATATAAATCCCACGCTCTTCCTGTTGCTGCCAGTACAGTTCGTCTCTTTCTTCGTTCTGCAACTGCTTCACATTTTTCTTGAGCTTCCTTTCTCTCTTCGTGTTGCTCATTTTTTTCTGCTGCTACATGCTCTGTTCTGCGTTATTTTTCCACGTTGAAACTATTCTCATGCAGCTGCTGTTTTGTTCCAGCAGCTTTTCCACGAGTTTCCTCGTCTGCACAAAACCGTGGCTTGTTCTATTCGTTTCTCAGCTCCTTTTCTCACGCTTAAAACCTAGTTCATGCGCGTTGCTTCCATTAACTCGAGCTCATGGCTTTCCCTTGTTTCTGCTAAAAAAATTCCAGCCTTCGTGTTACTTTCATCCATGCTCTGTTTCTGCTGGTGGCTTCTTCTCTATTCTGCAGCTTTTACGTCAAAACCAAGTTCCAGCTCTAGCGTCTTTCACTAGCAACTCAACCTGCTTGCTTCTTGTCCAGTGTTGTCTCTTGAACACGTTAGCTCCTTCATTTAACACAGCCTTCGAGTTCTCTTTTGATGCTTTTCAACGTGGAGTGTGATGAGAGCTGCCCATGTGTGTCTTCCTTTCCAGCCCTGTAGCTTCTGTTTTGTTCTCATTCACATACATGCTACCTCTTCTCCAAACCAACCTCCATTCAAATGCATTTACCCATCAAAATTCTGCAAGAATGATAAATAATATTAAGTAGGATAAGATTCACAAAACTCATTTAAAAGAATTTATGCATTAAAATTCATTATTTTGTCAATTGTTTTCTTAAAGTGCAAAACTAGCTATTAAAATCAATTTCCATTTAATTGCATTTATTAGGCCACATTTAATTATTAAAAAGGTTAAGTTAGGAGGATAAAAATAGATAAAATATGTGTTTATCAAATTCCCCCACACTTAAACCTTTGCACTCCTGGGCAAAGCTCAAAATCCAAGATACAGAACGAATTGAAGCACCCGGCTAGAAGAATGGCAAGTGGAAAAGGAAAATGGAAAAGAAAGTGTAAAAATCACAAGTTAGAGACTAATCATAACTTTTCAACACTTCAACAATCTAAGTTATCTTCACTTGCATCAAGAAATCAAATTCCATGGCAATTTTATTTGAAAAGAATGAATTAAAATGTATCGCCTCTCACATGGATTAGTGTTTTCTCTCAACTTTCAAGTGTTTATGGGCAATGTGTTTCACTCAATCTTCACCTATCCAAGCTCACTACCATAAGCTTGTCAAGCTTCTAAATCTCCACCACCCATGCTAAATGCAATGCACAAATCAAAGGACTTTAGTTAGGGTTGTAATGGGGCTAAGGAGATGAAATGAATGGATAACAAAAAGAAGGGGAAAAACTAAACAAATGGATACCTTAGGACCCCAAGAGCACTCAATGACAATCTAGAATAGGGAAGAATGTGCATTCAAGGCCTTATTTCCAACAAGTATAAGAAACTATAAACTCAATTTAAAACACTCCTTTCTTCTTCTTCTTTTTTTTTTTTTTTTTTTCATTCTTTTCTTTTCTTTTTCTTTTTCTCTTTTTTTTTTTTTCATTGCTTTTTTTTTTCTTTCTCTTCTTTTCATTGCATTTTTTTTTTTTTTTTTTTTTGAATCACAATGGCCTTAATGGATGCAAAGCACACATTCACCTATCCTATTTAGATGTAATGCTCCTTGAAATTCCTAAGGCATCTTAAAACAAGGTGGGAATATATTTAATGGCTATAGGTTAAACAACAAAAGAAAACAAGGCTCAAAGTGGCTAAACAATGGATAAAATGTATGTATGGTTGACTTTTTTGGCTCTAGCTAAAATAGAAATGAATGCCTTATCATTTTCATGCATGCAAATGCAAATGTGGTCTCAACAAAAATCAAGACAAGTTCTAGAGTGAAACAAAGATAGGTGAATACACACTAGAATTGAACAATTAAGGCTCAATTTCTCACCAGCTAATAGCTATCAAACAATTCATTGAAATCAAATTCATTGCCATTTCACTTGAATCAAGACACAAGATCTATCACTTGTCATGTCTAAGTGAATCTAAGCTACAATCATCTCAACTTGCAACTTTTACAGAAAAATTCAAAAAAATTTTCTCAAAAATTTCAAAATTTATTTATTTATTTTTTTCAAAACAAGGAAAGGATGGAATAGAAAAGAAAAATGGAATGGAATGAAATGACTCTCTCCCCCACACTTAAATATTACATTGTCCTCAATGTCAGCACCAGTCCATTAAACAGATAAACAACATAAGATAAAGAGTGAAAAGAGAGAATACAACCGGATGAACTTGAAAATGGAGATCTCAAGGTGACTCAGATTTCCTTTTGTAGCTGGTTAGCAACCTTTTATTACCTACAAAGCAAAAAAAATAAAACAAACTATAATGCAGAAAAGAAAAGAAAACTACATCCTAAACTATGAAGAGCTCTATCAGCGACTAACTAATCATATGTATCAAAAACTAAAATCAAAACTACTTTATTCCTTTTTAACTGGATAATTTTGAGTCTCACTACTTTAAAGCATTTTGATTGATCATGCAATGTTGACTCATGGACTTTCTCAACCATCAGTAGTCTCAAAAAATTATTTTTAGTAAATTCAGGAACAAGAAAAGAAGAAAAATCAAATTTAAGATAATTAAAACTAAAGAAAGAAAATTCAAAATCAAACTGAAAATTTGAACTTTCTAAAAATCTATCAAATCCAATAAAATCTACTTGACTCTCATCAGTAAGAGTCACTGCATCCACAGAAAAATTAAATTGTAACTTCTCACAGTCCTTTGAATTCAAGGTGTCTGACAGTTGTTTTTCCTCTATTGGGAGAGTCTGTGATTTGTTGGGAATTAACTCCTCAACTTCTGGAATCTGTTCGGGACTCTCAACAATAGAGATAATATCTTCCCTGACCAAAGAGACATCAGTAGGCTCATAATATTTTAAACAATGATCAATAGCAAAATTAAGTCTCTCACTAGTATCAACAACAACAGATGAATCAATAGGATGTTCAATATGAACATTATCACTATGCATATTATCATCAACACTAGTATGATCAAAAGAATCAGTCTTATCAATCATTTCAGTACAAACAAAGGATCCCATGGATTCAACAGAGTTATCAGACTTCAGAAACTCATTAATCTCAGCACATATAGGACATGTATGCATATCATCACATAAGCATTGTGGATTAGAGTCTGAATTATCAACAAGATGTCCAACAAATTCAATGTCTATATCATTTTCACATGCTACATTTATTGTCTCATCAGTCACATCATTATATGCTAGTGAGGAATCATGATGATCAGTATATGTGAAAGACTCACTAGTCTCAATGGAAGAATTAATCTGAGAGTATTCATCACATATAGCAGATTCAATACACACACAATCAAGAGATGCATCTAAATCAGCTATGTCACATGATCCAAATGGCATGTTGTTTTTAAATTCAGAAGATGAATCATCAATAGAGTTATCAACTAATTCCACACCAGGAGCAGCATGATCATCACATTCCAAGTCACCCTCACACTTATCTACTACCCTAGACTCAATAGATTCATCAATTGATTCAGAAATAAAATTTTCACTATAATCATAGCTAGGAATAGACATCCCAAGTGCATCAGTACACAAGGGTTCATGAACATCAATAAATGTGTCAGTTTTGCTCAATGAGCTACCACAATCAACCAAATCAGGAGATTCAACAATTATTTCCTCATCAACATCATCATCATCATGTAATTCAGAATCAACAATATTATATGCATCAGGAATCATAGTGCTATCAGGCAAATTAGATTCAGTTTCAACAAATTGAAAAACATTAGAAGATGGAAGGATATTACCTAATGAATAAGATTCTTCTTCTTCTATACATTCCCTTCTAATTTGCTCTTCAATTGATTCATTAGCACTTGAAGTCAGTTGATTCAATTGAATTCCTGAATCCTTCATCATGTTGTCAAGCCTTTGTTGCATTTCAAGATACCACCGTTCATGTTCTTGTTTGAATTGAAGATGTTCGGCATCCCTTTGTTGGATTCGAAGATCTAAGTCTTCCATAGCTGCATCATCCTCTCTTTCGAACTCGATTCCTTTTGAGGCTCTTGTTGCATGTACCTCTCATGGTAGCTGTAAGGATGATATTGTGGCTCTTGCCTATGGAAGGTATGATATGGTTCATGATGAGAGTGGTAATTTGGGTGAACTCCATATGGGTTGTGGTATAATTGGTAGCATGGTGGTTGGAATTGTTGGTATTGTTGGCTTTCAAGACGGCCTTGAACTATTGTCATGGCGTTATCCAACTTCTGAGAAATCCTATCATTTGCATAAGGATCATAAACACCTTGATTAGAAAAATATGGATCCATTTAAAGCAAAGAAAAATGAGAAGCACAATTAATTTTAGCACAAATAAAATCCTAACAAATTATAACTAAAATAAACTCAATAATCAAGAAAATAAAATCAAATGAAGCTAAGACTTACTTAACTATGAAAAACACTCCTAAACAGAGGTTAGTCACACAAAATAAACTCACAAAAATTAAAGAAAATAAATCCAGAAAAATTGAAAAATTCCTAAAAAATTCGAGAAAATACTAAAAAATTCGAAAAAGTGCCTCAAACGTTGGAATTTGGCCAAAAAATGGTGCACCTAATAGCTTTGCTATTACTTTTGCTCAAAACACCCAAAAACCTTGAAAAACAAAGTATAAGAATTTTCTGGGCACTTTGAACGAAAATTCCAGCAAGCACTCAAATTAATATGCAACACTGAAATTACCCGATTCCAAGTTCAAAACAGAACGAAAATCAAATCAAAATAGAACTAAAACAAAGATAAAACAAAACAAAAACACTTAGAAAACTTTCTCAAACAATTGAGATTCCAAATTCCCCGGCAACGGCGCCAAATTTTGACGGGAATGTCGTGCAACCCTCAAAATAAAACTAGGTTGATCTAAAAATATAGCAAGTGGCACAACCTAGGTCATCTCCCTTGGAATTGGAATTCAATGTTTAATTAGGTTTCCTAAATGTTAAAAATCCTAAAAGCTATCTAGTTTGGGGGTTTTTGAATGAATTAGACTAATCTAAAACTAAATTGAAACAAATTTCCTAAATACTACCTAATTAGATAAATTGTAAATGATAATGGCTTGTGACTAGCTTAGGAATCATCTCTTGGTATCCACTATCCTTATCCTATTCTAATTGTGATTAATTCTGGTCTAAGAGTTCCTAATTATGTTCATTAGAAATTATCTTGAGTTACCACGCAAGAATCAAGAGATTAACAATCTAATGTTGAATTGAGACCTCAATCCCGCATTAAACCGTTAACTCTTGTCTTTAAGATCAATGAACATCTAATTTGATTGATTAACTAATTAATTATCTTCTGATTCATCATCCAAAAATGTTTAATTAACCAACTAAACACCAAGGAATTCTCAAATAGACATTTAAACACACAACCTTACTCATGCAATTCATCGAACACCTTCGTGGCATACATGAGAGATTAGAGAGAATAATGAAAAACCAAATTCAAATTTAACTAATTAATCAACAAAAAGGGTTTCCTAATCAGTGTCTAACCAGCCACTAATTAATTACATAAGTTTCTAATCAAATATAACTCAACCGAGATTATACAGAATAAGAAAAAAGTGTAGGAAAATTAAAGAAAATCTTAGCCAGAATTTTGCATTCTTCCAAGGATTCAAGCTTCTCCAAGAGTTTCCTCCCTTGCTAGCCTCAAGATGAATGAATTAGATCTTCATTCGGTGGATGGATGATGGAGTATGGAATGGAGAGATGGATGGATGAATGGAGGCGTGGGTGAATGGCCGAATGGTTGGACGAAGGGGTGGAATGTGTGGAGTGAATGGCCGAATGAATGATGATCCCCCCTTATAGAGTGAAGGCGTGAATGGGCTGGACTCTGGATGGAGGCGTGTTTGAATGGGTTGCTGATGGCGTAATGAATCTGGACGCTGGATGTGCATGAATGGCATGATTATGCGAATCCCTTCCTCATTAAAAGTCACGTGCTCAGCTCCTCTCGTGCTGCCCTTCTTATCTCAATTGCCTGAAGTTATTTTCCATCTTTGCTTATTGTGAATGTGGGCCCCATTGTGGATATAATAATCCATATGCATTCAGTTGTAACTCCTGCCACAGCACGTAACTCTGCATGTAAACTTCTTCTTCATGCGTTGCTGTTGCTTCTCAACCCGAAGCTCCACGTTCAGCTTCTGCATGTAAACTTATTCAAGTTCTGTAGCTACTGACCAGACGTGATTCTGCATGAGTTTCTTTCTTCTCCAACTCGTGGTTGTCTCTGTTTCACGTTGCTGTCCTTCTTCGAGCCAGAACCATGCCTTTCTTCCTTCTGTTTCTTGCTTTCTCGAGTTCCAACCAGTTTTTCCACGAGTTTCCTCGTTGCTTCACTTGGTTCTGCCCATGCATGGTTCATGCTTCATGCGTTTATCCCTGGACTCGAGCATTCTGCTGTTCTGGAGCTCCAATACATGAGAGCACGTTCTGCTGGAGCTTCTTCACGTTAGCTTTGCATGTGTTTGGAGCATTCATCATATAAATCCCACGCTCTTCCTGTTGCTGCCAGTACAGTTCGTCTCTTTCTTCGTTCTGCAACTGCTTCACATTTTTCTTGAGCTTCCTTTCTCTCTTCGTGTTGCTCATTTTTTTCTGCTGCTACATGCTCTGTTCTGCGTTATTTTTCCACGTTGAAACTATTCTCATGCAGCTGCTGTTTTGTTCCAGCAGCTTTTCCACGAGTTTCCTCGTCTGCACAAAACCGTGGCTTGTTCTATTCGTTTCTCAGCTCCTTTTCTCACGCTTAAAACCTAGTTCATGCGCGTTGCTTCCATTAACTCGAGCTCATGGCTTTCCCTTGTTTCTGCTAAAAAAATTCCAGCCTTCGTGTTACTTTCATCCATGCTCTGTTTCTGCTGGTGGCTTCTTCTCTATTCTGCAGCTTTTACGTCAAAACCAAGTTCCAGCTCTAGCGTCTTTCACTAGCAACTCAACCTGCTTGCTTCTTGTCCAGTGTTGTCTCTTGAACACGTTAGCTCCTTCATTTAACACAGCCTTCGAGTTCTCTTTTGATGCTTTTCAACGTGGAGTGTGATGAGAGCTGCCCATGTGTGTCTTCCTTTCCAGCCCTGTAGCTTCTGTTTTGTTCTCATTCACATACATGCTACCTCTTCTCCAAACCAACCTCCATTCAAATGCATTTACCCATCAAAATTCTGCAAGAATGATAAATAATATTAAGTAGGATAAGATTCACAAAACTCATTTAAAAGAATTTATGCATTAAAATTCATTATTTTGTCAATTGTTTTCTTAAAGTGCAAAACTAGCTATTAAAATCAATTTCCATTTAATTGCATTTATTAGGCCACATTTAATTATTAAAAAGGTTAAGTTAGGAGGATAAAAATAGATAAAATATGTGTTTATCATGATGACTCCAAGAGGCATAAAAGGAGTCAAAAATCATATTTGAAAGGAAAGAATGGAGCTTAAAATTAAGGGGTGTTACTTCATTAAGTGCAATTATAGAACTATAATGAGGTTTATAGATCAAGTTAGAGTTCAAGCAAGTTATGTGGCCTTGGAATTTATTCCATAAACCTAATTGGCTTCCATAAATTATGTTTTGGCCAAAAGAAATTATCCCCATACTCTTGTGTGTGTGGCCAAAAATGAGAGCTTGGATTCAACAGAAAAGTGTGTAATTGCATCCAAAGTAGTTCACTCCACCTTCTCTCATGCATGAATATTTGCTTTACTTATCTTTGAATGTGTGTATGTGTATTTTTAAGCCATGAAAAGTGTTCGAGCATGACTTTGATTCCATGGTGCCATGATGTTACAATATGCTCTTATATGATGTTCTTGATGTATGCTTGGGTTTGCTTAAGTGTGGTGAGGCCAAGAACCCTTAGGCATGGTATGAGCCAAGAAACCTTAAGATTGATTGAGACAAAGTAAAGAGTCTCCCAAAAGTGAAATGGACTCCCAAGAGCATGGTTGAGTCTAAGAATCTCTTAAAGAATGGGTGAGGCAAGTCCAACATCCACAAGAAATTAGGTGAGACTAATCCACTTGCTTAGTAAGCCTTTGTATGCTATGTATGACTTTCTCAAATAATGAAAAGGCCTCTTAAATGTTTGCATATGTCAATATAACCATACATGCATTTATTAGACTTGTTTTGCATTCATTATGTATGATTGAATGGGCGATGAGCTATTGGGATTCTTTGAATCTCATTCTCTCCTTTTCAATGATCTAACATGCTAGGTGGACCAAGTGGACAAGGTAATGGAAGCCAACCACCTTGAAGAAGAGAGTTTGACACCAATATGTATAGTTTTTGCTCTTTAAAGCCATATTGATGTTTAATAATGTAAATTATTATTGTATATAGTCTACAACCTTTGGAATATATGTAATTATGATAATTTGTCATGTATAAATGAGAGAATATGTTATGTAACCATTAGAATGTGATTTAAGTATACGATGATAAACTAGCTTCATGAATGATATTATGGAATTATGTATATGTGTGGGTAAGATAGCCAAAATGAGATACATGAGGGTTGGGACCATTTGGGCAGCTCACACAAGTCCTAATTATGCTTTTAGACTTGCTTAAAAGATGCCAAACCACAAGGAAAGCCATTTGGACATTTTGGTATCCTATATGGAGCCAAAATTGACCATAATGGAACCTTATGTCACTTTTTATCCAAATGAGCTCCTCTTGATCTAAGATTTGGCATACAATTAGAGCTTGTTGTAAGATTTTTGGGAAGCTAAAAAACATAATTTTTGGAGTCTATGATAAACACGTATTTTTATCTATTTTTATTCTCCTAAACTTAGTCATTTTAATGATCAAAGATGGCTTTAAAGGTTTAATTAGATACAATTTGATTTTATTAGCCACTTATGCACTTTATGAATTAATTGGCAAAATTATTGAGTTTTAAGGCATGAAATTCTTTTAAATAATTTTATGGATAATTCTATTGAATATTTTCCATTCTTTTGTGCAGAATTTTTTATGGGCAATTAGCTTGAATGGGAAATTGAATTGAAGGTGAAGATTGAGCTTCAAGTGTACTTTTTGTGGAGCTAAAAGCTTGAGGATGTGAAGCAGAGCAAAGATGAGTAGAAGGTGCATTTGAGAGGAAGAAAGAAGCTATGGGTTAGAGAAGAAAACACGAGCTGGGCATCTGATCACTTAAATAAAGAAGCATGTGATTTAGAAGGCTCGGGCAAGGCAACATCCAGTAGTAAAAAAAAGAAGAATCAATATGGAATGAGAGTAAAACAGAAATGAAGGAAGATGCCATGAGACCATGAAGCTGAGTTAGAAAAATGACGTGGGAAAGCTGCAGAATAAACGAAGGAGAAACATCGAGTCAAGGAAACCTGGGCTGAGACATACAAAGTAAAAGAAATATATATGGGCTGTAGCAACTACAAGAAATAGAGGAGAGGAATTACATTAGAATGAATTAAGAAGCTGGCTCGAGTTTCTGGTCTCTATAGAGAAGAAGCTTGCTCAAGTGCTGGAATGAGCTATTTAAGAGAAGCAACCATATGGAGAACAAACTCGAGCAGCTGAAACAAGAAGTAACTGGCTGGAACTAGAGAAAACAAGAAGAGATATGGCTGGACAGCAACATACGTCTGGACAGCAAACAGTAACAAGAAAAGAAGCTGCAGCTGAACAAAGGAAGCATGAGACAGCCACAATTTGGGGGACTGAAGCTAGGAGAAACAAAGAGAACCTCGAGCTTGGGCAGCTGGCATGCAAGTTACACGAGCTGAATGAAGGAACAGGGAGCTTTCAAGCAGAACAAAGCAAACATGTGAGGAAGAAACACGAAATGAAGATGGAGAAAGCTAGAGGCAACTACAAGAAGAGAAACAAAGCATGAACATGGGAAGGTAAACTCGTGGCAAGGAATCAAAACGTGAATTCTGGGTGAAGCAGAGAAGAAGAAGCTAGAGAAATCACATAAAATGAAGCAACACCCTCAAATGTAGTTCCAGAACAGCAGAAGCTTGGGTTTTGTGTGATGTAATGCAGAACGTGGAAGCTAGAGACGTGGAAAGCATCAAGAAGATCAATGCTGAGTCGAAAGAATGAGCTGTGGAAAAGTCTAGGCCACAAACACACACACATGTAGAGTCAGAACTTGGAGCTGGTCGAAGAGAAGAAACGATGAAGCACAGCAGCCAACATGGAGAAAAACAAGTGAAGTCTGGACGTGAAAGCTTGCATGAGCGAAGCCAACGTGAGAAGCTTGAGTTTAGGTGCTGTGAACAGAAGCTTTGAGCTAAAAAACGAAGACGCATGGAGCTGAAGCTTGGTTTTAATGTAAATGAAAAGCTTCATGATTCGAAGAAAGCTATGGGAAAGGGGAAGAAGAGAACATGAATAGAAAATGGAGAGGAGCTGTATGAAGAAAGCTACGTGGGAAGGTTTTAAGAGGAATGAGATCGAGAGAAGGAAAAGCTGGAGCTACGTCTGGATTTCACATGAAATATTATAATAATAATGCAAAATAAAGTGGGTCCCACGTTTATACACACACAAAGAAGCTACAGGGAATTTAAATAAAAGATGAGCACGTGTTTCTCACAAGGGAATTAAGAAAATATGCGCGAGTAGCTCCAGATCAAGGGAATTAATTCATCTCATGCCACACATCTTCACATGTTTTTGGACTGGAAGAATTAAAGAAGAGGCTGACTCACACATCGTCATTAAAAATTCATGTGAGAAGCACGTGAAAGAGAAAAGGTAATTAGATTCGGGCAGAGGCAAATTGACCCCGTCATTCCATCATCAGGTGATTCACACATTCCACGCTTAAATCCATCGTATCATTTCATTCATTTCACGACGTAATTCGCTCATCCACCCCGATGCCCCCTTTGTCTTTTCCACACATAGAGCCATACACCACACCACTTCCTCCATTCCATCTCCATCTCCATACCACCACGATGATGCTTTAATTTCCATCTGTGACTAGCAAGGGAGGAAGAACCTTGGCTAAAGCTTGAATCCTTGGAGAAGAAGCATAATTTTGGCTAAGAATTTCTATTTTCCTACATTTTTTTTCTCTTTCATCTATTGTCTTGGTTAAGCTGTATTTGATAGAGAATTTATGTAATTGTAATTAGTGGTTGGTTAGACACTAATTAGGATGTTGATTGACTGATTACTTGATTGATTTAGTACTAAATTTTCTAATTTCCTACAATTATCCATATATGTAGTCAAGGTGTTTGATGAAATACATGTGAGAAATTGAGTGTTTAATTGTTTGATTCAAGGAGTTCTTAGTGTTTAGTTGGTTAATTAAACATTTTTGGATGGTGATTCAAAGGCTAATTAATCAATTAATCAATCAATTCAAGTGTTCAAAGATCTTAATCACAAGAATTATTAATTTAATGGGAGTTGAGGTCTCAATTAACATTAAATTGCTAGTCTCTTGAATCTTGAATGGTTATTCAAGATCATTTGCTAATGAACACAATTAGGAACTCTTAGGTCAAAACTAATCATAATTGGATTAGGATAAGGATAGTGGATACCAAGGGACGATTCCTTAAGTTAGTCACAAACCCATTATCACTCATAATTCATCCAATTAGGTAGTGTTTAGGAATTTTAATTCTAGTTAGTTTAATACAATAAAAACCCCCCAATTTAGATAGTTTTTAGGATCCTTTAACACTTAGAAAACCCAATTAGGCATTGAATTCCATTTCCAAGGGAGATTACCTAGGTTGTGCCACTAGCTATATTTTTAATTCAACCTAGTTTTATTTTGAGGGTTGCACGACAAAGCTCGTCAGTCTACAGAATATTTGATGAATTTTCAAAGTTGGCAAATTTTCTAGTTTTGGTCATGTTACTGTTCACTTAGGTGCGAAAATAGAATCTGTCACACAGGGTTCAAATGATATCCTGTAACATCCGATTTTCTAAAAACTAGAGAAAACATGAGAAACGTAACGTATAGTTTCTCTATAAAAGAACAAAATTCACCGGATACAAAAGGAAGTCCCCTAAGATCATGTAGTTAAGATCCCAAAAAATTTGGAAAGCATTCTAGACTCTTAAAAATGAGAATTTTAACCTCAGACAAAATAAAAATGGAGCTAGAATAAAAAAATAAATTTTTACGAAAAGCCTATGAACCATAATGGCATTTTCGTAATTTTGTGTAAGTTTTAGAATTCACACAGGAAGCCTTCTTAAATGAAAGTTTTGAGTTCTCTGGGGTTCTCAGAGGCCCTGAAAATCATGGGAAGCCCCAGGACAGTTAAATCCCCTCCAGTGGATGTTTTCCAACATCAGTGTGTCCGAACTTTGACGGATCTATTCGGAAAGGTTTTAGCTCCGATTTGAGTGATTCCAAAGCCATTTTTCTTAATTGGGAACCTAAATTTTATAATAGAAAAGATGGTTCTAAAAAAGGAGAAACAAAAATGTAAAGTATGAAGGGCAAAATGGGAATTTTTGAAAAAGTCATTTTTCCCTAACTATATATAGGTGGTGCCTCCCACTTGCCCTCATTTCACTTCAGATTTTCCAGCCCCAAATTAGAAGAAGAACCTTAAGGGAGAGGCACCCAAGAGAGGAAGAAGAAGGAGGAAGAAAACCAAGCTTAAGGTATGTTTTCATGGTGATTTTCCTTGCTTTTCTTCATCCGCACCTCCTCTCCTCCCTTCTCCTCTCTTTCCTTGGATTAAAATGAGATTTATAAATCTGATTCAAGGGGGATATTCAATGGAAAGTTCGGATTTGAAGAGAGGAGTTTGGAGAAATCAAGATTCAAGCCAAACTAAGCAAGAAAACAAGGTAAAAATGCATCCTATGGTGCATTCCTTATAAGGCTCTTGAATAACCATCCAAGATTCAATTCATCAATCATTCAAGGAATTTTGTGACCACAAGAAACCTTGAACAACTAATTAATTGAATTAAAAATAAGAACACACTACAACCAATTTTGATTGATTAATGAAATCTACTGCACAATTCACTCAAGATGCTAATTCACCAATTAGATTAATTAATCCCTCAAGCAATTAATTGCATAAAAATTTCAGCTAACTAATCCAATAACCATTGCACTGATTAGCTTAAAATCAAGAGGAATTTAGAGGTAAAATGTACAGCACTAATTCTAGAATTTTTACAAACATATGATGATCACAAATAAAATTCCAAAATTCAAATTAAGCTCAATCCAAAAATTAATTCAATCCAGTAATTCCAGCAATTAAATTCCTAAACCAATAAGCTAAACCTAGTCAAATTAATAAAGGAAATAATGCTGAAATTAAAAGATTGAGCAAGAGAATTTTATCCAAATTGATGAGGAGATGTGGAGCTCAAATCTTCATCTAGGAGAATCCTATCTGCAGCTAGCCACCAAATGGAATTCAAGCTGCCATGGAGGAATCAATTGGAAGGAAATTGTTCATCGATACTTCAGCCATGGAGAATTTACCTTTCTTTTTCAGCGCTGGAGCCTTCTCGCTGTTTATGTCATCTCCCTTTTCTGCCCGATGTATTCCCAGCATTTTTCTCTCCTCCTCCAGTCACGTTCTGCCCGAGTCCTCTAAGCATTTTTCTCTTTCTCTCCTTCTCATTAATTAATCACGTGCCCCTCAGCTGAAGTCACGCCTCCTTCATGCTATCCACATTTTTTCCTTTAGCTCCTTATACATGCTTTAGTCAGCTTATGATTCATTAATCCACGTGATTTCCAGCTTTATGTAATTCCACGTGCTCAGCTCCACGTTTAAGTGCTGCCTCATCATTCTTCCCTTGCCCGAATGTGTTTTTCTTCTTTGCTTATGTGAGTGTGGGCCCCATTCAATATATTAATCACCTTCCACGTTGCTTTCCTTCTCAGCTAAGTGCTGCTACTCACGTAGACTTCCAAGCTTCTCACATGTTTTCTCCTCTGTTTTTGCTGGTTTGCTACTGCACTTCTTCTCTACTCAAACTCGAGTTTATGAGCTGCTGCCAGTGGCTTCCTCTCTTTGCCTGTAGCTAAATCTAGCTTACTTTCTTCATTTCAGCTCATGCATCCTTTTTACATGGAACTCATAGCTTCCTTTTAGTAGCTCCTTCGTGCCTTCTTTTTTTGCCCATTCAGCTCAAGCAAGTTCTCTTCTATTTCTGCATTAGTGGGAGTTCACGTGGCAACCTTTTTCTCTTCGTGTTTCTGCTTCTCTTTTCAACTCAAAGCTGCTCCTTCTTCCTCACATGTTTTCTTACGTATTTCTTACGTTCTTCACGTGGCTGTTCTTTGTTCTGGAGTTGTTTCTTGTTTGTCTAGCTGTAGCTTTTCCTCTCCATGCAAGCTTCTTTCTTTCGTGTTTCTTCCTCAAACCATAAACCATAGCTTTTCTCGCCTTTTCCTTCAATGTAAACCCAAGCTCATTCATGTTACTTCATCATTCTCTGCTCAACATTGTTCTTCTTGTTGCTTTCCACGTCTCTAGCTTCCACGTTGATCCAACTCTTCTAGCTTCAGCTTCCTAACTCGCTGAATACTCTCTGCTTCTTGTAGTTGCTGTAGCCCATGGCTTTGTTTCCCTTCTTCATTCTTCGCGTTCTGTGCTTAACTCGAGCTGCATGCCTCCTTCGTTTAGTTCCTAGCCCAAGCTTCTTCTCTCGTTGCCTTTTTTTTTGTTCTGCTCAGCTTCTTCATGTGTTTTTCCACGTCCTATGCAGCAGTTGTAGTCTTTATCCTGCCAGGTGTGTGTGTGTTTCTGCTTGTTTTCTTTCTCATGCTCTAGCATCTTCGTTTCTGCTCCTTACTTCTCTTCATGTTTGCTTCCTTGCCATGAGCTTATCTTCCTCTGTTCTTGCATGAGTAGGTTGTTCTATACAAGAGGAATAAAGGAGTTGGAGCTTGCTTCATGTTGCTCAACTCGAGAGTGCTTCCTACGTCTTCCAACTCTCCTTCACTTCCTCGAGCCTGTAGCTTCTTGTAAGTGCTGTAGCCTATAGCTACTTCTTTTTTCCAACCTCTTTGCTTATTCATTCGTGTTGCTTCCCATTTAAACTTCAGCCTAAGATCTCTTTTGATGCTTCTCACGTGTACAAGATGGCACATGGGATTAAGTTGTGTGAAGTGCAGACGTGGATAGCTATAAATCAACGTGGAGTGTGATGAAAGCTGCCCATGTGTGTGTCTTCCTTAAAATCTGCACATGCTTCTCCTTCCCATTTCACATCAAAACCTTACTTTGAATATATTTAATTTTTATTCTCTTTAACTCTTCCAACTCATGGCTTTCATGATTGTGTTCATAGCCCATTAAAATCTACACAAAAGAATGGAAAGTGTTAAGTAGGAATACCCACAAAATTATTTAAAAGGAATTCATGCAATCACATTCAAGAATTTTACAATTTAATTCCTAAAGTGCAAAAGTGGCTATTAAAATAAATTTCCATTCAATTGCATTCATTAAGCCATATTTAATTATTAAAATGACTAAGTTAGGAGGAATAAAATGTATTAAAATCATGCTTATCACTTCCTAGGTTTATTTAGATTATAAATGAGTTCTTGAGACACCAAAGACGCTCCCCACAAGCTTCTCCCTTCAAGAAAACCAAGAGAACTCCAAGAAGCCCAAATAATGCCATAGTCTCGGCCAAGCATGTTCCATGGTGTTAGGGAGAGTTTTAAATTTTTCTAAGGCCATTCTTGAGTCATATTTGATGAATGAAAGTGAAGGGAGGCCTTAGAAAATATTTAGAACACATGGAAAGTGATTTGGTAGCTTAGGTTCCATATTATGACCTAAAGAAGTAACATGGTGTTAGGCCTTTTGTTTTGATGATGTGATGAATCCAAGAGGCTTAAAAGGAGTTGAGAATCATATTTGAAAAGAAAGAATGAGGCCTAGAAATCATTTGAGGGGTGTTGCTTCATTAGGTGCCAATATGGACCATAAGGGAACCTATAGAGCAATCTAGTATTTCATTAAGTTATGTAGCCTTAGAGTGTGGTTCATGAACTAAATTGGCTCCCATAATTTGTATCTAGGCCAAGAGAAACTATCTCCACCAATTTGTGGGTGTGTGGATGAAAGAGGAGGCTTGAAAGCTAAGGAAAAAGTGTGTGCTTGTATATAAGGTAGCTCTCTCCACCTTCTCTCATGCATGGATGTGTGTTTAGCTTGTTTTAGAATGTGCGTATGTGTATTTTCAAGCTTTGAAAAGTATGCTAGCATGCCTTTATATGCCATGATACTTAATGCCATATTATGTTTTCAAATGATTACATGATGTTTGTGTGAGTTTGCTTGAGTGTGGAGAGGCCAAGAACTCTTCCCTTTGGTGAGGATAAGCCAAGAACCCTTGAGCTTGGTTGAGACAAAGTAAAGAGTCTCCTAAAAGTAAAGTGAGCTCCCAAGAGTATGGTTAAGTCCAAAGCCCTTAAAGAATGGGTGAGGCAAATCCAAAATCCATGAGGAGAAGTGTGAGGCTAATCTAAGCACTTGGTGAACTCTTAAATGCTTTATATAATGTGCTCATATGCCAAGCTTGTGTTAAAAATGTCCATGATTTCCATTTTCTCCATACATGCATTTAAAAGCCTTGCTTTGTACATATTATGTATGATTGAATGGGAGATGAGCTATTAGAATTCTTTGAATCTCATCCCCTCCTCTCTAATATTCTAACATGCTAGGTAAACCAAGTAGATATGCTAATGGGAGCCAACAACACTAAAAGAAGGAGATTGACAATCATGTGTTTAGCTTTTGTCACTTTAAGATCATGATTGTACCATATGATATATATGATGTAGTAAATAGGCTATGACCCTTGAGACATGTGTAAATATGATATTATATGATGTTTAAATGTATAGATATGATATATGACCTTTATAACCTATTTTGAGTAGGTAATGCCAAAGTGTGCAATATGGAAGTTTGTTGGAAATATGCATAAGTGTGGGTTGAATGGCCAAAACGAGATGTATGAGGTTTAGGACCATTTGGTCAGCTCACACAAGTCTCAAATAAGCTTTTAAACTTGCCCAAAGGGTGCCAAGACTAAGGGAAATCCATTTGGCAATTTTAGTACCCAATATGGAGCAAAAATTGACCATAATGGAACCCTATATCACTTTTTAGCCAAATAAGCTAGTCTTGATCTAAAATTTGGCATGCAATTAGGTCTTATTGATATATTTCTATGAAGCTAAAGATCATAATTTTTTGAGGTCTAGGTAATATTTGATGAATTTTCAAAGTTGGGATTTTTCATGGATTCTGGTATGGGTATTGTTCATATTGGCAGTTTTGTGTTTTGTGTCACCCGATGGCCAAATGATGTCCGATGCTTGTAAAATTTTATATGAATAAATTATAGGTCATAATATTTTTGTGGCCACCAAGATCACCTCATTTAAAGGTCTAAGCAGAGAGTTATGTATTTTTGAAGTTAACTGTCAGTACCAGTGGCGCCCCAGGAGTTTAGTTATTGTTCCATAGGATTCTAATAGTTAACCATATCTGTTTCATTCTAGAATTATTTTTAGTATCAATTTAACATTTTTATCTTTCCAGAATGACCAAATTTATGTGATTTCAATTTTTTTAGAATTAGTTATGAATTTGAGAAATTTGTATTAGTAATCTAAACAGTAGCCCAGGCAGCTAGCAACCTCTGTAGCTTTTTAGATTCAAACGTCCTGTGTGTTGAATGTTGTAACTTGGGCGTATTTATATTGTGAGGTAGACATCCTAGGCTTTCTAGAATGTTCAATATTTCATGATTTCTAATTTTATAGATTTAGTTATGATTTTTCAAAGTTGGATCAGAAAACGGAACAAATTTGGCCAAAAATATGCTTGCTTATTTTGAGCTCCATTTTGGTTTCCATGAATTGTAGGCATGATTTTGTGATGTACATGAGTTATAATGATGGAATTAAATATGATAATGTATAACATAAGTGCACACGGTCCATGTGACACCGATTTCAAATTTTTAAGTATAGCGCAATGTAAATAAACACATTATTTTCATTCCCTTTTTATTTGCTCTTATGAAAATAATGAGGTGAAGCTTATGAATGTCATGAAATGAGTTAGAATTTATGGTGTATCCAATTGCCACAAAATTTTATAAGAGAAACTAGACATTCCCAATGACTTGTGCCAACTTGAAGCACCTCAATTGGATGTCTAGAGAGGGAGATATAAATTTTCAAAGAATCTATCGAGTATTAGGAACTTCAGTCGACCTTAGTTACTATTTGATTGAGTTTCGAGGTCTGGGCATGCCTGAACTAGTCTAGAATTATTTTTCCACTCTATCTAACATCTACAGCTTTCCATATTGGTATCATTTGTATAGATTGGATTTTTTTGAAATTAATTGGACATTTTTTAATTTGCTACAGAATTCTGTGACAGCAGTAGTGGACAGCTTGACTCTAGACCTTTTTGAATGTCAAATGTCCTCTATGATGGATGTTATGGTCTAGAAATATTTTTAGCATGATTTAGACATTTGTAGCTTTCTAGAATAGCCAAAAATGCATGATTTCAATTTTTCTTAAATTAGTTATGATTTTCCAAAGTTTGTGATAGAAATGAGCAAATCTAGCCGAAAATATGTATGTGTATTTTAAGCTTCCCTTTGAGTTCCATGATTTGTAAGGCACTTGTCATCATGCAAATGAGTTGTATTCATGTAATTAAATATAAGAATGTGATGTATGAGCTCACATGATCCACATGACACTGAATGAAATTTTCATACACAACGCAACACAAAAATATTTATTATTTTTATGCTATTTTCTTGGTTCTTCCATGAGATGCATAATGAGAAGTATAGATATAGCATGAAATGAGCTAGAAATTATAGTGTTACAGTCATAATGGACCAGCCCACCTATCAAATAGAACTCATTAGGGAAAAATTGATAGCTGCACAGAGTAGACAAAAGAACTATGCTGATAAGAAAAGAAGACCCTTAGAATTTGAAGTAGGGGACCATATGTTCCTTAAGGTTACTCTGGTGATAGGCATAGGATAATCTATCAAGACAAGAAAGATTAGTCCTTGTTACTTTGATCTTTTCCAAATCCTTGAGTGGATAGCACCTATGCCCTATAGAGTTGCTTTACCTCTAAGTTTGGCTCAATTGTATGATGTATTCCATGTATCCTAGTTCCAAAAGTATAACTCGAACCCTTTACATGTCATTGAGCATGAGAATGCACATCTACAAGATGATTTATCTTATGTGGTTAAACCAACAAGGATTGTGGTCTTAAAAGTCAAACAGCTGAATAATAAAAAGATCCTCTTGGTAAAGGTGGTATGGAAGGGACTTACATCGAATGAAGTAACCTGAGAGATGGAGGAAGCTATAAGGAAGGATTATCCAACACTATTTAAGTAATGTATGTATAATTTTAAGGACAAAATTCTTAAAAGGAAGGGAGAATGTAACACCCTGAAAATTTATTAAGAATAATTATGATTACTTAGGAATTAATATGGGTAATTAGTAAAATTAATTAAGTGGAAAGGGAGATAGACATTAAACTTTGGCCATGTGATTAAGCTAATTCCATTTCTTAGAAGCCTAAACTTAGTTATGTGCAGACTCATTATTAATGGACTCTTATAGTTAGCCTAACAAATCTACAAAAAAAAAAAAAAGTTGAACCCATTTGGATTTGGGCCTTTGTGTCAGCCCAACTCCTATCTTAAACCCCAAAAACCATTCTCTCTTATTCCATTTTACAAAAACATAAGAGGCATAAGAAAATTTTAGAGGTGCCTTAGAGGCTAGGTTTTCCCTCATCTTCTTGGCCCCATTTCCCACTTTTACAGCCAAAATCAACCAAGATAATTATTATATAACCTAACCCTCTCATCTTCCTTTTCAATTTGACCCAATTGGTTTTTCATTTAGAGTATTTTTATCCACACCTCAAATTTAAAATGGGTTGTTTGATATTTTCTTGGAGGATTTTTAGAGGTTGAGGCTTGAAGAGATATTAGGAAAGTATAAACTTCTCATTTTGATGCATTTTCTGCTGGTTTATGTAATGACCATAATTCTTAATTGTCATAATTAGGCTTAATATCATGATTAATAGTCACAAATCAAGGTCTAAAGTTATTATGATTAATTAAAAATAGGAGAAAATGAAAAAATTTTGAACCTTGATATCATTAAGGTCGTTAACTAAACAACCACAAGTATTTGACTGCACAAGTGAATCTTATTATCAATGAGAAGCCTTTGATTCATTTATCCATTAATTCCAACTTGTAAAAACCTCCTACAAGTATTTCTAAGTCATACCTTAGCATTACTATGGGAAAAACCAAGGTTTCTAGGCAAAACGTAAAAGTTTGGGAACCTTCACTACAACTTGAAACCTTCATAGTTTGGCTAAGTTGCTTTCAAGCTCAACCTCACATTTTTGTAAATATCACTGTGGCAAGGCAAGCCTATGTGGTGCTGCAATAGAAAGACACCCTGGAACCTACTGTAACAAATTTTTCGATTTGAGCTGTAGTGGGCTATACTTTTTTCGTGGCAAAACTAGCTACTGGGACACTCTACCTAGTTCCCTCGACTTGTACCACGGTGGAACATGTTGTGCTGCAATGAGGTTGTTCTTTGTTACTCTCCCTGGGCAACATTTTCATTTTATGCTGCAGTGAGACACCTCATGCCACAATGCTCCTTGCCTCTACCTAACACCTGGCTGTAGCTCAGCCATTTTGGCTGCGATGTGAACCTATTATGTGCCATTTTTCACTAAGTTTCATCCCATACACTTTAATTCTCCATCTAGTAACACTCTAAAGCCACTTTATATTAATTTGTGAGGTTCTATTAGCTTTCATCTACCTTATTTATCTAACTAACCTATCATTACCAATTTAAAACTTAAGTGTTGATTCCTACTCATCTAATTACCATGTATAAGCAAATTCAAGAATTAATGTCATCAAAGATTCATAAGCTACCCACATTTATCATTCGAATACATGTTCCATTAAGGGTTCCATACATAACTAGTTTAAGTCAACATCTAATATATCACATGATTCCATTTCCAAATAGCAAATCATATCACAGGATCAACAAAGTTCATACCAAATGTTATAAG
The DNA here is from genome assembly GCA_032878935.1 of Erythrophleum fordii. Taxonomy (NCBI): domain Eukaryota; kingdom Viridiplantae; phylum Streptophyta; class Magnoliopsida; order Fabales; family Fabaceae; genus Erythrophleum; species Erythrophleum fordii. Next base: position 19,132,578 of record JAVQMF010000038.1, read on the forward strand.
TTCATACATCCAATATCAATTTAACATGAGGCCTATCTCCTTAACAGATACATCCTAAGTAATCAAAATACAAAATTCTACACTTGACAACATAATTACATAATGATGCTACACAAGGAGGAATAAAAATTTAGCATCTACTCTACTCAAATCAGTCCAAATGTAGCCTTCCCCACATATGATTGGAGCTTATGAATTTTCATCCACTTATGTCCCCTTATCCTTACCCAAAGAACCTTCACTTGAAAGTATTATCCTATGAAATAGGATGAAATGCAAATCTCAGTAATCAAAGGAAAATTCTATTTATATATTCTAATTTAATTAATGTGTATGAAATCAAATGAATATAAAAAAATATATATGACAAGAATGATTTTTATATATTTTATTCTCCTTAACTTAAGCATTTAATGATCACATATGGCTTTAGGGGATTAATTCAGTGGAATTTGATTTTAGTGGCCATTTCTACACTCTAGGAAATTATTTACAAAATTATTGAATTCTAATGCATGAATTTCTTTTAAATAATTTTGTAGATATTTCTACTTAATATTTTCCATTCTTTTGTGTAGATTTTAATGGGCAAGTGAAAATAAAATGACCTAATTAGGCTTCCAGTGAAATGGATGAAGATCAGGGTCAAGAAGGCAGCCACTTACACATTCTATCTAGTGTATCATTCATATTAGGCACAAGCACCACTTGTCACTTTTCCACATCACTTGTAGCTTCATTCACTTATTCCATCACGTCCACAACACATCCACAGGTTAGGTTGGGTAGAATCACATAGAATACGCATATGGTCACACACCTATTTTATTTAGCATGTAGGTAAGATAGGCATGCATGGCTTATTCTTTTATCAACACATACAAACTTTATTTCACTCACTTGAATGCACTTCCATTTAGCTAGGCATTCCATCCTCTCATTCATTTGTCTCCACTCACATTGCTTCACTCATTTACTTGCTCATATACCTTCCACATGGTCCGCTTGTAGCAAACACACACCATCATGCAACAACGCCCTCACTTCCACGAACATAGCACAATGAGCTCAGCCACACAACTCCCATGTACATATTAATTTCCATGAAGCATGCATCCATGTCATTCACTCATTCATGCATAGGCATATGGGTTTTTCCATGTAGCACTAGTCCATACTCTTCACATATTCACATGAAGAAATAGTCATGAGTTAAATTGAAAGAGGAGCAGAAATAGTAAATGAGTTACAGGTTGGGTGGATGGAGCAAGAAGCCATGTGTAACACCCCAAAATTTATTAAGATGTTAATCATGGATTTAGAGTAATTAAGAATAATTAATAGAGAATAATTGGGCAAGTTAATGAATAAGAATTTTAGAGAGATAAATTATTAACATGGATTTGAGAATTAATTGGGATAGAAATTTCATCTAGGCCTAAATAAATGAATCATGATAAGAGGCTAATGGAGGCCTAATGAGTTAGGTGCAGACCTAACCTAATTTAATGTGATAGAGGCCCAAGATCCACCTTGTATAAACTCTTATAAGTGGGCCGATAACCCTTGTGTAGACCCAAATTCTTAGACTCTTCAAACTTAGCCCAAACCTAATTAAACTTCAGCAACCCAATGCATAAGAGTTGGTCCAATGAAATTTTATAACCCAACACTTTAAAACTGGCCCAACAAGTTAAAATCTGAAGCCCATTTAGAGTTGGACCTTGGAGCAACCCATGACCCATCTTTGACCCAACTTAAACCCAACTAAAACCCTAATGCTTCAGCCACTTTCTCATTTGCTGAAACTCAAGAAGCAAAATTTGGAGGTTGAGAGGGAGGCTAAGGTTTGGGGCAATAATCTTACATTTTCTCACACTTAGAGCAAGATTCAGCCAAGGTAATAGTTATACAACTTAATCCCTTTATCTTTCTCTTTAATTTAGTCTGATTAGTTTTTCATTTGGAGTATTTTCACCATACCCAAATTTTGAAATAGAGTTGTTTGGTGTTTTCCTAGAGGAAATTCGTAGGTTAAGGTTGGGGCTGGCATTGGGTAAGTGTAAACTATCCATTCTAGTGTATTTTTTGCTAGTTTAAGACCCTTATGGTTGATTTATAGTATGGGTGTTAATTATGTACGAATTTGCTTAGGAATTTGGGTGATCTATTGAAGTTTCTGGTAGAGGACATACTCAATTTGAATTTAGGGATTGGTGGTGGCTAGGTAAGTGTTATTTAGACAATTATTAGCATTTAAATTCCTTAGGTACTTGTTGCTACTGTTAATGATGAATTAGAGTGGTAATTTTTTGATGCTATGGTTATAGGGATTTTTGTACCATTAGTGGCTGTTGCAAGTTGTCTACAAGTGAAGTAATCTGGGTTTACATTAATTCCATGCATGTATCTATTTTAATTTTATATTTGCTGTATATAAATTATTTAAAATGCTAAATAAATTGGTTGGCTATCTATTATATTATGATTGGACCTTGTGAGTCCATGGTGGAGCTGTGGTGTGGCTGCCACCTGTGCATGTGCTTCAATCGGGCACCGGGTTATGATCAAACCCCAGATGCACTGAGCCCTGGTTGTGCTCAATGGGGAGTAGGCACCGTGGACGGGCCTCTCCCGGTGTTATTGGCCTTTAACATGTGAAATTATGATTACTAGTCTGGGATAGTAATCATGATAGCCTAATTGTTTCATTTACTAATATGGCTAATATAATTTTGATGTTGATTTTAATTTATGCAAATATGCTTATTAAATTGGATTATATGATGGAATTGCCTTGGTTACTGAGATCCATATCTCACCTCATTTCATGGGATTAATATTTCAAGTGAAGGTTCTTCGAGTAAGGATAAGAGGAAGCAAGTGGATAAAAATCTATAAGCTTCAACATGTGGGGAGATGGCTACACTTAGGCTAACTTAGTTAGTATATATGCTAATTTTGTATTCCTTATTATATAGCATCATCTTGTATTCATGTTGCCAAGTGTAGGAGTCTATATTTTGATTAGTTGGAATGTATTCGTAAGAAGTTAAGTCTCAATATGGCTTGGTTTAAGTTGTATTAACCTATAGTATCTGATGTATGAATTTTACTGAACTTATGGTATGGTATACTGTTGGAAACCTAATTATGTGATGTATTAAAAATTGATATAGATTATTGATGCATGAAACCTCTAGCAAAATGTGTATAAGATGTTAATTGTTGATAGTATATGAATCCTTGCTATCATTAACCCATGAAAATGCTGACATGTGGTGGTTGGGTGAGTGAGAATTAGTACTTGAGTGTTGAGTTAGTAATGGAAGAATAGCTGGGTAAATAAGGTAGATGAATACCATTAGAGCCATATAAAATGAGGGGAAGGGGTCTTAGAGTGTCCCTAAGAAGAGAACTGGAATGTAGGGGATGAAATGTAGGGAATATAACTACAGGATGGAGTCACGCCACGGCTATGAAGGCCACACCGCAGCCTGAAGAGTAACAGTGGCGAGGAACGCCGCAGCGCAGAGTGAAAAAAATGCCCAGAAGGGTGACAAAATGAAACCTCGCTACGACGTAATAAGTCCTGCCGCGACGTAAGTCAAGAAAATTAATTAAGGAGGATACAGTAGCAAAACTCACCGCGGCGCCACGTAGGTTGGTCACAGCGTAGATCCAAGTAAGTTACCCAGTGATTCCCGAGAGCAACTTAGCCGTGGCACAAAAGGTCTCGGCCGTGGTGCAAGATTAAAAACTTAGTTTTCGAGCTCCAGGACCAAACTTAGCCGCGGTGGAAAGGTTCCAGGTTGCGGCTCAGGTCCCTAAACTCCTACCTTTGACCAAGAAACCCTAATTTCTTTAATGCTAATGCTAGGAAATGATATAGGAACACTTGTGGGAGGTTTTTGTGTGTTGAAATCGATGGATAGATGAATCACAATCCCTTAATGATGGTTCAAACCCTTTTATACATTTTCCCATTTATGGTTGTTTAGTTGATGACCCTAATAACATGAAGGTTCAAATTTCCCTACATTTTCTTAATGTAATTAATTGTAGTGACTCCAAACCTTGATCTTCAGTTATTAAACATGTATTTAACCATAGTAACCGGGATTAGAAGTTAGGGTCATCACACCATGAGTTTAAAGAGAGGAAAGCATGGTACTGATTTGAAGACATGGAGAGGATGCAATTTTGAGTTTGAAGGAAGCTCAAACACAATAGTTGGTAGAATCAGGAAGTAGCTCATGGGTTGAATGAGCTAGGAGTCTAGGCCACGAGTGTAGGTAGAAGTTATGTGGAGAAACACATATGTAGTTTTGAAGTCAAATAAGATGCTCCCATTCAGCAAGAAGCACAAGATTTAATGAATGAATCACCACGTGCTTCTCACAGGCAGCAGCAGAAAATGAACATATGAATTTGGCTGGGGTAGAGAGAGGTAGAATGTAGAAGAACATGTGAGGAGCATGTGAGGGGGATTAAAGAAAAGGACTCGACATCCATTCATTGAGAGATCCATCTCATTCACACGGGTTTAGGAGCAAGTAAGAGCAAACACATAAAGGTAGCAGAACATGTGAATGATTAAATGAAGCATATAATTAGAGGAAAGGAATGAATACAGTTGGGCAGATTCTATCATTCCATTGAATAAAATATATAACACCATTCACTCCTCCATCGTTAATATACTCCACACATTATAGCTATTCCTCCAACCCATTTCCTCCATTTTTCTTCCACTTCTATGAGAGCTTAATTGAAGATTATGGCTAGCTAGGAGAAGGACCTTGGTTGAAGCTTGAATCAAGAGATTTGCAAGGGATTTTGTGTTAAGAATTTCCTATTTTATTTCCTCTCTCTATATTAATTTTTCTTATTTTATTTGCTTAGTTAAGCTCATAATTGACTAAAATTAATGTAGTTTATGATTGATTGCTGGTTAGACATTGATTATGAGAGTATTGAATGATTAATTGCATGAATTAAGTGCTGTATTTTCAATTTTCTACAATTATCCATGCATGCAATCAAGGTGTTTGATGAAATACATGTGAGAGGTTGAGTGCTTGAATGTCTAATTTAAGGATTCCTTGTAGTTTAATTTCATAATTAACATCTTAAGGTGAAAATTCAGAGGCTACTTGATTAATTAATCACTCATATAAGTGTTCAAATATCTTAATTACAAGAATTAGTAATTTAATAGGAGTTGAGGTCTTAATTAACATCAAATTGCTACTTTCTTGAATCTTGAGTGGTAATTCAAGATCCCTTACCAATGAACATAATTAGGGACTCTTAGACCAGAATCAATAACAATTGGATTAGGAAAAGAACAATGGATACCAAGGGACAAATCCTAGGCTAGTCACAAGTCCATCATTCATTCATTAGTTCATGCATTTAGGTAGAAGTAGCTAGGAATTTTAATTCAATTTAAACTCTAATTAGTTTAATTAGAACCAAAACCCCCCTTTAGTTAGGAAATTTTTAGAGTTCTCTAACACTTAGAAAGCTCAAGTAAATATTAAATTCCAATTCTAACGGAGATAACCTAGGTTGCACCACTAGCTATATATTTTTCAACCTAGTTTATTTTGAGGTTGCATGACATAACCGTCAATATGCCAGTCATTTCAGCAAATGAAACAACTGGGTTATCAGTGACTACTATTCCATACTAGTAATCATAAATCCACATGTTAAAGGGCAATAACACCGAGAGAGGCCTGTTCATGGCACCAACTCCTCAATGAGCACAACTTGGGCTCAATACATATAAGGGTCTGATCACAACCCGATGCCCAATTGAAGCACATGAATGGATGGAAGCTGCAATACAACTCCACCACGAACTCACAAAGTCCAATCATAATGTGATGGATAGCCAACCATTTCATTTAGCATTCAAAATCATCCATATGCAGCAGATATAAAATTAAACTAGACATATACATGGAATTTAATATGAACCCTGGTTACCTTACATGCAAACAATTCTTTAAGAGCTAACAAGATGCTACTTCAGCCTATGGACACAAAACCAAATCATTAATATCCTCAATTATCATTTATATCAGCAAGCCTATTACTCAAGGAGTTAAACTACAAATGACTACTTAGAAAATACTTACCCAACCACCAAGAGACTTTAATTTTGAATTTTGTACTCCTTAGACCAGAAACTTCAAAATATCACCCTACGTTATGGATATTTTCAAATAAAAATAGAGTCCATATCATAAGTCCGCTATTAAGGTCTCTAACTAGTAGTAAATGCATGCAAATAAAAAAGTTTATACTTATCCAGTATCCCTTCTAGCCTTAACCTCAAAAAATTTTCCAAGAAAATACCAAATAAACACATTTCAAATTTTGGGTGTGATGAAAATGCTCCAAATGAAAAATCAATTAGGTCAAAATGGAAAGGAGGAGAAGAGGATTAAGTTATATGGCACTCACCTTAGCTGAATCTTGGTTTAGATAGGGGAAATAAGGCCAAGAAAGTGGTGAGAAACCTAGCCTCCAAGAGGCCTCCGAATTTGCTTCTTGTGTTTTGTGTTTCTGTAGAATAGTGGGAGAGGTTGAAGGTGTGAAGGGTTTAGTTGGGTTTAAGTTGGATCCTAAATGGGTTATAGGTTGACCCAAAGGCCCAATTCTAAGTGAGTTTTAGATTTAAGCTTGTTAAGCTAGATTTCATGAGTTGTGTAACACTATAAATTCTAACTCATCTCATCATGTACACATGCCTTACATCATTCTGTACATGGAAGTATAAGGAAAAAGGGGAATAAAATATTGACATTCTTTACATTGTGTTATACTTAAAAATTTTATTTTATGTCACGTGGACTATGTGAGCTCTTACTATACATTCTAATATTTAATTACATAAAAAAAACTCATTTGCATCACAAAATTATGTCCACAACTCATGGAAACTGAAATGAAGTATGAAATGGGATTGTTTAATTTCAACCAGATTTGCTCCTTTTTCTAACCAAATTTTGAAAAATCATAACTAAATCGAGAAAATTTGAAATAATGTAATCTTGATCATTTGGGAAAGCTATGGATGTCTACTTTACACTAAAAATATTCCCAAATCATAAGATCCATCACAGAGAATGTTTGACATCCAAAATGGTCAAGAGGTTAGACTACACTCTGGTACTGTCACAAGATTCCATAGAAAATTTTTGAAAATGTCCAATTAATTCTAAAAAATCCAAACCATGTAAATGATACCAGTATGGAAGTTTGTGGATGTTAGCTAGAGAGAAAAAATATCTCTAGACCAGTTCATGAAGCCCAGACCTTGGAATTTAATGGAACAGTAACGCAAGTCAGGCAAAATTCCTTATACGAGATAGAATATTCAAAAATTCATATCTCCCTTTCTAGACTTCAAATGAGGTGCTTCAAGTTGGACAACTCACTATGAATGTCTAGTTTCTGTGTATAAAATTTCATGGCAATTGGACATCATTTGGGCTTTGTGTGATAGAATTCAATTTTGGACTAAATGAATAGTGCAGCAGACCAAAACAAAAAAATGCCAATTTTGAAAAATCATCAAATATTTTGTATACCTCTAAAAATTATTATCTTTAGCTTCCCAAAAAGCTCTCAATGAGATCTAATTGTGTGCCAAATCTTAGATAGAGACTAACTTATTTGGCCAAAAAGTGATATAGGGTTTCATTATGGTCAATTTTGGCTCCATATGGGGTACCAAAATTGCCAAATGACTTTCCCTTAGTATTGGCACCTTTTGGGCAAGTCTAAAAGCACATTTAAGACTTGTGTGAGCTGCCCAAAAGGTCTCAAACCTCATGCATCTCATTTTGGCCTCTTAACCCACACTTATACACATTTCAATCAAGTTATTCATGAAGCTATCTTTGCCATACATACTCAAATTCTATTCTAGAATTCATACATCACATCCATCCACTTATACATCACATAATATCATATTTAGATATGTCTCAAGGCTCATAGGCTATTTACAACAATAATATACATTATGAAGCATCATTATAGTTCCAAAAAGCACAAGCTGGACATATTAATATCAATCTCCTTCCTTCAGGGTTGTTGACTCCCATGGCCACATCCACTTGGTCCACCTAACATATTATATCATTGTAGAAGAGGGAATGAGACTCAAAGAATCCCAATAGCTCATCTCCCATTCAATCATACATAATATATGCAAAGCAAGCCTTAAAAATGCATGCATGGACATAATACAAGTCATGGACATTCAAGAAGCAAGTTTGGCATATAAACAAACCATACAAGAGCTCACCAAGTGTTTGGATTGGCCTCACACTTTTTTTCATAGATTTTGAACTTGCCTCACCCATTCTTTAAGAGCGTTGGACTCAACCATACTCTTGGGAGCCCACTTTGCTTTTGAGAGACTCTTTACTTTGTCTCAACCAAGCTCATGGGTTCTTGGCTCATCCTCACCATGGTGAAGAGTTCTTGGCCTCTCTACACTCAATCAAACTTAAGCAAACATCATACATTGATTTGAAAACATAACATGACATCATGAAATCATGGCATATAAAATTATACTAGCATACTTTGTGTAACGTCCCACATTGGCTGGAAGGGGCCTGTGCTGAATGCTTATAAAGGGGTGCGAAGCGCTCTCTTCCAGACGCGCAATTTAGGCTGAAATTAGAGTAAGCCCAAGGCGACAAAACCCCTCCCTTCCCAGGTGAAATGAGACTAGCCTGACGGGGAACGTAGGGGACAATACGTCTGGCGGCTCTGTAAGTTGTTTGGTATCAGAGCAATCCTAGCCCATGTGCGACCCGAGGACGGGTCGGCCCCAAGGGGGTGGATTGTAATGTCCCACATCTGCTGGAAGGGGCCTGTGCTGAGCGCCTATAAAGGGGTCTGAAATGAGAGTAGCCTGACGGGGGACGTAGGGGACAATACGTCTGGCGGCTCTGTAAGTTGTTTGGTATCAGAGCAATCCTGGCTCATGTGCGACCCGAGGACGGGTCGGCCCCAAGGGGGTGGATTGTAATGTCCCACATCGGTAGGAAGGGGCCTGTGCTGAGCGCTTATAAAGGGGTGCGACATGAGAGTAGCCTGACGGGGGACGTAGGGGACAATACGTCTGGCGGATCTGTAAGTTGTTTGGAATCATAGCAATCCTGGCCCATGTACGACCCGAGGACGGGTCGGCCCCAAGGGGAATGGATTGTAACGTCCCACATCGGCTGGAAGGGGCCTGTGCTGAGCGCTTATAAAGGGGTGCGAAATGAGAGTAGCCTGACGGGGGACGTAGGGGACAATACGTCTGGCGGCTCTGTAAGTTGTTTGGTATCAGAGCAATCCTGGCCCATGTGTGACCCGAGGATGGGTCGGCTCCAAGAGGGGTGGATTGTAACATCCCACATCGGCTGGAAGGGGCCTATGCTGAGCGCTTATAAAGGGGTGCGAAGTGCTCTCTTCCAGATGCGCGTTTTGGGCTGAAATTAAAGTAAGCCTAAGGTGACAAAACCCCTCCCCTCCCGGGTGAAATGAGAGTAGCCTGACGGGGGACGTAGGGGACAATACGTCTGGCGGCACTGTAAGTTGTTTGGTAGCAGAGCAATCCTGGCCATTGTACGACCCGAGGACGGGTCGGCCCTAAGGGGGTGGATTGTAACGTCCCACATCGGCTGGAAGGGGCCTGTGCTGAGCGCTTATAAAGGGGTTCGAAGCGCTCTCTTCCAAACGTGCGTTTTGGGCTGAAATTAGAGTAAGCCCAAGGCGACAAAACCCCTCCCTTCCTGGGTGAAATGAGAGTAGCCTGACGGGAGAAGTAGGGGACAATACGTCTGCCGGCTCTGTAAGTTGTTTGGTATCAGAGCAATGCTGGCCCATGTGCGACCCGAGGATGGGTCGACCCCAAGGGGGGTGGATTGTAACGTCCCACATCAGCTGGAAGAGGCCTGTGCTAAGCACTTATAAAGGGGTGCGAAGCGCTCTCTTCCAGACGCGCATTTTGGGCTAAAATTAGAGTAAGCCCAAGGCGACAAAACCCCTCCCTTCCCGGGTGAAATGAGAGTAGCCTGACGGGGGACGTAGGGGACAATACGTCTGGCGGCTCTATAAGTTGTTTGGTATCAGAGCAATCCTGGCCCATGTGCGACCCGAGGATGGGTCGGGCCCAAGGGGGTAGATTGTAATGTCCCACATTAGTTGGAAGGGGCCTCTGCTGAGCGCTTATAAAGGGGTGCGACATGAGAGTAGCCTGATGGGGGACGTAGGGGACAATACGTCTGGCGGATCTGTAAGTTGTTTGGAATCAGAGCAATCCTGGCCCATGTACGACCCAAGGACCGGTCGGCCCCAAGGGGGGTGGAAGGGGCCTGTGCTGAGCGCTTATAAAGGGGTGCAAAATGAGAGTAGCCTGACAGGGGACATAGGGGACAATACGTCTAGCGGCTCTGTAAGTTGTTTGGTATCAGAGCAATCCTGGCCTATGTGCGACCCGAGGATGGGTCGGCCCCAAGGGGGGTGGTTTGTAACATCCCACATCGGCTGGAAGGGGCCTGTGCTGAGCGCTTATAAAGGGGTGCGAAGTGCTCTCTTCCAGATGCGTGTTTTGGGCTGAAATTAAAGTAAGCCCAAGGTGACAAAACCCCTCCCCTCCCGGGTGAAATGAGAGTAGCCTGACGGGGGACGTAGGGGACAATACGTCTGGCGGCACTGTAAGTTGTTTGGTAGCAGAGCAATCCTGGCCCATGTGCGACCTGAGGATGGGTCGGCCCCAAGGGGGGTGGATTGTAACATCCCACATCGGCTGGAAGGGGCCTGTGCTGAGCGCTTATAAAGGGGTGCGAAGCGCTCTCTTCCAGACACGCGTTTTGGGCTGAAATTAAAGTAAGCCCAAAGCGACAAAACCCCTCCCCTCCCGGGTGAAATGAGAGTAGCCGGACGGGGGACGTAGGGGACAATACGTCTGGCGGCTCTGTAAGTTGTTTGGTATCAGAGCAATCCTGGCCCATGTGCGACCCGAGGATGGGTCGACCCCAAGGGGGGTGGATTGTAACGTCCCACATCAGCTAGAAGAGGCCTGTGCTGAGCACTTATAAAGGGGTGCGAAGCGCTCTCTTCCAGACGCGCATTTTGGGCTGAAATTAGAGTAAGCCCAAGGCGACAAAACCCCTCCCTTCCCAGGTGAAATGAGAGTAGCCTGACGGGGGACGTAGGGGACAATACGTCTGGCGGCTCTATAAGTTGTTTGGTATCAGAGCAATCCTGGCCCATGTGCGACCCGAGGATGGGTCGGGCCCAAGGGGGTAGATTGTAAAGTCCCACATCGGTTGGAAGGGGCCTGTGCTGAGCGCTTATAAAGGGTGCGACATGAGAGTAGCCTGACGGGGGACGTAGGGGACAATACGTCTGGCGGATCTGTAAGTTGTTTGGAATCAGAGCAATCCTGGCCCATGTACGACCCGAGGACGGGTCGGCCCCAAGGGGGGTGGAAGGGGCCTGTGCTGAGCGCTTATAAAGGGGTGCAAAATGAGAGTAGCCTGACAGGGGACGTAGGGGACAATACGTCTGGCGGCTCTGTAAGTTGTTTGGTATCAGAGCAATCCTGGCCTGTGTGCGACCTGAGGATGGGTCGGCCCCAAGGGGGGTGGATTGTAACATCCCACATCGGCTGGAAGGGGCCTGTGCTGAGCGCTTATAAAGGGGTGCGAAGCGCTCTCTTCCAGACGCGCGTTTTGGGCTGAAATTAAAGTAAGCCCAAAGCCACAAAACCCCTCCCCTCCCGGGTGAAATGAGAGTAGCCTGACGGGGGACGTAGGGGACAATACGTCTGGCGGCTCTGTAAGTTATTTGGTAGCAGAGCAATCCTGGCCCATGTGCGACCCGAGGACGGGTCGGCCCTTAGGGGGGTGGATTGTAACGTCCCACATCGGCTGGAAGGGGCCTGTGCTGAGCGCTTATAAAGGGGTTCGAAGCGCTCTCCTCCAGACGCGCGTTTTGGGCTGAAATTAGAGTAAGCCCAAGGCGACAAAACCCCTCCCTTCCCAGGTGAAATGAGAGTAGCCTGACGGGGGACGTAGGGGACAATACGTCTGCCGGCTCTGTAAGTTGTTTGGTATCAGAGCAATCCTGGCCGATATGCGACCCGAGAATGGGTCGGGCCCAAGGGGGTAGATTGTAATGTCCCACATCGGTTGGAAGGGGCCTGTGCTGAGCGCTTATAAAGGGGTGCGACATGAGAGTAGCCTGACGGGGGACGTAGGGGACAATACATCTGGCGGATCTGTAAGTTGTTTGGAATCAGGGCAATCCTGGCCCATGTACGACCCGAGGACAGGTCGGCCCTAAGGGGGGTGGAAGGGGCCTGTGCGGAGCGCTTCTAAAGGTGTGCAAAATGAGAGTAGCCTGACAGGGGACGTAGGGGACAATACGTCTGGCGGCTCTCTAAGTTGTTTGGTATCAGAGCAATCCTGGCCTATGTGCGACCCGAGGATGGGTCGGCCCCAAGGGGGGTGGATTGAAACATCCTACATCGACTGGAAGGGGCCTGTGCTGAGCGCTTATAAAGGGGTGCGAAATGAGAGTAGCCTGACGGGGGACGTAGGGGACAATACGTCTGGCGGCTCTGTAAGTTGTTTGGTATCAGAGCAATCCTGGCCCATGTGTGACCCGAGGATGGGTCGGCTCCAAGAGGGGTGGATTGTAACATCCCACATCGGCTGGAAGGGGCCTATGCTGAGCGCTTATAAAGGGGTGCGAAGTGCTCTCTTCCAGATGCGCGTTTTGGGCTGAAATTAAAGTAAGCCTAAGGTGACAAAACCCCTCCCCTCCCGGGTGAAATGAGAGTAGCCTGACGGGGGACGTAGGGGACAATACGTCTGGCGGCACTGTAAGTTGTTTGGTAGCAGAGCAATCCTGGCCATTGTACGACCCGAGGACGGGTCGGCCCTAAGGGGGGTGGATTGTAACGTCCCACATCGGCTGGAAGGGGCCTGTGCTGAGCGCTTATAAAGGGGTTCGAAGCGCTCTCTTCCAAACGTGCGTTTTGGGCTGAAATTAGAGTAAGCCCAAGGCGACAAAACCCCTCCCTTCCTGGGTGAAATGAGAGTAGCTTGACGGGAGAAGTAGGGGACAATACGTCTGCCGGCTCTGTAAGTTGTTTGGTATCAGAGCAATGCTGGCCCATGTGCGACCCGAGGATGGGTCGACCCCAAGGGGGGTGGATTGTAACGTCCCACATCAGCTGGAAGAGGCCTGTGCTAAGCACTTATAAAGGGGTGCGAAGCGCTCTCTTCCAGACGCGCATTTTGGGCTAAAATTAGAGTAAGCCCAAGGCGACAAAACCCCTCCCTTCCCGGGTGAAATGAGAGTAGCCTGACGGGGGACGTAGGGGACAATACGTCTGGCGGCTCTATAAGTTGTTTGGTATCAGAGCAATCCTGGCCCATGTGCGACCCGAGGATGGGTCGGGCCCAAGGGGGTAGATTGTAATGTCCCACATTGGTTGGAAGGGGCCTCTGCTGAGCGCTTATAAAGGGGTGCGACATGAGAGTAGCCTGATGGGGGACGTAGGGGACAATACGTCTGGCGGATCTGTAAGTTGTTTGGAATCAGAGCAATCCTGGCCCATGTACGACCCAAGGACCGGTCGGCCCCAAGGGGGGTGGAAGGGGCCTGTGCTGAGCGCTTATAAAGGGGTGCAAAATGAGAGTAGCCTGACAGGGGACATAGGGGACAATACGTCTAGCGGCTCTGTAAGTTGTTTGGTATCAGAGCAATCCTGGCCTATGTGCGACCCGAGGATGGGTCGGCCCCAAGGGGGGTGGTTTGTAACATCCCACATCGGCTGGAAGGGGCCTGTGCTGAGCGCTTATAAAGGGGTGCGAAGTGCTCTCTTCCAGATGCGTGTTTTGGGCTGAAATTAAAGTAAGCCCAAGGTGACAAAACCCCTCCCCTCCCGGGTGAAATGAGAGTAGCCTGACGGGGGACGTAGGGGACAATACGTCTGGCGGCACTGTAAGTTGTTTGGTAGCAGAGCAATCCTGGCCCATGTGCGACCCGAGGATGGGTCGGCCCCAAGGGGGGTGGATTGTAACATCCCACATCGGCTGGAAGGGGCCTGTGCTGAGCGCTTATAAAGGGGTGCGAAGCGCTCTCTTCCAGACACGCGTTTTGGGCTGAAATTAAAGTAAGCCCAAAGCGACAAAACCCCTCCCCTCCCGGGTGAAATGAGAGTAGCCGGACGGGGGACGTAGGGGACAATACGTCTGGCGGCTCTGTAAGTTGTTTGGTATCAGAGCAATCCTGGCCCATGTGCGACCCGAGGATGGGTCGACCCCAAGGGGGGTGGATTGTAACGTCCCACATCAGCTAGAAGAGGCCTGTGCTGAGCACTTATAAAGGGGTGCGAAGCGCTCTCTTCCAGACGCGCATTTTGGGCTGAAATTAGAGTAAGCCCAAGGCGACAAAACCCCTCCCTTCCCAGGTGAAATGAGAGTAGCCTGACGGGGGACGTAGGGGACAATACGTCTGGCGGCTCTATAAGTTGTTTGGTATCAGAGCAATCCTGGCCCATGTGCGACCCGAGGATGGGTCGGGCCCAAGGGGGTAGATTGTAAAGTCCCACATCGGTTGGAAGGGGCCTGTGCTGAGCGCTTATAAAGGGTGCGACATGAGAGTAGCCTGACGGGGGACGTAGGGGACAATACGTCTGGCGGATCTGTAAGTTGTTTGGAATCAGAGCAATCCTGGCCCATGTACGACCCGAGGACGGGTCGGCCAGGGGGGTGGAAGGGGCCTGTGCTGAGCGCTTATAAAGGGGTGCAAAATGAGAGTAGCCTGACAGGGGACGTAGGGGACAATACGTCTGGCGGCTCTGTAAGTTGTTTGGTATCAGAGCAATCCTGGCCTGTGTGCGACCTGAGGATGGGTCGGCCCCAAGGGGGGTGGATTGTAACATCCCACATCGGCTAGAAGGGGCCTGTGCTGAGCGCTTATAAAGCGGTGCGAAGCGCTCTCTTCCAGACGCGCGTTTTGGGCTGAAATTAAAGTAAGCCCAAAGCCACAAAACCCCTCCCCTCCCGGGTGAAATGAGAGTAGCCTGACGGGGGACGTAGGGGACAATACGTCTGGCGGCTCTGTAAGTTATTTGGTAGCAGAGCAATCCTGGCCCATGTGCGACCCGAGGACGGGTCGGCCCTTAGGGGGGTGGATTGTAACGTCCCACATCGGCTGGAAGGGGCCTGTGCTGAGCGCTTATAAAGGGGTTCGAAGCGCTCTCCTCCAGACGCTCGTTTTGGGCTGAAATTAGAGTAAGCCCAAGGCGACAAAACCCCTCCCTTCCCAGGTGAAATGAGAGTAGCCTGACGGGGGACGTAGGGGACAATACGTCTGCCGGCTCTGTAAGTTGTTTGGTATCAGAGCAATCCTGGCCGATATGCGACCCGAGAATGGGTCCGGCCCAAGGGGGTAGATTGTAATGTCCCACATCGGTTGGAAGGGGCCTGTGCTGAGCGCTTATAAAGGGGTGCGACATGAGAGTAGCCTGACGGGGGACGTAGGGGACAATACATCTGGCGGATCTGTAAGTTGTTTGGAATCAGAGCAATCCTGGCCCATGTACGACCCGAGGACAGGTCGGCCCTAAGGGGGGTGGAAGGGGCCTGTGCGGAGCGCTTCTAAAGGGGTGCAAAATGAGAGTAGCCTGACAGGGGACGTAGGGGACAATACGTCTGGCGGCTCTCTAAGTTGTTTGGTATCAGAGCAATCCTGGCCTATGTGCGACCCGAGGATGGGTCGGCCCCAAGGGGGGTGGATTGAAACATCCTACATCGACTGGAAGGGGCCTGTGCTGAGCGCTTATAAAGGGGTGCGAAGCGCTCTCTTCCAGACGCGCGTTTTGGGCTGAAATTAAAGTAAGCCCAAAGCGACAAAACCCCTCCCCTCCCGGGTGAAACGAGAGTAGCCTGACGGGGGACGTAGGGGACAATACGTCTGGCGGCTCTGTAAGTTATTTGGTAGTAGAGGAATCCTGGCCCATGTGCGACCCGAGGACGGGTCGGCCCTAAGGGGGGTGGATTGTAACGTCCCACATCGGCTGGAAGGGGCCTATGCTGAGCGCTTATAAAGGGGTTCGAAGCGCTCTCCTCCAGACGCGCGTTTTGGGCTGAAATTAGAGTAAGCCCAAGGCGACAAAACCCCTCCCTTCCTGGGTGAAATGAGAGTAGCCTGACGGGGGATGTAGGGGACAATACGTCTGCCGGCTCTGTAAGTTGTTTGGTATCAGAGCAATCCTGGCCCATGTGCGACCCGAGGATGGGTCGACCCCAAGGGGGGTGGATTGTAACGTCCCATATCGCCTGAAAGAGGCCTGTGCTGAGCACTTATAAAGGGGTGCGAAGCACTCTCTTCCAGACGCGCATTTTGGGCTGAAATTAGAGTAAGCTCAAGGCGACAAAACCCCTCCCTTCTCGGGTGAAAAGAGAGTAGCCTGACGGGGGACGTAGGGGACAATACGTCTGGCGGCTCTATAAGTTGTTTGGTATCAGAGCAATCCTGGCCCATGTGCGACCCGAGGATGGGTCGGGCCCAAGGGGGTAGATTGTAAAGTCCCACATCGGTTGGAAGGGGCCTGTGCTGAGCGCTTATAAAGGGTGCGACATGAGAGTAGCCTGACGGGGGACGTAGGGGACAATACGTCTGGCGGATCTGTAAGTTGTTTGGAATCAGAGCAATCCTGGCCCATGTACGACCCGAGGACGGGTCGGCCCCAAGGGGGTAGATTGTAATGTCCCACATCGGCTGGAAGGGGCCTGTGCTGAGCGCTTATAAAGGGGTGCGAAATGAGAGTAGCCTGACGGGGGACATAGGGGACAATACGTCTGGCGGCTCTGTAAGTTGTTTGGTATCAGAGCAATCCTGGCACATGTGCAACCCAAGGACGGGTCGGCCCCAAGGGGGTGGATTGTAACGTCCCACATCGGCTGGAAGGCGCCTGCGCTGAGCGCTTATAAAGGGGTGCGAAATGAGAGTAGCCTGACAGGGGACGTAGGGGACAATACATCTAGCGGCTCTGTAAGTTGTTTGGTATCAGAGCTATCCTGGCCCATGTGCGACCCGAGGACGGGTCGGCCCCAAGAGGGGTGGATTGTAACATCCCACATCAGCTGGAAGGAGCCTGTGCTGAGCGCTTATAAAGAGGTGCGAAGCGCTCTCTTCCAGACGCGCGTTTTGGGCTGAAATTAGAGTAAGCCCAAGGCGACAAAACCCCTCCCCTCTTGGGTGAAATGAGAGTAGCCTGACGGGGGACGTAGAGAATAATACGTCAGGTGGCTCTGTATGTTGTTGAACAACATACAGAGCCGCCAGAAGTATTGTATTGTAACGTCCCACATCGGCTGGAAGGGGCCTGTGCTGAGCGCTTATAAAGGGGTGCGAAGCGCTCTCTTCCAGACGCGCGTTTTGGGCTGAAATTAGAGTAAACCCAAGTCGACAAAACCCCTCCCTTCCCGGGTGAAATGAGAGTAGCCTGACAGGGGACGTAGGGGACAATACGCCTGGCGCTCTGTAAGTTGTTTGACGGGGGACGTAGAGGACAATACGTCTAGCGGCTCTGTAAGTTGTTTGGTAGCAGAGCAATCCTGGCCCATATGTGACCCGAGGATGGGTCGGCCCCAAGGGGGGTGGATTGTAACATCCCACATCGGCTGGAAGGGGCCTGTGCTGAGCGCTTATAAAGGGGTGCGAAGCGTTCTCTTCCAGACGCGTGTTTTGGTCTGAAATTAGAGTAAGCCCAAGGCGACAAAACCCCTCCCTTCCTAGGTGAAATGAGAGTAACCTGACGGAGGACATAGGGGACAATACGCCTGGCAGCTCTGTAAGTTGTTTGACGGGGAATGCAGGGGACAATACGTCTGGCGGCTCTGTAAGTTGTTTAGTAGCAGAGGAATCCTGGCCTATGTGCGACCCGAGGACGGGTCTGCCCCAAGGGGGTGGATTGTTACGTCCCACATCGGCTGGAAGGGGCCTGTGCTGAGCGCTTATAAAGGGGTGCGAAGCGCTCTCTTCCGGACGCACGTTTTGGGCTGAAATTAGAGTAAGCCCAAGGCGACAAAACCCCTCCCTTCCCGGGTGAAATGAGAGTAGCCTGACGGGGGACGTAGGGGACAATACGTCTGGTGGCTCTGTAAGGTGTTTGGTATCAGAGCAATCCTGGCCCATGTGCGACTCGAGGACGGGTCGGCCCTAAGGGGGGTGGATTGTAACGTCCCACATCGGCTGGAAGGGGCCTGTGCTGAGTGCTTATAAAGGGGTGCGAAATGAGAGTAGCCTGACGGGGGATGTAGGGGACAATACGTCTGGCGACTCTGTAAGTTGTTTGGTATCTGAGCAATCCTAGCCTATGTGCGACCCGAGGACGGGTCGGCCCTAAGGGGGGTGGATTGTAACGTCCGACATCGGCTGGAAGGGGCCTATTCTGAGCGCTTATAAAGGGGTGCGAAATGAGAGTAGCCTGACGGGGGATGTAGGGGACAATACTTCTGGCGGCTCTGTAAGTTGTTTTGTATAAGAGCAATCCTGGCCCTTGTGCGACCCGAGGACAGGTCGGCCCCAAGGGGGGTGGATTGTAATGTCCCACATCCACTGGAAGGGGCCTGTGCTGAGCGCTTATAAAGGGGTGCGAAATGAGAGTAGCCTGACGGGGGACGTAGGGGACAATACGTCTGGCGGCTCTGTAAGTTGTTTGACGGGGGACGTAGGGGACAATACGTCTGGCGGCTCTGTAAGTTGTTTGACAGGGGACGTAGGGGACAATACGTCTGGCGGCTCTGTAAGTTGTTTGACGGGGGACGTAGGGGACAATACGTCTGGCGGCTCTGTAAGTTGTTTGGTAGCAGAGCAATCCTGGCCCATGTGTGACCCGAGGACGGGTCTGCCCCAAGGGGGTGGATTGTAACGTCCCACATCGGCTGGAAGGGGCCTGTGCTGAGCGCTTATAAAGGGGTGCGAAGCGCTCTCTTCCAGACGCACGTTTTAGGATGAAATTAGAGTAAGCCCAAGGCGACAAAACCCCTCCCTTCCCGGGTGAAATGAGAGTAGCCTGACGGGGGACGTAGGGGACAATACGTCTGGTGGCTCTGTAAATTGTTTGGTATCAGAGCAATCTTGGCCCATGTGCGACCCGAGGACTACGCTTTCTTGCCTTTTGTTTGGTATCAGAGTAATACGTCTGGTGGTTCTGTAGACTACTATATGGATGGTTGAATCTAAAGGGGCTACGCTTTCTTGCCTTTTGTGGCCTCCAATTCCACTGCATCTTGCCTTCTTCTTACTAGTGGGTGTAAAGCTGGCACCCTCTTCTGGTCTTTGCCTCTTTAACTCTGGAGCCCTTCTCTAACTAAACATTATAGAAGCAAGCATAATATCTTTTAAATTATTTTCAATTACCTTGCTGATCTCTACGAGGGCATTAAAATTCATCCTCTGTGGAGTGACCCTGTCTTTAATTGAAGGTTTCAATCCAGTCTAAAATTACTCACACCTTCAGAGCTCATCATTATATCTTTGAAGGTAGGAAGAAAACCAAGATAGCTCTATAAATTTGGCCACACACTGATCTACTATCATGTCATCAATCTGTTTTAGCCCTATGAACTACATCTCTTTCTATTTTTTCACTGAAC
Organism: Erythrophleum fordii; assembly: GCA_032878935.1. NCBI lineage: Eukaryota > Viridiplantae > Streptophyta > Magnoliopsida > Fabales > Fabaceae > Erythrophleum > Erythrophleum fordii. The sequence goes on from JAVQMF010000038.1 coordinate 19,152,284, forward strand.
TAGGAAAATATTTTTCATAAAATTCCACTAGCAAATTTTCCTAGGTGATCTACATATTCTTAGTCTCCATCAGAGACTTCATACTACGCCATCATTTGTCAGCTTCTTTCTGCAATTTAAAGGTGGCGAGCTAAGCTTTCTACTCTAAGGTGCAATCTATCACTGTAAAAATCTTCTCTATCTCCATCACCCAGGCCTCTGCCTTGTATACATCTAACTCCCAATCAAATACAGGCAAATTATTCTTTTTGAATTAGTTTAACTATTTTTGGATAAATAGCAGAGTTTGAGCCTAGGGAGGTGTGGGTGGAACACTAGAGGTGGAAGACTGAGACAGAGGCAGAGGAGCCTCTCTCCTGACTTCTTCCTGCCTAGCCAAGAAGTCCTATAGTTGTAGAATCATCTCATGTTGCTACTGTACAATCTGCTACTACTGGGCAATCACTTCTTTATATCTGTCGAGTCATTCCATAATAGCTCGCAAAAGGTCCTTGGATTCAATCTTTGAACCTATAACCAGTCTGCCCTTGCCTCTACCTCTTCTAGTTTCAACCATTTTAATTGAAAAAGAATTACAATCTTAGCCCACAAATACAATTTAAGCACATATACATGGCTATTCTAGCACTTCCAAGGTAATTCACACCTAATCAGAAGCCAAAAGCATCACTCAAGAGCCAAACAGGGAGTAAAAGTACCTGAACTTTTGCTTTGATACCAATAAATGTCATACCATAGTATTCTTCTATCATATCTCTCAATTCAACATGGCTTACACACATTCTCAAGGAAAATCCAACAAAAGTTTATGAAAATAATGAATTTATTTGTGTTACGTTGGGGATTAAATTTTCATTTCATACCATATGGGCCACATGAGTTCCCCGACATCATTATCTAATTATTTATCACTTATACAAATCAGGCATAACTCAAATTATCACATAATTCATAGTTTCAAGCTCAAAAGCCCAAATTTCCCTTTTATTCTTCTCAGACAGCATGTGGCAGATTTCAGGGATAATTTTAAAAAATCATAACTAAATTTAGAGAAATTGAAATCAAGCAAACCATAGCTGGTTGGAAAGCTCTAGATGTTAACTTTTCATAAAAATAATTTTTAGCCACGAAAATCTCATATGGACTACGTTTGACATAAAAAAAGGCACAAAGGTCAAGCTGTATAAAAACAAATCTCATATGGACCATGACATCAAAAAAGGTACAAAAGTCAAGTTGTTTAGAAACAAATCTCATATGGACCACGCTTAACATCAAAAAAGGCATAAAAGGTCAAGCTATCCAGAAACACTAATGTAGATTATTGATATAAACTTTGAAAATTCATAATTAATTCTAAAAACATTCAATCCATGCAATCTATACCAATTTGGAAAGCTATTGATGTTAAATAGAGGAAAAAATAGTTCTAGACCAATCCAAGAGCATTTAGACCCTAAAAATTGATGGAACAGTACTGAGGGTCTAGAGGTTCACCTAGAACAGAATAGCAACTTCAAAAATTTATATCTCCCCTTTTATACATCCAAATAAGGTGCTTCTAGTTGGCAAAAGTCACTGAAAGGTCTAGTTTCTCCCCATAAAATTTCATGGCAATTGGACTTCATTTGCCCTATGAGTGATAGAGCTTCATTTAGGACCATATGAACAAGTAACATTAGTAAATTTTAGTTTTTTAGCTAATTTAAAAAATTTGCCAAAAATTTCACAAACCTCCAAATAATACTCACTTTAGCTTTCTAAAAAGCTCTTAACGAGCTCTAGATGCATGCCAAATCTCAAACCAAGAAGAGCTCATTTGGACAAAAAGTGAAATAGCTCTACAAAATGGTCATTTTTGCTTCTTACAAGATGTCAACTTTGTCCAAATGAGTTCCTTAATGGTTTGACACTTCTTAAGCAAGTTTAAAAGCACAATTACAACTTTATGAACTGCTCAAGTGGTCCCAAACCTTATGCTTTTCAAATTGACCATTTCATATCCAATTATACACAAATATCACAAGCCATTCCAGGGTCAAATTTCACATTTTCATTGCCTTAGCACCATCTAAGGTTCATACATCATTTACATATGACATTATAATTGTTCAATGATTTATGGCTCAAAAATAATATTTAAAAAACCATTTTGACCATTAGGTGCAAAAACAATACATAAAAATCAAGCTATGGTCTCTTTAAGGTGCTTAGCTTGCATCCCTTGGTTCTTGAACACCACCTATTAATTTCAAGATAAAACAAGGGAGGGGAGTAATATTCCTAGAATCTCAATAGCTCACACACCAATTCACACACACATTAATGGCATACATATATCAGGTGCACAAATACAAAAGTGATATGAACATAAAACATACTAGAAGTCCATTTCCATGCCATAATTACACATTAATTCAAGAACGTACTCTAAGGACTCTTGGTTTTACTTCACCTCACTTCTAGGATTTTTGGGTTTGCCTTACTCTTAGCCTAGAGGCTTTTGACTTAGCCTCACCCATTCAAGAGACTTTTGGCCTAGTCTTACCCTTGCCTTGAAACTTTTGGCATCTCCTCACCCACATTAAGGGTCTTTTGGTATCACTTCACCCTTGTAAGCAATTTCCACAAGCAAAGCCATTCAAGAACACACATTGGTACCAATGCAATCTCAAAGCATAAAGTGGTGTAACACCATATATTCCAGCTCATTTCATGCTATCTTTATGCTTCTCATTAGACATCTCATGGAAGAATCAAGGAAATAGCATAAAAATAATGAATATTTTTATATTGTGTAGTGTATAAAAAGTCCATTCGATGTCACGTGGATCGTATGAGCTCATACAACATATTCTCATATTTAATCACATAAATACAACTCATTTACACCATCAAAAGTGGTCCACATCTCGTGGAAACCAAAGGGGAGCATAAAATACTTGTCCATATTTTCGGCCAGATTTGTCAGTTTTTCTATCACAACTTCGGAAATTCATAACTAAATCCAAAAAAATTGAAAACTAACAAATGTTACCATTCCAGAAATCTCTGGATGTCTAAAATATGGGAAAAATATTTTCAGGTCATGAATCAGTGATGGAAAGAGGTTTGACATTCGAAAGTCTATTGAGGTTGCTACTACCTGGGCTGCTGTTTCAGATTACTGATACAAACTTCTAAAATTCATAACTAATTCTATAAAAATATAAATCATACAAATCTAGTCATTATGGAAAGATAAAAATGTTGAAGTTATGCTAAAAATAATTCCAGAATGAAAAAAAATATGTTTAGCCATTGGAAATCTATGGAATATTGACTGGACTCTTGGGGTGCCACTACTATTGATAGCCAACTTCAAAAATATATAACTCTTTGCTTAGACCTCCAAATGAGGTGATCTTGGTGGCCACAGAAAGCTTATAACCTCTAGTTTATTCATATAACATTTCATTAGCATTGGACACCATTTGACCATTGGGTGATACAAAATACAAATCTGCCAGTGTGAATAGTGCACATACCAGAATCAATAGAAAATCCTAACTTTGAAAATTCATCAAATATTCTCTAGACCTCCAAAAATTATGTTCTTTAGCTTCCCAAAAATCTCTTAATGAGATCTAATTTCATGAGAAATTTCAGATCAAGACTAACTCATTTGGCCAAAAAGTAACATAGGGATCCATTATGGTTAAATTTGACTCCATATGAGGTACCAAACTTGCCAAATGGTCTTCCCTTGGTGTTGGCACCTTTTGGGCAAGTCTAAAAGAATATTTAAGACTTGTGTGAGCTGCCCAAAGGGTCCCAAACCTCATGCATCTCATTTTTGCCATTCAACCCACACTTATGCATATTTTCATTAAACTTCCATATTGCACACTTTGGCATTACATAGTCAAAATAAATGCTAGAGGTCATATATCATTTTCATACATCTAAACATCACATAATAGTATATTTACACATCTCTCAAGGCTCATGGTATATAGATAACATCATATACATTATGAACTATCATTATGGCTCCAAAATAGACAAAACAAGGCACAAGGTTGTTAATCTCTCTTCTTCATCGTTGTTAGCTCCCTTCATCATAATTACTTGGTCCACCTAGCATGTTAAATCATCAGAGAGGAGGGGATGAGATTCAAAGAATGCCAATAGCTCATCTCCCATTCAATCATACATAATATGTGCAAAGCAAGCTTTACAAATGCATGCATGGAGAAATTAGGAATCCTAGACATTTTAAAAGTAACCTTGGCATGTGAATCAATCATACAAGACATTCAAGAGCTCACTAAGTGTTTGGATTGGCCTCACACTTCTCCTCATGGATTTTGGACTTGCCTCACCCATTCTTTGAGCACTTTGGACTCAACCATACTCTTGGGAGCCCACTTTGCTTTTGGGAGACTCTTTGCTATGTCTCAACTAAGTACAAGGGTTCTTGGCTCATCCTCACCAAAGGGAAGAGTTCTTAGCCTCTCTACACTCAAGCAAACTCATACAACCATCATGAAATCATTTTAAAACATAACATAGCATCAAGGATCATGGCATATAAAGGCATGCTAGCATACTTTTCATAGCTTGAAAATACACATACACACATTCTAAAACAAGCTAAACATACATCTATGCACGAGAGAAGGTGGAGAGAGCTACCTTATGTACACTCATATACTTTTTCCTTGAAATTCATGCCTCCTCTTTTGGCCACACACTCACAAATTGGTAGAGATAGTTTCTCTTGGCCTAGATACAATTTATGGGAGCCAATTAGGTTTATGCATATTCTAAGGCTACATAACTTAGTGAAACACTAGATTGCTCTATAGGTTCTATTATGGTGCATAATTGCACCTAATGAAAGAAACACCCCTCAAATGACTTCTAGGCCTCATTCTTTCCTTTCAAATATGATTCTTGACTCCTTTCAAGCCTCTTGGAGTCATCACATCATTAAAACAAAGGGCTTAGTATCATGTTGCTTCTTTAGGTCATAATACGGAACCTAAGACATCAAATCAGTTTCTATGAGTTCTAATTTGTTTCCAAGGCCTCCCTTCATTTTCATTCATCAAATATGACACAAAAATGGCCTTGGAAGAAGTTAAAACTCTCCCCAGCTACTCCATCCATGCTTGTGCAAGACTATGCTCCTTTTTGGCCTTCTTGGAATTCTCTTTGTTTCCTTGAAGGAGGAAGCATGTGGAAAGCATCTTAGGGATCTTAGGAACTCATTTAGACTCTTAATTAGGCCTAGGAACTATCATGTGAAATCAAATTTTAGAAGGTGAACACAAAACCCTAGAATTTACATCTTGAAATCTAATAGTTTTTTGATAATTCCCTTTGCATATTCTTAATCTCCACACGCTTTTTCCTTAGATTCATGCTTGGTTCTACCTAAAAATCATCTCCTCCTAGGGTTTTCTCAAGTGGGGCGAAATGGTAGAAAAAGGAACCAAAGATGACAACCATAGGAAGAGAAATTACCTTATTTTCTTGCTTTTTCTCACTTGAATCTTGTGTTTTTTTAGCTCCTCTCTTCAAATCCGAATTTTCCCTTTAATATCTCCCTTAAAACAGATTTATAAACTTCATTATAACCATAGAAAAGAAAGGGTAATGGAGAAGGAGAGGTTTGGAAAGGAGAAAGCATGAAAAACTATGAAATTCCTTACCTTTTCCTTACTTTTTCTCCTCCTTTCTTCTCCTCCATGGTGTGCCTAAGAGAGCTAGGGTTTTTTTCTGGTCTTTTGGCAGAATTGGTCGTGCAAATGGAGGGGAGAAGAAATAAGAAACTTAAAGTGTGTTCAAGAAGCTTCCACTTTCTCAAAAATTCCAATTTTGCCCTTCATTTTTGGCATTTTTGTTTCTCCTTTGTTTTAGCTCCTTTTTGAGAACCGTCTTTTCCATTATAAAATTTAGGTTCCCAATTAAATAAAATGGCTTTGGAATCACTCAAATCGAACCTAAAACCTTTCTGAACGAATCAGTCAACGTTCAGGTCAACCGACATTAGAAAACGTCCACTGGAGGGGTTTTAACTATTCCGGGGCTTTCCATGGTTTTCAAGGCCTCTGAGAACCTCAAAGAACTCAAAATTTTCATTTAAAAAGCCCTCATATGTAAATTCCAAAATTTACTCAAAATTACAAAAATGCTATTTGTTTCATAGGCTTTTCGTTGGAAATTGTTTCTTCATTCTAGCTCTATTTTTCTTTCTGTCTGAGCCTGGGATTCTTATTTTTAGGAGTCTAGAATGTTTTCCAAATTTTTTGGGACCTTAACTACATCATTTTGGGGGACTTCCTTTTATATCTGGTGAATTTCATTCGTTAATGGAGAAACTATATGTTACATTTCTCATGTTTTATTTCGTTTTCAAAGAACTGGATGTTACAAGTGGCATGTTCTCCAATCACATAGACACATACATACACACAAGGACATACACACACACAAGAATGCAAGGAGAATGAGGTAGACAACTACCTTGAATCTTATGCAAGCCTTACTTTGCTTGCTCCTTCCCTTTTTTTGTTACACAAGAGTACTTAGGTGGAGTAGGGTTCTCTTAACCTAAACATCACAAATAGCACATAATTATGCACTTGAAGCAAGCCAAGATACCAAACTCATTCTTAAACACACTCTTGGCTCTATAAGTGGCATAGTGATTCTATAAATGGCCTATTAAAGCAACTCTTATTATTTAAACTCTAGGCACCATTTTCTTTTCATTTCTAGGCCTTTTGACCTTATGCATGGTCCTTGGAACCCTCACACATTTGTTTCCACAATTGAAAAACCAAGTTGCTTCATAAGGCACCATTATGGACACCATTGTCCCATTTCTCAATCTATGGCTCCTAAATTTTTTCCAATGGTTCCTCCCACCTTCTAGTATCATATATAGTCCAAAACCAAAGCTAGAACAATTTAAAATATCCCCTAGTCCCTTGAGCTAGCCTAGGCCGAGACACCTTCCATAATGGGATTCCATGAAGCTTTTGATTTTTCCTTGATGGGAAAGCCACTTAGGGTGGTTTCTAGGGGTCTTAGGAGCTTAATGGAACATTTAAATGGCCAAGGAAACACACACAAAAAATCAGATTTCATACTTCCCTCAAGAACTCTACACTTGTCTAACTTAATTGCCATTGGTTTTTATTTTGGTTTCTTTGCATAATCTTAATCCTCACACTCTTTTTCTTAGGATTCTACATTTGTTCTACCCAAAATCTAGCCCCTCATACTCCTCCTTAGGTTGGCTGAAATTGTGAACAAGAAGGAACAAGAGAAAGAAGCAATTAAACCATGAGCTTACCTTGGATTCTAGCTTGATTTCAAGACTTTTTCTCCTTGGTTTGCTCCCTCTCAACGAATTTGAACTCTTCCCCTATGTTCTGGATCAAAAACAAAACCATTCATCTCAAATAAACCATGGAAAGAATGGAGGAAGGGAGAGAAACAAAATTGGAAGAAGGAGAAGCATGAATTTCCTTGAATTTCCTCACCTTTCTTGGCTTTTCTTCCTCCTTCTTCTCCCTCTCTTGGTGCACCTAAGGAGTTGCTTCTCTTCTCTGAATTTGGGCAGAACTAAGTTGGTTTAAAGAGATGGAAGAAGAGGCATGAGAAATGGGAGAATTCAAGAAGCTTCTTTTCACAAATTTTTCCAATTTTGCCCTTTTGTAATGGCATTTCCAGTTTGGCTTCATTTTATCACCTTTTTGAAAATTGTCTTTTTTATCATAAAATTTAGGTCCCCGATTTAATAAAATGCTTTTAGAATTACTCAAATTAGAGCTAAAACCTTCTCGAATGAATCTATCAAAGTTTGAGTTCATTGTCTTTAGAAAACATACACCGGAGGAGCTTTACTAATCCCAATACTTCCCATAGTTTTTAGGGCCTCTAAGAACCCTGGACAACTCAAAATTTTCATTTAAAAAGCCCTCCTATGAGTTTTTCCAAAAATTACACATATTTACAAAAATACCATTATGTTTCGTCATAGTTTTATTTCACCATCCTAGCTCTGTTTTCTTTCTGTCTAAGCCTAGGATTATTATTTTTAGGAGCCTAAGACACTACCTAAGTTTTTCAAAACATTATCTAGCTCATTTCAAGCAACTTGTCTTTATATGACTCATTTCGTTGTTTTACAAAAATTACCATTTATTACACTACTCATGGACGTGGATGAGAGTGTTACGTGAGCTAGAGAAGTATCAACCACATGAACTCATGGATTGTGAATGGTTAGATGTGTGAGTGCCCAAGTATATCTGTGCATCATTCTCACATGAAACATATGGCCCTCATTCTGTAAAATTGTTCCAAATTTGGTATTGCATATAGGAAGCTTCATCTTCAACTTTTTGGCTCCTTTGATTCAATCACGTGGCTTTCAATTTTTTTTATTTCCATTGCCCAACAAAATTTGCACAAATAATAGGAAATATTCAATGGAAGAAATTCACAAAATTATTTAAAGGAATTAATACATTAAAAACTAATAATTTTGCAAATTAATTCATAGAGTACAAAAATAACTAATAAAATCAAATATCCTCTAATTAAAACCATTAAGCCATAATTTATCATCAAAATGCCTAAATTAGAGGGAATAAAATATACAAAAATTAGCAATTATCACCACTCCTTATGATCGACATTTTTGGACTAAAACAAAACCAAGTAGGTCCCAAGAGGTTCACAAGAAGGGAGGAAGAAGGGAGGAGAAAACCAAGTAGTAGAAAGGTGAGAATTCAAGGCTTTTTCCATGCTTCTTGCCTTAGCAAACTCCTTCTCTTATTTCTTCTCTCTTTTCCTATAGTTTTGATGATTGATTTAGGACTATTCTATGGCTGGTTTAGCAAAAGGAAAGGAGATTTTGAAGGAGAATTTAGAAGCTTTAGAAAGCTCCTCGAAAAAGCTTGCAAATAAGGTAAACTTCCATGGTTTTTCTTGTTTCTCTTTGTCTCCATCTTCCATGCTTGGTTTGGCTAGACCTAGGCCTATGTAGAAGGGGATGAATTATGATCAAACTTAGGTAGGATTAAGGGTTCCAGAGTATAAGGATTAAGAATATGAAAGTGGAACTAAATGAAAAGCATTAAAATGCAAGTTGTGATGCTTAGGAATTTTGGTATACCTAGCCATTTTTGAAGCTTTCTAAGGATAATTTAATTTATGTAAGAGTATGTATAGTTTATAAGACATCTAGCAAGCTTCACAAGTTCCACTTCCAAAAGAAAAACCAAGCAAACTCCATGGGCTCTTAAATGCTGTCATGTCTTGGCAAGGAGTCTAAGAGGTACATAGGGGGAGTTTTATTTTATTTTAAGAATAAAAATGGTCTAGATATGATTAATAAATATTAAAGAAACCATTAGATTAAATTTATAAGCCATGGTTTATGAGATAGAAGTTTAGATTCCATTTTAAAGTATGTAGAAGCAACTTGAGTTTAGGCTTCTTGAATTCAATTTGTGATCAGCTTAAATAGAGTCAAGAGACCTAGATAGAATGAGAAAGTGGAGCCAAGATCATGAATTCTAAAGGTTACTTCATTATACTCTTATATGAAACCATAACCATTTTATAAGATAAAGTAATCTTATGTAGAGTTTATGTGAAGTGAGAAATGATTCCAATGATGAATTATGGCTTATTTTGTAACATCTGATTCTTTGAAAATAAGAGAAAACATGAGAAATGTAACGTACAGTTTCTTCATAAACGAACAAAATTCACCGGATACAAAAGGAAGTCCCCCGAAATGAGATAGTTAAGGTCCCAAAAAATATGGGAAGCATTCTAGACTCGTAAAAATGAGAATTCCAAAGTTAGATAGAGAGAAAAATAGAGCTAGAATGAAAAAATAATTTCTTACGAAAAGCTAACAAAACATAATGACATTTTCGTAATTTTGAGCAAATTTTGGAATTCACACAAAAGAGATTTTTAAATGAAAGTTTTCAATTCCCCAGGGTTCTTAAAGGCCCTGAAAACCATGGAAATCCCCAGGACAGTTAAATCCCCTCCGGTAGACGTTTTCCAACATCAGTGTACCTAAACTTTGATGGATTCATTCGGGAAGATTTTAGCTCCGATTTGAGTGATTTCAAAGGTATTTTACTAAATTGGGAATCTAAATTTCATAATGGAAAAGACAATTCTCAAAAAGGTGCTAAAACGAAGGAGAAATAAAAATGTCAAGAATGAACGATAAAATGGGAATTTTTGAAAAGTGTAACCCCCTCCCACTTATATATATAATGTGCCCTTCTTCTCCCTTCATTATGCATGACCATGTTCTACCCAAAACCAGAGGAAAAACCAAGGGAATAAGGCATGATGGGCTTATTGTACAACCCTCAAAATAAAACTAGGTTGAATTAAAAATATAACTAGTGGCACAACCTAGGTCATCTCCCTTGGAAATAGAGTTCAATATTCAATTGAGTTTCTAAGTATTAAAGAATCCTAAAACCTACCTAATTTGGGGGTTTTGGTCGAATTAAAACTAACCTAAAATTAAATTGAATCAAAATTCCTAAGTTCTACCTAATTGGATGAATTGTGGGTGGAGAATGGTCTTGTAACTAGCTTTGGAATCATCCCTTGGTATCCACTATCCTTATCCTAATCCAATTGTGATTAATTCTAGCCTAAAAGTTCCTAATTATGTTCATTAGAAAATGATCTTGAATTACCATTCAAGAATCAAGAGATTAACAATCTAATATTGAATTGAGACCTTAATCCTACACCAAATCATTAATTCTTGCCTTTACGATCGATGAACATTTAAATTGAATGATTAGTTACTGAATTAACACCCTAGGATGTTTAATTAACCAACCAAACTCCTAAGAATCATTAAATTAACAATTAAGCACACTAATTCTCACAAGTATTTTATCAAACACCATGATTGCACACTTAAAAAATTGCAGGAAAATGAAAATCCAGCACTTAATTCATACAATTTATCAGCCAATATCTCTCCTAATCAATGTCTAACCAGCCATCAATCATGAACTACATCAATTTCAATCACTTACATACTCAACCAAGCATACTTTGACAGATTTATTTGGGAAGCTTTTAGCTCTGATTTGAGTTATTCCAAAGGCATTTTACTAAATTGGGAACTTGAATTTCATAATGGAAAAGAAGGTTTTCAAAAAGGAGTTAAAACGAAAGAGAAACAAAAATGCCAAGAACAAAAGGTAAAATAGAATTTTTGAAAAGTGTAACTTCCTCCCACCTATATATATGATGCGCCCTTCTTCTCCCTTCATTTTGGATGACCAAGTTCTGCCCAAAACTAGAGGAAAACCCTAGGGAGAGTGGTACACAAGAGGAAGGCAAAGAAGAGGAGAAATCAAAGGCTTAAGGTATGGAAATTTAGTAGTTTTTCATGCTCTTTCTCTTCCAAACCTCTTCTCCTTCATTCTCCTTTATTTCCTATGATTATAATGAAGTATATAGATCTATTTTAAAGGAGAAATTGAGGGGAAAATTCGGATTTGAAGAGAGGAGCTCAAAGAACACAAGATCCAAGTGAGAAAAAACAAGAAAACAAGGTGAATCTTGCATCCTATGGTAGCTACTCCTCCCCCCTTCTTCTCCATATTTCGCCCCATGTATGTAAATGTTAGAAGACTGGAATTTTAAGGAGAAGCAAGGGTGAATTCTATGAATTTAAGAGAGGAGAGTAAGAATATGCAAAGAAATTCGAGAAAAGGCCATGGATTTTCAAGGTAGCAAACCTAGGATTTCATGGGTTCCCTTGAAAATATGATTTGATATAATTATTCCTAGACTTAAATAAATTTTTAAATAAGTTTCTAAGACCCCTAAGAGTCTCCCCATATGCATCTTCCATGGAGAAAATAAAGCAAACTTCAAGAAACCCTATTTCCTCTATAGCCTCGGCCTAGATGGGTTCTCCTAGATAGAGAGAGTTTTAAATTTTTCTAAACCCATTCTTGAGTCATATATGATGAATGAAAATAAGGGGAGGCCTTGGGAAAAATTTAAAAGAAAGTGAGTTGGTGCTTTATGTTTCATATTATGACCTAAAAAAGCAACATATAGTTATGCTCTTAGTTTTAATTGTGTGATAACTCTAAGAGGCTTGAAAGGAGTCAAGAATCATGTTTGAAAAGGAAAGAATGGAGCCTAGAATTTATGTGACAGGTGTTACTTCATTAGGTGCAATTATGGAACCATAATGAGTTTATAGACCAAGTTAGTGTCTAAGCAAATTGCATGGCCTTAGAATTGAGTCTATGAACCTAATTGGCTTCCATAAATTATGTCTAGGCCAAGAGAAACCTTCCTCACACTTTTGTGTGTGTGTGGCTAAAGCAAGGAAGGGAGATTCAAGGGAAAAAGTGTGTAATTGCTTCTGAAATAGGTCTCTCCACCTTTTCTCATGCATGGATGTGTGCTTAGCTTATCTTAAAATGTGTGTTTGTGTATTTTCAAGCCATGAAAAATATGTTAGCATGATTTTATATGCCATAGTTTCGTAATGACATATTATGTTTCTAAATGATGTTATGATATGTGCTTGGATTTTCATGAGTGTGGTAAAGCCAATAACCCTTAGCCATGGTAAGAATGAGCCAAAAATCCTTAAGATTGGTTATGACAAAGCTAAGAGTCTCCCAAATGTAAGATGGACTTCCAAGAGTATGGTTGAGTCCAATAATCTCTTAAAAATATGGGTGAGGCAAGTCTAATATCCAGAAGAAATTAGGTGAGGCTAATCCACTTGCTTGGCAAGCCTTTGTATGCTATGTATGACTTTCTCAAATGATGAAAATGCTTCTTGAATGTTTGCACATGTCAACATGATCATACATGCATTTGAGACTTGTTTGCATCCATTATGTATGATTGAATGGGATGTAAAGTCTTACATTGGCTGGAAAGGGCTTGTGGCTAGCCCATATAAGTGGGGGAGAATCCTTCCCCACCAAGGTATGCTTTTCCTAAGAACATGGTTAAATGTCCTGCCTAGGAAAGGACAAACGCCAATGAACCAGGAAGGCAGGGTCAAAGACCCACGAATCGGGAAGGAAGGGATAATACCTTGGTGGCTCTGTATGTGTTGGTATCAGAGCAGTCGTGGCCTATGTGTGACCCGAGGACGGGTCAGCCCAAAAAGGGGGTGGATTATAAAGTCCCACATCGGCTGGAAGGGGCCTGTGGCTAGCCTATATAAGTAGGGGCAAAGCTCCCCCTTCACAAGGCTAAGACTTTACAAGAGATCTCTTAAGTCTGGTAGACCATTACCACAAAGATACTCAAGCTAGACTCAGATAGTAAGACCACTTACTAGACCTATTAATAGATATGCATAATATGTGGGATGAAGAAAGCAAGGAAGTAGCTTTCCAGAGTTTGAGACAAATGGACCACTGCCTATCAGACATTAAACATAACCAAGGGATAAAAAAATCCCTATATGTTGAGCCATATATTCAGAAAGGTTAGGTACAACTTTTTATAGTGGGGCAAGTGGTAGAGCATGCCTTCAATGGTTGAAACTATGAGTACAATTTCCATCCCACTAGAATTTAACAAGTGTCAGTGGTAGTTACTCTTGAATGTTGGCATAAAAGTTAAAAAGGATGCCAGTTCGTTTAAGATGAGGGACTATAAATTGCCTACTCTTAAGAGAGTAAAGAGAGTAAGGAAAAAGTCCTGGCCTAAAGAGGCAAATATCTTAATAAATAGAAAAACTGGGATAATTAAAAGTGGAGACTTTTTGAAAAAGCTGTAATCCTAGTAAGTGATTGAGATGTTAGGCCTATAACGGAAATAAATATGAATTGTGATTATGGGATAAGCTAGTAAGAAAGAGCACAAAGATGAATAGTGGATGCTATATTGAAATAAATGAGTACATAGATAAAAAGTTGTAATGGCTTTGATGAACAAAGAAAGGTAATGAGACCTTATGGGAAGCCATTAAGAGATGATACGGGAGACTTAATACTAAATGAATTACCTCCTGAGGTAAGTAAATGAGTCCACTGAAAAGAATGTTGACCCTTACGAATGAGTTAAGACTAATCAAATATGATTAGTAAGCTCTCCCAAGAAAAGGTCAAAATCATAAGAGCATGATTTAGAGTCAAAATTTCTCTCCCTTATGAGAAGAACTATCATGTACTCTATAATAATAATACAGGAAAAGAAGAGCTCTCATTAAAGGCTCGTAATGAAAGTTCCCTAGCAAAAAGAAATTCGAAAGAGCCAAGAAGAAGGAAAAGAAAGGGCCAATTAGAGAGAATATCAAAGAGACTAGATGAGGTTGCACTTTTAAATTTTGAGGACAAAATTTATTTAAAGGGGAAAGAAATATAATATTTAGTTCTCCAAAAATATGAGAAAACGCAAGAAACATAATGTTTAGTTTCTCTGTAAATGTATGTAATTCACCAGATACAAAAGGAAGTCCCCCAAATAGAATGATTTGAGGTATAATAAAATTAGAGTGATAATGTAAACCTCAAATAATGAAGACCCAAGGTCAGAGGTGCCTTGAACATGGAGCCATAATAATTAAACAAAATTCAACAAAGATGCAATGACATTTTCATAATTTTGGGTACTTTTTGGAAAACTCATAGAAGGAATTTTTAAATGGAAAAAATGAGTTTCTTAAAGTTCTCAAAGGCCCTAAAAACTATAGGGAGCCCTGGAACAGTTAAAACCCTTCTTGTTTATGATTTAGAATGTTGATAGACCCAAACTTTGACCTTTTTATTTAGGAAGGTTTTAGATCTAAGTTGAGTGATTCCAAATGCATTTTATAAGTTAGAGAACCTAAATTTTATGATGGAAAAGACTTCTCTTGAAAAGGAGTTAAAATGGACTTAAAACAAAAAAGCTAAGAACGAAGGGTAAAATTGAAAATTTGAAATGTCTTAAATGGGTTCCCAGCCTATATATATCACGCCTCATTTCTTCCCATCACCTTGTCTAACTTTCCTTTGTACAAAAACAGAACCCTAAGCTCATTGAAGTGGCACACCAAGTGGGAGGAAGAAGGGAAGAGAAAATCGAGAAAAAAGGTAAGAAAATCTATAGTTTTTCATACTTCTTCCTTCACCAATCTTATGTCGGGAATTTTCGAGATGCGCAGTGAAAATTAAAACACCAAATCCCTTCCCATGGATCCATTAATGTTGTTTAAATCGAGTAGATCTAGAAATATTTACTTTTTCTATCTGATCTTAGGAGCTGATCTACAGATCTACTCCCTCTACTGGTATCTACACGAGCATATGTTCAACTTGAACGGCGTGCTAGCGCCTTTTACTAACATTAGTACACATTGTTGGTAGAGAGGACGCTCTCCTCTTCCTCTTTCTCTAGGAGTCCGTACATTGTCAGTACACTTTCTCTCTCTAGACATCCGTGTAGTGTCTGTACAATGTTCGTACACTGTCTGTATAGTGTCTCTCTCTAGGGTTTTTCTTTAGTTCTGTTGTTCTAGAAAACCCAAGCCTCCTACCTTTTTATAGAGGTATCTTATTAAGGTTTCAGCTATATTTGATTAATTTAAAATACATTTTTTTAAATCAAATCAAATTTGAATTAAATATATTAGTTTTTAATTTAAGTCTATTTAATAGTTTTAAATTTTAACTAACTATTTAATATAAATCTAGAACTTAATTCAAATTTAATTTATCTCATAAATTAATTTTAAATTATCATATTAGTTTAAATTTAAACCTATCATATAGATTTTGAATTTAAAACTAATTGATTTAAATTAATTAAAGGATATATATATATATATTCAATATATATATTTTGAATATATAAATAAATATATATATAAATATTTTCAATTTTATAAATTATATATATATCAAATATATGTTTATTTATTTATAAAATTCTTCTATCCTAGATTGAACGTGACATTCATTGAATCTAAATGCAATTTTAGATTCAATGAATTTGAATATTACATTCATTGAATCTAGACACAATTTCAGATTTAATGAATTTGAACATTTTAGCTTGAGTTGACTTGTTCTTATATGCGACCCTGTAGACTTATATAATGTTGGCAGTGGGCTAATAATACTATTTAACCCATAAGTCACAAGCGGCCTTTAACAAGACATTGTGATTACCCAAATCATATAGGGATCGGTGATCCAATGCAACCTGTCATATAACCTTATCACATCCCTTTTGTCACACGATATCTAGATCAAGTATGAGGTATGGAAATGTCATCCTCATCTTACTTGATTGTTACTTTCTCAATCTACATGCAGACTGACAGTATAAATGGAAACCCTTCTATTCGAGCACGGCTATGCATTTCCTAGTCTCACTTATTGATGGGCCCAAAGATATCTCTCTATTAATCAAAGGGACAAATCCTATCTTGACCACTCATCTTCTTTTACATAAATTTCACTATACCCGATCATAGCCTTTATGGTCACCTGGTTAAAAATGACTTTTGACTATGCCAAAAATAGTGTTCCTCATGTTGGAAATTATGATGATCTCAAGTCTAAGGGCTCGGTGATACGGTTATACATAAGATACACTTATGACTTAATCCTATCTTATGGCAGGTCGATTCCGCATCTTGTTCCCTAACAAATGCCTATAATTTTAATTCGTATCTTCATACATGATTAACACATAATCATCAATCAAAATCATACTAGTCTTAGTTCATCATTATTCCCACAATGATGATCGATATTTAGAATAATCAATATGATTTATCCAAGGATATTATTATATAAAACATGCAAAAAAAAATATAATAATAATGTAATAAAAGAAAAGTCTTATTTTTTAATAAAGTACAATGTTTGCAATACAATGATTGGCCTAGGACACAATCTCTAACAACTCCCACTTGCACTAGGCCTAATCATTAATGTGTCTAATACCCATTGACTAAATAGATGCTCATGCTTTGCCTGTGCAAGTGGTTTAATAAGTGGATTAGCAACATTATCATCAGTTAGTACTTCGCATATCTTTATATCACCCCTATCAATGATTTCTCTGATGAGGTGATATAACCTGAGTATGTGTTTGGTTCTTTGATGTGACCTTGGCTCTTTAACCTATGCTATAGCACCGTTGTTGTCACAAAATAGATCTATTAGATTTGAGATGGTCAACACCACTCCTAGTTCAGTGATGAACTTCTTAATCCAAACGGCTTCCTTAGCTACATCTGATGCTGCTAGGTACTCAGCTTTTGTTGTAAAATCAGCTACTGTGCTTTGCTTGGAGCTCTTCTAGCTGACTGCTCCATCATTCAAACAAAATACAAATCCTAAATGCGATCTATAATCATCCTTGTCAGACTAAAAACTTGCATCTGTGTAACCATTTACAACAAGCTTATCTTCCAATCCTCCATAGACCAAGAATACATCCTTAGTCCTTCTTAAGTATTTTAGGATATTCTTGATAGCAGTCTAATGACTCTCACCTGGATCTAATTGATATCTACTAGTTATACTTAAGGCATATGAGACATTCGGTCGAGTGCATAACATAGTATACATGATAGATCCAAGAGCCGAGGCATATGGAATCTTGCTCATGCGATCTCGCTTATCATGTGTACTAGGACACTGAGTCTAGCTGAGATTGATGCCATGAGACATGGATATATAATCCCTTTTTGAATCTTGCATATTAAACCTATGCAATACTTTGTCTATGTAAGTGCTCTAACTTAGATCGATTAACCTGTTGGATCTATCTCTATAGATCCTTATCCTTAAGATGTAAGTGGCTTCGCCTAAGTCTTTCATTGAGAAACACTTTTCTAACCAAGTCTTAACATTTTGCAAGGTAGGAATGTCATTTCCAATGAGTAGGATATCATCAACATAAAGCACTAGAAATATAACTATGCTCCCACTAACCTTCTTGTAAACATAAGGTTCATCGATATTTTGGATAAATCTAAATCTTTGACTACTTCGGCAAAGCGATGATTCCAACTCTGAGATGCTTGTTTCAACCCATAAATGGATTTTTGAAGTTTACAAACCTTCCCAAAATCCTTTGGATGACAAAACCTTCAAGCTATGTCATATACACATCCTCAAGTAGCTTCCCATTAAGGAATGTTATTTTGATGTCCATCTACCAGATCTTATAATCATAGTACGCTACAATGGCAAGAAGGATCCTGATTGATTTAATCATGGCGACTGGTGAAAAGGTTCCATCATAGTCTATACCATGGGTTTGTTTGAATCATTTTGCAACCAATCATGCTTTGAAGGTATGCACTTGGCCATCTATGTCAATTTTCTTCTTAAAAATCCATTTGCACCCAATAATTTTTATACCTTCAAGTGGGTCAATAAGAAGGCTCGTCGCGCAACCCTCAAAATAAAACTAGGTTGATTGAATATATAGCTAATGGCACAACCTAGATCATCTCCCTCAGAAATAGAATTCAATGTTTAATTGAATATCTAAGTGTTAAAGGATCCTAAAAGCTATCTAAATTTGGGAGTTTTGATTGAATCAAACTAATTAAAATCTAATTGAAATAAAATTCCTAAATTCCTAATTAGATCAATTAATGGGTGAATGATGGACTTGTGACTAGCTTTGGAATTGTCCCTTGGTATCCACTATCCTTATCTTATTCCAATTGTAATTAATTCTGGCCTAAGAGTCCCTAATTGTGTCCATAGCAAATGTATCTTAAGTTACCATGCAAGAATCAAGATATTAATAATCTAATGTTGAATTGAAATCTCAATCCCACATTAAATTATTAATTCTCATTTTTAAGATCAATGAACACCTAATTTGATTGATTAACTGATTAATTAGCCTCTAAAATCATCCAAAGATGTTTAATTAGCTAACTAAACACCAAGAAATCCTCAAATGGACAATTAGGCACACCAATTCTCACAAGCATTTCATCAAACACCTTGATTGCACACTTGGAAAATGGTAGGAAAATGCAAAATTCAGTATTTAATCTAACCAATTAATCAACAAAAAGGTTTCCTAAATAATGTTTAACCAACCACTAATTATAATTACAAAAATTCCTAATCAAATACAACTTAACCAAGATTGTACAAGAAAAAGAAAAAGTGTAGGAAAGTAGGAATTCTTAGCCCAAAATTCTGTGTTCATCTATGGATTCAAGCTTCAACTCAAGTGCCTTCCAAGCTAATCACAAGGGATGGAGGATCAGAACTTCATTGGAAAATGGATGGAGTAGAAATGGAGAAGATGGCGTGGAGAGGATGGCTGCTGGACAAAGGGGTGGAATGATGAAGAGGTGTGATTTGTGCGAATGGAATGGAATGAGTGTATAAAAAATGAACGGACGATGGGTGATAAATTGTAGCGTCTGGATGATTGATTTTGCCTCTACCCCAGTTCAGCCCTTCATCACGTGCTATTTATTTCCCAGCCAAATTCATGTGTTCTCTTTATGAATTTTCTCATGTGATCAGCTCCTCCTTTTTCTTTTATTTTTATTGAATTATTTCCTTATGCTTTCCACGTGTAGCTCTTTTCTAATCGACCCACAACTTCTCCACATGGTTTAGATGAATGTATGGATGCATAACATGCTGCCTGAGCTCTTTAATGATGTGTTACACCCATATACTCCTTACATGAGCTACCTTACGTGTTCAGTCCCTTATTTCCACGTAAAATCTGTAGCTTATACTACTTCTTCATTTAACTCGTGTTTTCTTCTCCAGCCAAGCACCCAGCTCTTACTTCATTTCATTTAATCCTTCATCCACGATAACTTTGCATGTATGAATAACCATTAAATCTGTTGCTCAAGGCTGCTTCATCATTCTTCTTCCATTTCAAAACAGTAGCATCTTGCTTTATCCATGCTCTGTTCTTAGCTCCTAAGACTCTCCATATTTTTCTCATTAATCTCCAACTCAAAGATTCTGTTAGAGCGAGCTTCTTCACGTGGTTTCTCCCCCATTCTTCACGTGGCCATGGCTTCTTATTTCGGCTAAGTTACTTGCTTTTTTTTCTACTACAACCACGTTAGCAATCATTTCGGCTTCATTCCTTTGTTCAACCACGTGATGCTTCCTTAACTTTTCTCCCATGCTCGAGGCTACATTCTTTGTTTCCTTAACTCCCTTTACATGAGTTCCTTCTTCTTCACATGTTCACGTTTTATGCTGCTGCCCATGCTCTGTACTTGTGGCACTTCTTCCATTGTTCTAAACTCGTGGCTTCTTCTTCTTATACTCCCATGCATGGTTCTTTTCTTCTAGTCCCAAACCTTATCACATTATGTTCCTTGCTTCTTCTTTATGTGGCTATAACCCTTTTAGTTTATGGCTCTCCTTCCTCTTGAACATGTGTTGCTCTTCCTCTGTTCAAGCTATCAAGCCATACCTTCCTTCTCCTCCATTTCTGCATATGGCTGACTTTTTCTCAAATCCCTCATTCCACGTGACTTCTTCTCATCTTCCTCTCAAGCCTTCTTTTTCTTCTTAATTCATCTACCAAAGCTCGAGACTTATATCTTGCAGCTCGTACATGAATTCTTCCACGTATTTTCCATGCATTTTCCACATGCTTTTCTCCTTTTTATTTTCCTTCTTATATCCTATGCATAGCTCTATTTTGCTTATGCTTCCAAGTAACTCTGCTGCCCGAACAAATGCATTCAAATTGTGAAAATGATTTCCTCTTGAGATTGCACACTAACAAACTTGAAGCCCATCTCTTCTCTTTTTTTCTTCTTCAACTCAATTTTCTATTCAAGCTCCAATTTCCATTGAAAATTTGCACAAAATAATAGACCAAATTAAGTGGGAAAGATTTTACAAAATTCGTTGCAAAAATTATGCATTGAAATTCTAAAATCTTGTAAATAATTTCTTTGAATGCACAAATGGCTACTAACATCAAGTTCTACCTAATTCAACCCCAAAATCTATATTTGGACACTAAAATGCCTAAGATAAGAATAAAATGTGTAAAAATCATGCTTATCAGTCAATCAAGGTCTATACCTAATTATCATACATGGATTACATCTCAGACTTCATAGCTCTAGCCATGTCTTAGAGTCTGATCCCACTACAACTTCTTGATAGGTAGTTAGCTCATCTTGATCTACAAGCAACACATCACAACTTTCAGTTAAAAGAAATCCATATCTTTGAAGCTGATGTCGTGTCCTATCAGACCTTCGTGGGCCTTGTATTACTTAAATAGGCTCAACAACTTGTTGTGAGTCTTTTCGTTTTTCTATCTCTGGCTCAATGCAATTTTGTGGCTTTTGAACTTCTTCAAGATGTATCTTACTCCCATTAGTTCTTTTAGAGATAAATTCTCTTTCTAGGAAGATACCATTTCGATAATAAACAATTTATTCTCATTGGGATTGTAAAAGTAGTATCCTTTAGTTTCCTTAGGATACCCCATAAAAAGGCATTTTATAGATTTAGGTGCTAACTTATCTAAGGCTTGTAGCTTAACATATCTCGTATCCCCAAATCTTGAGAAAAGTTAAACTGGGCTTTTTATCAGTCTATATCTCATATAAGGTCTTTTCAACTGCCTTAGACGGTACACGGTTTAGTGTGAACGCAGCTGTTTCTAATGCATAGCCCCAAAAGGACAATGAAAGATCTGTTTGACTTACCATAGATTGAACCATATCTAATAAGGTTTAATTCCTTCATTCAGAAACACCGTTCCATTGTGGTGTTCCTGGTGGGATAAATTGTGAGATAACTCCATAATTTCTAAGATAGTCAATAAATTCTTGGCTCAAATATTCACCACCTTGATCAGATTGAAGTTCTTTAATAGATTTGCCAGGCTAATTTTGTACCTCATTTTGGAAGGTTTTGAACATTTCAAAAGATTCAAATTTGTGTCTTATTAAATAGATGTATCCATATCTGTTATAGTCATCTATAACAGTAATGAAGTACTAATGACCACTTCTGGCAGTAGTACTTAATGAATCACATACATTGGTATGTATTAAGCCCAATAGGTCAGTGGCCCTCTCACTATGCCCAGCAAAAGGTGCCTTAGTCATCTTTCCTAATAAACAAGATTCATAGGTGTTAAATGATTCAAAATCAAATGAGTTAAGTAGTCCAACTTAATGGAGCTTTGAAATACGTTTCTCATTTATATGGTCTAGACAACAATGCTATAGGTAGGTCAAATTCAAATCATTTGACTTGATTTTCTTGGTAGTTATGTTATAGATATTTTCATTATTGGGAATTTCAAGGTTCAAGTAATAATGACCACCATACAAATCACCATTCGCATAAAAGATGTCATTCAAATAAATAGAACATTTATTATTCCCAATAACTGAAGTAAAACCTTCCTTATCTAAATAAGAAAGTGAAACAATGTTTCTACTCAAAGCAGGAACATAGTAGCAATTGTTTAAAACAAACAAAAGCCCACTGGGCAAAACTAATTCATAAGTGCCTACAACTAAAGTAGCAACTCTTGCTTTATTTTCAACTAGTAGGTCTATTTCGCCCTTTTTTAGCTTTCTACTCCTTTTAAGACCCTGCACATTTGTACAAATGTAAGTTCCACATGCAATATCTAATACACATGTAGAAGAAGTAGAAAAATTAATTTCTATAACATAAATACCTAAAGTAATAGCCTCGCTATGCTTCTTATTCTTTAGATCTTTTAGATAGAGCTTGCAATTTCTCTTCCAATGATCGGGCTCATTGTAAAAGAAATAAAGTCCTTCCTTGGGAGGCTTTGCCTACTTGGCTTCAAACTTAGGTTTGGGCTTAGGCTTGGGCTTGTTTTGGTCCTTGGACTTATTGTCCAAGCCTTTTCCCTTTCCTTTGCTTTTGCCTTTCTTTTTCATTCCTTTTCCTTTTTGAACCATTAAAACAGTGCTTGGCTTTTTCTTGATATTTTGCTTAACAGTTTTAAGCATCGAATGCAGTTTAGAAATTAATTTCTCCATGTTGTTCATATTATAGTTTATGACAAACTAGTCATAACTTTCTGAGAGTGAGTTTAAGATCAAATCTATAGCTAACTCCTGGCTCATGGGAAATCCAAGCCTTTCAAGATTATCAATATAGCCTTTCATTTTTAAGACATGAGTGCTAACTGATGCACCTTCAACTATTTTGCAAGAATGTAAGGCCTTGGTAGTTTCATACCTTTCTTGCCTTGCCTGTTGCTGGAACATTTCCTTGAGATACACAATCATCTCATAAGCCTCCATGTGTTCCAGATCTCTCTAAAGTTCTGGGATCATGGTAGCTAGCATCAAGCATGCTACATCTACAGAGTCATTAAGATGCTTAGTGTGGGCATCCTTTTGGGCTCTTAAAGCATTGGCTGTAGGCTCCTCAGGATTGGATTGATCTAGGACATATGACTTTCTCTCATGCTTGAGAATAATTCTCAAGCTCCTAAACTAGTCAAGAAAGTTGGTCTCATTTAGTTTGTCCTTCTCAAGGATGGATCACAATGATAGTGAAGCAAGATTATTTGTTGACATTTTTCTACAACAAAATATGCAAAGTCAAGTTAATAATCTCCTACTAAAAATTAACCCTTAATTTAATTTAGTAGGCTAAGACCTATATTTCACTCAATTATAAGTCCGCTTTGGCAAGACGCTTAAAATTAAGTTATTTAGGTAGGTAACTTGTTTACCAATTACATTACATATAACTCTTAGATCTTTATGGGATTTCATCATCATATGATCTAGTATGTTTAATCCCATCTAATACCTTGAAACCCAAAACCATTTTGATAGTCTCAATTAAGTCAAACCATTATGAGCCTTATGAGTATCACCATTACCCAAGCTGCCTTACTAAGATAACCTAAGTATATCCACTTTGATAGAACATACACTTAAGTGATCAAAGCTTTGACAGGTGTTCATAAATGGGTGGCATATAAACTTAAAATTTGATTCGAGGGATTTTATTTTATTATTTCATTGTGATTTAAATATTTAATCATCACATAATAATATACTACAATAACATGTCATATATACATATGATCTCATCATAAAGTATAAAATAAATGTGTCACAATATGGCCCATCTAGCCTACTCCTCCCAAGCCAATGAGAGGATTCTTCTAAGATAAAAATTACAAAGAGAAACCTCAATTGAACATTTGAAAGAAGTGAGATGAGAAGAAAATGTACTCTAGAATAAATAGAGAGAGACACGACACACAAGCCGTATTTTAAATATTACAAACCATAAAAACCTAGGGCCATATTATGCACCCTACTCATCCAATTCAAACAAACATAATTCATATATAAAGTTACAAATATCTTATCTTATAAGAAAGGTTGTAAGCATTATGATCTTAGTGTTAAATCAAATTAGGTTGCACTAAACATGTTTCATATACGAAAACATGAAGAGACTTGTTAAGCAAATTTGTAAACATCCGAATTGAACAATGTAGAATCAAATTCCAAATCAAATTCGAACCTCTTTGTAATTCACACACATATGTTGCACATAATATTAAATTGTAGAGTTTAAATATTACTTATATAAAATCAAATTTAAAAATTGATTTGAAGATATAATACATATATGAATGCCAAATTCAAACACTAATCATGTGAGCCCTTAGTTTGCATACTTATATCACATTGCAACATATTGCATTACATATAGGCCATGCGAAATCACAAAAAGGCAAAATTCACGGAACTTCATATAAAAACTCAATTTAAACAACCATTGACATGGTTCTGATACCACTGTTGGGAATTTTTAGGATGCACAATAGAAAATTAAAACCCCAATGCCCTTCCCATGGATCCATCAATGTTGTTTAAATCGAGTAGATCTAGAAATATTTATCTTTTTTGTCAGATCTAAGGAACTAATCTACAGATCTGCTCCCTCTATTGATATCCACACGAATGGATGTTTAACTCGAACGACGTGCTAGTGCCTTTTACCAATGTCAGTACAAGTTCTTGATAGAGAAGACGCTCTCCACTTCCTTTCTCTCTCTAGGTGTCTGTACAGTGTACGTACACTTTCTCTCTCTAGACGTTCACATGGTGCCCGTATAATGTTCGTATGCGTCCGTATGGTGTCTCTCTCTAGGGTTTTTCTTTAGTTCTTTTGATCTAGAAAACCCAAGCCTCCTATCTTTTTATAGATGTATCTTATTAGATTTTCATATATATTTGATTAATTTAAAATATATTATTTTAAATCAAATCAAATTTGAATTAAATATATTAGTTTAAATTTAAGTCTATCTAATAGATTTAAATTTTAACTAACTATTTAATATAAATCTAGAACTTAATTCAAATTTAATTTATCTCATAAATTAAATTTAAATTATCATATTAGTTTAAATTTAAATCTATCATATAGATTTTGAATTTAAAACTAATTTATTTAAATTAATTGAAGGATATATATATATATATATTTCGAATATATAAATATATATATATTTCAAATTTTATAAATTATATATATATCAAATATATATTTATTTATTTATAAAATTCTTCGATCTTAAATTAAACATGACATACATTGAATGTAGACTCAATTTTAGATTTAATGAATTTGGACATGACATTCATTGAATCTAAACGTAATTTTAGATTCAATGAATTTAAACATTTTAACTCGAGTTGACTCGTTCTTGTGTGCGACCCTGTAGGGCCATATGATGTTGGTAGTGGGCTAATAACACTATTTGACCCACAAGTCACAAGCGGCCTCTAACAAGGCATTGTGACTACCCAAATCATATAGGGATCGGTGATCTGATACAACCTGTCATATAACCTTATCACATCCCTTTTGTCACACGATATGTAGATCAAGTATAAGACATGAAAATGTCATCCTCATCTTACTTGATCGTCACTTTCTCAATTTATGCTCAAACTGACAGTACAAATGGAAACCCTTCCATTCGAGTACGGCCATACATTTCTTAGTCTCACTTATCGAGGGGCCCAAAGATATCTCTCTATTAATTAAAGGGACAAATCCTATCTTGACCACTCATCTTCTTCTACATAAATTCTACTATACCCGATCATAGTCTTTATGATCACCCAGTTAAAAATGACTTTTGACTATGCCAAAAATAGTGTTCCTCATGTTAGAAACTATGGTGATCTCAAGTCTAAGGGTTCGGTGATACATGACGATTGTGTTGCGCAATCTCAAATAAAACTAGGTAGCAAAATAAATTTTGTAGATAATGGTGCAACTTAGGTCATTTTCCCAAGGAGTTTGTACCTCAATTTGTTGTGAAAAAGTATTCTAAGTATTACTAATTAGGACTTGTTTTGGGGGTTTTGAAATGCTAGAATCTAATTGAACTAAATTTAATTGATAAAAATAAAAAACTTAAAACTAAATGAAGTGAACAGTTGAGAAAATGTGGTAGCTAGCCTTGTATTAGACTCCTTAGAATTCAATTATCCTTGCCCTTTTTAGTTTACCAAATTTGGATTTAATTTCTTGCTCCTTAATGTATTCCCTATAAAGACTCTTGAATAACCATTCAAGATTTAATTCATCAATTATTCAAGGAACTTGTAACCACAAGAGACCTTGAAAAATTAATTAATTGAATTAAGAACAAGAACACACTAAAACCAATCCTAATTGATTAACAAAATCTACTGCACAATCCACTTAAGATCTAATTAACTAATTAGATTAATTAATTCTTCAAACAATTAATTGCACAAAAATTCCAGCCAATTAATCCAACAACCATTGCATCAATTAGCCTAAACTCAAGAGGAATTTAAAAATGATTTGCCCAGCACTAATTCTAGAATTTTTACGAACATGTAATTATCACAATTAAAATTCCAAAAATCAAATTAAGCTCAATCCACAATTCAACCAAATCCAGAAATTTCCAATAATCAATTTCCTAAATTAATAAACTAAACCTAGTCAAATTAATAAGGAAAATAATTCTAAAATTAAAAGATGGAGCAAAGAGTGTTTATCCAATTTGGTGAGAAAATACGGAGCTTAAATCTGCATTTGGGAGTTTCCAAGCTTCAACTAGGCACCAAGAATGATTCAAGCTGCCATGGATGTTTTAATCGGAAGGAATTTGATCATCGGAGCTTCAGCCATGGAGAAATGAATTTTTTTCCTCTCCCTGGAGCTCTCATTTTATGTCGTGTTCCCGTCTCTCCCAGCCCCCAGCTCACTCTTTTTTTTTTTTACGCTGAAGTCATGTTCCCCTCTTTTTTCAATGCTTCAGCGCCTTTTTTTCTTTAAGAATCATGTGCCCCTCAACTCCTCCTTTTTCACACTGAAGCCATGTTTTATTTTCTTCTCCTAGCTCACTAAATCTCCAAGTCATGCTTCATTAATCCACGTGTTCAGCTCCACAACGAAATTAATCTCTAGCTCTCTCCCCGTCAGCTCCTTTAATTTAAATTCACACAAAACCACGTCATCTTCCACATGATCTATAGCTTATAATCCAGCTCGTGCAAGCTTTGTTAATAAACGTCAGCCATACTCCTCAGCTCCAGCCTTCTCTCGCTGACGTTTTTCATGCATGGTTTTGCTTTCAGCTCTAAGTGTAACTTCGTGTTGTACTCATGCCTTATTCCCCTTTCCCAGCTCGCTGAATACTCTCTGCTTCTTCCACGTGCTCATTCTTGTTGAATTCACGTTAGCTTTACGTCTTCATTTGTTTTCTCCAACTTACAACGTTGTTCTTCTTGATGTTGTCCACGTCTCGAGCTTCCACGTGTAACCTGTAACTTTTCGCCTCCAGCTCATGCAAGCTTCTTAACGTGAGATTATAGCTTTCCTTTGTTTCTGCTCAAAAGCTCCAGCCTTCATGTTTCCTCCATCATGCAGTTATGTTTCATTTGCTTCCCACATTATCCATGTTTTGCCATTCTAACTTTCTCCTCTTCTCTATTTTATGTATTCTGTATCAGCTTGAGACCCATGGCTTCTCTTTATGCTCAAAAATCATGAAGCTTAGCTGCTGCTCTTGTGTGTTCAACATGAATCCCATGCTTCGTCTTTTTCCTCACGAACAACTCGTGCTACTCATGCAACCCGTAGCTTCTCCAACTAAGTTTTTGCACCTTTTCCAATCCACGTGGTTCTCTCTTGAACCCCTGCCTCTTCTAGACCCGTGTGAGCTTCTCATGTTCTAAAGCTTCCAAAAATTCCAGCTTCTTCATAAATTCATGGCTTGCTTCGTTGTTCAACTCCTTTAACTCTTTCTTATAAGCTTCTTCCTTATATTGCTTGCTTGTTTCTTCATGCAACGTTCCCTAATTCATTTTACGTGAGATTCTTCATTTAAATTTATCTCCAGCTCCTCCCATAAACCTGTGGAACTTCAACTCGCTGCATGCTATCTCTATGTTAGAACCAAGAAACTCGAGCTTCTCAACTCGTGGCTTCACTTTCCATTCAAACTAGAACCCATATCCCCTATTTCTGCTCCATATAGCTTTTTGAGTCTTCTTATCTCAACACAGCCACATGCTTATTTCTTCTTAAAATCTAATTACTCCATTAATCTCCTTCCATTGCAATTTTATTTCCTTTAAACTGTGCACATGAGGCCTTCATCTCTTCTTCTTCTTTTCTTTGAATCAAATGCTCATTCAAGCTATTTGCCCATAAAAAATTCTACACAAAAGAATGGAAAATTTAAGTAGGAGAAATTCATACAATTATTAAGAAGAAAAGTATGCATTAAGATTCAAGAATTTGTAAATAAATTCCTTGAGTGCTGAAATGGCTATTAAGATAAATTCTTATCTAATTAAAGTCTTAGAGCCGTATTTGATCATTAAAATATCTAAGATAAGGAGAATGAAATGTATAAAAATTCATGCTTATCAATACAATTATATATAAGATAAACTTATGACTCAATCCATGTAGCTATCTTATGGCGGGTCGATCCAGCATCTTGTTCCCTAACAAATGCCTATGATTTTGATTCGTATCTTTATACATGATTAACACATAATCATCAATCAAAATCATACTAATCTTAGTTCATCATTATTTCCATAATGATCATCGATTAAGGATATTTAGGATAATCAATATGATTTATCCAAAGATATTATTATATAAAACATGCAAAAAAATATATTAATAATGTAATAAAAGAAAACTCTTATTTCTTAATAAAGTGTAATGTTTGCAATACAATGATTGGCCTAGGGCACAATTTCCAACATCTTGCCCTCCTCCTTCTCCTCTTTCTTTCTATGGATTTAGTGATGTATTTGGGCCTATTTTGAGGTCAGACCAAGGGGGAAATTTCAAATTTCAAGAGGAGAATCCAAACAAAGGAAGAAGCATCCAAGAAAGGCTAGGAAAACAAGGTATTTTGCCACTTTCATACTTGATCCTCCTTGTTCCTCTTCTTGAGTTTTTCGTCCCACATATGGATAGCCAAGAGGAGTTAAAATTTTAACCAAACCAAGGATGAATCTTAGGAATTAAAGTGTGGGGATTAAGAATATGCAAAGGAAACAAAGAAAGAACCATGATTTTCCAAGATGCACAACCTAGGGTTTTAGTTGCACCTTAGTTTGTATGATGAGTTCTAGTCATAAATTAACCTATTTAAGAGTTTATATGAGTTTCTAAGACACTAAGAGAGCCTCCCATATACCTCTCCCATCAAAGAAATCAAAACAACTCCATTGGTGCCGTATGATGTCATAGCCTCGCCCTAGCATGGAAGGAGCATCAAGGGAGTGTTTTAATTTCTTCAAGCTTGGTTTTGCATCATATATGATGGGAGAGGATGGGAGGAAGCCTTGAAAAAATTTTAGAAGTCATGGATAGTGAAACGTAACTATAGGTTTCATATTGTGACAAAGAAACAACACCTAGCTAGGCTCTTTGAAATGAATGTGTGATAGCTCCAAGTAGTTTAAATGGAGTCAAGAGTCATAAATTAGGGGAGAGAATGGAGCCAAGATTATATTTTCCTAAGGTTGCTTCATTAGGTGTGTTATAGAACCATAAATGAGCCATAGGAACAATCTAACTTTTAAAATGAATGTATGGCTTTAGAAATTGTTCCAAGAATGTAATTGGCTTCCATATTATATGTCTAGGCCAAAGAAACCAAGTTTCACATTCTTGTGAGGTGTGGCCGAGGGAGAGGAAAAGTTTTCAAGGAAGAAAGTGTGCATTTGTAACACAAGTAGCTCTCTCTTCTTTCTCTCATGTATGATAGGGTGTTGTTCTTGTCTTTGAATGTGTGTGTATATTTTAAGCCATGAGAGATGTTTTATCATGTATCTATAACTCATGGTACCATGATGCTTTGTTATACACTTGATTGATGTTTTATGAACATGTTTTAGTTTGCTTGAGTATGGTGAAGCTAAAAGTCCTTTAGCTAGGGTGAGGATGAGCCAAAAGTCTCTAAGAATGGGTGAGACAAAGCCAAAAGTCTCTAAAGAGTGAGGCCTAGTCAAAAGTCCCTTAAGAAAAATGGGGGAGGCAAGTCCAAAATCCCAAAGAGAATGGGTGAGGCCAAACCATTTGCATGGCAAACCTATGTATATTTTATGTGACTTTTTTAGTGCAAGAAATACTTTATGTATGATTATGCATTCCATGATATCCATGCATGCACTTTTAGTAAATTTACATCCTTTATGTATGGTTGAAAGGAAGAAAAGCTATTGGGAATCCTAGAATCTCATTCCTTCCTCTCCATTGCCTAACTTGTCTAGGTGGACTAAGTGAACCAAGAAATGGGAGCCACCAAACTTGAAGAAGAGAGATTGATAACAAAGTGTGTGATTTTGTCTACCTTGTAACCATTTTGATGGCATATGATGTGCCCTTATGATGAATATGTCATATAATCATTTAAACATATATAATTACATGGATACTTGATGTATATATGAGATTTGATGCCAAATGAATGTTGTAGCAAGTTTTTGACATGAATAGCAAGATAAAGCTTGCATGATCATGTGTATACCTTGGGGTGAGAGTATGATTTTGTGATATCTGTATTTGAGCACCTTTGAGACATGTTTAATAGACCATTTTGGTGCTTTCTCGTGTGCTCAAGTGGCCATGAAAGCCTTGGAAGCAAATTTGACCCTTTTATGACCCTGTAATAAGCATAAAAGAGTCATTTTGTAATCCTATGGCACAATCTGATCAAATGAATGAATTTCCTCATGAGATTTGGCATGCATATAGATCTCATCTAAATCTCTTTAGGAAGCTAAATACCATATTACTTGGAGCTCTATGGAATTAATTATGAATTTCCAAATTTGCCAAATTTTAGCTACTCTGATCTGGTTACTATTCACATGGTCAGTTTCTTCTTCTATGTCATTTGAGAGCCAAATGGTGTCTAATGCTCATGAAACTTTACAAACATAAACTAGACATGACAAGATTTCTATGTCCACCAAGTTCACCCTAATTGGATGTCTGACCAGGGACATATGAATTTTTGAAATTTTGTGATAGTACCAGTAGTACTAGATGAGTTTAGGAACTGTTCCATTAATTTCTAGTAGCTAGAAGTCCCTGTTTTAGTCTAGACTTATTTTTAGCATAGAGTAGACATCTGTAGCTTTCTAGAATAGTATAGTATGCTTGATTTCAATATTTCTAGTATTAGTTATGATTTTTCAAAGTTAATGACAAAAAGTTAGCACACCAATCCGAGGTTGAACATGTGATTTTTATATCTATACTTTATGAGCTCAAGTTTTTTACCACAATATGAGATGGTTTTGAATTGTATGTCTATATTTAAATAATAGAATGAGATGGATGAGTTCATATAATCCACGAAACACAAAATGAAGATTTTATCCACGACGTAACATAAAAATAATCTATTATTTTAATGATATTTTCTTGAGAAATTATGCTTGACCAAGGTAATAAGCTTGGAATGAAATGAGATAGGCTAGCTAAATATGGTGTTACAGATTCATTCAAGATGGTGATATTATTAGTGAATATATTATTGCTATCATTAAGCATAATTATTATACTCCATATAACTGCTTCATGGAAATTTCTCAAGTAATTAAATTATAATGGTTTCTTTAGTAATTCTTTGATAATTGAAAAAAATATTTTTTCAAAGATATTATTATTGGTACCCATAATAACACAATAAATTTTATGAGAACTTTCTCAATAAAGTTAGGATAAAATTAAAGGATTTGATTGAATATATATGAAACAAAGGAAAAAGACCAGAGTGGATTAAAGAACATATTTGAAATGAACTATGTATTGGTTGGAATAAGCTATAATACTATAATACTAACAAAAAAGTGAGAAGAATAAAAGAAATAAAACATCTATCTCTAGCTCAAACCCAGCTGTTCACACGAGCGGGTTTATTCCATCATAGCTACATTGGGAGAAGTTAGGATTAGGTAGATAAGTAACACCAGTTGAGCTTCACTACTTTATCCATTGCGTAATAATAATTGGGTTGATAAAATATCAAAAGTCACATTTATAAGTATAATTTTATATTTAATTTATATCTATTATTATAATACAAATTCATGTATATAAAATGTTTATGTAGAACAATTGTATCAATCTTAAAAGTGCAAAAGGATAAAGTTCAATTTCTCACAAACTATTATTACCGAAACAATTATTATAAGAAATAAATATTTGGATGAAAGCTACTAAAGGAAAAAAGGGCTAACAGAATGGTATATGCTCTTAGAAGTATGTCACATTTAATACAATGAGATCCAATTTCTGGATTTAAATATAATATACTAAGGTCAATACTAAAAATTATTCAAGTATTTGAGAAATTGGATCTCTAAGATGAACATTATATTTAAATGTTACAAATGCATTGCACTCTCTTAACTAGCAATCCCAAGGAAATAAAATAACAATTTCATCTTTGCAAGGCCAAATTGATACTTATAAGAAGTTATTTTGACCTTAATAGATATGGCCAAGATAACCAATATAATAATGATGATAATAATAATTTATTTCTTTTTAAATAATTTATATTAAATTTAGTTATTTAATTTTTATTAACAAGACCTTTCATTTTCACTGTTTGATAGACATGACCATAGTAGCTGGAATCTATAATCCGAGCAAAGGTCTAATGTATGTCAAAATAAGTTTGAATTAATTAATTTTCAATATTATATTATATTATATTTATTTTATATTATATCCTCTCATGCTAAGCATTACAACCATCTTCATCCATCGTCATCTCATCTTTATCTTGCTTCTCTGTTACATTCTCAATCTCTATTTCTCTTTCTTAGACTTGTATTTTTTTTTTAATTTCTTAATGCTCATTTATATTCATTTTATTTAATTATTTTGATTTTATATTTAAAATAATTTTTATTTTTTCAAAATTTTGTTAACTCTTAAATTATGCAATTTTTTTTTATTTATATGTCTCAACAAGAAACATTATCAAGAAGGGGTTGATCACAACTTTAAAATAATCCTCATCCAATGCATGAAGAGAATCAAGCTCCAATTCAAGGAACAATTCAAAAATAATTTATTGAATCAAATGGTGATGGGTTACTATTTAATTTTATATATTGTTTAAATTTGTTATAATTTTTAATTATTTATAAATTTAATTTATATGTATTTATTTTATGTAGATTTAGACCACATAATGATCAAGTTTGTTCCTATATAGTAAATATTTTTAAAAGTAAATATAAAGGGATTTGGAATAGTTTAGAGAGATGTTTCTACAAAATACCAACATTTATAATTTTTAGAATTTCAAGTGATTCTTTTAATTATTTATTGAATTATCATAATATTGTATTTTTATTTTATTAATAATTGAAAATTATATTATAGAAATATTACTATTTTACTTCCTAAGATCCCAATTGAACTTATTTAAATTGGAAGAAAAAAAAACAATTACTTGTTTAAGAGATCTAGTTAGTGATACTTAACATCAGGAAAGGAACTTAAATGGATATGAGAATCTATTTAGGATCAACTAATTAAAAAGTGGGCCACTAAATAATTTCAATCAAGGAGTGCACAAATGAAAAAAATAAAATAAAATAAAGTGTCCATCTTTGAGTATGATTCATCTCAACATACATGAGGTTCTATTTAAATGTTTAAGCATGTAAGGAGATTGGTAACTAATTTTATTTTTCTAATTCTTACTTATTTTAAATATATATTTAACCAATAAAATTATATTTTAAAGGCACAAGACTTAGGAAGAGACCTAACATATTCTAAGAGTTTTCTTAAGACTCATAAATCATCTAATATTTGAATGGATAAAAAATATGAAATTATATATGTAAGTGTTTTTTATATTTAATTTATTTATGTTATTATAATTTTATAATTTCAACTTCTTTTTTTCACTTCTCGAATAAGTATTAAGAAGAAAAAAAATGTGGTAGAAAGTATAGGAGAAAATATATCAACATTGGAGTTATGAATGAAGACATTAAGGGGAGAAAAAAAGGGTTTCATTTATGGCTCAGGAAATATATCACATAATATATTTGGATATTCTTAGCCTCAAACCCTAGCATATAATGACTTTGAATATATACAAGAAATGATAAGAAAAGAACATTTGGCTCTTACATCACAGACTCGTAATGTTAAGCTTGATGAACAAAGAAGACAAATTGAATCCCTTACACAAGAATTAAATCCTTTTTCAAACAACACCAAAATTAAGATAAAGCTAATCCAAGTTCTATATATAAGCCAGATATATCTCATATTAACAAAGATAGTGATGAAGAGGAGGAGGAGGAAGAGAAATGGTGAAAAAAAATAAAGATTGTTTGTTAATTTTATTTTTATGTAATTTAATTTATGATAGTAAAAGATGAAAATTTTAAAATGGCTTAGTAAGAACTTAAAATTTAGTGAAAGAATGAAATTAAAAAAAAGTGAAAGGGATAAAAGAATAAAAGGATAGGAGTGAAATGAAAATGAGATTATATTTATTTTACTTACCAAATCACTAAATTTTTTTCATCCTTTGTTTTATAAATTTCTTCTCGTCCATTTTATCCCATCATCTTTTCTGGTCATTTTTTATCCTTTTTTCTTTCATTTCATTTGTTACATATTTTCTACTGCTTCTCTTTGCTTTAGGTGTGATGACCCTAACCCCCAATCTCGATAATTAAGGTTAAACATACAATTAATCCTCATTAATTATGAAAATATAGAAAAATTTAAACCCTAATATGATTAGAGTCATCAATCGTTCAATTACATACTCCTATGTTCATAAGGGAATAAAACATCTATTAATAGGCCTTGGATTCTATTACTCATTAGTTATGACTCACCCTAGTGACTCTAGATCATCCTTTTATGATTAATCCATGGAAATCTAGGCTTTTCTAGTTAATATAACTGTTTTAGCATGTTAGCCGCGGCCAATTCCCTTCTGGTTTTACCCCTTTTTCATCACCGCGGCGAGTTGGACCTTCGCCGCGGCCAACCTACATGGCGCCGCGGCGAAGAAGCCTCCTGGAACTTCCTCGCTCGCCTATCGATATTGGCCGCGGCCAATTTCTCCTCACGCCGCGGCCAATTCCTCTCTGAAATGCAAGGGACATTTTCCTTAAACGTTCACCGCGGCTAATTCCCTAATTCGCCGCGGCGAATTCCTCTCTGGATGACTCCCAGTTTCCCCTTTAATATTTCGCCGCGGCGAATTACCCTTTGGACCTCTCCCTGGGCAACTTCGCCACTATTGGCCGCGGCCAACTCCATTTTTAGCCGCGGCTAAAGTTCCTCTGATCCTACAACTCTAAAATTCTTGGCTCCCACTCTCCTTTCTCCCTCCAATCTCATCCTAGGGCCCCTCTACCTCAATTGTAGGACTCAAATGTCCTTTATTAGCCTGATTTTAACAAGTTATTCTACCCATACTAACTCGTGAATCAAGGGTCCCTTGCTTTCCTCTAATTACCCTATATCAGCAAATCCATTCATCAGCAATTTGTAAAATAACAATGACTCGAGTTCATACTCTATCAACAACTATCACTTGGCACCCAACCAATTGAGATTCATAGTAGTAATTCCAGATTTCATTTCTAATAACAAGATGCATCAGAGTTCATCAAAGCTCATAACAGATATCGTAAGTTCATACGTCAAATACCAATTTAAAGTAAGGCCTAATCCTCAATGGATACACATTATATCATCAAAATTACAGACTCCTACACTTGGCAATGCAGATACATGGTGCTATACAAGACTCAACAAAATTAGCATCTATCCTAATACACTTAGACCAAGTGCAGCTCCCCCACATTAGGCCTCAGCTCATGGATGTTCATCCACTTGCTTACCCTTATCTTTACCCGAAGAACCTTCACCTGAAATGTTAATCCCATAACACGGGGTGAGATATAAATCTCAATAACCATGGCAATTCCACCATATGATCCAGTTTAATATACATATATGCATGAATCAAAATCATCATTCAGAATCATATCAGTCATTTCAGCAAATGAATTAATCAGGCTATCATGATTACTATCCCATACTAGCAATCATATAATCACATGTTAAAGGCCATTAACATTGGGAGAGGCCCGTCCACGGCACCTACTCCCCATTGAGCACAACTAGGGCTCAGTGCATCTGGGGTTGATCATACCCGGTGCCCGATCGCGGCACATGCACGGGTGGCAGCCCCACCACAGCTCCACCATGGACTCACAAGGTCCAACCATCATACAACAGATAGCCAATCATTTCATTCAACAATTTCAAACCATTCAAATACAGCAGATATGAAATTAAACAGATACATGCATGGAATTAATATAAACCCTGGTTACCTCACTTGCAGATAATTGCAACAGCCACCAAAAATTCCAAATTCGGATTCAAGTATCTCCCACCAGAAATCTCAATGTTTCCCCCAAAATCCTAAGCAAATTCGTACAAAATTAATACCCATAATATAAATCAGCTTTGGGGGTCTCAACCCAACAAGGAAAGCATTAAAATGGAGGGTTTAAAGTCACCTAACACCAGCCCTAACCCCAACATACGAATTTCACCAAGAAAATCCCCAAACACTCACATTTCAGATTTTGGGTAAGATGAAAATCCTCCAAATGAAAATCTAATCCGACCAAATTAAAGGAAAAGATGAGGGGATTAAGTTGTATAACTATTACCTTGACCAAATCTTACTCCAAATGTGAGAAAATGTGGAATTAAGTGAAGAACCCTAGCCTCTCCTCCTCACCTCCGAATTTCTCTTTGTGGTTCAGCAAAAATGAGGGTTGGCTGAAGTATTAGGGTTTTAGATGGGTTTTAGTTGGGTCATGGGTTGGGTCATGGGTTGGTCCAAGTCCAAACCCAATTGGGTTTCAGATTTTTTGCTTATTGGGCTAGTTTTAGAGTATTGGGCTGCAGGATTTTCTTTGGGCCAGTTTTATACATTAGATGGTTGAAGTTTAATGGGACTTGGGCCAAATTTGAAGGGCTCAAGGGCTTGGGTCTGCACAAGGGTAATTGGGCCACTTAATTGAGCCTACACAAGATAAATCTTGGGCCTCTATCTCATTAAATTAATTTGGGTCTACCTCTAGTTCATTGGGCCTCCATTAGCCTCTTATCATGATTTAATTAATTTGGGCCTAGAGGTAATTCTCTATCCTAAATAAATCCTTAACCCATATTAATAATTTATCTATTTGAAATCCCTATTTCCTTAACTAGCCCAATCATGCTCTATTAATTATCCTTGATTAATCTTAATCTATGATTAACACCTTAATTAATTTCGGGGTGTTACATTAGGTTTCCTTCTTCATTCTCTTCTTTCTCATATATTATTTCTCTTACATTATTTTATGTTTTAGGTTTTCCTTCTTCATTTTCTTTGTTACTGTTTTATTTAATTTTTCTTGTTACAAATTAGAATTAATTCTTATTACTATTGTATTTTGCTTTTTTTTTTTTGTAATCTTTGTATGTAATATCTATTTTGTATATGATATACATAATTCTTTGAATCTTTGGGTTTTTTTTTTCATGTGGTTCATTCATTTTTTCTTATCTTGTTTCAAATTTTTTATTATTAATTTTTTTATATGAAAAAATGAATGAAGAAGGAATTACTTTTTTTTTCATCTCGAAGAAGGAATCGAACATGAAGAGAGAATATGAGGAGGAAGTAAACCAACGAACATTAGAAGGAGTAAATTGTTTATCACATACAAAGAAAACCTAGAAAGAAATAGGAAAAAGGAAGATGAAGAACAATGAGAAACTAAAACAGAAGATAAAAAAAGATGAAGAGTACCAAATAAAGAAGGATAATAATAATAATAATAATAATAATAATAATAATAATAATAATAATAATAATAATAGTAGTAGTAGTAGTAGTAGTAGTAGTAGTAGTAGGATAAATTTAAATAAATATTACATAAATTATTAATTATATTTATTATTATATTGAGAAAATAGTTTAAAAATGATTCTGCTCGATAAATTGTTGGTTGAACACAACAATCTATCAAAACCTTTTTTTTAATTTAATTTTTTAAATAACAAAATAAATATTTAAGTTAATTTTTTAAATAATTAAAGAAATATTTTTTACTTTTTTACTTTTTTATTTTATGTTTTAAAATTATTTACTTATCATTTATATTGATTTATATTAATATTATTGATTTATTAATATTTATCAATTTAATTTTCTATTGATATTATTAGTTACTTATTTATTATATGTTAAATATAATTTTATTTTTCAAAATAAAAAAGCTACCATTGATGTGAAGGGAGAGAGAGAAAAAATTTACTTTGTTCTAATTAAATTATGGTCATAATAAAATACTAATTGTTAAAAAAATAAATAGATTGTTTGACTAAATTTTCATTCAAAAATCAAGCATTTTCAACTCAAAATTTACATTTATCAACTAAATGTTTAGTCAATAAAGTTAGTTTTTGTTCTAGCGGACCTAATTAAGGTTTGATTACAATTACATAAAAACAAAAATAAACTGTTGATCCAACTGACAAAATAAGGAAACAAATAAAGTCATTAAAGCTTATGAATAATCACATGTTAAATGTAATTTACAATAAATAATTACATATTAAATATAAGTTCAAACACTCCCCCCTTAAGTTAGATGCAACTTAGAGCTAACATTATTGTCTTCTTTCCTAGTACATTTAATTTGGTTTTTGACCTTTTATCTTCATTCCCTCATTTTGTAGTAAAGGTTTTGATTTTGGATATCCTCTGATTAGCCTTTTCATGAGGTAAATATTGGTTTTTACTAACCATTAACATACGATTTTATGATTTTTTTACAGTAGCCACCAACATATGGTGTTTAACTCTAATCAATAACATATTTTGTCATTCAAACCTTGTAAACTTTGATACTATGAAGGAATTCAAAGATCAATGTTTCTTATTTTCGTATTATTCAAGTTTGAACAGAGTTATAATATATAAAGAGGGATAAACAATTTCACACCCTCCAAGTAATAATAACAACAAGAACAAAGCATTTTCCTATTAAATGGGGTCAATTACATAGATCAATCGACACCCTCCAAGTAAGGAAAAATAAATAAATAAAGTATGATAAAAGATAAAATTAAGGTTTGAGTACAGTCATATAAAGAAAAAGGAAATAAAAGGTTGACCTTACCAATAAAATAAGGAACCAAATAAAGGCATTAAAGTTTGAGAATAATCACATCTTAAACATGATTTGCAGCAAATAATCACATATTAAACATGATTTCCAACACAATTGGATTTTTTTTTTTTGCTTTATATTATATTCTAACTATCATGCATAATGTAATTATAGATTTCAATAGTTATTTATTAATAGAGGTAACACTACAAGAAGCCATGGTTCTTCTCGTGGAATTTATGTAGTGAGAACTTCTTATAGAATTTCTTGTAGATTTTGTCACAATTTATAAGTTTCTTACCATTTTCATGGAAAATTATTGTAGTTTTTTTCCTTTTATGAGAACTTTTCAAGAAAATTATGAGAGAGATATAACAAAAGTGCTATGATATGGTAGGAATAAGGCACCAACAATTCTCACAGAATTTTTTTGTAAGAAAAAAATCTTTAAAATAAATTTTTTAATTTCTATGAAAAAATACCATAAGAATTATGGAAAAATAAGTCTTGAAATTCTTTTTACTATTCTCAAGGTAAATTACCATAAAAATTAAAAAAATTACAAATTCCTTTTAAAATTTTTTATTCTCACTATTGTTTACTATGAGAATAGCAAAAAATTGTTTTCACAAATTTGAAGAGGAAAAATGTGTTTTAATTTCATGGTAATATATTGTGAAGATAAAAAAATTGTAAATTGTTTTAATTTACATGGGAAAAATTCAATGAGAATTAAAAAAGTTACAAATTTTGTTTTATTCTAACAAAACAATCCATGAGAATGGTGAAAAAAATATAAAAAAAATTGAAAAGTGGAATGTTAAGTGAAATTTTTTAGGTTCTCACAAAAATTCCTTGTGAGAATTTCAAAAGTTTTTGTAAAAGTTAAAAGGGGAAATATATTTTAATTCTCACAGAATGTTTTCATGAGAAAAAAAAAATTGCAATTCCAGAAGAATGGAGATAAAAAAAAATTGAAAAGCAAAATTTCAAGTGAAATGTCACACTAAAAATGCAAATTCGCTTCCTTAACATTGACTACTTCACTCTTAATCATCCATCCTAGTCCAGTGAAACCCTAACATTCCTCCACCTCCCGTTCTCTCACCTTTCTTCTCCTTATCCTTCCTTCTCTATCATCAAACACAACCTCTACTTCAATTCTCCCCTTAGCCGATTGATTCTATTCTCTTTGAGTTCCTCTCTAATATACTCCCTTACAGCATTGATGTTCACTTTTAAGCTTTTTATTCTTCCCTTTTCTCTTTCTCGCCATTTCTTCTTCTTGCTCTTAGATATGTGGATTGAGATACATGGTTTTACTTATGATCAATTATGGGAAGTGATACAAAATTGTTAAGGAGATGAAGTCTAATTCTAGACCACTTTTTTTTCTTTTATCATTTGATTTCAAAAACCCTAAATCCCAAATCTCGCTTCATTCATCTATTTCTGAGACATTTCTCTTCTTAAATCTTGGTGACCAAATTACCCTCATTATCCATTGGATTATTAAGTCACAAAGAACCTTTCTATTCCATCTTCTTCCTCTTTGTAACTAAGAATAAGAGAAAGAGAGAGAGAGTGAAATTCCTTCATGGGAGCTTGCATGGTGAGGATTTTTTCAACTTTTAGCTAGAGTTTCTCTTATAAAGTGTAATATTCTCATCTTGCTATTCCTCTTGATCTCTGACGGGCTTGTCGTGCAACCCTCAAAATAAAACTAGGTTGATCTAAAAATATAGCAAGTGGCACAACCTAGGTCATCTCCCTTGGAATTGGAATTCAATGTTCAATTAGGTTCTCTAAGTGTTCTAAGATCCTAGAACTATCTAGTTTGGGGGTTTTTGAATGAATTAAACTATCCTAAACTGAATTGAAACAAATTTCCTAATGTCTACCTAATTATGTGAATTGTGAATGATAATGGGCTTGTGACTAGCTTAGGAATCGTCTCTTGGTATCCACTATCCTTATCCTATTCCAATTGTGATTAATTATGGCCTAAGGACTCCTAATTATGTTCATTAGCAAATGATCTTGAATAACCATTCAAGATTCAAGAGATTAATAATCTAATGTTGAATTGAGACCTCAATCCCGCATTAAACCGTTAACTCTTGTCTTTAAGATCAATGAACATCCAATTTGATTGATTAACTAATTAATTATCTTATGATTCATCATCCAAAAATGTTTAATTAACCAACTAAACACCAAGGAATTCTCAAATAGACATTTAAGCACATAACCTTACTCATGTATTTCATCGAACACCTTCGTGGCATACATGAGAGATTAAAGAGAATAATAAAAATCAGATTCAAATCCAACCAATTAATCAACAAAAAAGGTTCCCTAATCAGTGTCTAACCAGCCACTAATTAATTACACAAATTCCTAATCAAACATAACTCAACCGAGATTATACAGAAAAAGAAAGAGTGTAGGAAAAATAAGAAAATCTTAGCCAGAATTCTTCTTCTTCCCCAAGGATTCAAGCTTCTACTCAAGAGCTTCCTCCCTTGCTAGCCTCAAGATGAATGAATTAGATCTTCATTCGGTGGATGGATGATGGAGTATGGAATGGAGAGATGGATGAATGGATGGAGGCGTAAGTGTGTATGGAGGCGTAGGGGATGGAGAGAATGGAGGAAGGGGATGAATGACGGCCTCCTCAGGCGTGGATGAATGATGGATAGGGCTTGAGGATTAATAAGGCGTAGGGATGATGCATGTTCAATGGGCTGGGCTGAATGACGTATTGGAATTTTATGGAATGAGTCAATGAATGGCGTGATCCCCTTCTCACGTGAATCCTTTAATGACTTCACGTGCTCTCCCTTTGTGCCAAGTCTGATCCTTCTCAAACTAGACTTGCACCGTGGCTTTCTTCTTCAGTTCTTCATTCTGGACGCTGGATGGTTCTCATTGAAACTGCCCTCTTTCACGTGCACACTTAATGATTCACGTGCTTGCTTCAGCCTTCACTCTGGACGCTGAAACCACGTTACTTTCTTCGTCCATGCAAGCTTTCTTCCTTCATTTAAATCTCCACGTGCAGTTCTGCATTCGTTTTCTACTGCAGCGTTCTCCAACTCTGTTTCTACTGGAGTTTGTGATATTCACGTTGCTTTTCTTTCTCATTTATTCTGCTGCTGTTCCTAGCTTTAATCCCATCATTTTTCCACGTTGAAACTATTCTCATGCAGCTGCTGTTTTGTTCCAGCAGCTTTTCCACGTTGAAACTGTTCTCATGCAGCTGCTGTTTTGTTCCAGCAGCTTTTCCACGAGTTTCCTCGTCTGCACAAAACCGTGGCTTGTTCTATTCGTTTCTCAGCTCCTTTTCTCACGCTTAAAACCCAGTTCATGCGTGTTGCTTCCATTAACTCGAGCTCATGGCTTTCCCTTGTTTCTGCTAAAAAAAAATTCCAGCCTTCGTGTTACTTTCATCCATGCTCTGTTTCTGCTGGTGTAACTTGCATGTGTATTCTTTTTCAGCTCTAAGCCCCTCGTGCTGTTTGCTTGTTTCTACTGCAGCCACATTAGCAATCACGTCACTTTCTCTCCTTTACCCATAGCTTTCCACGTTCTCTAGCTTCTGTTTACAGACCACGAGCTGCTCTTCCTCTGTTTCTGCATGTGGCTTCTTCTCTATTCTGCAGCTTTTACGTGGTTCTGCATGTATGTTTATTTCTTCTCCAACTCGTGGCTTCTTCTCTATTCTGCAGCTCATTCCAAACTTCAACTCGTTGCTTCCTTCATTTAACACAGCCCTCGAGTTCTCTTTTGATGCTTTTCAACGTGGAGTGTGATGAGAGCTGCCCATGTGTGTCTTCCTTTCCAGCCCTGTAGCTTCTGCCCAGACTTCTTCAATCTCTAGCTCAAAAAGCTTCTTCTTTTCCTTTAATCAAATGCTCATTCAAGCTACTTGCACATCAGAAATTCTGCATAAAAGAATGAAGAATATTTAGTAGAATTATCTGCAAAATTCATTTAAAATGATTTATGCATTTAAAATCAATTATTTTGCCAATTAATTCATAAAGTACAGAGAATGGCTACTACAACGAAATTCTATCTAATTAAACCATTAAAGCCATATTTGATTATTAAAATGACTAAGTTAGGAGGATGAAAATAGATAAAATATGTATTTATCAATCTCTTTGGCTAAGTATTTGGTGAAGGTTAATGATTGTGGAAGTATAACAACCGGGAAAAGGGAAAAGGAAAAGAAAGAAGAAAGCTGAAAATTTTTGAAATTCAGAAATTTTTCCAAGTCTTCTCGCAATAGCGAGAAATGGCCTAGCTATAGCGAGAGTAGCTGTTCGCTATAGCGAAAGTGCTTCTAGCTATAGCGAGTGTGGGCATTCCATACAAAAACCAGGGGGCTGCTCGCCGTAGTGTGCGCCATAGCGAAAGTGGGGGTCTGGAACTAATACAAGCTCGCCATAGCAAAGATTAAACCTCACCATAGCGAAGGGAACTAATACGTGCTTGCCGTAGCGAAAGTTAAACCTCGCCATAGCGAAGGTAGCTGATACGAGCTCGCCGTAGCGAAGGTTAATTTTTGCCATAATGAGGGTCAGTCCGAAAAAGAGTAAAAAGTGAGAATTTGACTTCTTTACATGACCCAATTCAGTCTTTCTCTCTTATTTGCCCTAGACTTCGACCCAAGGAGAGAAAAGAGGCGTGGAGAGTGAGAAAGACCAAGAGAAGGAGGAAGAGCAAAGAAAAGGTAAGCAAGTTTCTCTCATTTCTTCTTAGAATCTTGATCTCCTCTCTTTGCCCTCTCTTTCTATGGTTTTGCTTAAGAGATTAGTTGGATTTTAAGCATGGGTCAGAAGAGGGAAAGTGGAAAACACCCTTGAACCTCTTTGTTTTCCTTGAGAATGTTATTTCCACTACCATGAGAACTTGAGAGAGAGGAAGAATTGGTGACATTCTAGAGAGAGAGAGAGAACCCCTAGGTTCTTATATGTTAGCAAGGTTTGCTCTGA
Organism: Erythrophleum fordii; assembly: GCA_032878935.1. Taxonomy (NCBI): domain Eukaryota; kingdom Viridiplantae; phylum Streptophyta; class Magnoliopsida; order Fabales; family Fabaceae; genus Erythrophleum; species Erythrophleum fordii. Next base: position 19,197,104 of record JAVQMF010000038.1, read on the forward strand.
AGAACTCCTAAGAGTTGTTGAGTTATGAGAGAGTAATTTATGCTCTTTGATGTGTCTAGGCTCAAGTGAAGCACCTCCATCAAGGTGTGAGTGTGAAACTAAGAAGGGAGAAGAGGAATTGAAAGGAAAAGCTTGTGTTGGCTCATAAGGTAGCTCTCCTTCTACTCTTTCTTGTTGCATTCTTGGATGTAATAGTCATTGTATGTTTATCTATATGCTTGTTGTGTGAGATATGCCATATGTTATTGCCATGATGCATTGTTACCAATGTGCTTGTGTGATGGATTGTGAGAATTACTCGGGTGATGTAGTGCTGAAAGTCCCTTGAGATGGGTGAGGTAAAGCCGAAAGTCCCTTGAGATGGGTGAGACAAGGCCAAAAGTCTCATAACCGAGTGAGGCCAAGTCAAAAATCCCTAAACTCAGGTGAGGCCATCCAAAAGTCCCTAAACTCGGGTGAGGCTAGACCAAAAGTCCCTAGGGCTTACTTGTGGCATTGTTGTGATTTTCATGGCATGTACAACATGTATTGTGTGATTGTGAATGGTTGGATGCCAAATTACATGCTTTGACTTGTTATATGCCTTGATTGCTTCCTTGAATGAGTGCATGAGCTACTGAGATTCCATGAATCTCACCCCTTCCCCCTCCCATCTTAATATGCTAGGTGGAGCTCAAGGAGATTCAAGTGCACACCAAAGAGCCTAGGAACATGTTTAGCTAGATGATAGCTTTATTTTGGTCTTTTGATGTAAAGTGGTGCCAAAATGAATATGCACCCACTATTTTTTAGATGTAAATGTTGAAACAAGTGTAAATGTATGGATATATGATGTACAAACTATGTAGAGAGCCAAATTAATGAAAATGTGGGTTTTGCCCCTTTTGTTGAATGTATGTGATAGTGTATTTTGGCCCGTAGTATAGTGAGTTTGAGATGTATGATGATTTGGACCACTTAGACATGTTATATATACTATTTTCATGCTTTAAAACTTGTCAATGAGGAGTGTGAATGTGTGAGAGGCTATTTGGACCCATTTTAGACCTTTTGGGTGCCAAAACCGCTAAATCTGTGAGCTACGTCAAAGTATGACCAGACGACCTCTTCTTGTTATGAAATTTGGCATGCCTCTAGAGTTTGTAGAAAGCTTCTTGGGAAGCTAAAGTGGGTAATATTTGGAGGTCTAGGGAATATTTAGTGAATTGTTGAAATTGGGAAAATTTGATGGTTTGGTCATGGTACTATTTCATTAGTCCAAAACGAAATCCATGTCATTCATAGACCAAACGATGACCAAATGTCATGAAATTTTATAGACATAAACTATAAAACCACAGTGACCTATAACAACTAGAATCACCTAAATTGGAGGTCTGTAGAGAGAGAACGAACCTTCTGAAGTTCTATATCAGCATCAGGGAAGCCATCCGACCTTTATTACTGTTCCATCAGTTTTTGAGGTCTAAGGGCTACTAAACTGATCTGGACTTATTTTTCTCCTCTAGTAGACATCTGTAGCTTTCCAAATTGGTATAGTTTGCCTAGGTTGGATTTTCGTGGATTTAGTTCTGAATTTTCAAAATTCATGACAGTAAGTTGTGCTAGAAACAGAGACAGCTGGACCTCTATCTCATTTTCGATGTCAAACATGGTCCAAACGCTGAGATTATGGTTGGGAATTATTTTTAGTGTAAAGATAACACTTAGAGATTTCAAGAAAGCTATGGTTTTCTAGATTCCCATTTTTCTCTAATTAGTTATGATTTTCCAAAGTTAGAGCCAAAATTCTGACTTTTGGGTCCGTTTAAGAAATTGCATTTTTCTGGTTTTTAGCTCCATACCTGTAGGTTATGGCTTGTTTTATGCTATGTATGAGTTATATAAATGGAGTGTGAGTAGAGAATGTGAATGATGGGTTCACAAGACCCACGAGGCAGAAGATGAGTGTTTGAAACCCCGTTTTATAGTATGACAATACCACGGATTGGTACTGGTTCTTTGGAAATCATATGGAACCGAGCCCAGAGAGAGGCTAGATAGAGTTAGTACATTATGGTGTTACATTTTTGGTATCAGAGCCTGGTTCAGGCACTTTTGCTCAATGTTAGGCTCTTGAATGATGTGATTTGCTTGTATTTGGTATGAATGGCCATGGAAGTGGTAGCATCCTTATGCATATGTGCTTGTGATATCATGGTGAACTGAGGGTTGCTACTTCTTTTTAGACATGGTTGAGACTAGACAGGGCAAGGGTAGAGGCAGACTGCCCAGGGCTCAGAGAGCTGAGCCAAAGGTTCTTGTTGGGCCTGAGGATCCTCTGCGGGCCATCATGGAGAGGCTTGACCGGTATGAGGCCATGATGGGCCAGCATCAAGAGATGGTGGAATAACAGAGGTATATTGCCCAGCAATAGCATGATATGATCATGCATTTACAAGATACCCTAGCCAGGCAAGAAGAAGCCAGGAGAGATGCCCCTGTACCTCAACCATCCAGATCTAGTATTCCACCTACACCTCCCCAGGAGCCTGCTGCTCCTTAGACCCAAACGCCTATCCAGAAAGTGTTAAAGCAGTTTAGACAGAATAATCCACCCTCGTTTGACGGGAAGTTGGATGCGGATAAGGCGGAGGCTTGGGTTATACAGCTAAAGAAAATATTCTCGGTGATGGATTGTACCACCGAGCAGAAAGCTCAGCTAGCCACTTTCATGTTAAAAAAGGAAGCTGATAGATGGTGGTGTAGCACGAAACCCTTGATGGAGACCAAGAATATACAAATAACTTGGGAAAGCTTCTTGGTCAAATTTTATGAGAAATATGTCCCTAGTTCGGTGAGGAAAAAGAAAGAGATGAAATTTATAGGCTTGAGACAGACGGATGAGATGACTGTGGACCAATATGTGGCCAAGTTTTTTGAGTTGTCTCGGTATTCCTCTTACCTCCAGAGGTATGATGATGAACCCTAGAGATGTGAGCAGTTTGAGACTAGGTTGAAGCCCTTGATTAGCGACAGAGTCACCCTACAGCTGATCAGGAAGTTCAATACCCTTGTGGAGGTCAGCAGGGTGATTGAGACTAACTTGCAAGCTATCATGCCTGCTGCGACTATGGTTAGTTAGAAGAAGGTACCAAATTTGAAAAAGCCGAAACCAGAAGAGGGTTCTAGTTTGACACCTAGCACCAAGAGGAGAGGCAAGGGGCCATGGAATAGAAGGCCACAGCAAGGTATGCCACCTCCTCGGGGCCAGTCATCCTTCCAGCAGTCTTCGGTGACATGTTTCAAGTGTGGGAAGCTGGAGCACATTGCTAGACACTGTCCTCAGATGGATACAGCGCCTCTTCCTAGGCCACAGACTCAGGGCCGAGTGTTCGCCCTCACTCAGCAGGAAGCCAGTGCGTCCCCCAGTTTGATCCGAGGTACGCTGATAGTGAATGGCTTTCCTGTAGTTGCTATGTTTGATTCGGGTGCTAGTCACTCGTATATATCCTATGATTGTGTGAGGCAATTGGGTCTGGTCATTAGTGTCTTGCCATTTGACTTGTCTGTCACTACACCCACTGGAGGCCACGTGGTTACTTTCCATACCTGCTTAAATGTCACTGTTCAATTTAACCATTGTCATACCACTATTGACTTGGTTTGTATGCCCTTCCATGATATTGATTTGGTTATTGGTATGAACTGGTCAGCTGCAAATAATGCAATACTTGATTCTGAACATCGAACCATTTCCCTACCTGCTTATGGGACCATACCTAGGGTAGGAGCTGAGTTATCCTTTATGACTACTACCCAGGCTAAGAGATATTTAGAATGTGGATGTCAAGGGTTTCTAGTCTTTTTCTCTATTCAGGCTGAGGTAGAAGAAGGGATAGAGGAGATCCCAGTTGTCAGGGAATTCCCAGAAATTTTTCCTAAAGAGTTTGACTTTAGTGGCCTACCCCCTGAGAGAGAATTAGAGTTCCTTATAGACATAGTGCCTGGGGCTGGACCGGTGTCCAAAGCTCCTTACAGGATGGCTCTCGCCGAGCTTGCTGAGTTGAAAGAGCATATAGAGGAATTGTTAGAGAAAGGGTTTATCTGCCCTAGTGTTTCACCTTGGGGAGCTCCGGTGTTATTTGTGAAAAAGAATGATGGTAGCTTGCATTTATGTATTGATTACAGAGAGTTGAATAAAGTTACCACCAAGAATAAATATCCTCTCCCTAGAATTGATGATTTGTTAGATCAGTTGGCTAGGGCATCTATGTTTTCCAAGATAGATCTTAGATCTGGGTACCACCAGTTGAGAGTGAGAACTGGAGACGTCTCCAAGATGGCCTTTAGAACGAGATATGGGCACTATGAGTTCCTTGTGATGCCATTCGGGTTGACGAATGCGCCTGTTGTGTTCATGGATTACATGAACAGGGTATTCAGACCATATCTAGATCAGTTTGTGGTGGTCTTCATTGATGATATTTTTGTATACTCTAAATCCTTTGAGGAGCATGAGAGGCATTTGAGATTAGTCCTAGACACTTTAAGAGAGAAAAGGTTATATGCCAAACTTAGTAAATGTGAGTTTTGGCTGACCGAGGTGAGATTCTTAGGTCATGTGATCTCATGAGACAGGGTCGCGGTTGATCCCCATAAAGTTGAGGCTGTGTTACAGTGAGATAGACCTAGAACGATCACCGAGGTTAGGAGTTTCCTAGGTTTGGCAGGGTATTATAGACAGTTTATTCAGGACTTTTCTCGGATGGCCTTACCACTGACAAGGCTAACTAGGAAAGAGACACCTTTTGTGTAGGATGATAGATGTGAGAAGAGTTTCCAGGAGTCGAAACTCTGTCTGACCACTGCCCCTGTACTGATTATCCCTAACACTAGTGAGCCATTTGTGGTTTATTGTGATGCTTCGGGCAAAGGGTTAGGATGTGTGTTGATGCAGCAGGGTCGAGTAGTGACATATGCCTCGAGGCAGTTGAGGCCTCATGAGGAGAATTATCCCACGCATGACCTGGAGTTAGCCACCGTAGTGTTTGCTCTTAAAATTTGGAGACACTATCTGTATGGTGCTACCATAGAGATCTATAGTAACCACAAGAGTCTGAAATACCTATTTGACCAGAAAGAACTCAATATGAGACAAAGCAGATGGATGGAATTCTTGAAAGACTATGATTATGTGTTGAAATATCATCCGGGCAAGGCCAATGTGGTGGCAGATACCCTGAGTAGAAAATCCATCCATGTAGCCCATATGATGATTAGGGAGCAGGAGCTCCTAGAGAAGTTCAGAAACTTGAACCTTTCTTGTCAGGTGGTATCGGGTAAATTGTATCTGAGTGAAACCCGAATTGAGAATATCTTGAGAACCCAGATCTTAGATGCCCAGAGAGAGGATGAATTCCTAAAATAGATTAGGAATGAGATTACCCAAGGTAAGACCTCAGATTTCAAGGTGTCTGAGGATGGTATGATAGTATATTGAGATAGAATCTATGTGCCTAGTCGAATGAGTTGAGAGAAAGCATTTTAGAAAAGGCACATAAGAGTAAGTATACTATCCACCCAGGTGCCACTAAGATGTATCAGGATTTGAAAAGAATTTTCTAGTGGCCAGGGATGAAGAATGATGTGACGGATTATGTGGCTAGATGCCTAGCGTGTCAGAGGGTAAAGATAGAACATCAAAAGTTGGCTGGGTTGTTGCAACCTCTAGATATCCATGAGTGGAAGTGGGATAGTATAGCCATGGACTTTGTTATGGGGTTACCCAGGACATCCTCTGGACACGATGCTATTTGGGTAGTTGTGGATAGACTGACGAAGTCTGCACACTTTTTAGCTATCAGGGCTACTCATACACTGGATAGATTAGCCCAGTTGTACATCAGAGAGATAGTGCGACTTCATGGAGTACCCAGTAGCATAGTTTCGGATAGAGACCCCAAGTTCACATCGAACTTTTGGAGGTCATTGCAGCATGCCTTAGGGACCAGGTTGCGATTTAGTATTGCATATCACCCTCAGACAGATGGTCAGACTGAAAGGACCATCTAGACATTGGAAGACATGTTGAGGGCATGTGTGCTAGAAATGAGAGGTAACTGGGATGCGTATTTACTGTTAGCATAGTTTGTGTATAATAACAGTTATCATTCCAGTATTCAGATGGCCCCTTATGAGGCTTTGTATGGGAGAAAGTGCAGATCCCCTCTGTGTTGGGTTGAGCTAGGTGAGAGGAGTATGATAGGACCTGAGATTGTAGACCAGACTACTAGACAAATAGAATTGATTAGAAAGAGACTCCTCACGGCCCAGAGTAGGCAGAAAAGCTATGCTGATAAGCGAAGGAGGCCGTTAGAGTTTGAGATTGGAGATCATGTGTTCATTCGAGTATCTCCAGTGACGGGAGTAGGTCGGTCAATGAGGGTAAGGAAGCTCAGTCCTAGGTATATTGGTCCATTTGAAATCCTTGAGAAAATTGGACCCATGGCTTACCGAATAGCCTTACCTCCTAACCTAGCCCAAATCCACAGTGTTTTTCATGTCTCCCAGTTGAAAAAGTATTTACCAGACCCCTCACATGTCATAGAATATAAGCATGTGCAATTGCAGGAAGATCTTTCCTATGTAGTGAGACCAGAGAGAATTGTGGATGCTAAGCTGAAACAACTGAGAAGCAAGAACATTCCTTTGGTGAAAGTGATCTGGAGAGGTCTGACATCTGAGGAAGCAACCTAGGAATTGGCAGATGAAATGAGGCAAAAATATCCAGACTTATTCCCTTGAGGTAAGTCTTTAAATTTCGAGGACAAAATTTCTTTTAAGAGGGGTAGAAATGTAACAACCGGGAAAAGGGAAAAGGAAAAGAAAGAAGAAAGCTGAAAATTTTTGAAATTCAGAAATTTTTCTAAGTCTTCTCGTAATTGCGAGAAATGGCCTGGCTATAGCGAGAGTAGCTGTTCGCTATAGTGAAAGTGCTTCTAGCTATAGCGAGTGCGGGCATTCCATACAAAAACCAGGGGCTGCTCGCCGTAGCATACGCCATAGCGAAAGTAGGGGTCTGGAACTAATATGAGCTCGCCATAGCAAAGATTAAACCTCACCATAGCGAAGGGAACTAATACATGCTCGTCGTAGCGAAAGTTAAACTCGCCATAGCGAAGGTAGCTAATACGAGCTCGCCGTAGCGAAGGTTAATTTTTGCCATAATGAGGGTCAGTCCGAAAAAGAGTAAAAAGTGAGAATTTGACTTCTTTACATGAACCAATTCAGTCTTTCTCTCTTATTTGCCTTAGACTTCGACCCAAGGAGAGAAAAGAGGCGTGGAGAGTGAGAGAGACCAAGAGAAGGAGGAAGAGCAAAGGAAAGGTAAGCAAGTTTCTCTCATTTCTTCTTAGAATCTTGATCTCCTCTCTTTGCCCTCTCTTTCTATAGTTTTGCTTGAGAGATTAGTTGGATTTTAAGCATGGGTCAGAAGAGGAAAAGTGGAAAACACCCTTGAACCTCTTGGTTTTCCTTGAGAATGTTGTTTCCACTACCATGAGAACTTGAGAGAGAGGAAGAATTGGTGACATTCTAGAGAGAGAGAGAGAACCCCTAGGTTCTTATATGTTAGCAAGGTTTGCTCTGAAGAACTCCTAAGAGTTGTTGAGTTATGAAAGAGTAATTTATGCTCTTTGATGTGTCTAGGCTCAAGTGAAGCACCTCCATCAAGGTGTGAGTGTGAAACTAAGAAGGGAGAAGAGGAATTGAAAGGAAAAGCTTGTGTTGGCTCATAAGATAGCTCTCTTTCCACTCTTTCTTGTTACATTCTTGGATGTAATAGTCATTGTATGTTTATGTATATGCTTGTTGTGTGAGATATGCCATATGTTATTGCCATGATGCATTGTTACCAATGTGCTTGTGTGATGGATTGTGAGAATTGCTCGGGTGACGTAGTGCCGAAAGTCCCTTGAGATGGGTGAGGTAAAGCCGAAAGTCCTTTGAGATGGGTGAGACAAGGCCAAAAGTCTCATAACCGAGTGAGGCCAAGTCAAAAGTCCCTAAACTCGGGTGAGGCCATCCAAAAGTCCCTAAACTCGGGTGAGGCTAGACCAAAAGTCCCTAGAGCTTACTTGTGGCATTATTGTGATTTTCATTGCATGTACAACATGTATTGTATGATTATGAATGGTTGGATGCCAAATTACATGCTTTGACTTGTTATATGCCTTGATTGCTTCCTTGAATGAGTGCATGAGCTACTGAGATTCCATGAATCTCACCCCTTCCCCCTCCCATCTTAATATGCTAGGTGGAGCTCAAGGAGATTCAAGTGCACACCAAGGAGCCTAGGAACATGTTTAGCTAGATGATAGCTTTATTTTGGTCTTTTGATGTAAAGTGGTGCCAAAATGAATATGCATCCACTATTTTTGAGATATAAATGTTGAAATAAGTGTAAATGTATGGATATATGATGTACAAACTATGTAGAGAGCCAAATTAATGAAAATGTGGGTTTTGCCCCTTTTATTGAATGTATGTGATAGTGTATTTTGGCCCGTAGCATAATGAGTTTGAGATGTATGATGATTTGGACCACTTAGACATGTTATATATATATTATTTTCATGCTTTGAAACTTGTCAATGAGGAGTGTGAATGTGTGAGAGGCCATTTGGACCCATTTTAGACCTTTTGGGTGCCAAAACCGCTAAATCTGTAAGCTACGTCAAAGTATGACCAGACGACCTCTTCTTGTTATGAAATTTGGCATGCCTCTAGAGTTTATAGAAAGCTTCTTGGGAAGCTAAAATGGGTAATATTTGGAGGTCTAGGGAATATTGAGCGAATTGTTGAAATTGGAAAAATTTGATGGTTTGGTCATGGTACTGTTTCATTAGTCCGAAAAGAAATCCATGTCATTCATAGACCAAACGGTGACCAAATGTCATGAAATTTTATAGACATAAACTATAAAACCACAGTGACCTATAGAATCACCTAAATCGGAAGTCTGTAGAGAGAGAATGAACCTTCTGAAATTTTGTATCAGCATTAGGGAAGCCATCCAACCTCCATTACTGTTCCATTAGTTTTCGAGGTCTAAGGGCTACTGAATGATCTGGACTTATTTTTTTCCTCTAGTAGACATCTGTAGCTTTCCAAATTGGTATAGTTTTACCAGATTGGATTTTCGTGGATTTAGTTCTGAATTTTTGAAGTTCATGACAGTAAGTTGCGCCGGAAACAGAGACAGCCGGACCTCTGTCTCATTTTCGATGTCAAACATGGTGCAAACGCTGAGATTATGGTTTGGAATTATTTGTAGTGTAAAGATAACACTTAGAGCTTTTCAGAAAGCTTTGGTTTACTAGATTCCTATTTTTCTCTAATTAGTTATGATTTTCCAAAGTTAGAGCCAAAAATATGACTTTTGGGTCCGTTTAAGAAATTGCATTTTTTTGGTTTTTGGCTCCATACCCGTGGCTTATGGCTTGTTTTATGCTATGTATGAGTTGTATAAATGGAGTGTGAGTAGAGAATGTGAATGATGGGTTCACAGGACCCACGGGGCAGAAGATGAGTGTTTGAAACCCCGTTTTATAACATGACAATGCCACGGATTGGTACTGGTTCTTTGGAAATCATATGGAACCAAGCCCAGAGGGAGGCTAGATAGAGTTAGTACATTATGGTGTTACAGGAAGAGGGGGGAAGAAGCTTTTTCTTGTAAATCGGTCTTCAAGTGGTAAGAATTCCATCTATCTAGCTTCTTCTAAACTCAATTAGTGAGGACTTCCCTAATTTATGGTAATCCCTTTTGTTTGGCCAAAAATTGGTGTGTAGGAAAAAAGAAAATTTGAGTTATTGAGCTAATGAATCTAAGAGTTGCAAGAGAGGAATTCTATAAAGGTGAAAAATTTATAATTATAACTCTAAAAGTGGAATTCAATAAGGATTGTAGTTTAATTGGAAGACTTGTGCTAATTGTGTAAGGAAATGATTATAAGAAGGGAATTGCATTGGTTTTGCGAGTCCTAAATTGCTTATGGAAGCATTGAGGAATAAAGAAGTAAAGTAAGTAGGCAAATTCTTACCTTAGTGTCCTAATCTTGAAACTTAACATATAGTGGATTTCTTGGTTAAGTGAATATTTATTCTTTAAATGTGTATGAAGATTCATAATGTCATACCATAATGAGAATGCCTATATTTTGCTTTATAATATGCTTACAACATCAATTTTCTTATTTTCAACACTTTTAACAGCGAAAAATACTAATACTAAAGGCCCAAATTCTTAAATTTAGCTTAAATACACAAGTTCAACTTACAAAATCTCAAAATCCATCCTAAACAGATTTGTTCAACTAGAAACATTATAAAAAGAGGCAAGAAATTTGGATCTCAAGCAAAACATATCAACTACCACAATTTGACAATTTCACATAGATGCATATTTCAGCTATTAACTTCAAAAATTCATATCCTAAACTAGAAAACTCCAATTTGTGCAAATTAGAACTTTATGGAAAGCTTAAGACATAAACTGCATGTTGTGAAAATATCAAATCAAAACAATTTCATTTGGACCATGAAAATCTAATGGAACAGTAACTATATCAGAATTTAAGGCACAATCAAACCTAAAACTTTGAGCATGCATATCTTAAACTGTACAACTCTAATTTTAGTTATCTCAGTGTCACAGAAAGCTTATAATGCCAACTATATATCTACAAAATTTCATGAGCATGATAGTTCATTTGGCCCTTTAAAGACATGAACAATAAGAACTAATGATTTGAATAGTACCCACACAATTTTACATTTTTCAACCAATGTTAAAAAATAATAATAAATTCTACAGAGTCCCAAAAATTATATTCTTTAGCTCTACGAAAAGCTCTAAATGATATCCAAATGCCTCTAAAATTTCATCCAAATTTTTATTCATTTGATCAAATTTTGGTTCAGGAGCAATAAGTGGCTCAAAATGATGCACATATGGGTCCAATTAGTTCAACATGGGCTTTTTCTTGGCATGTGACCATTTGAGTACATCCTAAACATGAAATACAACATATATGACCATTTCATCAAGTCCCAAATGTAACACCAAAATTTCTAGCTCATCTCATAACATTCTTATGCATTACATCATCAAATCCATGAAGAAAGTAGAAAAAGTTTAGTAAAATAATGCATTTAATTACGTTGCATCGTGTATAAAAATTTCATTTAGTGTCACGTGGTCTGTGTGAGCTCATACTATATATTATCATATTTAATTACATCAATAAAACTCTTTTGCATCATAAAATGTGGCCCACAACTCAAGAATCATGAAGGGAACCTCAAAATATACATAATGAAATGCAGCTAGAATTGGCCCCTTTTCTAACCAAATTTTGAAAATTCATAACTAATTCTAAAAAAATCAAAATCATACATTCTCAGTTATTCTAGAAATCTACAGATATCTACTTCACAATAAAAATATGATTAGATCATAACATTTATCATAGAGGATGTTTGACATCCAAAAAAGTCCAGAGGTCAAACTATCTTCTGGAATTGTCACAGATTTTTGTAGCAAATTTTGAAAATATCCAATTAATTTCACAAAAATCCAATCTGTACAAATCATACCAATCTAGAAAGCTATGGATATTAGCTAGAGGGAAAAAAATATTTCCAGATCAGCTCAGGCAGCCTAGACCTCAAAATTTAATAGAATAGTAACTTAAGTGAGGTAAAACTCCTAATACTAGATAGAATGTTCAAAAATTCATATATTCCTCTCTATACTTTCAAATAAGGTGCTTCTAGTTGGCAGAAGTCACTGCGAATGTCTAATTTCTCTGTATAAAATTTTATGGCAATTGGACATCATTTGAGCCCTATGTGACAGAATTCATTTTTAGACCAAATAATAGTGCAACAGACCAAAATCAGAAAAATTGCCGACTTTGAAATTTCATCAAATATTTTGTAGACCTCCAAAATTTATGATCTTTAGTCTCCCAAAAAGCTCTCAACAAGTTCTAATTGCATGCCAAATCTCAGATCAAGAAGAGCTCATTTGGCTAAAAAATGATGTAGGGTTCCATTGTGGTCATTTTTGGCTCCATATAGAGTACCAAAGTTGCCAAATGATTTTCCTATGGTCGTGTTACCTTTTGGGCAAGTCTAAAAGTACATTTAGGACTTGTGTGAGCTGCCGAAATGGTCTCAAACCTCATGCATCTCATTTTGGCCTTTTCATCCACACTTATGCATATTTCCATAAAGCCATTCATGAAACTATAATGCTATAACATACTCAATTTACATTCCATCACTCACATAATACATTCTTTCATTCCTACATCATATAATATCATAATTATATATGTTTCATGTGACGACCCTAATTTCTTATCATCATAATTAAGGTTAAACACGTGATTAATCACTATAGGTCATGAAAATGTGAAAAAATTTAAACCTTAATGTGATTAGAGTCATCAATCATATGATTACATACACTTATGTTCATAAGGGAATTAAGCATCCATTTATAAGCCTTGGATCTATTACTCATCAGTTATAACCCATCCTAATGACTCTAGATCATCCTTTGTGATTAACATATGGAAAACCAAGATTTTCTAGTTAATATAAGTGTTTCAGCATGTTAGCCGCGGCCAATTCTTTTCTATTTTACCCCTTTCTTCATATCGCCGCGGCGAGTTGGACCTTCGCCGCAGCCAACATACATGGCGCCACGGCGAAGAAGCCTCCTAGAACTCCCTCGCTCGCCTCTTGATATTGGTCGCGGCCAATTCCTCCTTCTGCCGCGGCTAATTCCTCTCTGGAATGCCGGGGACATTTTCCTAAAAGGTCACCGCGGCCAATTCCATAATTCGCCACAGTTAATTGCTCTCTGGACGACTCCCAGTTTGACCTCTCATATTTCACCGTGGTGAATTCCTCTCTGGCACTCTCCCTGGGCAACTTCGCCTTTATTGGCCGCGGCTAATTATATTTTAGCCGCGGCAAAGTACCTCCTAGTCCTACACTCCGAAAATTTGGACTTATACTCTCCTCTCTCCCTCCAATCTCACCCTAGGGCCCTTCTACCTTAATTGTGGGGCTTAAATAGCTTTCCTTAGCCTAATTTATCCAACTAATCTATCCTCTATTAATTCAAGATTCAAGGGTCATTTTCTTCCCTCTAATTACCCTATATCAGCAAGTCCATTTATCAGCAATTTGTATCCTCTCTGGCACTCTCCTTGGGCAACGTCACCTCTATTGGCCGCGGCCAACTATATTTTAGCTGCGGCGAAGTACCTCCTGGTCCTACACTCTAAAAATCTGGACTTATACTCTCCTCTCTCCCTCCAATCTCACCTTAGGGCCCCTCTACCTTAATTGTGGAGCTCAAATAGCTTTCCTTAGCCTAATTTATCCGACTAATCTATCCTCTATTAATTCAAGATTCAAGGGTCATTTTCTTCCCTCTAATTACCCTATATCAGCAAGTCTATTTATCAGCAATTTGTAAAATAACAATAACAAGAGTTCATGAACTATCAATAGATATCACTTATGTCAAGATTACATCTCCAATAATAAGCTACATCAAAGTTCAACAAGGCTCATTGTAGATAACACAAATCCATACATCAATTACCAATTTAAAGTAAGGCCTACTCCTCAATAAGTACACATTATATTATCAAAATACAGACTCCTACACTTGGCAAAACAGATACATGATGATGCTATACAAGACTTAACCAAAATTTAGCATCTACCCTATTACACTCAGACCAAGTGTAGCTCCCCCACACTAGGCCTCAGCTCATGGATGTTCATCCACTTGCTTGCCCTTATCCTTACCCGAAGAACCTTCACCTGAAATTGTAATCCCATAAAATGGGGTGAGATATAAATCTCAGTAACCAAGACAATTCCATCATATAATCTAGTTTAATTAACATATATGCATGAATCAAAATCAACATCAGAATCATATCGGTCATCTCAGCAAATGAAATAATTAGGCTATCATGATTACTATCCTATACTAGCAATCATATTTTTAACATGTTAAAGGCCATTAACACTGGGAGAGGCCCGTCCATGGCACTTGCTCCCCATTGAGCACAATTAGGGCTCAGTGCATCTGGGGTTTAATCATAACCCGGTGCTCGATCGAAGCACATGCATGGGTGGTAGTCACACCATAGTTCCACCATGGACTTACAAGGTCCAATCATTATACAATAGATAACCAACCAATTCATTCAGCATTTCAAATCATTCATATACATCAAATATGAAATTAAAATAGATACATGCATGGAATTAATGTAAACCCCGGTTACCTCACTTGTAGACAAATTTGCAACAGCCACCAATGGAGCAGAGTCTCCCTATAATCATAGCATAGATAATTACTACTCTAATTCATCATCAACAGTTACAACAAGTACCCAAGGGATTTAAATGCTATTAACTACCTAAAGAATACTTACCCAGCCACCATAAATCCTAAATTTGGATTAAAGTATTCTCTACCAGAAATCTCAATATTCCACCCAAAATCCTAAGCAAATTCGTACAAAATTAATACCCATAATATAAATCAGCTATGGGGGTCTCAAACCAACAAAGAAAGCATCAAAATGGGAGGTTTAAACTCACCTAATACCAGCCCTAACCCCAACCTAGAATTTCACCAAGAAAATCCCTAAACACCCACATTTCAGATTTTTGGGTATGATGAAATTACTCCAAATGAAAAACTAATTGGACTAAATTAAAGAGAAAGATGAGGGGATTAAGTTGTATAACTATTACCTTGGCTAAATCTTGCTCTAAATGTGAGAAAAGGTGGAATTATGCCAAGAACCCTAGCCTCTCCCTCTCACCTCCGAATTTGCTTTGTGTATTTGTGTTTTGCAAAATGTGGGAGGTGGCTGGTCAGTTTTTAGGATTTTAGTGGAGTTAAGTTAGGTCAAGGGATGGGTCATGGGTTGCTCCAAGTCCAACTCCTAATGGGCTCTAGAGTTTTAGCTTTGTTGGGCCAGTTTTTAAGTGTTGGGCTGCAGGATTTTATTGGGCCAGTTTTATACATTGGGTTGCTGAAATTTAATGAGATTTGGGCCAAGTTGAAAGAGCTCAAGGGTTTGGGTCTACACCTAACTCATTGGGCCTCCATTAGCCTCTCATCATGATCTATTAATTTGGGCCTAGATGAAATTTCTATCCCAATTAATTCTCAAACCCATGTTAACAATTTATCTCTCTAAAATTTTCATTCACTAACTAGCCCAATTATCCTCTATTAATTATTCTTAATTACTCTAAATCCACGATTAACACCTTAATTAATTTTAGGGTGTTACATTTCAAGGGTCATAGACCATTTACAACAATAATATACATCATTATGGCTTTCAAAGGCATAAGTTAGGCATATTGATGTCAATCTTCTTTCTTCAAGGTGGTTGGCTCCTATTGCCATATCCATTTAGTCCACCTAGCATATTAGATCATTGGAGAGGAGGGAATGAGATTCAAAGAATTCCAATAGCTCATCTCCCATTCAATCATACATAATATATGCAAAGCAAGTCTTGAAAATATATGCATGGATATCATAGAAGTCATGAACATTCAAGAAGCAAGCTTAGCATATAAATAATTCATACAAGACATTCAAAAGCTCACTAAGTATTTGGATTGGCCTTACACTTTTCTTCATGGATTTTGGACTTGCCTCACCTATTCTTTAAGGAATTCTTAGACTCAACCATACTCTTGGGAGCCCACTTTGCTTTTAGGAGACTCTTTGCTTTATCTCAACTAATCTTAAGGGTTCTTGGCTCATCCTCACCATGGTTAAGAGTTCTTGGCCTCTCCACACTCAAGCAAAATCAAAGAAATATCATACATTCATTTGAAAACATAATATGTCATCATGATCATGGCATATAAAATCATGCTAGCATACTTTTCATAGCTTGAAAATACACATACACACATTCTAAGATAAGTTAAACACACATCCATGCATGAGAGAAGGTGGAGAAAGCTACCTTGCATACAATTAAACACTTTTCTCTTTGGAATCCAAACCTCCTCTTTCGACCACACACCCACAAAATTATGGATATGGTTGTTCTTAGCCTAGATACAATTTATGAAAGCCAATTAGGTTCATAAAACAAATTCTAAAGCTACACACTTGCTTAGACACTAGGTTGCTCTATAAACCCTATTATGGTCCATAATTGCACCTAATAAAGCAACACCCTTCAAATAATTTCTAAGCTTCATTCTTTCCTTTCAAATATGATTCTTGACTCCTTTTAAGCCTCTTGGAGTTATCACACAATTAAAACAAAGAGCTTAATATCATGTTGCTTCTTTAAGTCATAATATAGAACCTAAAGTACTAAATCACTTTCTATGAGTTCTAAATTTTTTCCAAGGCCTACCCTCATTTTTATTCATCAAATATAACTCAAGAATGGCCTTAGAAAAATTTAAAACTCTCCCTAGCTATAAGAACCCCCTTTGGCCGAGACATAGGGCAATTTTGGCCTTCATGGAGATTTCTTTGTTGTCTTGAAGGGGGAAGCATGTGGGGAGCATCTTAGGGATCTCAAAAATTCACTTAAACTCTTAATTAGACCTAGGAATCTTCACACAAAATCAGAATTTGGAAGGAACACTTGAAACCCTAGAATTTGCATCTTGAAATCTAATGGTTATTTTGTTGTTTTCTTTGCATATTCTTGTTCTTCTCCCTCAAATACCTAAGATTCATGCTTGTTTTGGCTTAAAAATCAGATCCTCCTAGGGTTCCTTATGTGTGTCGAATTGGAGAAGAAGAGGAATCAACAATAGCAACCATAGGATGAAATTTTATCTAGTTTCCTTACTTATTTTGGCTTGAATCTTGCTTTCTCTAAGCTCCTCTCTCCAAATCCAAAATTTCCCTTGAATTTCTCCCTTGAATCAGATTTTTAAACTTCATCTTAATCAAAGGAAACAAAGAAGAAGGGAGGAGAGGAGGTGTGGATGAAGAAAAGGATGAAAAACAACCATGGAAACATACCTTAAGCTTGGGTTTTCTTCTCCTTCTTCTTCTTGTCTTGTGCGCTTCTCTCCTAGGGTTTTTCTTCTGGTTTGGGGTTGAATAATCTAAAGCTAAATGAGGGAGAGTGTTAGGCACCACCTATATATAGGTGTAGGAAAGTGACTTTTTCAAAAATTCTAATTTTGCCCTTCATTCTTTGCATTTTTGTTTCTCCTTCGTTTTAACTCCTTTTTTAGAACTGTCTTTTCCATTATAAAATTTAAGTTCCCAATTAAATAAAATGCCTTTGGAATCACTCAAATCAAAGCTAAAACCTTCCCAAACGAATCCGTCAAAGTTTAGGTGCACCGATATTAGAAAACGTCCACCGGAAGGGATTTAACTGTCTCGAGGCTTCCCATGGTTTTCAGGGCCTCTGAGAACCCTGGAGAACTCAAAACTTTCATTTAAGAAGTCCTTCTATGTGAATTCCAAAAATTGCTCAAAATTATAAAAATGCCATTATATTTCGTAGGTTTTCTGTCAAAATTCATTTCTTCATTCTAGCTCCATTTTTCCTTCTATCTAAGGCTAGAATTCTCATTTTTAGAAGTCTAGAATGTTTCTCAAATTTTTCGAGACCTTAACTAATTCATTTTAGGGGACTTACTTTGAAAACGCCCTGTTTCCGTCGTTTAATGCAAACTGAACATTACACCAAATATCATGTAACATAAAATGTATAACGCCATAATTTATTAGCTTCATACTTTTATATTCCAGCTTAAACTCACAAGGTCCCCTTGAAGTTTCCAAAAAAAGTGAATAAAAATAATACAATTTTTACGCGTTACGTAGGGCCTAAAAATTTTGTTTCATGCCCCATGGGCCATATGAACCCATCCATATCTCTTTTATTTTATTTAGCACCAATACAATTCATATTCATCATCAAACAATTCAAGAACCATGGATTTGGAGGCAAAAACAAAAAAAAATGGCTTATTCATCTCAGGTTCAAGGTGGTAGATTCTTAAGGCAACTTTGAAAAATCATAACTAAATCTAGAAACATCAAAATCTAATAAACCATAGAGTTCTAGAAAGCTCTAAATGTTCTTTATGTTAAAAATAATTCCAAGTCACGAAAACCTCATATGGACCATGTTTGACAATAGAAAAATGGCAAAAGTCAAACTATCCAGCGTTTCTTATATAGGTTACTGATATAAACTTCAAAAATTTATAATTAATTCCACAAAAACCCAATCTAAGAAAAATATAACAATTTGGAATTCATATGTTAACTAGAGGGAAAAAATAGTTCCAGATCAATTCAAAAGCATTTAGACCTCAAAAATTAATGGAACAGTACCAGAGGTCTAACTGTGTGCCTAAAACAGACCTAAAAATTCAAAAATATGTATCTCCCCCTCTAGACCTCTAATTGAGGTACTTCTAGTTGATATAGGTCACTTTGATTATCTAGTTTATTCATGTAAAATTGCATAGCTATCGGACACCATTTTCCTTACAGATGACAAAGGTGAAATTTCTATCCATAATGCACAATGACAGTACCAAAATGGAAAATTTTTCTAATTTTAGAAATTCACCAATTATTCTCTAGACTTCCAAATATTATATACTTCACCTTCTCAAAAATCTCTAAACAAGATCTATATGCAGGCCAAATTTCATACCAAGAAAAGCTCATTTGGACAAATTTTCCTGTAGCTCCCAACTATGATCAATTTTGCATCTTATAAGATACCAATTTGGTCCAAATGGTCCCCCAAGACCTCTACCACATTTTGAGTAAATTTCAAGCATAAAAATAGCTCAAGTGGTCTAAACTACCATACATCATAATTTCACTACACTACATGCAAGAATGCCTTATCCAAGTAAGCTAACAAATACCCAAAACACATTTTCTCATTGAATTAGTTCAATTTTTTATTCATACATTACATACACATACTTTTACATTTGCCTAAATATTTACATCTCAAAAATAGCATATACATATCCACTTTGACATCTAATTACAAGAAAAGCTATATATTTGCCGAAGTAAGGTCTCTTAAGCTCCTTGGCTTGCATTCTCTCCTTGGGCACCACCTAGACATATTAAGATAAAGGAGGGAAGGGGATGAGATTCATAAAATCTCAATAGCTCATACACCCATTCAAGTACATATTCAAGACAAGCAACATGTCAAAGAATACAAGTATGTCTTCTAAAATAACCATAAAGCATTCGAATAATATTTCCATGCCACAAAGTCAAGAATAAGCTCTAAAGACTTTTGGTTTAGCCTTACCTCATTTCTAGGACTTTTAGATTAGCTTCACCCTGGGTCTAAGGATGTTTGACTTGGGCTCACCCATCCATGAGATTTTTGGCCTTGTCTCACCTATGCCTAGAGGCTTTTAGTATCTCCTCACCAATAATAAGGGACTTTTGGCATCACCTCACTCTTATGAGCAATGTTCACAAACTATTGACATTCAAGAAGGTATATTAGTACCAATGCATTTACACAACATCAAGTGGCATGTCTCAAGATACAAATACACACATAAGCATGCAGTGACACATACATGACCAAGAATGCAAACAAGAATGGGGTGGAGAGCTACCTTGATAAAAATCTAAGCTTTACTTGATTATTCCTTCCCTTTCTTGGTTCCACAACCACAACTAGATGGGGCTTAACTTCCTTGGCCTAAACACAATGAACAACACTCCATTACACTCTTGAAACAAGCCAAAGCATTAAACTCACTCTTAAGAATGCACTTTGTTCCATTGGTCTCATATTAGTTCCATTAATATCCTACTGAAGAAATTACCATAATTCAAGTTCTTAGCTCCACTTTCTTATCATGTCTAGACCTCTTGGTTCCCTTTAGACTCCTTAAAGTCATCACAAATTTATTTCCAAGAGTCTAAATACAAGTTACTTTTTAAGGCTACATTATGAAAACCATTGTCTCATCTCCCAATCTATGTGTGACGACCCATCTCTTAATCATTGTAATTAAGGTTAAATACACAATTAGCAATCATAAGTCTGGATTAAAAGCCATTTTCATGAATTACATTCTGAAAATACTGAAAAATTTAAACCTTAATGTTATTAGAGTCATCAACTATATAATTACAAACACTCATGTACATAAGGGAGATAAACATTTATTTATAAGCCTTTAATTCTATTACCCATTGATTACGACTCATAAGGATCTTCTACCAATGTTTCTAAGTCATCCCTTGAGGTCACCATATAAAGAACTAAGATTTCTAGGTTAATATAATGGTTTCACGATGCTTGCCGTGGCAAAATTCCCCTTAGCTGCTGCAAGTTGGAGTTTCATCGTGGCCAACCTACATGGCGCCACAGCAAGAAAGCCTCCTGAAACTTACCTCGCTTGCCTCTCATTATTAGCTGCGGCCAATTCACCCTTTCGCCGTGGCCAATTCCTCTCTAGAATGCCTAACTCAATTTCACAAAAGTTTGCCATGGCCAATTCCCATTTAGCCATAGTGAATTACCCTCTGGATGACTTCCAGTTTTGCTATCATATTTCGCTGCGTCTAATTCCACTTTTTGCCACCGCGAATTGCTCTCTAGACTCCCCCTGGGCAATTTTGCCTCTATTGGCCACAGCTAATCCCCTTTTGGCCGGCGAAATACCTTTTGATCCTACAACTTCTAAAACCTTGTCTCATACTGTCCACTATCCCTCCAATGACATTCTAAGGCCACTCTACCTTAATTGAGGGGCTCTAATAGCTTTTATTAGCCTAATTTACCAAACTTATTCTATCACTACTAGTTCAAAACTTAAAGGTCAATTTCTACTCCTCTAACTACCCTATATCAACAAGTTTATAAATTAATAACAGCAAAATTCATAAGCTTCTAACAATCATCACTCAAATAAAAATTCCATACATCACTAATTCAAATCAACAATCTAATATATCCCATGATGACATTTCCAATAATAGACCACATCAAGTGTAACATCCAGTTTTCTGAAAACTAGAGAAAACATGAGAAACGTAACGTGCGGTTTCTTCATAAACAAATAAAATTCACCAGATACAAAAGGAAGTCCCTCAAGATGATGTAGTTAAGGTCTCAAAAAATTTGAGAAACATTCTAAACTCCTGAAAATGAGAATTATAGCCTCAAATGGAAGAAAAAATGGAGCTAGAATGAAGAAATAAATTCTTACGAAAAGCCTACGAAACACAATGGCATTTTTGTAATTTTGAGTAATTTTTAGAATTCACATAGGAGGGCTTTTTAAATGAAAATTTTGAGTTCTCTAGGGCTCTCAGAGGCCTTAAAAATCATGGAAAGCCCCAAGACAATTAAAGCCCCTCCGATGGACATTTTCCAATGTCAGTATGCTCGAACTTTGACGGATTCGTTCGGAAAGGTTTTAGCTCCGATTTGAGTGATTCCAAAGTCATTTTTCTTGATTGGGAACCTAAATTTTATAATAGAAAAGATGGTTCTAAAAAAGGAGCTAAAACGAAGGAAAAATGAAAAAGCAAAGTATGAAGGGTAAAATGGGAATTTTTGAAAAGTGTAACTTATTCCCACCTATATATATGATGCACCCTTCTCCTCCCTTCATTATGCACGACCATGTTCTGGCTAAAACCAGAAGAAAACCCTAGGGGATGAGGCTAACAAGAAGGGGAAGAAAAGGAGGAGAAATCAAAGACTTAAGGTATGGAAATTAGTAGTTTTCCATGCTCTTTCTCTTCCAAACCTCTTCTACTCCATTCTCCTTTGTTTCCTATGATTAAATTGAGGTTTATAAATCTGATTCAAGGGAGATATTCAAGGGAAAGTTCGGATTTGAAGAGAGAAGCATGGAGAAATCAAGATTTAAGCCAAACTAAGCAAGAAAACAACGTAAAAATGCATCCTATGATTCATATCTTTCATGGCCCTTCTTCTCCATTTTGACCTAGACTTAGACAGACCTAAGGAGTCATATTTTTAACCAAACCAAAGGTGATTCTTAGGTATTTGATGGAGAGGAATAAGAATATGCAAAGAAAACCAAGAAATAGGCATTAGAAACCAAGATGCAAAACTTAGGGTTTAAAGTGCACCTTCCAATTTTTGAATTTGTATGATCCTTCCTAGATCTAAGTTAGAGTATAAATGAGTTCTTGAGACACCAAAGATACTCTCCACAAGCTTCTCCCATCAAGAAAACTAAGAAAACTCCATATGGCCTAAATGGTGTCTATGTCTCAGCCAAGAAGGGATTATATAGGTGGGGGGAGTTTCAAAATTTTCTAAGGCCATTCTTGAGTCATATTTGATGAATGAAAGTGAGGGGAGGCCTTGGAAAAAAATTTAGAACTCATAGAAAGTGATTTGGTATCTTAGGTTCCATATTATGACCTAAAGAAGCAACATGGTGCTAGGCCTTTTGTTTTGATGATGTGATAACTCCAAGAGGCTCAAAAAGAGTCAAGAATCATATTTGAAAGGAAAGAATGAAGCCTAGAAAGTATTTGAGGGCTGTTGCTTCGTTAGGTGCATTTATGGACCATAATGCAGCTTATAGAGAAATCTAGCATCTAAGCAAATTGTATGATTTTAGAGATTGTTTCATGAACCTAATTGGCTCCCATAAATTGTATCTAGGTCAAGAGAAACTATCTCCACCAATTTTTAGGCGTGTGGCAGAAAGAGGAGGCTTGAGTCTAAAGGAAAAAGTGTGTAATTGTGTGCAAGGTAGCTCTCTCCACCTTCTCTCATGCATGGATGTGTGTTTAGCTTGTTTTAGAATATGTGTAAGTGTATTTTCAAGCTATGGAAAGTATGCTAGCATGCCTTTATATGCTATGATGCTTGATGCCATGTTATGTTTTCAAATGATTATATGATGTTTGTGTGAGTTTGCTTGAGTGTGGAGAGGCCAAGAACTCTTCCCTTTGGTGAGGATGAGCTAAGAACTCTTGAGCTTGATTGAGACAAAGTAAAGAGTCTCCCAAAAGCAAAGTGGGCTCCCAAGAGTATGGTTGAGTCCAAAGCTCTTAAACAATGGGTGAGCCAAGTCCAAAATCCATGAGGAGAAGTGTGAGGCCAATCTAAGCACTTGGTGAGCTCTTGGATGTTTTGTATGATTGATTCACATGCCAAGATTATTTTAACATATGCATGTCTTCCACTTTCACCATGCATGAATTTGAAAAGCTTGCTTTGCACA
The DNA here is from genome assembly GCA_032878935.1 of Erythrophleum fordii. Lineage (NCBI taxonomy): Eukaryota > Viridiplantae > Streptophyta > Magnoliopsida > Fabales > Fabaceae > Erythrophleum > Erythrophleum fordii. The sequence goes on from JAVQMF010000038.1 coordinate 19,220,426, forward strand.
TATTATGTATGATTGAATGGGAGATGAGCTATTGAGATTCTGTGAATCTCATCCCCTCCTCTCCAATGATCTAACATGATAGGTGAACCAAGTGGATTTGCTAATAGGAGCCAACAACACTAAAGGAAGAAGATTGACAAACTTACGCCTTGATGTTGGCCATTTTGGAACCATGCTTATGTATCTTAATATCTATGATGTTGTATATGTAAAATGAACCTTGAAATATGCATAAATATACTATTATGTAATGTTTATCACTATAAATATGATGTATGAGCTTTAGAATACAATTAGAGTATGAAATGTCAAAGTGTGCAATGTAGAAATTTGATAGAAATATGCATAAGTGTGGGTTAAATAGCCAAAATGAAAAGCATGAGATTTAGGACCATTTGGGCAGCTCACACAAGTCCTAAATATGCTTTTAGACTTGCCCAAAAGGTGCCAATACCAAGGGAAGACTATTTGGCAAATTTGGTACCCATATGGAGCCAAATTAGACCAAAATGGATCTCTATATCACTTTTTAGCCAAATGAGCTAGTCTTGATTTGAAATTTGGCCTGAAATTAGCTCTCATTAAGAGCTTTCTGGGAAGCTAAAGATCATAATTTTTGGAGGTCTATAGAATATTTGATGATTTTTCGAAATTGGAAAATTTTATGGATTTGGTCTGTTGCACTATTCATTTAGTCCGAAATTGTTTTCTATCACAAAAGGCCCAAATGATGTCCAATTGGAACAAAATTTTATACAAAGAAACTAGGCAATCACAGTGACTCGTGTCAACTAGAAGGACCTCATTTGGAGTTTAGAGAGAGAGATACAAATTTTTGAAATTTCTATCCAGTATCAGTGATTTTGCTCGACCAGAAGTACTGTTCTATTGAGTTCCAGAGTCTGAGCTTAATGAATTGATCTAGAGATATTTTTTCTCTCTATTTAGCATTCATAGATTTCTAGATTGATATCATTTGCATGGATTGGATGTTTATGGAATTAATTGGACATTTTCAAAGTTTCCTGCAGAATTCTGTGACAGTTCCAAATTTCAATCAGACCTTTGGACAATTTTAGATATCAAACGTCCTGGGTGATGAATATCATGACCTAGGCATATTTTTAGTATGAAGTAGACATCCTAAGCTTTCCAGAATGACCAAGATTTCATGGTTTTGATTTTTCTAGATTTAGTTATGTTGTTTCAAAATGTGCCCAGAAAAGAGACCAATTCTGGCCAAGAATGCTCTTTAAATTTCCATGCCCCATTTCGGTTTCCATAGGTGGTAGGCAAGTTTTTGTGATGTAAATGAGATGTAATAATGATATTAAATATGAGGAAGTATAGTATGAGTTCACACGGTCCACGTGACAACAATTGCAAATTTTTAGGTATTATTTTCATCCCCTCTTTTATATACTCTTGTGGGACTGATAATACGAAGCTTATAAATGGTATGAAATGAGCTATCATTATGGTGTTATATTTATTGGTATCAGAGCAAAGTTCCAAGCTTTCTCGGATTGTATTTAGCTTTAGGATGTAGCCATTGGGCTTTGCAAAAGGCTTGTATGACTATAAAAAGTCCTCTATGAGACATTGTGGGTGTGTGAAAGTAGTTTGTGGCTTTATTCATGATAAGTAAGTTGTAGAATAGTCTTAGAGTAGTTAGTGGACACCGGGAAAGAGTGGCCTCTAGAGTAGCTTGAGCAGAGTTAAGTTTGAGCAGAGTTGAGGGATCTAACAATTAGATCTTGATGAGATATGATAGCTCGCCGGGATCATTGGCAAGCCCTAGATATGAACGATGAGAATGATCTCATTGATAGGATGAGGCTTGCTAGAGAAAGCATGTGAGGCCTAATTCTCTTGGGTAGTCATACTCAGGCCATTCCCAACTATCTCGCGTAACGCAGAGACAAGTAATGATGCAGTGTGGTATAAGATGAGACTGCGACTGCACCGAACCAATCTAGAGGGAAAATGAGAAAAAGAGTCACCCTCTAGCCACAACACCCAAATATCTAGATAAGTATTAGAGTCTGAAAGGTTAGTCTCCTCTGACTAGAGGTTAAGGTATAAGCCACACCCTAGAGCCCTGATAATAGCCCAGAGGTAACAACTAGGTATGTATAAATGAAGCAAGAGGTAGAACCCCTAGTTTAATAATGGGCTAGATATAGAGGCAATGAGGCTCGGGTTGGTAGCTAAAGATGAAAATCTAATCCCTAAAAAAAAAGAATAAGAATAGTTAGTAAGTTACAGGTCTGATAAGATAGATAGCTTAGGCTAAGCATAAGCTAAAGCTTAGGGGAGATGACCAGTAGCATCGTTCTAGGTGAGATATGTGAATGAAAGGCTTAGTGAAAGTACTCCCTAGAGCGAAAAAGGAAAGATGAGACATCCTGATGTCGGGGAAACCACCTAGTAGTGGTTAGTAAATTTCCCCAAATAGACCCCCTTAAGTCATAAAGAGAAGCGAGGAAGAGCTAAGAAACTAGCTACAAAAAAAATGCCCTTGTTTTAGTTATAATAAGATGAGTAAGCTAAGCCCAGAAAGATAAACAGATAGGGGTCTAATAGTTAGTTAGACAAGCTCCCTAATAGGAGAATAATATAGGGTTAAGGCATGTGAGTGATTAGAGCACCCAGTAGAGCATCAACTTCAATGAGGTAGAAGCCAAATATTGAGAGTACGTGTTCTAGATCGGGTTAGCAAAACCCTAAAAATAATATATTGTGCTCCTGGGGTAAAGCTAAAGAGGCTAAATAAAGAGAAAGCCCAGCTCTGATCTAAACATAAAAATAAGCTAAGGCAGACAGTTAGTGCCCTAGTACCCTTAGGGAAGCTCGAGAAAGCTAGAGACGGCCTAAGAAGGTGAGCCTTGTTTTATGTAGTGAAAAAGTATAAGCCAAGAGCACCATTGAATGAAATTCCAAGGATTATATGAAATAGAATCCTCCTTACCAAGGGATGGTCTAGCTAAAAGCAAAGTAAGAATATGAGTAAAAAGTAGACCCCCTTGATGTTACAGAGAGTGATTAAGTAGAGGAACCCCAGGAAAATGTAGGTGCTCTTGAGCGTAAACAAACCTAAACTGGCAACAAAAATAGCCAGTAGTAGAATATCCTTTTACCTAAGTAAGAAGATAAGAAAGGTAAAAAGAGAAGGTATGACAATGTTCAAGCTGAGGACATATTAGATTGAGAATAGACATTTAGTTATTGTGCTTGAGTATTTAAGAAAGCACACTTATCCTTGGCATAGATGCCCTTCTAGCATGATAATACCTGAAGAAAAATAGCTAGATAATACAGAGAGATCTCGGGATGTAGTAGATGAAGAATCCTTCTTTCCCTGAGTATTCTACGAGAATAGGGTAGATAGAGAAAAGCAAGAAAAGAATACTTTAGATTATTGGAAAACTTGTAATATACAGGCGATAGTGGCCTTAAGCTCAGTCATGAGGCGCCTGTGTATTACTGTTTGATGTTATGATTTGCTTGCAACAATGGTTACATGATATTGGATCTGGCCAACCCAGTAGTAATATGACTTGAGTGCGTAGCAAACAATGGCATCAATCATCAAAGTGTCCCGATAATCGAAAGGTATCCTAGTTAGCTAGATAACGAGATAAGTCAGAAAAGAAAGATAAAGGGATTCCAGTAGTACTAGAATAGTAAGGAAAGCATGCAGAAAGGAATTCCCAGTAGAAAATATTCAGATTCAGTATGCATAGCCTGAGTCCCTTATAGTATATGTAAATAAAATGAATAGGGACCAGTGTATAGCCTCTCTCCTGCCAGAGATGTTTACTACACTTAATGTGTGAGATGCCCTAGTACCAAGGCACTTAAAAATAGAACGTGGGCATAGTGAGAACTACAGGATATGAAAGGAGGGTTAAAATTAGTATATGTAAGTAAGTAAGTCAATAGAGTAAGAAAAGAAAGCCCAAGTGAAAAAGGGGCTAAAGTGGGAATCTAAAGATCCAATGAGGAGCGATGAGCGAAAATTAAAACACTCCTTAGTATTAGTATGATAGGATCCTAGAAAATGAGATGACACAGAACCTACTTCGCACGAAGAGCATGATATACTTTTAAGTTTAGCCTTAGCTATTATGAGCGATGGTAATCAGACTTAGTGAGCATGTATTTTACTATCATATTCAGCAATCTTAGGCTTTGACATCTCCCACAGATGGATCATAGTAGATCCCAGCATAGCACAGCGGGTTGTAGTAGACCCTAACAGGGCTCTGAAAGGTCGCAATAGACCCAGGGGTCACAGTAGATCCCACAGAGTTACAGAGAGCCCTAGCCATAGCATGATAGACCTCTAGTAGAGATGACAGCTTAAGAAAATTTTTACAAAGTAGTTAATCTCAGAAACCAGTACGTTTCAGCTAGCCTTTGTCTCAGAGACTACAGATCTCTTGAGTTTGGTAGACCGTTGCTACAGAGATATAAAGGCTTTACTTAGACAGTTAAACCACTAACTAGCTTTCTTTAGAGATGAGCATAGTATATGGCAAGAAATAAGTTTTCCAGAGTTAAAGCTAGATGAACCACTACCTAGTAGATAATGGCCCTGACTGAAGGATAGAGAATCCCTTCATGCTAGCTTATGTATTTAGAAAAGGGTCAGGTGCAATTTTTATATGAGGTAGGTGGTATAGTATGTCTCCAGTGAGCAAAACTGTGAGACTAGCTAGCATCCCATGAAAGCCCAGCAGTAGTCAGTGGTAGTAACTCTTCGGTGCTAGTATGAGATATATACTAGGCCAATCAATATTGAAATGAGGGACTATAAAATGCCACTGCAAGTGAGTAAAGGAAGTGAGAAAAAGTCTTGGCCTACAAAGATAGATACAGTCGTAGTAACAGAGAAACTGGGATCATTAAAAGTAGAAACTCCTCAAAGAAGTTATAATCCCAGTAAGCAGTTGCGATATAAGGCCTGTGACAGAAAGAAATGCAAACTATAATCATAGGATGAGCTAGTAAGAAAAAATGCAGAGATAAATAGTGGGTGGAAAAGAACGCAGAGATAAATAGTGGACAGAACATGTAAATAAGTCGACAGATAGAAACCTCCGATGGCTCTAATAATTAGAAAAGATGATGAGATGTTATGAGAAACCATTTAGAGAGGATATGGGAGACGTGATATGAGATAAGTTACCTCTCAAGATGTGTAAATGAGTCCACTGAAAGAAACATTAATCCTACAAACGGGTCAACATTAACCCGATATGATGTAAGCTCTCCCAGGATAGGCCTCTAGAATCTGAAATTTCTTTCTCTTATGAGAGAGAGAACTAGCTAGTATTTTATAGCAATAGAGTCCTTATTAAGAGCTAGTAATAAAAGTTCCTTGAGTTCCCTGGCTAAAAGAAAATTTGAAAGAATGAAATTGCTGAAAAAGAGTATAGAGCCAGGAAGAAGGAAAACAAAAAAATAGTTAGATAGAAAAGAAAAGAGCAAGAGGAAGTGTGTCCCAAATTTTGAGGACAAAATTTATTTAAGGGGGGAAGAAATGTAACATCCAATTTTTTGAAAACCAGAGAAAACATGAGAAACGTAACGTGCGGTTTCTCCGTAAATGAACGAAATTCACTGGATACAAAAGGAAGTCCCTTAAGATGATGTAGTTAAGGTCCTAAAAAATTTGGGAAACATTCTAGACTCCTGAAAATAAGAATTGTAACCTCATATGGAAGAAAAAATGAAGCTAGAATAAATAAATAAATTCTTATGAAAAGCAAACGAAACACAATGGCATTCTTGTAATTTTGAGTAATTTTTAGAATTCACATAGGAAGGCTTTTTAAATAAAATTTTTGAGTTCTCTAGGGTTCTCAGAGGCCCTAAAAACTATGGAAAGCCCCGAGACAGTTAAAGCCCCTCCGGTGGATGTTTTCCAATGTCGGTGTGCTTGAACATTGACGGATTCATTCGGAAAGGTTTTAGCTCCAATTTGAGTGATTCCAAAGCTATTTTTCTTGATTGGGAACCAAAATTTTATAATGGAAAAGATAGTTCTCAAAAAGGAGCTAAAACGAAAGAGAAACAAAAATGCAAAATATGAAGGGCAAAATGAGATTTTTTGAAAAGTGTAACTTATTCCCACCTATATATATGATGCACCCTTCTCCTCCCTTCATTATGCACGACCATGTTCTGCCTAAAACCAGAAGAAAACCCTAGGGGATGAGACTCACAAGAAGGGGAAGAAAAGGAGGAGAAATCAAAGGCTTAAGGTATGGAAATTAGTAGTTTTTCATGCCCTTTCTCTTCCAAACCTCTTCTACTCCATTCTCCTTTGTTTCCTATGATTAAAATGAGGTTTATAAATCTGATTCAAGGGAGATATTCAAGGGAAAGTTCGAATTTGAAGAGAGGAGCATGGAGAAATCAAGATTTAAGCCAAACTAAGCAAGAAAACAAGGTAAAAATGCATCCTATGGTTCATATCTTTCATGGCCCTTCTTCTCCATTTCGACCTAAACTTAGACAGACCAAAGGAGTCATATTTTTAACCAAACCAAAGGTGATTCTTAGGTATTTGATGGAGAGGAATAAGAATATGCAAAGAAAACCAAGAAATAGGCATTAGAAATCAAGATGCAAAACCTAGGGTTTTAAGTGCACCTTCCAATTTTTGAATTTGTATAATCCTTCCTAAGTCTAAGTTAGAGTATAAATGTGTTCTTGAGACACCAAAGATGCTCCCCACAAGCTTCTCCCTTCAAGAAAACCAAAAAAACTCTATATGGCCCAAATGGTGTCTATGTCTTGGCCAAGAAGGGATTGTGTAGGTCGGGGAGTTTTAAAATTTTCTAAGGCCATTCTTAAGTCATATTTGATGAATGAAATTGAGGGGAGGCTTTGGAAAAAAATTTAGAACTTATAGAAAGTGATTTGGTGTCTTAGGTTCCATATTATGACCTAAAGAAGCAACATGGTGCTAGGCCTTTTGTTTTGATGATGTGATAACTCCAAGAGGCTCAAAAAGAGTCAAGAATTATATTTGAAAGGAAAGAATGAAGCTTAAAAAGTATTTGAGGGGTGTTGCTTCATTAGGTACATTTATAGACCATAATGCAGCTTATAGAGCAATCTAGCATCTAAGCAAATTGTATGATCTTAGAGATTGTTTCATGAACCTAATTGGCTCCCATAAATTGTATCTAGGTCAAGAGAAACCATCTCCACCAATTTTTGGGCGTGTGGCCGAAAGAGGAGGCTTGAGTCTAAAGGAAAAAGTGTGTAATTGTGTGCAAGGTAGCTCTCTCCACCTTCTCTCATGCATGGATGTGTGTTTAGCTTGTTTTAGAATATGTGTAAGTGTATTTTCAAGCTATGGAAAGTATGCTAGCATGCCTTTATATGCTATGATGCTTGATGCCATGTTATGTTTTCAAATGATTACATGATGTTTATGTGAGTTTGCTTGAGTGTGGAGAGGCCAAGAACTCTTCCCTTTGGTGAGGATGAGCCAAGCACTCTTGAGCTTGGTTGAGACAAAGTAAAGAGTCTCCCAAAAGCAAAGTGGGCTCCCAAGAGTATGGTTGAGTCCAAAGCTCTTAAAGAATGGGTGAGGCAAGTCCAAAATCCATGAAGAGAAGTGTGAGGCCAATCTAAGTACTTGGTGAGCTCTTGGATGTTTTGTATGATTGATTTACATGCCAAGATTGTTTTAACATACGCATATCTTCCACTTTCACCATACATGCATTTGAAAAGCTTGCTTTGCATATATTATGTATGATTGAATGGGAGATGAGCTATTGAGATTCTGTGAATCTCATCCCCTCCTCTCCAATGATCTAACATGATAGGTGAACCAAGTGGATTTGCTAATGGGAGCCAACAACACTAAAGGATGGAGATTGACAAACTTATGCCTTGATGTTGGCCATTTTGGAACCATGCTTATGTATCTTAATGTCTATGATGTTGTATATGTACAATGAACTTTGAAACATGCATAAAAATACTATTATGTGATGTTTATCACTATAAATATTATGTTAGAGCTTTAGAATACAATTAGAGTATGAAATGTCAAAGTGTGCAATGTAGAAATTTGATAGAAATATGCATAAGTGTGGGTTGAATAGCCAAAATGAAAAGCATGAGGTTTGAGACCATTTGGGCAGCTCACACAAGTCCTAAATATGCTTTTAGACTTTCCCAAAAGGTGCCAATACCAAGGGAAGACTATTTGGCAAATTTGGTACCTCATATGGAGCCAAATTGGACCAAAATGGATCCCTATATCACTTTTTAGCCAAATGAGCTAGTCTTGATCTGAAATTTGGCATGAAATTAGGTCTCATTAAGAGATTTTTGAGAAGCTAAAGATCATAATTTTTAGAGGTCTATAGAATATTTGATGATTTTTCAAAATTGGCAAATTTTATGGATTTGGTCTGTTGCACTATTCATTTGGTCCGAAATTGTTTTCTGTCACACGAGGCCCAAATGATGTCCAATTGGAACAAAATTTTATACAGAGAAACTAGGAAATCATAGTGACTCATGCCAACTAGAAGGACCTCATTTGAAGGTCTAGAGAGAGAGATACAAATTTTTGAAGTTTCTATCCAGTATCAGTGATTTTGCCCGACCAGAAGTTTTGTTCTATTGAGTTCCAGAGTCAGGGTTTAATGAACTGATCTTGAGATATTTTTCCTCTCTAGTTAACATCCACAACTTTTCAAATTGATATCATTTACATAGATTAGATTTTTTTGAAATTAATTGGACATTTTCAAAATTTTCTACAAAATTCTGTGACAGTTCCAGATTTTAGTCAGACCTTTGGACCATTTTGGATGTCAAACGTCCTGGGTGATGAATATCGTGACCTGGGCATATTTTTAGTGTGAAGTAGACATCCTAAGCTTTTTATAATGACTATGATTTCATGGTTTTGATTTTTCTAGATTTAGTTATAATTTTTCAAATTTGCCCTAAAAAGAGACCAATTTTGGCCGAGAATGCTCTCTAAATTTCTATGCCCCATTTCGGTTTCCATGGGTGGTAGGTAAGTTTTTATGATGCAAATGAGTTGTAATAATAAAATTAAATATGAGAAAGTATAGTATGAGTTTACACGGTCCCCGTGACACCAAATGGAATTCTTTTAATATAGCATAATACGAAAAAGTCTATTATTTTCATCCCCTCTTTCATATACTCTTGTGGGATTGATAATACAAAGCTTATAAATTATATGAAATGAGCTATCATTATGGTGTTACATCAAGAATTCAACAAAGTTCATACATCAGATACTATAAGTTCATACATCCCATACCAATCTATAATGAGACTTAACTCCTTAATAGATACATTTCAACTAATCAAAATATAACGCCTACACTTGGCAATATGATTACATGATGATACTATGTAACTAATAACAAAATTGCATCTATTCTACTCAGGTCAACCCTAGTGTAGCTTCCTTCACACATGGCTAAAGCTCATGGATTCTTATCCACTTGCTTCCCCTTATCCTTACCCGAAAGGCCTTCACCTGAAAATATAATCCCATGAAATGGGGTGAGATGCAAATCTTAGTAACCAAGGCAATCCCATCATATATTCCAGTTTAATTAACATACATGCATGACTTCACATAAGCATAAAAAAACATACCAGTCATATCAGTAAATGAAACAATTAGGCTATCATGATTATTATCCCATACTAGCAATCATATTTCCACATGTTAAAGGCCAATAACACCGAGAGAGGCCTGTCCATGGCACCTACTCCCTAATTAGCACAACTAGGGCTCAATGCATTTGGATTTTATTGTAACGACCCTAACTTCTAATAATCATAATTAAGGTTAAGTACGTGATTACTAACCATAAAATTTCAATTAGAGTTGAAAGTCATTACAACTAATTATATTCAAAAAAAATGTTAGGAAATTTGAACCTTAATGTTATCAGGGTCATTAATTAGGCAACCACAATTATTCAAAAGTGCAAGTGAATTTAATCATTAATAAGGAGCCTTTGATTCTTCCATCCATTAATTCCAACTCATAAAAACCTCTTACAAGTGTTTCTAAATCATTCCTTAGTATTACCATAAAAGAAATTAAAGTTTCTAAGTGAATATGAGAAATTGAGCACCTTCGCCGCGGCTAAATCCCCTTTCGCCGCAGCCAATTACTCTCGGATTCAAGTCCTTACACCTCCATAAATTTCAAGCATTTGCTGCAGCCAAATACCCCTTTCGCCGCAGCCAAATACCCTCTAGAACACCCCCAAACTTGCTTCCCAGGCTTAGCCGTGGCCAACATCACTATTCACCGCCGCCAATTTCTCTCTGTTTTCTTCCCTGGCAGGTTCGCCACATTTTGCCGAGGCCAATTAATTGTTGGCCACGGCCAATTCTTCTCTGTTTCTATTTAGCCTAGGCCAATTAAATGTTGGCCGCGGCCAATTCCCTCCTATTCCTATAACTCCCAAAATTTCATCTCATGCTCTCCAATTCCCCCTCTAGCAACCCTCTAGGCCACTTTAACTTAGTTTGTGAAGATTTAATGTCTTTCTTTCACCTAATCTACTTAACACATCTATCATTACACATTTAAAATTCAAATGTGGATCCTTAACCCTCTAGCTACCATAAATTAGTGAGTTCATAGATTAATGACAGCAAATGTATTATGGTCACAAGGTGCATGGGTCAATACTTAATGTTCATATAAAATCAAATCACTTATCCATTATTAGCCAATTACAATCATAATGTTCAATACCATGATAATCAAATTACATATACAATCCCTATACTTGGCAACTCATGATGCAATGATACAAAACTAACAATTTAGTTACAATACATTTTGTCAAAGCTCCCAAGCCTATGTGCTACCAAAGCATTTAATGATCTTCTATTAATTTTTTCCTTGCCACTAAGAGGTCCGGTCCCTAAAAATATTAGCCCACAACGGTGTGAGATATACAATCTCAGTAACAAAAGGCAATTTTCATATATATGTACAAGTCAATCAATCCAATGCAATTTCATGTCATCAATACCAGAATCATCAATTCAATTCGCAAATGAACTAGTTAAGCTACCAATGACTACTGTCCCATATCAGCAATCATACACAACATGTTAATGGCCAATAACACCGGGAGAGGTCTGTCCATGATACCTACTCCGTAATGAGCACAACCAGGGCTCAATGCATTTTGGGGTTTGATCACAACCCAATGCTCGATCGAAGCACATGCACGGGTGGCAGCCACACCATAGCTCCACCATGGGCTCACAAGGTCTAATTACAATAACAATCAAGTAGTCAACCAGTCATTTAACATTTCAAAATCAAGCATGTGTAACAAATAGCAGATTAACATGAACATATACATAGAATTAGGAAAATAAACCAATTACCTCAATGAAGCCAATTACTCTTCCCCTAGCTACCATAATAATCCAAATGCATACCAAGCCTATAAAAAGCATAATTATCATCATTTCTAATCACAATCAAATATCCAAAGGGTTGAACTACTAATGACAGACTAGAGGTTACTCACCTAATTACGAAGGGATTTAATTTCGGATTCCAACTTTCCCACACCAGAAATTGCCATAGTTCACTCCAATTTCTGGGTAATTTCACATGAAACCAAAGCCCATATCATAGGTCAACTATAGGGGTCTCAAACTAACAAAAAATGCATCAAAATGGGAAGGAGATACTCACTTAACAACACCCATAGCCTCAACTATGAAAATCCACCATGGAAGCACCAAAATTCGCATTTCAATCATCAAGTCCAGAAAATTCAGTTTTTCACCATTATCTCCTTGTAATCTCACATAATAACAGAACCCATTATGATAATCCATCCTTAGGGGCATTTTCCAGCAAAGTAATACACAAAATGGAAGGGAAATGCTTACCTAATCATCCCTCTAACCTCCAACTCTGAAAATCTTGCAAGGAATCACCCAACACCAAGTTTCAGATTTGAGAAGAAGATGAAAATGCTCAAAACCAGAAATTAATCAGACCAAAATGAAGAGGAGAATGAGAAGGACATGTTTTATATAGATTACCTTAGCCAAATCTTCCTCTAGAAGTGAGAAATGGTGGAGGAATGTAGAAAAACCCTAGCCCCTCTTCTCAAGTGCGAAAATGTCTTTCTAAGTCTGCAGAACATGTATTCCTTGGCAGCCAAATGGGTGGAGATAAGACTTCTTAGGATTTTAGTGAAGATGGGCTGGTCTAATGGGCCTATTATTTTAAATGGGTTGGTGCTAGGTAAGATGGGCTGCAAAAAATTTAAAGCTAAAAGTGGGATGTGCTGACCAATGGCCCAATTCCTTGTAGGTTTAGATTTTTATGCTTGTTGGGCCTTATCTCATAAGTTGGGCTGAATCTCATGAGTTGGGCTTCAGAGTTGTAGTTGGGTCAGGCCAAATTTCAAGAGCCAATCTAATTTGGGCCTACATAATGTGCATTGGGCCAACTTATATAAATTGGGTCTTGGGCCTCTATTCTACTAAATCAAATTGGGTCATTGCTAAGCAATTTCTCTTGGCCTAAGCCTCATGATAAGGAGTTGGGCTTACACCTAAAAATTATTGGGCCTCTATAAATCCTTATCCATGACTTATTCAAATTAAATTTTTGGGCCTCAATTAGGCTTTAACCCAAATAAAATCTTAAACCTATATTACGAACTTATTTCTCTATAAATTTTCATTCATAAAGCTTGCCCAATTATTTCATGATAATTATTCTTAATTAGTCCAAATACATTATTAACACCTTAATTAATTTTGGGGTGTTACATTTATCATAACCCGGTACCCAATCAAAGAACATGCACAGGTGGCAGCCGTATCACAGCTCCACCATGGACTCATAAGGTCCAATCACACATAACAGATAACCAACCAATTCATTTAGCATTAAAATCATAATCATTTAGCAAATACAAAATTGAAATAGAACATATGCATGGAATTAGTGTAAACCTCGGTTATCTCACTTTTAGACAAGGTGGGAAGCTACAGCAATACCAAAATCCTCCTAAAATCACAACATCAGAAAATGTTCATTTTTTATCAGTCCATTACTATCTCATTCATCATTTGTGGCAATAACCTAATGCTCAAAGAATTAAGTTACTAATAATTATCTAAGGGATACCTACCCAATCACTAAGAGCCTCAAATTTCGGATTTTACCTTCCCTAGACTAGAAACATCAATATATCATTCCAAATCACAGGAAAATTTGCATAAAATTAAGGCCCATACTATAAGTCTACTATGGGGGTCTTAAACCAGTAGAAAATATATCAAAATGGAGAGTTTATACTTACCTAATAATACCCTTAGCCCTAACCTACGAAATTTCACCATGAAAAACCCAAACAACCACATTTCAGATTTTGGGTATGATAAAAATACTCCAAATGAAAAACTAATTGGGCCAAAATGAAGAAAAAGAGAAGGCGATTAAGTTATACAACTATTACCTTAGCTGAATCTTACTCTAAAAGTGAAAAATTATGGATTTCTTACCCCAAACCCTAGCCTCCCTTCAAACCTCTGAATTTCTCCTTTGTGTTTTTGTGTTATGCAGAATGGAGGGTGGCTAGGTTAGTTTTTAGGGTTTTAAGTTGGGTCAAATATGGGTCATGGGTTGCTTCAATGATCCAACTCCAAATGGGCTTCAAAATTAAACTATGTTGGGCCAGCTTTCATGTGTTGGGTTGTTAGGTTTTAATTGGATTAGGCTAAGTTTTAAGAGCTCAAAGGATTTGGGTCTACACATAGGTTGTTGGGCCAATTATAAGAGCCTAGAAAAGGTGGATCTTGGGCCTCTATCACATTAAATCAAATTAGGCCTGCACTTAACTTATTGGGCCTCCATTAGCCTCTTATCATGATGTCCTACATTAATTTGGGCCTAGATAAAGTTTCTATTCCAATTAAATCCCAAACTCATATTAATAATTTGTCTCTCTAAAATTTCCATCCATTTAACTTACCCGATTATTCTATATTAATTATTCTTAATTAGCCTAAATCCATGATTAACACCTTAATTAATTTTGGGGTGTTACACTATGGCTTCTAAATTTTTCAAAGGTTTCTCCTACCTTCTTCCATCATATGAAGTTCCAAACCAAAGTTAGAATAAATTAAAACACTCCCTAACCTATTGCTTCTGCCTTGGTTGAGATTATGGAAGGAGGAAGAGCCTATGGACTTTTTCATTTTTACTTGATGGGAAACACACTTAGGAGGCTTCTTAAGAGTCTTAGGAACTCAAATAAAAATTCACACATGCAAGAAAATTCATGTATCAAATCAATTTTTACATTGTGTTTAAGAGTTTCACACTTTCCTAACTTGAAATTCACTGGATAAACTTCCAATTTATTTTCATATTCTAAGTTTCGATAGCCTAAATCAATGAATTCCCTCTAGTTCTTGGATAGAAACTCTCCCCCTCTAACTAGTCTTCATTTGGCCGAGACACTCAAGAAGAAGCAAAGGAAGAAGATGCAACAAAATGGAAGGAAGTTACCTTGAATCAAGCTCTTTCCAAGAGGTTCTTTCTTTGCTTAAACCTTCTCCTTGAATTCTTACTCTTCCCCCTCTGAATTAAGCCCAAAATAGAATCATATGAGCACCCAAAACTATGGAAAGAGAGAGGAACAAATTTTCTAAAAGAAGAAGCCATGAATTCTTGCAATTTTCTCACTTTTTTCTGTGATTTTCTCCCTTCTTTCTTGGCCTTCTTGTACATCTCTCTCAGTAACCTCTCTTTCTCTATTTTGGACAAAGAAAGGTCAGTTAGAAGGGGCTAGAGAAGGGATGCCACTTTTAAAGAAATTTCAAGAACCATTTGTTCTAAAAAATGACATTTACATCTCGCATATGTGGCATTTTTATTTTAGTTTCGTTTTAGCTCATTTCTGAGAACCGTCTTTTCCATCATAAAATTTAGTCCTCAATTTTATAAAATAGCTTTAGAAGCACTCAATTTAGATTTAAAACTTTTCCGAATGAACCGGTCAAAATTCGAGTCAACCAACATTCAAAGTCATATATAATAAGGGTTTTAACTGTCCTAGGGCTTCTCATGATTTTCAAGGTCTCTGAGAACCTTGAAGAACTCAAATTTTCTATTTAAAAAGCCCTTCTATGAGTTTTCTAAAAGGTTCCCATATTTATAAAAATGTCACTAGACTTTCGGCAAATTTTTTGAACTACTCTAGCTCTGGTTTCAGGGCATCTTAGACCTTGGATCCTCATTTTTTTTATTATCTAAAATTATATCCTAATCTTATTTGACCTCAAATCATCCTCTCTGGGGGATTTTCTTTTGTATCTAGTGAATTTCATACGTTGATGGAGAAACCATACGTTATATTTCTCACGTTTTTACTTTTTTTCGAAGAACTGGATATTACAAAATGACTCCTCCACTTGTCATTATACATACATTTTCCATGGCTCATATATATCGAAATTATACGATCTTGCACATTTTCGTTCAAAATTGTCATTTACATTATAATCCCATATTTTTATAATTGTGGGAATGTTTATGTTATAAAAATAACATGTATAACCTTCCATGTGCAATGTTTTACATAAAATGCTAAACCATTGTCAAGTATTGTCATTTATACTTGGTCTCCAGTTTTGGCTCTTTGAAAATTTCCTAGACATGGTTAGAAATAATATGGGGGAGAGTAAGATTCTATAAATCCCAATAGCTCATTCACCCTTTAAGCACACTTATAAAGTATATTATCATGTCAAAGAAAATAAGCGTGCATGATAGGCATTCAAACATCAAACATATTCAAATATTTGAAATCATATGGATCCATTAAAGTAAAATCAAGGTCTAGGGAATTTTTGTTTAGTCTCACCCAATTATTTAGGACTTTTGGATCATATTTACCCACTTTTAGAGACTTTTAACTTAGTCTCACTCATTTTTAAAACTTTTAGCTTTATCTCACCCATACTTAGGGACTTTTAGCTTCACCTTAACCAAATCAAGGGACTTTTGGCATAACTTCATCCATTAAGAGCCATTTCACATTCCCAATGCATTTCAAGTTACATAATTGTATTAAATCATCAAATCAATAGCAATAAACATAATTCACAATCCAAACACACATACAAGCAATCAATGATAATCAAACAACTAATATAAACATACAAGAATAGATGAAGAACTACCTTTACTCAAGAAGCACAAATTCCCTCTTTGGTTCTCACTTTCCTTTCTTAGCCTCACAAACACACTTGGGAAAAATTTGACTTGATTAGCCTAGACACATCAAACAAGACATAAATGCATCAATGGAACCATCTCTAGCCACATATAAGCCTTACACAAGCTAACTCTAACTTTAGGCTTTCATATGGCTGTATTTAGTGGCATAATGAAGAAACTCATATAATTCATTATCTTTGCTCCAATTTCTTACTCAATATAAGTCATATGACTCTATTTAAACTCATTAGAGTTATATCAAACTCAAATCAAGGAACTAATACCAAGTTGCTTCTTTATGCATAATGGAATCCTAAACTTTCATCTTTCAAAATAAGGCTTTTAAATTCAAATCAATGGTTTCTTTGGTATTTATAATTTATATCTAAATTATTTCTATCCTTAAAATTAAAGAAAACTCTCCCTAGGTGCTTCATGGAAGTCTTGGTCGAGATATGCACATACATGGCCATCCTTAGAGTTTTGTCCATTCTTCTAAGAAATTTAGCACCTATATGAATTCCTCAGCCCTTTCTTAGCTCAATCATACTCTTACATGGTTTAAAATAGGGAGAATTATAATAAAAGATCAAAAAGTGAAGATATTTATTCTTAAGGACCTGTTACCACTTGTTTTAGGATGATTACCATTGAGTTTAGTAACAAATCGTTGAATCTAATGGTAATAGTCCTTAAAAATATTTTTTTTTCTTCTTGGTCCTTAAATGTAATTTTCCCTTTAAAATATCATTTTAAAGTTTCATGTTTCTCTAGGTACAAGTGAAACCATAGGTATGGAAACTTACAACCTATAGCCTTTTTATAGTTTCTATAGGTTCCATATTAATCTCTACACTCCATATGCAATCACCATGCCATGTTTCTTATGAATACTATTGCATGACGTACTTTACTATTTTGTAGCTTATGATTATGAGTTAATGTATTAGGACAAATTAGCAAGTTATTAGGACAATATGTCTCACCCTTTCTTAAAGGCGTTTTACTGTCTATTTTTTAGGAAAGGGTTCAAACAAGGGAAAGGAGAAGCTCTCAGAGCCTTGAAGATAAGTGTGGTGTCCTTTGCAACCTCTTGTATATAGTTTTGGTTGGTTATGACACATGGATTATATATGGTTTCAATTTTGTATGAAATACTTATGAATACTAAGTTTTGCTATGTAAGTTTCAACGAATGCCAAGTTAGGGATA
Organism: Erythrophleum fordii; assembly: GCA_032878935.1. Lineage (NCBI taxonomy): Eukaryota > Viridiplantae > Streptophyta > Magnoliopsida > Fabales > Fabaceae > Erythrophleum > Erythrophleum fordii. The sequence continues at coordinate 19,237,959 of JAVQMF010000038.1, forward strand.
TTATACTACTTTGGGAATTGTAAATAATCTCCAACTCTTGTGGCATTTAGTGGATTGGTATTAGGGACATAAGAACTCTTTTGATGTACATATGGAGATTTCTCATATTTTGATATAGGATAAAGAAAAAGAAAGTTTCTATTTGCTCTATATTGATAGAGGTGACTTGAAGTTCTAAATTGTTCTTAAGTATTAGTGGTAGAAGAGAAGAGTTTAAGCTTGAATTTTTATAATTTGCAAATGGCTAGTTAAAGTCTCAATTTTTTTAGTGATGAATATGAACTTTGGTTATAGGACTATCATGACTTGAAGTTCTAAATTGTTCTTAAGTATTAGTGGTAGAAGAGAAGAGAAGAGTTTAAGCTTGAATTTTTATAATTTGCAAATGGCTAGTTAAAGTCTCAATTTTTTTAGTGATGAATATGAACTTTGGTTATAGGACTATCATGACCTTTCCTTGGTGTTTGGTTGCTATCCTAATGCTCATACTAAGTCTAATTTGTGCATTGTGGATGGTTATGATAGGGGATCAAAGTTAATTCACATAGAAGCTTGTAGTGGTATCGTCAAAGCCCTTAGTGGCTTAAAAGACAAGTTTTTAAGCATACTTTCTTAGTGTAGAATTTTCCACACTAGTGATCTAATTTTTAGAGTTTTTTCTTATTGTTATTGAAAGTTTATGGGATTCTTAGTTTTTAGTAATGCCTCTGGGTAGGAGATGGTTATAGTTTTTTTTAAGATTAGAAAATGAATTTGCTCTATATCTTTAGCCAAATTCTTGGAGTATTCCATAGGTGCAAAAAATGGTGATTTTAATTATGAAACCGTATGTTTTAAATTCTCCGAATGATATCCATATGTATCCTAGGAATTTTTCCTAGCTAGTTAGTTCCCTTATAGATATATCTTACAAATCTTTTTAGCTAGCTCACATCCCAAGGTAACTTAGAAACCTTTCTAGCTAGTTAGTATGCATAAATAACTTAAAAGCTTTTCTAACTAGTTAGTATACCTTCAATCATTAATTAAGAATATTAAGTATAGGTTAATTAAATTGTTTCAAAAAGTTTAAATTTATCCTAAATTTGTAGGTCTTTGAGAGCTAAGTTAGCTATACTTCTGCAATGTCCTATTAAAATTAAGCAAGTAAAGGTTTCCCTTGCCCTTCTAGAGATAGTTTCATAAATGGTTAGTCAATGCACATATCATTCACAAATAATGCAGTTTACTAAGGTGGGTTTGGTTATGTAACCAAGGTAGTGGGATAGGTTCATTAGATTGAGCTTTCTTTTTTATTTCATCATTCTAAAATTTTCTTAAAGGAAAAAGGTCTAATTTTGTTGTGAAATAATATGTTTTTACCCTTTCATTAGCCCCGATTCATTATAGTCTTTGCTAATTCAATGAGGATGGGATTTAGTTGTACAAGAAAATCAATTATTTGGGCATATGTTTGTTTTAATGTTCAACTATTTTCAAGTGTGAACTTTGGTGAAAATAAGGTACAACATATCTCATCAATAGATAAGTAATTTGTTACATATTCAATCATAGCTCATTTTCTCATTTATGTATAGTTCCCTACTTTTTGCACCATTGAATGAATATCTAAAGAGTTAATCATTGCTAATATCTCAGTCTATCCTCATCTAAAGTATAAATTGGACTGTTATAAAATATCTATCCTCATCTAATATTTCATGAAGAGAGTAATATCTATCTTTTGGTTCTTCAACTTTATCTTCTTCTTAATTGACATAAAAGTGACTAATCTTTCTAGTTTGTCTTTAATAGGGATAGCTTTTATATTGTTATGCTATACTTTGCTATGATTAATCTTAGGATTAAAATTTCATTTGAGTTTTAGCAACTTATTTTTGATTTAGTGTTGGTTTTATATATCAATTGATTCTTTAGGTTTGTGGTTTCCTTTATCTAGAGGGTGTTTAATGATGACTTTGTTTTTGTTTATTTATTACTTATTTTTTCAAAGTTTTGCTTTTGATGGTAGTTTGCATAAAGGCTTATTAAGCAACCAGTCAAGGTTTTTAAGTAAGTATTGCATTTGTTGAAGTGTCAACAAAAAATTGTTGTTATATGGGTGATGTTTAATTCAATTCATTTCATTCTTTTATACTCCATTCAAGAGGTTTTGATTAGATAGAAATTCTACCCTTTTGTTCTTTTTTTCTTTTTCTATGCTTTCTATTTTAGTCTTTTGAAATTTCTATTGGACATTTTGTTGGACAATATGAGTTTTTTGATAATCCCATGACGCTTTGGTGGTTCATAAAGTATGGTTCAAATAATTGGAATGTACAATATGGACTAGAGTTTCAATATCTAATTTATTCTAAGTATGATTGGGCATCTTAATCATATATTTTAGGTTTTAGGCCACTAGAGCAAACTAGAGTGGTCTAGTTTGATTCTGAGGTTGGCTTATGGTTCCTAATTTCTATATTCTCATTTTATTTTTCCTTTTAATATATTCATGTTATTAAATATAACTAGATGATGAGAGAATCATGTTGATATCTCCTCACTTTTATTCTTTTCATAAAATTTTATAGCATTATCTTGTAATAGTCTATGCCAAAAGCCTCATCAATGTATGTCACAAATGAAGAATTGTAGCAAGGCTATTTTGCTGTCTGTTGTGCAATGGATTTACTTTGATACTTAATTTTGATTTACCAAGTTTGGTTGTGTGATAATTAAGTTTGCATTACACAAATGTTGTATTGTTGATGATCCTACATGTAGGACTTATTTTAGTTAACTTTTTTCCCTCTTCATGTTAAAGTAGGAGATGAGGTGACAATGTGATTTATAAAAGATATGAAATGATATATTGAATTTAACTATGTCTATGAACATGATATATGTTTAATCATTTTGGTAAATGATTTGCAAATATGTATATGAGCATATGCGGAACTGTTTGGTTGAATTTGTTTGTTGGATGTAAATTCAATTCTTCTTATAATGTTGTATTATGCCTTTCACTATGTATCTTAAGAATTTTCAAGCATAAAGCTTTGGTTATTTGCATAGCATGAACATTTGTATCTATTCAATATTAGTAGTTTCTTCAAGCTTATAACCTTTCAAATAGAGCATGTGCTTCTTCACTATCACCTTTTTCTTCTCCTCATATTAATTCAAAACAATATTGTCATTTGAATAATAAATCGATATTATTTATTATCATAAAACTTTCTATAGACATTTCCTTCTTAGCAAATCTTGCATGAGGTTTTCAATTTTGTTTAGAGACTCAACAATAAGAAAATATAAATTATCAATTTTAAGAGATTAGGCTAACAACTATAAAAGTTCTTTTTTGTAATACCAATTTTAGTTATTTAAAAAAAATAGTCTTTTGGCCAATTTCATCTTCTGTTTTTCTATTTTGTCAAGAATTTTGTAGTTCATGTGACATGCCTAGTATAGTTGCTTGCTCAGTTATAGAATCATTTTGCAGTCTATGTTTTGTCCTAAAATAATATATTATGCATGCAAGTTTTTATCAATAGGTGCACTTGATTCCTTATTGGCCATGTTTTATATGTAACCTATTGAATAAGCATTGATTATGCATATAACTAAATCCATTAGGTGTTAAATTATTGTGAATTTAATGAATATGTGCTATTGCTATAAGCTTAAATTTTTATAAATTTTATTCACATTTATAAATCATATTTCAATAAAACTCCATTGCAACATGGATATGAATTTGAGCATTTAAGAAAGGAACTAAGTGATAGTGATTTTGGTGTATAGAAAAACTTTTGAGCACTCATGCTTTATATTTTTATTGTTTGAAAATATTTATGAGGAAAAGTGGGAAGGTATATGTTAGTATAATTGGTCTTTGTTTTGTGCTTCAGGAGTCTAAAATAATTTTTTCTATGGAAAAAAATACTCTTTAGTGGTGGCTTTTGTTGTGACTAAATTTTTTTAATAAAAAGATTTTAGTTTCACCATTGAAAGTTTTTTTGTATTGTTGTGAGAATAGAAAATTTACATTTTTTTGTGTTGTCACAATAATTTACCGTGATAATTCACAGATTTTTTTATTTAAGAACATAAAAAGTTTAGAATTTTCTTTTTGTTGTCACGGTAGATTATTATGAGAATGCCATGAGAAAATCAAAGATTTTATCACAACTTTTAAGAAAATGCTCTCACAAAGTTTTTTTTTATGTTCTCCCAAAAGAATGTACTTCTCATAGAAAAATTTTACAAAAATTGTAAATTTTTATAGTTGTTTTTTTCACGAACAATAATTCCTGAGAATTTCTGTAAAACAATAGTTCTCATGGAATTTTGGGATTTTTCTCCTAAAAAATTTTCGTGAAAATTAAGCTATTTACTCATAATATAAACTCTTTCAAATTTACATTATTACATTATAGTCTATTTGATAATTCTATCTTTCTATCTTCCTTTGTAAGCGTGCAAGTTTGATTACCTTGCGTGTCCACAATTATCGCTTTGGTCCTGTTCATGGAGAATGATGTGAAAAGTGACAAGCACAGGCCGCTGTAGTTGTGGCCTTTCGGTGCAATTAATCGGAATTAGAGATCTAAATCTTCTTATAAATCCTCAAATTAGCCTTAATTCATACCAAAAGAATTATTTGTACTTACGAATTATAATTCTTATTTTTTATTTAGTAGCTCTCCTTTTGGCTTGTATAAATAAATAAAAAATTATAATTTTAATATATTTAGCTGCGAAACTATAAAGAAGATGTGTATATGAAAATGTCCAAGCAAACGTATTTACGCCTATAATTAAGTTCAGACAAAAGGAAAGGGCCTTACAAATATACCAACAAACACCTGCTCAAAGACCTTATATTTGCCAAGAGGCTAATTAGGCTATGGAAGGATAATATGTACTTCTAAAGAAAGTGTAAACAGTGATGTGATTAATCTATCACGCACATCATTTAAAATATAAGAAATTATCGTATGAAGGCTTCATGCTACCTAGGGAAATAGCCTATCTCCATTTTCTTTTCAGCAACCGCACAAGGCTGTGATTGCGGTCTTTTACACACACACACGTATGTATATTCAGCCGAAAGAAGAGAAGCGAACTTGTGGCATTTCACCTAAATTCCTATCCCTCCATCTGAGTTGGAGATAACCTCTGGTGGAAAAATAAAGCATACTTTAGAGTCTAGACTACTAATTAAGCTGATTTTGAAAAGAGATATGCAACATTACATTTGTTCTTGTCAAGGAACCGACTGACCTAAAAGGTTACTTTAAACATGTCCCTTCAAGCCAAAAATCTTGAGCTTCAACATTCGAAATATACATAAAGAACAATCCTGCCATCATCTTGTGCTTAGGTGAATTAAGAAACAAGGTAGCACAGAAGCAAGTCAACTTAACTTGGTCATTTGGTGAAATAGGTTCTAATAACATCATACTAAAGAACAATTTAAAGTGTTGATTGAATTTGTTAGTTCTTATAATTTATTAATCAGGATAAAAAATCTTCAAAATATAATAATTAATAAATGCCTTAAATACGCTTTTGGTTCCTTTAGAATTGTATAAGTTTCAATTTGGTTTCTCTAGCTTTAATTAAGTCAATATTATCCTTCAACGTTAAAAAAATAATGCGATTAAGTTTTCTTAATTCTTATATCAGTTTGTCGTTGTGATGACGAAATACAATTTGATTCAAGCGAACGGTTGATAACAATCAAGTGAGGTTAAACTTCAGTCTCACAATCTCCCTTACCCAATAATTTTTCCTCCCAAATTTGGGTAAAATTTAGAATGACTTCACTTGATAATTTATAATTTGGTGAGTCCATGTGACCTAAATTAAATCAGATCTATGTATGCAAATCAACTCTAAATTTATCATTTTCTGCTATCACTAGCTCAATTGCGTTGTTTCACTAGAATACATTGATGTGATTAAAACCAAAAGACCAAAGTAAAACTTTTACCATACTAGATGAATTAAAAATGTATTTAGGTCTGTAAGAAGTTTTAAAAAAAAATTTTTTTTTTTTTTTGGTTGGGTTCAAGGGAGGCTTTAGTGTGAATTTGAGCTTAGAAAGGGTGAGTAGGAAATCTAATCCCCGCGCTTTTAAACCTCCTAAAACTTATATTCAAGAAAAATGTGCCACTTGAGCAAAGGCTTCATGAGGTTTCAAATATTATAATGTCATTCATGTTGGCATCATCAGTTTTTCAGAAAATCAAAGCTCCTTATGTTCACAGAACTAAAGGATCTGATGTGGGGTTTCATCAGAATCCTCTCCCATGGACAATTCTTAACATAAACCAACAGCTTTTAACACTAAGGATTAAGAACACAACATCAATCCGTAAGAGTCCTAGTTCCATAACTTAGAACAAGAGTGATATATAAGAAACCCTAACAATTAGCGCTTCTAAAATGGAGAGACTCCTACATTTGCAGGAGCAAAAAGCCCATCTTTCATAAGCACGTCCTCTCCTTCCTACACCCATAAATTGTAGAATTTGAGATTAGAAACCCTAGAAAAAAGAGCTTTTTTTTTTCTTCCTTTTTTGTCTTTTGTGTTAATTTGCTGTCAAAAGAAAAGAAAGAAATTAAAATAAGCTAGGGTTTTTAATAGTACCTGGCGGACATTAGCTTTCTTCACGGGCTGGTGATCAGGCATAAGTCCGAAGTGGATGTGTGGGAAATGGGCCCACTGAAAGACACAAGTCAAAAAGACCCATAAAACTTAAGCCGACAAGAACTCTCCATTAGAAAAACTGAAAGAATGTTGTTCTGGAGAAATTTAAGCTTTTTTATTGAAATTTATTTTATCTTGACATTTTATTTTTCAAATAAAAAATAAATATCTTTGAATATATATATATATATATAAATAAATATATATATATAACCTCAACTTCGCAAAAAGTCTATAGGAAATTCGCACACAAACCGAAAACAATCCGTATAAATAAGTATTCCAATAAAGTAAGATTTAATTAAAATTTTCCCGGATCTCACATTCTTTGCAGCAGCACTGAAAGCCTCTCTGTGGCTTATATCAGGATTCCCTGCTTTGATACGTTGGATCTCGTCCCTGAAATTTGTATTATTAAAGTCATCCACAAATCCATATACCATCAGCAAAATATTATTAATTCTTTTCTTTTTTCCTTTTTTTGGTTTCACAAATCTTTCAGCAGAACCTTCTGATAAACTTATTTACCTAAAAAATGTAAAATATAATAAGTTAAAAAACAATAATTACCTTTTCTTCAAACAACCCAACTTACTCAAAAATTGTGTCACTATTAAAATTTAATAATAAAAATAAATTACAAATTCAAGTAATGAGGTTTTTTTCTTTAATTATTAAAGTGATGAGGATTTTGAGCTACTAATTTTTTATTTTTAGAAAATTAAAATGGTGGGGGAAAAGGAAAGGATTATAAATTACAGATATTTTTTATTTTAATACATGTTTCAAGTCTAAATTTATGTCAATTTTCATTTCGTTCATTTTTAATTTTTTCCCCTTCATTTTGCTCCTCATACAAGTAATCAATAAAAGTAATTAGTAATTTACTGATGAGAATTCTTAATCCAGATTTAAAATCAATGAAATTAATTAAAACTTACTTGATGAAGCGGTTGTAAGCAGATGGAACTCTCTGTCTCTTCTCTGGAGCTGGACATGCACAACACACGGACATTGCACACAGCCAACACAGACACACAAACATTAAAATCACCTCGCTGACCTTCTTGCCTAATGTCTCTCTCTCTCTCTCTCTCACTTCTATCATTACCTCATCATTATATCTCTAACAATCACTCTCTCCATGGATTCACCACTATATTTTCGGGACGCAAATTGTGCGTGTGTTTGTGTAGACACACGCTCTCTCTCTCTCTCTCGCTTTCTGTCTCACTCAGTGTGTACACGGAAGAAAAGACATAAAAACATAAACAAAAATAAGATTTCATAAGAAAGAGCTTTAGTTTATTGATTTCTTTCTTTAATTTTGGAAAATACAGTACTTTTCGTGTTCTTACACAGAAATTGTACTGTGGAATAAATTAATGTCGGAAACTAAAACATTAATTCCATTCGCTTTGAAAGTTTTGGAAGTCTAATGTTTATAATCAATTTGAAGAACTAGGGTTGGCTTTCAGGAAGCACTAAATAAATTATAAGACAGGAAAGAGGCGAGGGAAATAAAAAAGCAAGGAATGAGAAAAATGTGGTGAAGATTCTTCTTTCTTATGCCACTTGAAGCATATAAACCAAAAAACCTTTTAGCCAGTCCACAGTTTCAGATTGACAAGTGAGTTTGATAGGGATACAACTTTTGCTTACTTTTACTCTCTATTGTTTAATTGGCCACTATAAAGTTTAAAATTAAAGGGTATCAACGATCAGCAGATCGTTTCCTCACTTTTTCTAACTTTTCTTTGGCGGTATCAGAAGAATCTCTGATCACCCCGCGCGGTGTTAAATAGAAAAGGGAAGCCAAAGAAAAACAAAAACAACGACAAAAAAAATAGCTGTGATGGCTTATATTGTTTTCAGAAATTAAAAAAAATTCTCACGTCTATTAGCTGGTGGAGGCTTAGGCATTTCCTCAGGTCCTGCTCGCAGGGTACTCATAGTCATAACCGAATCATTTGGATTATTCTGCAACTGATTCATCACCATATTTGATGAAGGTGCACTTCGAATCTCCTCCTGAGAGTTAAACCGAATACTCATTAACAATTTACACTAGTTCTCAGTTCTCATTTCTTAAGCATAGGTTATTATTTAGCTATATCTATATTCTCTAGTGCAAAACTAGACAAAATGGTACTAGGTCTTTTTAAATGTTTGTTAAGATTTTCTAATAAAATTATACTAAGTGGAAAAACTTTCTCTCGAAAGAGTCAATTGTATAGACCTAAGAAATGTCTGCAAATTATGTATTAATTTATCAAAGAACTTCCCAGTAAATATTTAAAGAATTTTACTTAAAGCTAAAAAACCCTAGTTTTGAATATACCAGAAGATTTTGGGGAGAGAAGAAGGAGTGTCCAAGGTGAAGCTGACTGGCAGAAGGAAGAAGCAGGCCACGCATATTGACAGACAGAAGGTTGGTGCAATGACCACATCGTACAGTGACAGTCTTGAACAAACTGGTGCAAGGAACACTCACCTAAATTGGAAAAAAAAAAAAAAGACAAGAAAAAGAAGAAGCTTAACCAGCTAGAGTCAACAAGTATTTAGGGCATATATAAAGAAGGGTAAAGAGGGAGAAGAAGTTATGTGTGTATGTGTATATACCACGAGGACAGTGTCACAGAAGTTGCAATGGACATAACAGAGCTGGTCGGAGGGAGAGAGGAGGTGCTGGTCCGGTGAAAAGGAAGCAGCGGATGAGGCGGACATGTTTCTTTCTTTCTGTTTTTGTGTTTTGATTGATTGATTGATTAGATCACTTTCTCTCTCAGATTCTTTGATTGATTTGATTGATGGTATTGACTTATCAGAGAGAAAGGTTGGGGTTTTGGTGATAGACAGATGAACTTGCTCCCTATAATCTGGTCTTCTTGATTGTTGAGTTACTGCTAAGGACGGAGAGAGAGGATGAATGAGAAAAGAGTGTGTGTGAGAGAGAAAGGCCTATATTGCCTAAAGTAATAGAGGATTGAATAGGCCCGGAAAGTTGCTCCTCTCTCTCTCTCTCTCTCTCTCTCTCTCTCGCGTAGTCTTTTAATTGTAAATTAAATTTTTGAAGTGCTAAATGTAAGACTACATTTTTATAAAGAGGAACAAATTATGGGATTCTTTCTTCTGTTTCAATAAATTATAATTTTTTATTAAAAACAAAATATTTATTTTTTTATTTTTTAAAAATAAAAATAAAACATAATAATATTTATTGTGATTAACATATATTTATAATTTATTATTTATATAATATAATAACAATTATATATAATTTGACTAATATAAAACAGTCAATTTTTTAAATTTAACAAAATTTAAAATCAGTTGATGATAAAATAAATAATTAGTGACAATACAGAAAATATTTCTAAAATAATTTTTTAAGATTAATCAAGTAATTTAATTTCAACAATAATATTTGTATTAAATATATATTAATAATTATTAGCATTGTCATAAATCTAATACATTTTTTAAAAATTGCAGTTTATATTATATTAGATTTGTAATACAAGAAATCAATTTTAGTGTTTAGAGTACTTAGATTATCTTTTGATTTTAAAAAAAAGTTTGTGTATATGTTCAAAACATAACAAGGGAGTATGTAGTTTAAAAATCTCTTAAAGAAAAGTAATTTACCCTAAAAGTAATTATGAGTAAATCTTTATTTTAAGTGGTATTTATATAGTACTAGAACAATTAATAAGCCTAGAGTTTGATTCTTATCGTTCTCATATTCTTTTATAATTAAGTGAAATTTTAACAGAAAATTTATAGATATATGCTTTATTAGCACTTGAAATTTAAAAGACTTTTGTCTACACAAAGTTAATGGAGATATTAATATAATTAATCATGTATCTTTACTGAATGACTTAAGTTTGTTTTAGTTAAAGGGTCCTTCACTTCGAGATATCACAACTCAAAACTGGTTGTTATAGACTGGAATTACAATTAATAGGGTTATACTTACAAAACTATAAACTTCGTAGTGATCAGATCTGAGTGAAAAAAATAAATAAATATATATACAGTAATTATTATATAATGAGTCAATAAAAATGTATTGAAATAAGTTTTTGAAGTGATAAAGTCTATTGTTAGATTCATTTTGATAAATTTTCATAAGTTTGTGTTAAAAATGCACATAAAATTTTCTCACAAACTGATTTTACACATTCTAAATAATTACTTGAAAAATATTTTCTCTATAATGTCAGCAATATTTAGGGTCGTGTTAAGACAGCCTTACAGCGAAAAAAAATGAATGGCTGGCATTTCCAATGGATGTGCGTGTAACTGTGTATCTGTGTGTGTTGAGAGAGAGAGAGAGATCGGCAGAGAGGGTGCAGAGGTGGGGGAAGGAAGAGAGAAAGGGACGTGTGCATGGGAGTGATTAGCTTTGGGTCATTCACCTGTTGTTTTCACAGTTAATAAGAGAGCGGCTTAAAAGACAGTCCTCGGTTCTCTACAATTCCATTTCATGAAGCCCTTTTGTGTCTATCAAATCAAATGTTCGTTCTTTGTAATAAACTTCCGCGTTTAAAATCATGAATAATCCCCAAGAAGGCGGGCCACTGCAATCGAGATGTTATGTTATAAGAGCCCTGCTTTCTATTCTAACCTTTTGGGAGTTCAATGCTACTCTGTCATTCATTTTCCTCTTATTTGTTGCAATCAATTCAATCATGATTTCGTACACCAGATATAGAAAACGTATACAAAACGCAGGAGTTGTTTTGGTTGGATCAATTGTGTCTATATTTACATTGATGGCTATCTTTTATTATTATAAGATTTTGAGAATTATAAGAGAATCTTACCTTCTGTCCTATTTATATGTGAACTCTCTTGTTCTCATTCATTCTAAGATTTCCTTCATATAGACCCTTGAATTATATAAATACCCACCTATATGTAATAAAAAAACTATAGAAAATTTTCGTAGGTCTTCGAGCGCTATGGCTTTGGTCTTCGAGGACCATAGCACTCCTTCCAGCGCCATGGCTCTTGTTCCAGTGCCATGGTCTTGGCCACTGAGCACCATGGCACTCTATTGCCTGATCTTTGTACCAAGAAAGAACCTTATGTCAGCGCTGCGGTGCTAAATACCTTGTTTTGTTAGGTTTGCCTTTTTGCTGTCCTTTAAGTATTTTAAGCCAAATGTTGCAATATATATATTCAACGGAGATCATCAATACTTTCATTTTGATCTGTATGTATTATCATAACCTATATGTACATGATGATTGATTTGTAGTTTTTCACATGTTGATCATAGAATTAAGTATATCCCGCCATAGTCTCGCTAAACAAATGCATATTAATTTTATATTTTATTTGTGTTTTGCAATTGCCACCAAATCACCAATAATTCTGAAAAAGAAAATAAAAATTTTATCAGAACTCTTAAGTCCCATGAACAATATTGTTATGTATTGTTAAGAAAAGCGTGGCACGAGTTAGCTTTAGCACATATTGTTTGAAGTTTCGTTTTGAAGTGATGTGTTTTTTGGTTATAATACTCTGGAAGAATACTCGCAAATTATGTGTGATTGGAATATATTAAAGATGCTTTTTTTTATCAGGGTCTGTTTGGATTTGAAAATTTGATAAATAAAGAAAAAAAGAAGAAGAAAAGAAATCTTTAATGCAAATAAAGGAAATAAATGAAATATTTAAGTTAAATCCAAATAAAATGAAATGTCGACTTTCTGATCTCCTTTTTGTCTCTACTCTCTTCAATCCAAAATATCATTAAGTATGTTTTTAAACGTGGTGTACTTCTAAAAATAACTTTTGAGTACTACTCAATTTTAAAATTAATGTGCCTACGGTTTGAAATAAAAATTATATAAAAAGTTTCAATTTTTTTTGCTCTGACTAATATTTGTTCTCTACATTACCTACAGCAATAAATTCTTTTAGGAAAAAAAGAAGGAAATTTGTGATTTAATTCTTCAAAAATCATTTTCCCCTCAATTTGGTCCTCTAAAATAAAACATTTCAATTTTGTTAATCAAAAACAATTTTCCTAATAAAAAAATGGTCCTTTTGTTATGAAAATTTTCCCAATTAATAAACAAGAACTCATGTTGCCATTAGCTTATAATTTAAACTTAAGTAGTATTTTCTCCCAAAATGATGTTGTTTAAGAAATTTTTTTCCACCAAAATGGCATTTTGACAATCATCTAACATTGTGAAATTTGCCTAAACAATGTCATTTTTGAAAAGAAATGAAATTTAGATAAGTTTAAGTTATGAGTTACAGTCATGTCTACTCTTATTTATTAACTAGAAGAAACTTGTCTAATGAAAAGACCATTTTAATTGAGATTAACTTTTTTAGGAACAAAATTGAAAGGTTTCATTTTTGAATGACCAAATTGAAAAGAAAGTGATCACTTATAAACTAAAAAAATAAAACCATAGCATTAATTTACTAAAAAGTAAAACCATAGCATTTCCTAACAAGATTTAAAACAATTTTATACCATTTCATTTGAGAAATGTTGTAAACAAAACTCATCTATTAGACTCAAATTCTTATCGCATATTAATTATACTTAAGTGTATATGTTTGTATTTGGATATACAAATTGTATCACTTAAAATTTAATTCTATCCGAGAATGTACTTCTAAAGTAGATAGATATTTTGCTAAGCTTTTATGATTCTCTCAGCATCTTGAAATTGCTTTTCTAAAAGAAGCATTAAGAACCTGTATTACAAGGTTTCACCATTTAGTCCAAAAATAAAAAAATAAAAAGGTTTCACCATTGAACTAGAAAATAAATTCTAAGATCTTGTAAGAGAAGTCGTTGAAATATATGAAATTAAACAATGAAAGAGATTAACAGTAGTAGCTAGTATTGGAAGGCGTTCCGCTAATCTTTCCATCCATTTGCAAGGTTCGAATTGCTCATTCAACTTTTAATCTTACGTACCTAGTGGACAATCCTTCCCATGAGAGATCTTCTGTGCCTAGTGCTCGTTGAATAACCCTTCTTTAGAGATCAAAGGTCCTGGAAATAATATTTTGAGTTGGACTTATGCGTGCCCTTGATTTCAAAACATGTTATTGGTACCTTAACTAATAGTTTTAAAATAATTTATCTTTATTAATATTTTGTTAAAAAAGAGTAAACTACTCTTCCCTCTTCTAAAAAATGCTTAAAATATGCAACTTTGACCTTCATTATAAAAATACATACAAATCCCTTGAAATTAAAATATGACCCAAATATTCTGAAAAATAATATTGACTTCATTTATTAAAAATGTAACTTATTAAAAATTATATTTTAAACTTTTATTTTGATGTTATTTATTTTTTTGTTTAAAACTATAAATTTAACTTATTTTAAATGAAAAATTGACTATTTTTATATTAATTAAATATATATTTAATAATTATAATTATTATATAAATAATATATATAAAGATATTTTAATATAAATAGATCTAATATTAAATTTAACGCATCTTATGAACATCTCTTAAAAAAATACATAGTTCAACAAAAGAAAAAAAGAAAAAACTCATTCTTTGATCTGGATCCTTGTGCCTCAATTGAGATAGTAGATAATTTAGATTGTTTATATTTCAAATTTTTATATTAATTACTTTTTTAAAATTTATAGTTAAAAGATTTTTTATTTTTATATCCTATTTTATTAAAAAGAAATACAAAATATAAACCCTCAAGAGGATCTATTTTCCTCATTCCTAAGTAAATTGTGGTATTTAACAAAATGTTCCGAATAGAAATAGAGGTTGTTTAATTTTCCCTGTAATGTCACACCGCTGGCGCTAAATCTTAATTCTCTCAATTAACCATAAATGACGAATTCATAGACAAAAATCTGGAGAATGCGCAGCTGATTTGACTGCTCAGACATCTCTCTCCCTCTCTCATACATATATTTATATGTATACGTACTTGTCAGTGTTAACAGCAGACAGCGATATTTTAATCTCGTTCGCTTTCCTTTGTCGTTTGCAAAAATACATGTTTCTTTTGGTTTACTGTTTTCCCAATTCAGTTAGGCCCTCTGCTTAAGTTGTAGCCCTTGGACATAGGGTTTACTGTTGTCTCACACAGATAATTTCCAAAGTAACCCTAACTTTGCTGAAAAAGATGGCTGTCGCTTCTACCTTGCTTAAAAGAATTCATAAAGCTACTACCCTCCGTGCCACTTGTCCATTTAGGCTTAAATGCTTCATCGCCCCAAATGTGTCCCTCAAAGGGCGGTACTTCGGCCACTAACTCACAGAGTGCATTGTGGGGTCTTTCCAAATGGTGCTGTAGTTTCGGTGTTCTCAACTAGGGCTTCGCTGGCATGTTGTTCTGGTCGGGTGTTTGGACAATTAACTCCCCCTTGGAAATGGCATCATCTAAGCTAGGCTTGGTGCGCCGTACATACAAAGCTGGATATGGTGATACAGTCGCTTTTGGATCCCCGTTGTTGAAAATCCTGAGTAGTAAAATGTTTAATGCCTTTTCAATTGTTTTTTTTTATTTTGGTAGAGATTGAAAATTTTAATAAAAATAAGAAAAATAATTATAAATAAAAAAAATTTAATTATAAAAAAATTATACTAAAATTTTTAACAATATTGTATAGTTAAAAATTTTAAAATATAATTCTTTTTACAATTAAAATTTTTATTTTTTCAATTATTATTTTTTCATTAAATCTTAAACTCCAAAAAAATTAAAAAACCTTATTGCACTGTGTAGTAGGATCCTTTACTAGGGGGATCCAAATGCAATAAAAGTAAGTTAATATAATTTAATTATACACCATATATGTTTTGTATGCAAAATTGTAAAAATTTATACCTTTAGGCTTTTTTTTTATGCACCCCTTAATAAAAAATTTGTAAAATTCTTTATTAAAATACTTACTTATTTTTATTCTTGTTTACTACTATATTATATCAAACCATCACCTGCCATTATATATTATTTTATAAAATTACATGTTTTTGTGACTAATTAAGAGCCAGATGGCCATTATAAAAAAATATGAAGGTGGGCATCACTAGTTATGCAGGATTTTGCGAAAGACAGGCGCATAAAAATTGCATCTAAAGCGAGAAACTTGATCCGTGGCAATTTCATAACAACCTTTGGCTCCACGAATCCTTCAATCAACAAGTTACCACATGCAACATTTATCCTAAGTTACTGTTATCATCATTGGAACAATTCTTTGTATTTACGTAGTTTAACCAGAATCCAAATCTCAAAAGAACAATGGAGAAGGTTGATAGCGAGTTCCATGGAATAAACTCCACTAAGTAGCTACGCAGAATGCTAAATCGAGAATCATTTCTCTGTTAAGACTGAACACTTATTAACCAGATGACTTTATATATGCTTTAACAATAACGTATGACAAAATTATAACCATTGCAAAACTTTTAGCGACAAATTCTGACCCATTTTATACATTAATTGGAACTATAGGGGATCAAAATTTGAACTCCTTTCACATCCTAAGTCTTGCATACTAATTACCAACTAGGATCATAGTTTCTCTAATGAGTTTATGTTCTCAAATATCCTAGTTTATTTATCTATTAGTGTACTTGCCTTCATTAGGTGTTCTAGGTCATAAGCTTATTTTTACTCTTTTTGTCTATTTAAGAGTATTTACCATTCTAATTCTCAACTTCATTATTGACTTCTATGATTCTTAACTCCTTTATGCTAGCATTGGAGAGTGATTATCACTAACTAACAATATATTCATGTAGGATATTATTCTCTCATAGTCTCAAGTGCTAGGGGCATAAACTGCCACTTACCTTACTATAAAGAACTACACTTGACCTCTTTTTGAATATACTACTTTAATGTAAAGGAATTTTCTCTTTCACTTGGTAAAGTTTAATAACTATTAGTGTGGTGGTTCATCTAACTTTAACTTGGTAAAGCTACTCTCTTGCTTTCCTTATCTAACATACCATACTCATCTATCGAGGAAATTTAATGAGTAGTTTAGCTATTTAAATAAAGCCTTAATAACTCCATTGTAACAGTTTGCAGACTTATGAGATCTTTCATTTCTAAAACTAAACTAACATGTAATTGTACTAGTCTCTAAAGACTTAGTTTGGAGAAACTATCCTAGGTCATCATCTCCTAAGAAAACTACTTTTAATTATATTTGTGGGCTCTTTGTATTCTGTAGGATTTACTATGACCCTTAGATCTATTGCTACCTCTTAGAGCCCTATTGGAGTCTACTATGATCGGCATCACTGTGCTAGGATCTATTACAATTCATCTCTAAAAGATATCAAAGCTTAATATCACTGTCTCTATGAGTAAAACTCATACTCAATAAGTCTAGCAACTATCATGCATAAACTTTAAGGTTAAACTAAGATACCTACTATGCTTTTCTAAATGCTTCTTATATGAAGTGAGTTCTATACAACTTTTCATCCCTTTAACATCCTATAATAATACTCAAGAGCATTTTAGCATTTACTCACTACTTCCCATAGGACCATCAGTTTCCCACTTCTACCTTCATCATACTTTCTTTCTTTCTTTCTCTTGCTAGTTTACCTTTCTTTACCTTACTTTACTTTATTTAGTGATGTAAATTAGACTTACACTCTACATGTATTCATCCTACCTTTTCTCTCTTATCCTACAATCTTTAACTATACCCATATCTTATACCCAAGTGCCTCTAGCACTGGTGTGCTGTATATCTCATATGGCATCTCACATATCAGCATGTCTAATTTCTCTAGTAGGATAAGTATCATAAACTGGTTCCTTTAACATTTCATTCTAGTTATTTCATAATTGACTTATACTAAATTTAATAGACTCATACTATTTAATTTTTAAAGCTCTAGTGCTCTAGGCACTTTCCTTTTATATCACTCTATACCTGGGATTCCTTCTTATTATTTTTTCTTAAGGGTTTAGCATTACTGGAATCCCTTAGCTTCTTTTTCTTTAAATTTTACTTTAACTTAACTAACTAAGATACTTTTTGATTATCAAGACGTTCTTTATAGTTGATATTATCATTTACTAGGTACTTAAATTACATTATTATTGAGTTGGCCAAACCTAATATCATGTAATTGCTGTAGTGAGCAAATCATAGCATCAATCACTAATATACAGGCGCATCATGATTGATCTCAAGCAACTATCACCTGCATATTATAGGCTTTCCAATAATCTAGAATACCTTTTTCTTGATTTTCTATGATTTTCTTTATATCGTGTGACAACTAAAGGACAAAGTAAACATTTTCTCTAATCTTTTGTATTAATCATTATAGAATCCTGGGGCTATCTTCTCTTGCCCAAATGTCTTTACTCAGGGCACTATTTCATACTATAAAGGTAGTCGCACCAAGGGCAATAATGCTTTTTTATGCACTCATTTGTTTACCCTTTTTGTTTGGTAGTGACCTTATTAAGTCTTTGGCTTTAAAGTTGTCACATTATATCTTTTTTACTTCTATTATTACTTTACTATTATGAATAGTTTATTTCTATTATTCATTTAATTCCTCATTATTCTTGTGTTTATCTATACTTAAGAGCATTCTCACATTTTTTTGGGTTTACCTTAACTCACTCACTTCTATAAATTTGGAGAATTTGGTCCATCTCAATTTCAAGCCCTGACTTTTAATTGAATTGTTCCTCTTTATATTGAGTGAACCCTAATGTTCTTCTTAGAAGAAACTTTATCCTGAGTGAATCTTGACCTATCTTTCTTTAAAACTCTTGAATTTACATAGCTACTTTTCTATATTTGGAAACTCAACAACCTAGTTAGTTTTTAACTTCCTATAGCTTCCCTAGAAGTACTAAGGTACTAATTACTTGCCTCAAGTCACTTTTTCATTCTTGAGAAAGACTAGAATCATTTCTTTCTTAGACTTCTTACTTTCATCTTTAGGAGTATAATTTACTGATTTTAGGGTTTTAATGACTTAACTTAGATTATATCTCCTCAAATGTCTTGAATATATTTTATTGGCAACTTTAGGCTCCATATACTAACTTGGTTACTCATGTGCTTTTACATTGCACCTATCTTATATTGTGGATGCTTATCTAACTTAGTGGTGAATTCCTGTCTTCCTCATCTTACTGGACTCTAATTTTCATTCTACATCTGCTTTTATTATATTTGATTTACTAACTCTCCTTTAGTCACTATTAAAGTGATAGTATTTTTTTGTCTATATACTAATTTCTCAACTCTTTCTCACTTCTTCAATGTCCTATTAATCACTAAATTAGGGGTCTTATTCTCTTAGAGAATTGCTTAACACAACTAGGGTTTTTCAACCTTATTGCATTTTTCCTTCCTTCTTTTTAGACTAGAAAGAACCTTCCTTTGGTTAATTTTCTAAGGCAATTTCTTTTTAGATGGAGGTCCTCTCATCTGGCTATTTCATCTTGTATATGACTCTCTACTCATTATTACTCTTGGGCTTCAACTTATAACTCAACCTAAAACACTTCCTTTGTTAAGGGTTCTTTGAAACTTTTTAGATAATAGCTTACCATGGATCTAACTAACTCATTCTATCATGCAGCATGGCTACCATTGGGTCCCTTAGGTTTCCTTTTTGATCTTAACCTCTTTTCTAAACCTAACAATGAATCTTAGTAACTTTATTGTCATATCAGACATTTGGATTCCCTAAATATATGACATTAAACTAATCATATTTCTTTTGGGGTACATTACCTCTAAGGTACACCCGTCTTGTGTACTTATGACATTATTTATCCTTATCTCATTCATTTATGCATACTTATAAAACTTCTCGCACGCCTTGGGCCCATATTGTTGGCTCATCCATTGCTATCACATTGGGTACCAATTTATGTTGGAGTCAATGCCTCAATGGCGGTCTCTACAACCTTCACTACTATGTGCATTGACAACATTGCTCTAGACTACTTTTCAGTCTTTTATACCTTTAGGCTCAGTTATAAGACATCATAATCTCTTTCTTAGGCTCATATATGTAACACCATAGTCATTAAGCACATCTCACATCATTACTAGACTCATTTCCTTGGATTACACAAAGTTCACAAAGAAAGGCCATTAAAATATTCCATTAAATTGCTTTACGTTGTGAATAAATTCTTTATTTCACGTCCCATAGATCATATGAAGTCATCTATTTCATTCTTATATTTAAATACACAAATACAAATCAAAACCATCTCAAGAAGTGGCTAGAAACTCGAGCTCATGAAGCATATACACAAAATTTACATGTGCAGCCTCGGGTTCATGGTCCAACTTTCTATCATGAATTTTGAAAAATTATAACTAATTTTAGAAAAATCAAAATCACGCACACTATATCACGCTAGAAAGCTACAGATGTCTACTTTATGCTAAAAATAAGTCCATGCTAAAATAAGGATGTATAACTATTGGAAATTGATGGAATAGTAATCAAGGTTGCCTATCACTAATGGTACTATTACTAAATTTCAAAAATTTATATCTCCCTACTCAGACATCCAATTGGGGTGATCTTAGTGGCCATAGAAAGCTTATTATGTCTAGTTTATACTGTAAAATTTCATAATCATTGAAAACCATTTAACCCTCAAATGACCTGACACAATAAACTAACCATATGAACAATACTTATACCATAATAACAGAAAAATGGAAACTTTGAAAAATCCTAATTAATTCTATAGAGCGCCAAATAATCTAGTCTTTAGCTTTCCAAAAAGCTCTAGATGAAATCTAAATACATGTCAAATTTCATGGCCAAATTCATTCATTTGGTCAGATTGTGCCATAGGGTGCAAAATGGCACTTTTTGTGTCTCATAAGGGTCTTAAATGGTCCAAATTCACTTCTAAGACATCTATGGCCACTTGATTATGTGGAAAAGCACCAAAATAACCTATTAAACATGTCTCAAAAGTACACAAACCCAGATTTCACAAACTCACACTCTCACCCAAGGTATACATATGAACACATATGCTTCATCTTGCCATTCAATGCCTAAAAATAGCTATGCCATACATATGACATCAAATCTCATACATACATAATATATTCACATATTTACATGTGTTCATGAGGTTATACATCATATACAACAAAGGAGTACATCATATGCTATTCATATAGCTACAAAATAGGCATTTCCACACACTTGTTGTCAATCTCCTTCTTTTAGGCTTGATGGCTTCCATTCCTTTGCTCACTTAGACCACCTAGTCATGTTAAGCAAATAGGGAAGAAGGGATAAGATTCTAGGAATCCCAATAGCTCTTCTCCCTTTCAACCATACATAAAGAATGCAAATCCATATCTAAAAATGCATGCATAGCCATCATGAAACATGTAATCATTTATAAAACATTTCTAGCATTCAAGAAGTCATACAAAATATACATAGGCTTGCCAAGTAAGTGGTATAGCCTCATCTATTCTTTTTAAGGATTTTAGACTTGCCCCACCTATTTTCTTAAAAGCTTTTAGCTAAGCCTTACTCTTGGGAGACTCTTGGCTTTGTCTCAACCATTCTTAAGGAGGCTCATCCTCACCATGGCTAGGGGGCTTTTGGCTTCACCATACTCAAGCAAACCAAAGCAAGTTCACAAGATATCCTTTAAATGCATAACATATCATCATGGTACCATGGCTTTTAGATATTTACTAAAACATTTTTCATGGCTTAAAATATATATATACACATTCAAAGACAAGAAAAATATCCACTCATGCATGAGAGAAAGAAGAGAGAGATACCTTTGTTACAACAACACACTTTCTTCCTTGAACTTGGATCTTCTCCCATGGCAACACACTCACAAGAAGGTGGGACTTGTTTCCTTTGGCCTAAACACACAATATTGAAGCCACTTACACTCTTGGAACAAATTCTAAAGCTATACATTCATTAGAAAAGCTAGGTGGTTCATATGATTCTTTTATGGTTCCATAATATACCTAATGAAGCAACCTTAGAAAAACATCATCTTGGCTCCATTCTTTCCATCCATTTATGATTCTTGACTCCTTTTAAACCTCTTGGAGTCATCACACAATTAATTTAAGGAGCCTAGCTAGGTGTTGCTTTTTTAAGTCATAATATGGAACTTATGATACCATCTCACTATCTATGGTTTCTAAAATTTTTTCAAAGCTTCCTCTCATCCTCTCCCATTGATAAGTATGATTTTTATACATTTTAATCCTCTTAACTTAGTCATTTTAATGATCAAATATAGCTTTAGGGGTTTAATTAGATACAATTTGATTTCATTAGCCATTTATAAACTTTATGAATTAATTGGCAAAATTATTGAGTTTTAATGCATAAATTTTTTTAAAATAATTTTGTGGATAATTTTATTTAATATTTTCCTTTCTTTTGTGTTGAATTTTTGATGGGCAAATAGCTTGAGTGGGAAATTGAATTGAAGAAGAGATGAAGACTTTATGTGTGAATTTGAGGGAAAGAATAAATGATATTCATCACACTCATGTAATGGAGCTAAGAGCAAAGCATGCAGCAGCTGAAGAAGCTTGTAAGGAAGACCACGTTTCATTTCACACAGCACAAAAACAAATGAAGACATATACTCGAGAAAAATAGAGTAGAAGCCATGGTTTTAAGAGAAAAGGAAGTTGTGAAAAGAACGTGATTAGGGGGCTGAAGCTAGAAGGGTTGGATAGAGCGTGGAAGAGAAATGAAACTCAGGTAGAACATGGGGACTGGAAGATACAAGAAGCAACATGAAAAAAGGAGCAAGCATGCCACACATACACACACATACACAACCACACATCTAGCACAACATGTTACACATATCAGCATGTGGGTCTAACGCTAAAAGAAGGCAAGAGAGGCTCGAGTTGGGCTCTACATAAGGAGAAAACATGAGGATAAGCCACGGGTCTCTAGCTGATACAGAATAGGCAAAATAAAGAAGAGGAAAAAGCTAGAATGAAAAGCAAAATGTGGATAACATGGGAAGCAAATGAAACGTAGCTGCATGATAGAGGAAACATGAATGAAGAGCCATGGGTTCTTACACAGTAGCTAAACAAAGGAAGCTACACATGCATGGAAAATAAAGTAAAGAATGAGAATAAGCAACTCCCATGTCCCACGAGGCTTGCGTAGACTCTAGGCTCATGATACATAAGCATAAGCATTTCGTATGAAACCAGAAACAGAGGCTGGGAAAGAAGAACAATGCTACGAGCTGGAGAAGAGCAGAAGCAAGAGAGCAGTTACTATAAGTTTTTGGGCAAAGGAGAAGCCACGTGGGGCTAATGTGAAGAGTATAAGGCTGTAGGAGGAAATAAAATTAAACAAAGCCATGTGATTATTAAGAAGAGCTAAGCATAGAAGAAATACATACGGGGAAGTCACGAAGATGAGAGTTTCACGTGGAAATAAATGAAGGAAGCATATGAAATATTATAAAAGAAATAAAATGAGGCCCACACTTATATAAGCAAAGGAAGAGCATGCGAGGAGCTGGGCATGTGAATTTTAATGAGGAGGCATTCACGTTAGAAAGACACACATCCATCCATCGCATTCACCCCGTCATTCCATCGTCACATTCATGCCCTTCGTCCATCCTTCATCCAGAGACCACACGCCACGCCATTTTCATCCACTTCCTCCATCTCCTTCTATTCAAATGAAGCTCTAATACCTCCATCTATGACTAGCAAGGAAAAAGGCTCTTAGAAAAGCTTGAATCCATGAGAAGAACTCATAATTTTGGCTAAAAAGTTCTACTTTCCTACACTTTTTCTTTTTCTTGTACAAGCTTGGTTAAGTTGTATTTGATTAGAAATTTGTGTAATTGTGATTAGTAGCTGGTTAGATACTAATTAGGAGAGCAATTGTTGTTTTAATTGATTAATTTTAGTGCTAAATTTTTATTTTCCTACCATTTTCCAAATGTGCAATCAAGGTATTTGATGAAATACTTGTAAAAATTAGTGTGCTTAATTATTTAATTTGAGAGTTCATTGGAGTTTAATTGGTTAATTAAATCTCCTAAAGTGTTAATTCAGAGGCTAATTAATTAATTAATCATTTAATTTAAGTGTTCATTGATCCTAATGACAAGATTTAGCGATTTGATGCGGGATTAAGGTTTCAATTCAACACTAAATTGTTAATCCCTTGATTCTTGTGTGGTAACTCAAGATAATTTGTATTGGACATAAATAGGGACGCTTAGACTAGAGTTAATCACAAATGAATTAGGATAAGGATAGTGGATACCAAGAGATGAATCCAAAGCTAGTCATAAGTCTATCATTCACCTCATTAGTTCATGCAATTAGGAATTTAGGAATTTTAATTTAATTTCATTTTACTTAGTTTAAGTCAATCAAAACACCCTGAATTTAGGTAGTTCTAGAGTCTTTTAACACTTAGAAAGCTTAATTAAACATTGAATTCCATTTCTAATGGAGATGACCTAGGTTGTGCCACTAGTTACATATTTAGTCTAACCTAGTTTTTATTTTAAGGGTTGAGTGACAGACCCATCAAAATTTGGTCATATATGACTTAAAACCAAGCTTGGAAGAAATTAAAATACTTTCTAGGTGCATGAACCCCTTTAGGCTGAAGCTATGCTTCTTAAGGACACCAAAGGAGTTGTTTTAATTTCTTTGATGGGAGAAGTATATGGGAGGCTCTCTTGGTGTCTTAGGAACTCACACAAACTCTTAGACACCTTAAATTATGGCTAGAAAGTTTCCTACAAACCAAGGTGCAAGTGAAACTCTAGGCTAGATATCTTGCAAATAAATGATTTTTTCTTGGATTTCTTTGCATATATTGGTTCCTCACACTTTATAACCCTTGGTTCCATCAAGAACACATGAAGAAAAACTCTCCTCCTCACTTTCTCTCTCTAGACCAAAGCTTAAATGGCTTCGAAACACAAGATTTTGCATATTTTTCAAGTAAAGTCTTACTTTAAAACAGAGCTCTTTGCATATAGATTATTTTTCACCGATTAGTTTTTTGAAAAGAGTTCCTTTTTGGCTTGGGTCAAACCTAAATCTTTAAGTTTTTAACAAAAGAAAACTACCATTAAAGAGCTCTTAGAGAGATAAACAACTTTCCTAACTAGCGCAGGATGAAACGGGGTCATTTACTTATCTCTCTTCCCCCTTAATGTCACACAATGGCTGCTCAAATTTCTGCAAATGGAAGCTTGGAGAAGGTGATGAGGTATAATCTTACATAAGAAGCCTCTTTTATAATTTTTCAAAATGACCATTTTTCCCCTACGCACCTGTTTGCTCCGTTTAGACTCATTTCAACTCCTTTTTCAAAACTATTTTTTCCATCATAAAATTTAGGTTCTCTAATTCATAAAATGCCGTTGGTTTCATCCAAATTGAATTAAAAACCTTCCTAAATGAACCGATCAAAGTTTGGGTCAATTGATGCTCTAAAACATAAACTGAAAGGGTTTAAACCATTCTAGAGGTTCATATGATTTTTAAGACCTCTGAGAACCCCATGAAACTCATTTTTTTCATTTAAAAATTTTTCCTTTGAGTCTTTTAAAAAGTGTCCAAAATTACAAAAATGTCATTTCATTCTGTTACATTTTCGTTAAATTTTGTCTAGTTATTCTGATTTTGATTTCAGGGCACCTCTGACCTGGGATCATCATTATTTGAAGTCAAGAATATTATTCTAATTTTATTGGACCTCCAATCATTTTATCTGGGGAACTTCCCTTTGTATCTTGTGAATTACATGCATTTACAAAGAAACTAGGAATTATATTTCTCATGTTTACGAAGGTACCGGATTTTACAATATACTAAACTTATTTTTGTTCTATCACTTACCTATCCTTTGTAAGCATTAGATAGGTCTCTAAATTTGTCTCCTGTACATCACCCACAATACTTTGCTTCTTTTTTCTCACTTGAATATGGTCAACAAGGCTTTTAGTCTTGAGATACACTCCATTACCCCTGAGTATCCTCTGACTACAAGATCTAAGCCTTAGCTTTCTTTGCATTTAGCTCACCATCAAGGGCTAAGGAACCCTACTTTCTAAATTGATCATTCATTAGCTAAATGGTTAGACAAGGCCAGATAGGGTTTATCTAGAGTGGTGTTTATGGGTTCTAGCTTGAGGGATTAGTTTCTAAATTTTCTAGGTCATCTAGATGTTGTGGCTAGGGGAGTAACTCTCTTAGATTTCTCTTGAACTAATTTGTCTTGCAGTTGCATTCTTACTCACAGTTGCTGCTCTACCATTGCCTATTATCACTCCAAGTGGAACACTATACCCTGCAGTGTTACTAGCTTAGAGTTTATAAGCTCTACTCTAGATGGCCTTCTATTTCTAATACTTATCATTTTGCTTAAGCCAATTAGAAGTTTCAATACATAACTTACTTGTATGCCACCAACATACACACCTAAAATTTCACAAAAAGGCCAACATCTAACACATTTTCCCTTATTCTTAAATCTTAACCACAGCTAACGTGCTTGAACATTTGCTCCGATACCAAAAAGTGACAAAATTATAACCATTGCAAAACTTTTGGTAGCAGATTCTAGCCTATTTTACACATCAATTAGAACTAGATAGGTCAAAATTTAAATTCCTTTTCCTTTTCATTTATGGCTGCCATACACAAGTTTGTTTTGACTCATAAGACCAAGATATAAGTCCTATTTGCATATGAATAGTCCATTTTGGACATAAAAGGGCTTTAAATTTCAAAAATTCATAATTTTTGTTATATAACTTTGATTTATGTAAATTAGGTATCTCCAAAAAGCTTATAATCTAAACTTTATGCTATAAAGGTCTCAAGTAAAAATAAATCCATTTGACCCTTAAAAAGACACAAAATCCACGATAATGATAATATGGATAGTATTGCACAATTATATAATTCTACACCAATTTCAAAAAATCACCAAATATTTTATAAATTTTTGAAAGTTAATATTTTTGGCTTTTAGAAAACTTTATAAATTCTATCTAAATGCCTATAAAATTGTAGCCTAAAACTGAGTCATTTAGGCCGTCAAGGGTAGAGGTATAATTTATGACTCATTCAGACCAAAATTTAGTTTCAAAGTGGTCTATTTGGCCTCTAAATTGCAATCTTTTGTCTTGAGCAAATTTTAATCTATCTAAACTTCATTTCCATAGGAACTATCACATGAAATAAAGTTAACTACTAAAAATCACTATCTCACATCCATTTATGCATATACATCAAATAGACTCTTATATATGGATTTATGTACCAATGGCCAATCATGCATTAAAATAACATATATTCATGTGGTCAAGCTTATACACAAGTTACCATTGCATGTTCTTGTCATATATAAAATATTTCACTACTAATGTGTCTCATACGTCATTAATTACATTGTTACAAAAAAGCTTTTGATACATGATTTCTAAACTCTAATTTTTCTCAATTTCCTTCTTCTTGCTTGGTGAACCTATCATGGGTAGTGGGAGATCAATGGGTGAGATTCTTAGAACAATCTCAGTAATAAAGTTCAATCTATATCAATGCATACAATGAATGTAAGTGAGCAAATGAAGTATGTGGTCATATGCATCCAAATAGCTTAAACATAGAATTTAGCATAAAAGTTCAATTCTCATCAATCCAGGTATCAAAACATACTGGCTAAGCTTAACTAGACTTAACTCTTGGCCAAGGTAGAGCTACCATGCTTAATTCCATCTATAAGGAGGTAGAAGTCAAAACATGGCATTATAAATGCATAAAACTTAAGATAGAAACCAAAACAAAAACATAGCTCATGAAATCATTAAGCAACCAAATATACAAGTATCTCAACTCAATCAAACATTCGAATGCATGCAAGATGGGGAGAGATAGCTACCTTGGAGACTAGGGACCTTAATGCACTATTGACCTATATAATCCTTCTCATTCCTTGGTCTTGTTCCTTATCCTTCTCGGGTTTATTCACTCTTATAGTGAAATTACATTAGCTTAAGCTAAAACACATCAAGTTAGATATAAGGCAACACATTAGAACTTGATCTAACTCATTTCATCACTACATAAATTCACTAGAACTCATAACATAGTTTAAGCTACTTTGGGTGCCTTAAAAGGGAACTCTCATAATTCAACCTCTAGGCATCACAATCTCACTTGATACGAGCCATTTAACTTTAATGTAACTCATTAGGGCCATCACATGCAAGCTAAAATAAGCTAAATCCCAAGTTGCTTTATTAGGTCTTTTATAAACCCTAAAATTTCACCTTCCAAAATAGGACTTCTAAATTTATTCCAACAATTCTATTATTGTCTATTGCTCACATTTAGACCTTTTAAAACCCTAGAATCCATGAAAACACTTCTTAGGTGCTTTATCTCCCTTTAGACTGAGACATGCTCACTATGGTGCTTCCATGGAGTTTTACCATTTTCATACACCAAGGCCTCATTCTAACCCCTTAGATAGCTCATTAGGTTTACATGAATCTCATGAAGGGTCTTACATATCATGCCATGCTCATGCATGGCCATTTAATTGACTTAGGGTTTTTTATGCCTATAGAAAATCAACTTTCACTTTCAATCCCCATAATTCAAACCAATGCTTTTTCTAGCTTTTTATAATTCTCTAAAGGATCTCTAATTTACTTAGAAATAATTTTGTATAGAGCCATTTCCATGGGGGTAGCCAACCATGTACATAAGGCACTCTCTATGTATTTGTTTTCTTCTTATGGCTTTTGTTTTGGTATATTCTTGCTATCCTCCCTCTAAAACTCTTATTTCTATCAAGTTTATGATCAATCAAAAGCTCTTTCATATGCCTCTCTCTTTAGCTAAAACATGAAGGGGAGAGAAGTCCAAAGAATCGAAAATTTCCTTAGAAGTTATTGAAATAGTGATTCTTACACTATAATTTGTTACTCTAACTTCCCTCTTTTCCTCAAGTGGTTAGTACCAAAGTCACTCTTTCAAGAAAGCAAGACTACCATTAGAAAGGGCTTGAAGAAGAGAGAAAGATTGTTAACTAGCGTACCATGAAATTAGGCACATTTCCTTACCTATTTGGCTTCCTTTTCCCTTCACTCTCCTCATATGTTTAACACCATATATGTGCTAGTTCAGAACTCAAATAGATTAGTTATGGAAGCTTGAAGAAGGTGGCATGATGTATAAAGAAGAAAGGAGATTTTTATTAAAATTTTAAAAATACCAAATGCATCCCTTTACTTAATTTCCTCCATTTAGACTTGTTCTGTATCCTTTTCAAAAACTATATATTTCATACAAAAATTTAGGCTCTGTACTTTATTAAGAACATTTACTTTAAATTTTCTAGGATTTAAAATAGATTGGAGAAGTTTGGTCAAAGTTGCAATCAATTAGAGTCCAAAACTGTACAACATCAGGGATTTAATCATTTTGATGGTCCTTATGGCTTTCAAGACCTCTAAAGAATCCATTGAGCTTAATTTTGGCATTTAAAACTCTTTTCCTTAAGTTTCTAAAACTTTTTTCCTTAAGTTTCTAAAACTTTGCCTAAAATTACAATTTTGTCACTATTATGTTGTTTTACTTTGTTTGGAAACTTTGGTTCCATTTCTACTCTTTCTGCTATATTTTTTATCTTATCTAAACTTCTAGTCCTTGGTTATCATGGTTATCAACCTTTCTCCTGATGTCTTAAGGTTTAGAAGACACTAGGTATGACAACATACAAGGGACTAATTCTAATATTGAATCTTGACACAAGGGATAAACATGAAATATAACTCCAAATCTTAAACTAACGTTTATCATAGAATTAATATATGTATCATGAAGGAATCTAAGAGTTTAGTCTAAATCATATGATCAGACATGAAGTATTGCCTAGAACTCATTCTAACCCCTTTGGGCATAAGAAGGAACTCCGTGGAAATGGAAAGTAGATTGACTATTAATGGCATCTTCACACTATACATAGCAAATTGACAATTTTAAAACATGAATAATCATATCAAAGAAATACATAGCAATCAACAATTTTAACATCTTCTATGGTCTATAATGATGCATCAATTATGATTGTATATAGGTTTATCATAACAATTGAGATATCATCAAAGAATATTTACTCTACAAGTCATAGGACAATAAGCTCTAACATTAACTTTTAATGGCTTCAATGATAAAATAAGGTACTTATCAGGTCTGTAGGTAAAAATCTCAGGCAAAAATTCCAAGTAGAATTCCTACTACCATCTTTGCTTATCACCATCCCTACAAGTTCTAGGCATAAAGTCGCGCTTCATAAAAGTTCATGTTTAAGAGTTTTTAAGAATCATCAAATTAATAATAACTTAGTCATACCCCTAGACCAAAATGTTGATTGACATAGAATACGAGAAAAATCTCACATTCATAAACCTAACATAATAATCAGAAACTCTAAATTCTTATATTACCATCACAATAACATTAGAAAATATGAATTGAGAATATTTTTCATTTGGAAGTTCCATTCTAACTCTTAAAAATCATTGAGTGCATAACCTAATCAATCAGACATTCAGTAAAAAATTTAGAAAACCCTCCTCTAATAACATAATTTCTCAAAATTTTTATAAATAGTAAATCCATAGCAAAATCAAAAGAACTCTGCTCTTTCTATCCACTACAACAATGTCACGTTTCCAATTGATTTCCATTTGTGTGTGTGTGTGTGTGTGTTTTTTTTTTAATTAGATTCATTTCCAACCAACTTTTAGATAAAAACATTATTTTAATGTTATTTTGATTAAACGACTAAAACT
The DNA here is from genome assembly GCA_032878935.1 of Erythrophleum fordii. NCBI lineage: Eukaryota > Viridiplantae > Streptophyta > Magnoliopsida > Fabales > Fabaceae > Erythrophleum > Erythrophleum fordii. Next base: position 19,268,546 of record JAVQMF010000038.1, read on the forward strand.
TGTAGTTTTCTACTATGCATATACATTTTCTATTTGATATTCTAACGGGAAATCAGTCATAAGGAAATTATTTTTAAAATTATATATATTGGAATATATTAAATTTAAATATTTCAATAGATTATTAAAATATAATAAATTGTATATGTGTATATTAATATTAAATTATATATTAAATAAAATATAAAATATATTACTAAAAAATAAAATATATGATAAAGTATAAAATTAATAAAAAATTTATCACTATCTAAACAAAACTTAATAAAAACATTCAACTGATCTTCAATCAAAATACTAAATAAATCCAACTGAGTTTCAGTCAAATTTATTTATATCATAACATATTTTTTATTAATAAAATAAAATAAATATATTATATTTTATAATGTAATGAAACATATTAGTATTATGAATATATTAGTTATAAAATATTAAATATATTATACAATAAAATATTTAATGCATATAATTTTGTTGATCTAATTTAATAAAAACTGTATTTATAATACATATAATTTCATGTATATTATAAAAAATAATATACTAAAAATAACAATAACAGATATAAGTATATGCTAATATTTTAAAAATATGTATTAAAGTAGATTATAAAAATGCTGAAGGAAATCAAACCGTTTTATATTATTTAATATTAAATCTAAATATGTCAATATATTCTTAAAAAATTATATATATATATATATGTTAATACTTAAATATATATGAAATTAAATATTTAAATATATTATTAAAATATAAAAATATGTGCATAATTTTATGTGTATATTAATCTTAAATTACATATTAAATAAAATATATATAAAACATAAGATATGTACATATAGAAAGAAAATATATAAATTACATATAAAATATAAAATATAGACAATCAATTTCCCATTTAAAGTACGTGGGAAAATTTATTGTTTTGTACTAAGCTTCAGTGGGATGCAATTCTATTCGAATAGAAATTTAATCAAAAAATTTTGACTAGGTTTCATTCATAGTACCTGACTAATATTTAGTTGATTATATATTTTATATGTTAAGATATTAAAATTTAGAAGAAAAAATGGAGTTTATGAGGACAAACTATGTATAAGACTTGATTAAACTTCTACCAAGATAAAAGGAAATTAGAAACCAGTAGATTTCAAAATTATGAGAAAGGTGAATGATTTTATTGAAAGATATAATACTCATTTGGTGGCTAAAGGTATACAAAGCAAGATGGTATTAATTACAAAGAGACCTTGCTAGTAGTGCGATTTTGTGCAATTAGGCTTATTTTGCTAATAGTCACAAGTTTGAACTTAGAATTAAATTAAATGAGAATGTAATGTTCACAATAGAGAGCTAGATGAGGAAATATATATGGAATAACCATAGGTTTTTGTTTAGAAAACTGAGGAGCACAATGTCTGCAAACTCTATATGACCACTTATGGACTCAAATAGTTTTAAAAATAGTGATATTTAAGATTTTATCAAATAATCACATCTTATGATTTCCAAATGATTGATGAATATCATTGTGTCTATATGAAATGGTCTAAAATAGACTTTGTAAAATTATTCCTTTATATGGGTGACATACTTTTAGCCAGAAATGATCTCACTTTTATAAATGCCATTAAGAAATAAAGGACATTGGTAAAGTACAGTATATCTTTAAAGTTAAAATCCAAAGAAATTGCTCTATCTTAAGAGTCATATATTGAGAATATTTTTTAGTGGTTTAAGATGACGGATTACAAACTCGTAGGTGCTCTCATGGTTGAAGGCTACAATTTAAGCCTAGAAATGTAATGTGAACGCTTGGACAATAAATGCCTTAAAACCATATGAGATTGAATCACAACATAAAAGCTAGAAAATCATATTGTAAAGAAAATTTAAAACTTTGAAGAATAATTATCAAGAACCCTAATCCTTTGATTGAACGTCATAAAGATGAAAATCTTTGACAAGTTTGATAATAATTCATGAAAGTACTAAGAGAAAGTTGCTCATACTTTGAAATTTACATTTTCATTATCCAAGTTTGATGAAAACCCTGTTTATACACATATAAATATGGTACCAAAGTATACCCTAATAGCTAATTGACTAAAGTTAAAAGAAGTCTAAACTAATATGGATTCCTAACTTAAATAGGATTAGCAATGCATTTACAATAAGAAAGCCTAATTATTACACCAAAAAAAAAAAAACACAACATACAAATAAACATATATGCTTGAATAAAAGTAATATTTTAGCCCATTTACAATTGACAAAAATAAATTCTAACAAATTACATGCCCCAATTGCCTAAGTAAATTCTAGCTTGCATGCCTCCTCTTGAAATTGTATCATGTATACAAGAGTTAATTCTCCCCTCATTAAGGTCATCTTGCTAATTGTTGCATTGCTTTACAAATTATTGTTCTTGGCCTAACAAGCTTAAATGATCCTTGCATTGCTTCCTTGATTCTTTTGGCTCTAGCTTATGTTATTGGCCCTTCCAAAACATGCAAAAGATACTTGAATGCTTGTCCATCATGATACTCATCAAAATGTGTCCTAAGAGTCAATTTGAGTAGAATGCCATGAATCGTGTAACACCTTAGCTATTTAACACTAATTTAACTATTATGGTTCAAGAGTAGAACCATTTGCTAATGAGTGAAAAATATTGAATTCAAAATTTTTGAAATTCATATACTTGCCTTATTCATAAATTCCATGTCCAAACAACTTAACTAATCAAAGCAAAGCAACACAATATTTTAGAGAAAATTTGGTAGAGTTTTCCTTTATGAAATTGACCATTCAAGCCACTTAAATGGTCATAATACAACTTAATTTCACAAACATGGAAAAATATAAATAATCTCAGAGTCATATACCACAACTTAGGCATAGAATATCAACTGTAACGAAATAACTCAAGCTAGAGTTATACATCACTGTTTATAGGATACCAGTATACATAATACAACATGATGAAGTTAAACATAATCCATTTACAATCTTCATACATTACATCAAAATTAGATACAAAACATTCATATCTTTCTATAAATTTGAACATCATTCTTTCTCTTTTCCTTTGTTGGCATTGGAACTTCTACCTAGAACTGATTAGTGGGAAGATAGAGATAGGGTGAGATTCAGGTGAATCTCAGTAGCTATACTCAAATAACCCTAAATAAGCATGAGATAATTAAGCAAGAACGATGCAAGTATGCATGGTCATATAAAACTAACATAAATGCTTACACGTTTACATTATACTCAATCATAGCCATAAAACTCTGCTTAGCTTAGGCTTTTCTCTTCAGCTTGGGAGAACTACCATGTTCATTCCTATTACCCTTCTTTATCTCTTAGCCTTTGCTCATGAAACATAATATGCAAACATAACATACAATTGATGTAAATGCAATCAAACATATACTATAATAAAACAACCACCCAATACAATAAATGCATATCAAGCTTAAACAAGTCTGCATGCAACTAGGTAGGGAAGAGTAAGCTACCTTGGATAGGTGATAAGACCCAATAAAAATATTTAATTTCTTCGATCTATTTCTAGTTCTATCTCTTTTTCTTTCTCAACTCTATACTTACAATGGGGTGGAGCCTCACTAGTTTGTCCTAGAAATACACATAAACATATCATCAATGTCCTACCATAATAAGATATCATCAAAACTATATCACAAGTGGCATAAAAGTTCCATTTTTATCAAATTATCACTTTTAGCAACAGAATTAACCATTATTGTTAGTCAAAATAATTCAATTTTAATCATATGGGCCATTTGGCCTTACCAAAGTTTTCTTCCAACCATAATATACTCGATGGGCCAAAAATGACACAATTTCAAGGCCTTCATTTTGTTTTGAGTCAAGCAACCCAATTCCAAAAGCAAGTTGCAAAATTTTTTGGTTCCATATTTTGATACAAAATTCAAAAATTTATAACTAATTTTAGAAAAATTAAAATCATGTAAACTATACCATCTAGAAAGCTCTAGATGTCAACTAATGACTAAAAATAATTCTAGACCAAGACAATAGTATTTGGCCTCTAAAAATCAATGGAATAGTACATTAGTGTGGGTGGCATACTACAACTGATCTCAAATTTTGAAAAATTATATCTCCCTCTACAGATCTCTAAATGATGTGCTCTTAATGGCTATGGAAAGATTATGATATCTAGTTTATGCTTGTAAAACTTTATATACATTAGATTTTATTTGGCCCACGAATGACATAAAGAATAAAACTAACTATATGAATAGTAACTTTGATAGATTTGTATAATTTGGCCAACTTTAAGAATTCATAATAAATTCTCTAGAGTTCCAAATTGAGTGCTCTTTAGCTCTGTGAAAATCTTTAGAAAAGATCTATATTCATGCCAAATTTTATGCACAAATTCATCCATTTGGTTAATTTGTGATTTAGCTCAAGAACTTAGCACTTTTTGGTACCATAAAGGGGTCAAAATGCATTAAATGGTCTTCCATAACATCCATGATCATTTGAGCAAGTGCCATAGCATAAACATAGCATATATAAGCATTCCAAATGGTCCAAATCATTATAAAACTCAAACTCACCATCCGACATGCATAAATACATATTCAAGTCAAGGCTCCCACATGCTAAAATCATACAATTTCTCACATATGGCTCCAAATTTGATTCATACACTACATTTATATACTTTTACAATTGCTTAAGGGTTTATATCTCAAAAATAACTCATACATACAAACTTTGATATTTAATTACATAAAAAACTAATCTATTGTCAAAGTATTGCAATTCATGCTCCTTGGCTCTCATTTTTGCTTCCTTGAACTTCACCTAGACATGGTTAGATAGAAAATGGGGGAGAGTGAGATTCAAAGAATTCCAATAGCTCATTCACCCTTTCAAGTAAGTAAATAAGGCATATATTCATATCAAAGGATACAGGTATGCACCAAACACTTCCAAAAATCATTCAAATCATAATTTTCACATCACATAAACATGTCAAAGTCAAGAACAAGCTTTAAGGACTTTTGGTCTAGTCTTACCCTATTATTTAGGATTTTTGGATTAGTCTCACCCACCTTTTAGAGACTTTTGGACTTAGCCTCACTCATTCTTGAGACTTTTAGCCTTGTCTCACCCATTCTTAGGGACTTTTGGCTTTACCTCCCTAATTCAAGAGACTTTTGGTACAACCTTACTCATAAAGAGCAATTTCACAATTCAAAAGCAATTTAAGAAGCATAATGGTAACATAGCAACAAACTAATAACAAATGGCATGTCTCATCATTCAAACACACATACAAGTATTCAATGATAATTATACAACCAAGAAATGCATACAAGAAAGGATGGAGAGCTACCTTGATTTAAAAATCACTAAGTTCTCTTTACTTTCTTATCTTCCTAGCTCAACCTCACACCCACACCTATAAGGAACTTGGTTTGCTCGTTCTAGACACATCAAATAAGACAAAATTCAATTATTAGAACCAACTTAGCATCACATAAACATTACATAAGCTACATCTAGCTTATAACACCATTATAGTTCCATACAAGGGCATAATGAAGCAACTTATATAATTTAAGGTCTTGGCTCTCATTTCTCACTTATTATAGGTCACATGACTCCATTGAAAGTCATTAGAGCCATCACAAATTCAATTTAAAGCGCCAAACTCAAGTTACTTCTTTATGTCTTAAAAAGGGAACCTAACTTCCAACCTTCAAAATATGGTTTCTAAATTCAAATTATGGTTCCTTTGGTATTTATAATTCATATCTATACCATTTTTAACCTTGGAATTAAAGAAAAACCTCCCTAGGTGTTTCTTCCCCCTTAAGGCTAAAATGCACACCATACTCAGAGCTTATGGGATTTTCTAGGTTTTCTTAAGGAATTTTCCATCCATGAAACTTCTTAGATGTCTTATGAACTCATATATAGTCTTAGACATCCTAAATTACAATTAGAAAGTCTTATATTTGTCAAGATGCATCTAAAACCCTAAGAGTCATAAGTTCCTATCTAATTGTTCCATTTGGTTTCCCATGCCTCAAAGCCTTACTTCCTACCTAGTACCTGTAACATCCAGTCCCTCCGTAAACGTGAGAAATGCAATGTTTGATTTTTCCGTAAACGGCAGAAATGGGCCAGATACAAAAGGAAGTCCCTGAAATAGAAGGAATTAGGGCCAACTAAAATCATGATAAAATTTTAAATATTAGAAAATAAGGATTTGAGCCTTGAGTTGCCTAGAAATCAAAGCCAGAGTGATTCAAAAAATTTATTAAAAGGCCAGTAGCATTTTCGTAAATATAGGTACTTTTTGAAAAATACACAGGAGAGCTTTTTAAATGAAAGTTTTGAGTTCTATGGGGTTCTCAGAGGCTCTAAAAATCATGGAAAGCCCTGGGACAGTTAAAGCCCCTCCGGTGGATATTTTCTAACGTCAATGTGTCCAAACTTTGACGAATTCGTTCGGAAAGGTTTTAGCTCCAATTTGAGTGATTCCAAAGACATTTTACTTGATTGGGAACCTAACTTTTATAATGGAAAAGATGGTTCTCAAATAGGAGCTAAAACAAAGGAGAAACAAAAATGCAAAGTATGAAGGGCAAAATGGAAATTTTTGAAAAGTATAACTTATTCCCACCTATATATATGATGCACCCTTCTCCTCCCTTCATTATGCACGACCATGTTCTGCCTAAAACCAGAAGAAAACCCTAGGGGATGAGGCTCATAAGAAGGGGAAGAAAAGGAGGAGAAATTAAAGGCTTAAGGTATAGAAATTAGTAGTTTTTCATGCTTTTTCTCTTCCAAACCTCTTCTCCTCCATTCTCCTTTGTTTCCTATGATTAAAATAAGGTTTATAAATCTGATTCAAGGGAGATATTCAAGGGAAAGTTTGGATTTGAAAAGAGGAGCTTGGAGAAATCAAGATTCAAGCCAAACTAAGCAAGGAAACAAGGTAAAAATGCATCCTATGGTTGATACCTTTCATTACACTTCTTCTCCATTTTGACCTAGACTTAAACAGACCTAAGGAGTTAGATTTTTAACCAAACAAAAGGTGATTCTTAGGTATTTGATGGAGAGGAATAAGAATATGTAAAGAAAACCAAGAAATAGGCATTAGAAATCAAGATGCAAAGCCTAGGGTTTTAAATGCACCTTCCAATTTCTGAATTTGTATGATGCTTCCTAGGTCTAAGTTAGAGTATAAATGAGTTCTTGAGACACTAAAGATGCGCCTCATAAGCTTCTCCCTTCAAGAAAACCAAGAAAACTCCATATGGCCCAAATGGTGTCTATGTCTCGACCAAGAAGGGATTGTGTAGGTGGGGGGAGTTTTAAATTTTTCTAAGGCCATTCTTAAGTCATATTTGATGAATGAAAGTGAGGGGAGGCCTTGGAAAACATTTAGAACTCATGGAAAGTGATTTGGTGTCTTAGGTTCCATATTATGACCTAAAGAAGCAATATAGTACTAGGCCTTTTGTTTTGATAATATAATGACTCCAAAAGGCTTAAAAGGAGTCAAGAATCATACTTGAAAGGAAAGAATGAGGCCTAGAAGTCATTTGAGGGGTGTTGCTTCATTAGATGCTAATATGGACCATAATGGAGGTTGTAAAGTAATCTAAGGTTTAAGCAAGTTGCATGGCCCTAGAGATTGTTTCATGAACTTAATTGGCTCCCATAAATTATGTCTAGGCCAAGAGAAACCATCTCCACCAATTTGTGGGTGTGTGGCCGAAAGAGGAGGCTTGAGTCCAAAGGAAAAAGTGTGTAATTGTGTGCAAGATAGCTCTCTTCACCTTCTCTCATGCATGGATGTGTGTTTAGCTTGTTTTAGAATGTGTGTATGTGTATTTTCAAGCTATGAAAAGTATGCTAGCATGCCTTTATATGCCATGATGCTTGAGGCCGTGCTATGTTTTTAATTGGTTACATGATGTTTGTGTGAGTTTGCTTGAGTGTGGAGAGGCCAAGAATTCTTCTCTTGGGTGAGGATGAGCCAAGAACCCTTGAGTTTGGTTGAGACAAAGTAAAGAGTCTCCCATAAGCAAAGTGGGCTCCCAAGAGTATAGTTGAGTCCAAAGTGCTCAAAGAATGGGTGAGGCAAGTCCAAAATCCATGAGGAGAAGTGTGAGGCAAATCCAAACACTTAGTGAGCTCTTGAATGTCTTGTATGATTGATTCACATACCAAGGTTGATTTTAAAATGTCTATAATTTCTACCTTCTCCACGCATGTATTTGTGAAACTTGCTTTGCACATATTATGTATAATTGAATGGGAGATGAGCTATTGGGATTCTTTGAATCTCATCCCCTCCTTTCCAATGATCTAACATGCTAGGTGAACCAAGTGGATATGCTAATGGGAGCCAACAACACTAAAGCAAGGAGATTGACAATCATGTATTTGGCTTTTGTCACTTTAAGACCATGATTGTACCATATGATATATATGATGCAGTAAATGGGCTATGACCCTTGAGACATGTGTAAATATGATATTATATGATGGTTAAATGTATGGATATGATGTATGACCTCTAAAACCTATTTTGAGTATGTAATGCCAAAGTGTGCAATATGAAAGTTTGTTGGAAATATGCATAAGTGTGGGTTGAATGGCCAAAATGAGATGTATAGGGTTTAGGACCATTTGGGCAGCTCACACAAGTCTCAAATAAGCTTTTAAACTTGCCCAAAAGGTGCCAAGACCAAGGAAAATCCATTTGGCAATTTTGGTACCCAATATGGAGCCAAAATTGACCATAATGGAGTCCTATGTCACTTTTTAGCCAAATGAGCTAGTCTTGATTTGAAATTTGGCATGCTATTAGATCTTATTAAGAGCTTTCTGAGAAGCTAAAGATCATAATTTTTTGAGGTCTACAGAATATTTGATGATTTTTTGAAATTGAAAAAATTTATGGATTTGGTCTGCTGCACTATTCATTTGGTCCGTAATTATTTTCTGTCACACGAGGCCCAAATGATGTCCAATTGCCACGAAATTTTACACAAAAAAATTATGCAATCACAGTGACTCGTGCCAACTAGAAGCATCTCATTTGGAGGTCTAGAGATGGAGATATGAATTTTTGAAATTTTTGTCCAGTATTAGTGAAATTGCCTAACCAGAAGTACTGTTCTATTGAATTTCGGAGTCTGGGCTTGATGAACTGATCTTGAGATATTTTTCCTCTCTAGTTAACATTCATAGATTTCCAGATTGGTATTATTTTCATGGATTGGATTTTTTTGGAATTAATTAGATATTTTCAAAGTTTTCTACAGAATTCTGTGATAGTTCCAGATTTCAGTCGGACCTCTGTAGCTTTTTAGATGTCAAATGTCTTAGATAAATATTGTGACGTGGATGTATTTTTAGTATGAAGTAAACATCTTAAGCTTTCCAAAATAACCAAGATTGAATAGTTTTGATTTTGTTAGATTTAGTTATGATTTTTCAAAGTTTGCCTAGAAAAAGGACCAATTCTGGCCGAGAATGATCTTTAAGTTTCCATGCCCCATTTCGGTTTCCGTGGGTTGTAAGCATGTTTTTGTGATGCGAATGAGTTATAATGATGAAATTAAATATGAGGAAGTATAGTATGAGCTCACACGGTCCACGTGACATCGAATGGAATTTTGAGACCCAGTGCAATGCTAAAATGAGCATTATTTCTTTGCTTTTTTCATGCAAAACTCACATGATTCATGATATTAAGTTATGTAAAGGCACTTGATGAGTTAGAATGAGCTAGAATTCATGGTGTTATAGTACCAATCAAAATAAGACTCCTAACATATGGTCTCAATTCTGGCTAAAATACATAAGGGAAGAAGGAGCAAGATGGAGCAATAAGGACCATGAGAAGTTACCTTATTTGGAAACTTTTCAAAGGTACTTTGTTATACTTTCAAGAACTCTTCTAATGTCTCTTTTCTCTCTTCTCTCTTCTCTCTACTGGATCAGCTACTAAACATGACCAAACAAACCATTAAAACCATGAGAGAAGAGAGGAGAAGAAGGAGAAGGATTTTAGTAATGGAGAAGATATGAAAAACTAAAGGATTCTTACACTTTTCAAAGCTTCTTCTTCCCTCCTTGGCCTCCCTTATTGTGTGCCTTAAAGAGTAGCTCTTGGATTTGTTTTGGATTGAAGATAAGTCAGTCAAAAGAGAGAGCAGATGTGGGACATTTTTAAGAGGCCAAAAAGTCATTTTTTATAACTTTTCAAATTTGCAATTTAGTCCCTCTTCTTGATTTTCATCTAATTGGGCTCATTTTAACTTCTTTTTGAGAATTGTCTTTTCTATTATAAAATATAGGTCCTCTAGTTCATAAAATAACTATGGTTTCACCTAAATTAGATTTAAAATTTTGCCGAACAAATTTGTCAATGTTTTGATCAATTGATACTCTAAAATTTAAACTGGACGAGTTTTGACCATTTTAGAGATTCCTATGGTTTTTAGGGTCTTTGATATCCTTGAGATACTTAATTTTTCAATTTAAAAATTCCTCCTTTGAGTTTTTTAAAAATGACCTAAAATTACAAAAATGCCATTTGTTTTCGTCTAATTTTTTTTAATTATTTTGGCTCTAGTTTTTGGACATCTTTACCTTGTATCCTCATTTTTAATTTTCTAGATTCTTGTCCTAATTTTATTTGATCTCAAATCCTTCTATTTAGGGACCTCCTTTAGTAATTAGGGTTTTTTTTTTAGAATAAATGGGTATTACAATCAACATCTCATGTTCATAACTACTTATCTTAAGTCTTTATGACTTTTATCTATATTTTAAACCACTTAAGTGCACTTAAAGCCCCCTTTTTGCATACTTCCAAGATACTTGCTTATTAGGCGATAAATATGCCATTTAAAATGCTCAAATTTGACAATATTCAGGGGCCTAAATTTGTGAAATTCCTTTTGGATTTTAGTTCCTCATGATTGGTGCAACACTTAGGCTTTAGGTTAAGGATTTCTCTAAGCTTCAATCCTATGCTAACTTATACTTCTAGAATTCACAATTTAAGCCACAAATTCCACATTTACTATTCACTCGGTCATTGGCACTATTCATTTGATATTTTCACCTTTTGTTTCACATAATGGAATACATTATGCAACCTTAATCCTCAAAAGGAAATTTCAAGAAGTCAGCTTCTAGGCTTCAGAGTCTTGTCATTCGTGATTCATATAGCCATATTAGGATTGATTAGAAGCATTTTTAGCTTGGTTACACATGCCTAAAGTTAATTGTCCCCATAATGCTCTTTCTTGAACCATAAATTTCCAACTTCCAAAATCTAGTTTCTAAATTCAATTTAATGCTTCCATTATTGTTCTTATATCATTTTAAGACTCTCTATAGTCCAAGAATCCATTGAACAACTTCCTAACCCTTGGAAATTGCTCTAGGCTGAATATGGAACCATAAAACTCTAACTTGCACAATTCAAAGTTTTAATCAATTCTAAACTTAGATTCTTATTCCTTGCATCAAATAACATCTAAATATATTAATTAGGAATGGAAAATAACATGGTTAGCAATTGAAGAAGCCTAGGTTGAACTATTATACAATCACGGTCTAGATTACATCTTTTCATGATTCAAGGAAAACTAATGTTAGATATGGAATTCTTGCATGTTAAAACCCTTGGTTCTATCAAGAAAACATGAAGAAAAACTCTCCTCCTCACTTTCTCCCTTTAGGGCGAAGCTTAAATGGCTTGGAAACACAAGATTTGCAAGGGTTTCAAGTAAAGTCTTACCTTAAAACAAAGCTCTCTTTGCGTAGATTATTTTTTTTTGATTGATTTTTTTAAAAAGAATTCCTTTTTGGTTTGGGTCAGACTTGAATCTTCAAGCTTTTAACAAAAGAAAACTATCGTTAGAGAGCTTTTAGAGAGAGGAACAACTTTCCTAACGACACGAAATAAAATAGGGCTGTTTACTTACTTAAACGAGAGCTTAAACTTTTTCTCTCTTTCTTCCATTAATGTCACACCATGGTTGGTCTAAAATTCTGAAAATGGAAGCTTGGAGAAGATGATGATGTGTGATCTTACTTAAGAGACTCTTCTTATAATTTTTCAAAATGACCATTTTGCCCTTACACACCTATTTACTCTGTTTAAGCTCATTTTAGCCCTTTTAGGATTTGATTGCTCCTTACAAATTTTTGGGTGCTCTTTCACATAAATATATTAATTTTGGAGTTTGAATGACTTAAAATGTTGAAAACTAGCTTTGCCTAAAGTTTTAGCATTATCTGACTCTTTCAGCACCTCAGAAGGGCCTTATTGATTCCGACTGTTCTTATAATTTTTAAGACCTCTAAAAACCTTGGTGACCTTAATTTTAAGCTTTAAAAATATTTTCCTTAAGTTTACTAAAATTTGCTCAAAATTACAATTTTGCCACTGATAAGCCCTTTTTTTTTCTTGCTATTTTAGCTTCGTTTTCTTTCTGTGTATGATTTCTTATCCCCATTTCTTGATATGTTGATTAATATTTTACCCTTGTTTAGTCTTAATTCAATTTACTTTAGGGTCTTCTTCCATTAATATACTGGTCTCAATTTAGTTAAAAAAATTGGTTGTTGCAAATAGAGTCCTTTGCTTTATTGCAATTAGGAGTTTAATGTATGCAATGATGTATATAAGACTTTATATTTGTTTTGTTGTCAATCTTGTAAAGTATTTTCAATCCAATTTGTGACAGAAGCATTAGCAAGTAGACAAGAGTATCATGAGATACTTGAGAGGCATTATTGATTATAAATTGTGCTATAAGGGTAAATCCACCTGTGGTTATGTATTCCTATTGAACAATAGTACCATTTCTTGAAGTAGCAAGAAGCAGACATGCTTAACACTATCAACCATAGAAATTGAGTTCATTGCATGTTCTATAGTAGTGTAAGAGGCAGCATGGCTAAGAAGATTCTTGGAACATTTAGAGATCTTTGGTGGGCCAATAAATCTAGTTCTATTATATTATGATAGCCAAATGACCACAGCTTGTACTAAGGACCCTAAGTATCATGGCAAAACTAAACACATTAGTACAAAGTACAATTTTGTTAGAGACAACATGGCATAGAATAAAATTACTCTACAATACACAACTATGCACTAAATGATAGTGGATCCTTTAACATAGTGATAAGCATGATTTTTATATATTTTATTCTCCTTAGTTTAAGCTTTTTAATGGTTAAATAAGGCTTAATGGATTTACTTAGGTAGATAATTGATTTTTATAGCCATTTTCTACACTCTAGGAATTAAATTACAAAATGATGGATTTTAATGCATAAATCTTTTTGAATGAATTTTATGAATATTCATACTTAATTTTCTCATTTGTTTTTATGCAGATTTTTAGGCAAATCAAATCTAAAAGTTAGAGAAAAATTGAGAGGAAGAAGGAGGAGTTGAGTTGAAGAATAATCAACACAGGTGTCGGGTTCATCAAGAAGCCAAGGGCTGAGCATGAAGAACAGAGAGCATATTTGTGGTGAAGAAAAGAATACATGCAGACCACATGATGAAGCCATGAAGCAGAAACACAAAAGAAGCTTGTGTGGAGAATAACTAGGAGCTGGAGAAGCTTACATGAAAACCAAATTATTACGTGGAAGAATACACACTCGAGCAAATGGATGGAGAAGGTAGCACCAGCTACAGCGTGGGGAAGGAGAAAAAGACATCAAATAGTGAAGAAGAGATTTGAGTCTGTAAAGTCCCAAATCGGCTGGAAGGGGCCTATGGCTAGCCCATATAAGTGGGAGTAGTACTCTCCCCACCAAGGCGCACTTTTCCTGGGAACATGGTTAAACGTCCTGCCCAGGAAAGGACAAACCCCTGAGATGTAGGTGGGACAATACCTTGGTGGCTCTGTATGTGTGTAGGTAATGTAACATCCGACCTTTCCATAAAAATGAGAAAAACAATGTTCAGTTTCTCCGTAAACGGTAGAAATATGTCAAATACAAAAGGAAGTCCCTAAAATAGAAGGAATTGGGGCCAACTAAAATTATGACAAAATTTTAAATATTAAAAAATAAGGATTTGAGCCTTGAGTTACTTAGAAATCAAGGCCAGAGTGATTCGAAAAATTTGTCAAAAAACCAGTGGCATTTTCGTAAATATGGGCACTTTTAAAAAAACACATAGGAGGGCTTTTTAAATGAAAGTTTTGAGTTTTCTGGAGTTCTCAGAGGCTCTAAAAACTATGGAAAGCCCCAGGACAGCTAAAGCCCCTCTGGTGGATATTTTCTAACGTTAGTGTGCTCAAACTTTGACGGATTCGTTCAGAAAGGTTTTAGCTCCAATTTGAGTGATTTCAAAGATATTTTACTTGATTGGGAACCTAAATTTTATAATGAAGAAGACGTTTCTCAAAAAGGAGCTAAAACAAAGTAGAAACGAAAATGCAAAGTATGAAGGGCAAAATGGGAATTTTTGAAAAGTGTAACTTATTCCCACCTATATATATGATGCACCCTTCTCCTCCCTTCATTATGCATGACCATCTTCTGCCTAAAACCAGAAGAAAACCCTAGGAGATAAGGCTCACAAGAAGGGGAAGAAAAGGAGGAGAAATCAAAGGCTTAAGGTATAGAAATTAGTAGTTTTTCATGCTCTTTCTCTTCCAAACCTCTTCTCCTCCATTCTCCTTTGTTTCCTATGATTAAAATGAGGTTTATAAATCATATTTAAGGGAGAAATTGAGGGGAATTTTGGATTTGAAGAGAAGAGCTCAAAGAACATAAGATTCAAGTGAGAAAAAGCAAGAAAATAAGGTAATTTCTCTTCCTATGGTTGTCATTTTTGGTCTCCTTCTCCACCATTTCACCCCCACTTGAGAAAACCCTAGGAGGAGATGATTTTTAGGCAGAACCAAGCATGAATCTAAGGAAAAAGGGTGTGGAGATTAAGAATATGCAAAAGAAATTATCAAAAAGCCATTAGATTTCAAGATGCAAATTCTAGGGTTTCAATTGCACCTTGTAAAATCTGATTTTGTATGATAATTCCTAGGCCTAATTAAGAGTTTAAATGATCTCCCAAGATCCCTAAGAGGCTCCCCATATTCTTCTTCCCTTGAGAAAACAAAGAAAGCTCCATGGAACCCAATATGCTTCACAGCCCCGGCCTAGATGGGTTCTCCTAGTTAGGGAGAGTTTTAAATTTTTCTAAGGCCATTCTTGAGTCATATTTGATGAATGAAAATGAGGAGAGGCCTTGGAAAAAATTTAGAACTCATAAAAAGTGAATTGGTGTCTTAGGTTCCATATTATGACCTAAAAAAGCAACATGGTGCTAGGCCATTTGTTTTAATGAGGTGATGACTCCAAGAAGCTTAAAAGGAGTCAAGAATCATATTTGAAAAGAAAGAATGAGGCCTAGAAATCATTTGAGGGGTGTTGCTTCATTAGGTGCCAATATGGACCATAATGGAACCTATAGAGCAATCTAGTGTTTCATTAAGTTGTGTAGCTTTAGAGTGTGGTTCATGAACTTAATTGGCTCCCATAATTTGTATCTAGGCCAAGAGAAACTATCTCCACCAAATTGTGGGTGTGTGGCTGAGAGAGGAGGCTTGAAAGTTAAGGACAAAGTGTGTAATTGTGTGCAAGGTAGCTTTCTCCACCTTCTCTCACACATGGATGTGTGTTTAGTTTGCTTTAGAATATGTGTATGTGTATTTTCAAGCTTTGAAAAGTATTCTAGCATGCCTTTATATGCCATGATGTTTGATGCCATGTTATGTTTTCAAATGATTACATGATGTTTGTGTGAGTTTGCTTGAGTGTGGAGAGGCCAGGAACTCTTCCCTTGATGAGGATAAGCCAAGAACCCTTGAGCTTGGTTGAGACAAAGTAAAGAGTCTCCCAAAAGCAAAGTGGGCTCCCAAGAGTATGGTTGAGTCCAAAGTGCTCAAAGAATGGGTGAGGCAAGTCTAAAACCATAAGGAGAAGTGTAAGGCCAATCCAAACACTTGGTAAGCTCTTGAATGTCTTGTATGAGTGATTTACATGCTAAGGTTGCTTTCAAAATGTCCATAACTTCTATTTCCTCCATGCATGCATTTGAAAAGCTTGCTTTGCACATATTATGTATGTTTGAATGGGAGATGAGCTATTGGGATTCTTTAAATCTCATTCCCTCTTCTCGAATGATCTAACATGCTAGGTGGACTAAGCAATTATGGTGAAAGGAGCCAACAATCATGAAGAGGGACAATTGACAAGCTTATGTGTTATTTTATTTCTTTTGGAACCATAATGATGGTTTATCAAGTATATGATGTTGTAAAAGTACCATGGCCCTTGAGACATGTATAAATACACCATTATGTGATGGTTATATGTATGGATATGATGTATGACTTCTAGCATATGTTTTGAGTATCTAATGCCAAAGTATGAGAATTGAAAGTTTGATGGGTATGTGTATAAGTGGGGGTTAAATGGCCAAAATGAGATGTATGAGCTTTTAGACCATTTGGGTAGCTCTCACAAGTCTTAAATATACTTTTAGACTTGCCCAAAAGGTGCCAAGACCAAAGAAAATCCATTTGGCAACTTTGGTACCCTATATGGAGCCAAAATTGACGATAATGGAACCCTATGTCAATTTTTGGCCAAATGAGTTAGTCTTGCCCTGAACTTTGGCATGAAATTAGGTCTCATTGAGAGCTTTTTAGGAAGCTAAAGGTCATAATTTTCGGAGACTTAGGGAATATTTGATGAATTTTCAAATTTGGGATTTTTCATGAATTCTAGTATGGGTACTGTTCATACTGGCAGTTTTGTATTCTATGTCACCTGATGGCCAAATGGTGTTCAATGCTTATGAAATTTTATATGAATAAACTAAAGGTCATAAGATTTCTGTGGCCACCAAGATGACCTCATTTGGAGGTCTGAGCTGGGAGTTATTCATGCATGAAGTTAACTGTCAGTATGAGTAGCGCCCCAGGAGTCCATTTACTGTTCCATAGGTTCCAGCTAGATAAACGTATCTGTTTCATTCTGAGACTATTTTTATTATCAATTTAACATTTGTATCTTTCTATAATGATAGAATTTGTGTAATTTCAAGTTTTATAGAATTAGTTATGAATTTCAGAAGTTTGTATCAATAAACCGAACAGCAGCCCAGGCAGCCAATGACCTCCATAGCTTTGTGGATGTAAAACGTCTTGTGTGATAATTGTTGTGACATGGGCATATTTTTAGTATAAAGTAAACATCCTAAGATTTCCATATTGACCAAGATTGCATGATTTCTAGTTTTCTAGATTTAGTTATGATTTTCCAAAACTTGCCCAGGGAAAAGGTCAATTCTGGCCGAAAATAAACTCCCATTTTCCATGCCTCATTTCGGTTTCCATGGGTTGTAGGCATGTTTTTGGGATGTAAATAAGCTATAATGATGTAGTTAAATATGAGGATACATAGTATGAGCTCACACGGTCCACGTGACACCGAATGAAATTTTGAGACCTAGCGTAATGCTAAAATGAGCATTATTTCTTTGTCTTTTTCATGCAAAACTCATATGATTCATGATATTAAGTCATGTAAAGGCACTTGATGAGTTATAATGAGCTAGAATTCATGGTGTTACATTTATTGGTATCAGAGCAAAGTTCCAGGCTCTCTTGGATTGGATTTCACTTGAGGATGTAGCCATTGGGCTTTGTAAAAGGTTTGTATCATTATAAAAAGTCCTCTATGAGATATTGTGGGTGTGTGAAAGCAGTTTGTGGCTTTATTCATGATAAGTAAGTTGTAGAATGGTCTTAGAGTAGTTAGTGGACACTAGGAAGAGTGGCCTCTAAAGTAGCTTGACCAGAGTTGAGGGATCTGACGGTTAGAGCTTGATGAGATATGATAGCTCGCTGGGATCAGTGGCAAGCCCTATATATGAATGATGAGAATGATCTCGTTGATAGGAAGAGGCTGGCTAGAGAGAGTATATGAGGCCTAATTCTCTCAGGTAGTCATACTCAGGCCATTCCCTGCTGTCTTGCGTAATGCAGAGACAAGTAATGATGCAATGCAGTACGAGATGAGACTGCGACTGCACCAAACCAGTCTAGAGGGAAAGTGAGAAAAAGAGTCACCCCCTAGCCACAACACCCAAATGCCTAGATAGGTATTAGAGCCTAAAAGGTTAGTCTCCTCAGGCCAAAGGTTGAGTTATAAGCTATACCCTGGAGCCTGACAGCCATAAGGTGATAGCTAGTTATGCTTGAATGAAGTGAGAGGTAAAACCCTCTAGCTTGATGACGAGCTGATTATAGAGGCGGTGAGGCTCGGGTTGGTAGCTAAAGATAAAATCCAATCCCTAGAATAGTAAGCCAATCAGAGGCTGTTAGCTGCGGTGAATGATGTGTTAGTCGCGACGAATGGCACTATAAATGCCTTGTTGGTCATATTCAGGCCAACTTGAGAAAGGAGTAATAAATAGTTATGAAAGATTAGTAAGAAGTCCGTGGGCCTTGTAAATGGGACAGGAAAGAGCTCAACACAGAGGAAGTTAGACATAGGGCTAATGAGGTTGTTGAGAGCCGCCTATGAGGTGTTAACTCTAACCTAGAGTGCTACCTAGTGGGACACTAAATGATAGAATATTAATGTAGCCTCGAAATGATGTAAGATAAGACTACCAGTAGTAAGGCACCTAGTGAGTGGCCTAGAAAGGTGTACCTCATAGGTAATACCTAGAAGTAAGTATGAGTAACTAGTAATAGAGGCTCAGAAAAGAATAAGGATAATTAATAAGCTACGGGCCCGATGAGATGGCTAGCCAGGTTGAGCATAAGCTAAAGCCTGGAGAAGATGACTAGTAGCATCGTTCCAGGTGAGATATGTAAATAAAAGGCTAAGTGAAAGTTCTCCCTAGATCAAAAAAAAGGAAAGATGAGACATCCTCATGTCAAGGAAACCACCTAGTAGTGGTTAGTAAAGTCCTCTAGATAGACCCCCCTGATTGTAGAGTATAGTGAGCAAAGAAGCGAGGAAGAGCTGAGAAATTAACCATAGAAGATATATCCTCCCCTTAGTCATGATTAAATGAGTAAGCTAAACCCAGGAAGGTAAACGAATAGGGGTCTGATAGTTAGGTAGACGAGCTCCTTAATATGAGAATAATATAGGGTTAAGGCATATATGTGGTCAAAGCACCCAGTAGAGCATGAGCTTCAGTGGGGTAGAATCCAGACATTGAGAATATGCGTTCTAGATTGAGTTAGTAGAATCCTAGAAATAGCATACTGTGCTCCTGGGGATGAGGCTATAGAGGCTGAACAAAGAAAAAGCCTAGCTCTGATCCAAATGTAGAAATAAGCTAAGAGAGACAGTTAGTGCCCAAGTACCCTCAGGGAAGCTTGAGAAAGCTAGAGACCGCCTAAGAAGGTGAGCCCGTCTTATGTAGAGAAAGAATGTAAGCCAAGAGCACTATAGAATGACTTTACTAGGATTTTATGAAATAGAATCCTTCTTACCAAGGGATGGTCTAGCTAAGAGCAGAGCAAGAGTATGAGTAAAAAGTAGACCCCCTTGATGTTATAGAAAGTGATTAAGTGGAGGAACCCTGGAAAAATGCAGGTACTCTTAAGTATAAAGAAACCTGAACTGGCAATAGAAATAGCCAGTAGTAGAATATCTTTTTACCTAAGTAAGAGGATAAGAAAGGTAAAAAGAGTAGATATGACAATGTTCAAGCCGAGGACATGTTAGATTGAGAACAGACATTCAGTTAATGTGCTTGAGTACTTAAGAAAGCACACTTGTCCTTAGCGTAGACGCCCTTCTAGCATGATAGCGCCCGAAGAAAAATAGCTGGGCAATGCAAAGAGATCTCGAGATGTAGTAGATGAAGAATCCTACTTTTCCCGAGCACTCTACGAGAATAGGGCTGATAGAAAAAGGTAAGAGAGAGGTACTTTAGATTATTGGGAAACTTGCAATATACAAGCAATAATGGCTTTGAGCTCAGTCATGAGGTGCTTGTGTATTAGTGTTTGATGTTATGGTTTGCTTGCAATAATGGTTACATGATATTCGGTCTGGCCATCCCAGTAGTAATGTAACTTGAGTGCGTAGCAAATGATGACATCAATCACTATAGTATCTCAATAATCAAAAGGTATTTTAGTTAGAGAAAGAGAAGAGCCAGAAAAGAAAGATAAAAGGATTCCTGTAATATCAGAATAGTAAGGAAAGCATGTAGAAAGGGGTCCCTAGTAGAGGATGTTCAAATTCAATATGCATAGCTTGAATCCCTTATAGTATGTATAAATGAAATAAGAGGGACCAGTGCATAGCCTCTTTCCTGCCAGAGATGTTAACCACACTCAGTGTGAGATGCCCTCATGATAAAGCATTTAAAAGCAGATTGTGGGCATAGTTAGAAACTGCAGGATATGAGAGGAAGGCTAGAACGAGCATATGTAAAAGTAAGTAAGTCAATAGAGTAAGAAAAGAAAGCCCAAGTGAAAAAGAAGCTGAAGTGGGAATCTGAAGATCCTATGAGGAGTGGTGAGTGAAAATTAAAACACTCCCTAGTATTAGTATGACGGGATCCTAAAGAATGAGATGACACAGAACCCACTCCGCACGAAGAGCATGATGTACTTCTGAATTTAGCCTCAGCTATTATGAGTGATGGTCACTGGACTTAGCGAGTATGTGTTTTACTGTCAGATACAGTAATCTTAGGCTTTAACGTCTCCTAGAGATGGATCGCAGTAGATCCTAGCATAGCACAGCGGATTGCAGTAGACCCTAGCAGGGCTCTGAGGGGTCACTGTAGACCCAGGGTCACAATAGATCTCACAGAGTTACAGAGAGCCCTAGCCACAATATGATAGACCTCTGGTAGAGATGACAGCCTAAGATAATTTTTACAGAGCAGTTAGTCTCAGAGACCAGTACAGTTTCAGCTAGTCTTTGTCTCAGAGACTACAGATCTCCTGAGTTTGGTAGACTGTTGCTACAGAGATACAAAGGCTTTACTCAGACAGTTAGACCACTGACTAGCTCTCTTTAGAGATGAGCATAGTATATGGGATGAGGAAAGTAAGAAATAAGCTTTCCAAAGTTAAAGTTAGATGAACCACTACCTAGCAGACAGTGGCCCTGACCAAGCGATAGAGAAATCCCCTCATGCTAGCTTATGTATTCAGAAAAGGGTCAGGTGCAATTTTTATATGAGGTAAGTGGTATAGTATATCTCCAGTGAGCAAAACTGTGAGAGTAGCTAGCATCCCATTAGAGCCCCGCAGTAGTCAATGGTAGTAGCTCTTCAGTGCCAGTATGAGACATACAAGTTAGGCCTATCAGTGTTAAAATGAGGGACTATAAAATGTCACTGCAAGTTGTGACGACCCTAATTTCTTATCATTATAATTAAGGTTAAACACGTGATTAATTACTATAGGACATGAAAATATGGAAAAATTTAAACCTTAATGTGATTAGAGTCATCAATCATACAATTTCATACACTTATGTTCATAAGGGAATTAAACATCCATTTATAAGCCTTAGATTTCATTACTCATAAATTTAAAACTCATCCTAGTGACTCTATATCATCTCTTAGGGTTAACATATGGAAAACCAAGATTTTCTAGTTAATATAAGTATTTCAGCATGTTAGCCGCGGCCAAATTATCCTTCGCCGCAGCCAATTCCTTTCTGTTTTACCCCTTTCTTCTTCACTAGTTTCGCCGGAGCTATGGAACTTCCTCGCTCGCCTTTCGATATTGGTCGTGGCCAATTCCACCTTTCACCGCGGCTAATTCCTCTCTGGAATGCCGGGCACATTCTCTTAAAAGTTCGCTACGGCCAATTCCCTAATTAGCTGCGGCGAATTCCCCTCTGGATGACTCCCAGTTTGACCTCTCAAATTTCGCTGCGGCCAATTAACATTTAGCCGCGGTGAATTCCTCTCTGGAACTCTCCCTGGGCAACTTCGCCACTATTGGCCGCGGCCAACCATATTTTAGCCGTGGCTAAACTCCTCCTGATCCTATAACTCTGAATTTCTTGCCTCCTACTCTCCCCTCTCCTTCCATTAACACCCTAGGGCTCCTCTATCTTCATTGTGGGGCTTAAATGTCCTTCATTAGTCTAATTTAACCAGTTAATTTATCCTTTCTAAATCAAGATTTAATGGGTCATTTTCTTTTCTCTAATTACCCTATGACAGCAAGTCCATATATCAGCAAGTTTGTAAAATATCAATAACATGAGTTCATAGTAATATATATCAAGATTTCATTTCCAATAATAAGCTATTTCAGACTTTAACAAGGCTCATAGCAGATATCATAAATCCATTCATCAATTACCAATTTACAATAAAGCCTACTCCTCAATAAGTACACGGTATATTATCAAAATACATACTCCTACATTTGGCAATACAGATACATGATGATGCTATACAAGCCTTAACAAAAATTAGCATCTATCCTATTCTACTCAGACCAAGTGTAGCTCCCCCACATCGGGCCTCAGCTCATGGATGTTCATCCACCTGCTTACCCTTACCCTTACTCGAGGAACCTTCACCTGAAATTGTAATCCTATAAAACGAGGTGAGATATAAATCTCAGTAACCAAGATAATTCCATCATATAATCCAGTTTAATTAACATATATGCATGAATCAAAATCAACATCAAAATCATATAAGTCATCTTAGCAAATGAAACAATTAGGCTATCATGATTACTATCCCATACTAGCAATCATATTTAAACATGTTAAAGGCCATTAACACTGGGAGAGGCCCGTCCACAGCACCTACTCCCCATTGAGCACAACCTGGGCTCAGTGCATCTGGGGTTTGATCATAACCCGGTGCCCGATCGCGGCACATGCACGGGTGGCAGCCGTACCACAGCTCCACCATGGACTCACAAGGTCCAATCATAATACAACAGATAGCCAACCAATTCATTTAACATTTCAATTCATTCAACATTTCAAATCATTCACATACAGCAAGTATGAAATTTAAACTGACATATGCATGGAATTAATGTAAACCTTGGTTACCTCACTTGTAGACAAATTCGCAATAGCCACCACAAATCCCAAATTCGGATTCAAGTGTCTCCCACCAGAATTCTCAATGTTTGACCCAAAATCCTAAGCAAATTCGTATAAAATTAGTACCCATAATATAAATCAGCTATGGGGGTCTTAAACCAACAAGGAAAGCATCAAAATGGGGGGTTTAAAGTCACCAAATACCAGCCCCAACCTCAACCTACGAATTTCATCAAGAAAACCCCTAAACACTCACTTTTCAGATTTTGGGTATGATGAAAACTCTCCAAATGAAAAACTAATTAGACCAAATTAAAGAGAAAGATGAGGGGATTAAGTTGTATAACTATTACCTTGGCCAAATCTTGCTCTAAGTGTGTGAAAATGCAGAATTTTTGCCCCAAACCCTAGCCTCCTTCTCCACCTCTGAATTTCACTTTGTGTTTCAGCAAATGGGGGGAAAGTGGCTGAAGCATTAGGGTTTAGATGGGTTTAAGTTGGGTCAAAAGGCTGGGTCATGGGTTGCTCCAAGTCCAAATCCAATTGGGTTTCAGATTTTGCTTATTGGGCCAGTTTTCACTTGTTGGGCTGCAGAATTCTTTTGGGCCAGTTTTCACACACTGGGTTGTTGAAGTTTAATGGGATTTGGGCCTAATTTGAAGGGTTTAAGGGCTTGGGTCTACACAAGAGTAATTGGATCACTTAATTGAGCCTATACAAGATAAATCTTGGGCCTCTATCTCATTAAATTAGTTTGGGTCTGCCTCTAGTTCATTGGGCCTCCATTAGCCTCTTATCATGGTTTAATTAATTTAGGCCTAGATGTAAATCTCTATCCTAAATAAATTCTTAACCCATATTAATAATTTATCTCTCTCTAGAATACCTATTCACTAACTTGCCCAATTATGCTATATTAATTATCCTTAATTAATCTTAATCCATAATTAACACCTTAATTAATTTTGGGGTGTTACACAAGTGAGTAAAGAAAGTGAGAAAAGTCCCGCCCGGCCTACAAAAATAGATGTAGTAGTAAATAGAGCAATTAGGATCATAAAAGCAGAAACTCCTTAAAGGAGTTGTAATCCCAGTAAGTAACTAAGACGTGAGGCCTATGATAGAAAAAAATGCAAATTATAATTATGGGATGAGCTAGTGAGAAAGAACGTAGAGATAAATAGTGGATGGAATATGTAAATAAGCAGACAGATAGAAACCTCTAATGGCTCTAATGATTAGAAAAGATGATGAGATGTTATAAGAAGCCATTCAGAGAGGATACGGGAGACGTGATATGAAATAAGTTACCTCTTGAGATGTGTAAATGAGTTTACTGAAAGAATGTTAATCCTGCAATCGGGTTAACATTAACCCGACATGATTAGTAAGCTCTCCCAGGATAGGCCTCCAGAGTCAGAAATTTCTTTCCTTATAAGAAAGAACTAGCTAGTATTTTATAGCAGTAGAGCCTTTATTAAGAGCTAGTAATAAAAGTTCCCTGGCTGAAAGAAAATTCGAAAGAATAAAATCACTGAGAAAGTGTCTAGAGCCAGGAAGAAGGGAAAGAAAAGAATAGCTGGCTAGACTATAAGAGTAAGAGAAAGTGTACCCCTAAATTTTGAGGACAAAATTTATTTAAGGGGGGAGGAATGTAACATTTGGCCTTTCCATAAACGTGAGAAACACAATGTTCGATTCCTCCGTAAACAGTAGAAATGGGTTAAATACAAAAGGAAGTCCCTAAAATAGAAGGAATTGGGGCCAACTAAAGTTATGATAAAATTTTAAATATTAGAAAATGAGGCTTTGAGTCTTAAGTTGCCCAGAAATCAAGGCCAGAGTGATTCGAAAAATTTGTCAAAAGGCCAGTGGCATTTTCGTAAATATGGGTACTTTTTAAAAAACACATAGGAGGGCTTTTTAAATGAAAGTTTTGAGTTTTCTGGGGTTCTCAGAGGCTCTAAAAACTATGGAAAGCCCCGGGATAGCTAAAGCCCCTCCTATGGATGTTTTCCAATGTCAGTGTGCTCAAACTTTAACGGATTCATTCGAATAGGTTTTAGCTCCAATTTGAGTGATTTCAAAGACATTTTACTTGATTGGGAACCTAAATTTTATAATGAAAAAGATGGTTCTAAAAAAGGAGCTAAAACGAAAGAGAAACGAAAATGCAAAGTATGAAAGGCAAAATGGGAATTTTAGAAAAGTGTAACTTATTCCCACCTATATATATGATGCACCCTTCTCCTCCCTTCATTATGCACGACCATCTTCTGCCTAAAACCAGAAGAAAACCCTAGGGGATAAGGCTCACAAGAAGGGGAAGAAAAGGAGGAGAAATCAAAGGCTTAAGGTATGGAAATTAGTAGTTTTTCATGCTCTTTCTCTTCCAAACTTCTTCTCCTCCATTCTTCTTTGTTTCCTATGATTAAAATGAGGTTTATAAATCTGATTTAAGGGAGAAATTGAGAGGAAAGTTCGGATTTGAAGAGAGGAGCTCAAAGAACACAAGATTCAAGTGAGAAAAAGCAAGAAAACAAGGTAATTTCTCTTCCTATGGTTGTCATTTTTGGTCTTCTTCTCCACCATTTCGCCCCACTTGAGAAAACCCTAGAAGGAGATGATTTTTAGATAGAACCAAACATGAATCTAAGGAAAAAAGGTGTGGAGATTAAAAATATGCAAAAAGAATTATCAAAAAGCCATTAGATTTCAAGATGCAAATTCTAGGGTTTCAATTGCACCTTGTAAAATCTGATTTTGTATGATAATTCCTAGGCCTAATTAAGAGTTTAAATGAGCTCCCAAGATCCCTAAGAGGCTCCCCCTATTCTTCTTCCCTTGAGAAAACAAAGAAAGCTCCATGGAACTTAATATGCTTCATAGCCCCGGCCTAGATGGGTTCTCCTAGCTAGGGAGAGTTTTAAATTTTTCTAAGGCCATTCTTGAGCCATATTTGATGAATGAAAGTGAGGGGAGGCCTTGGAAAAAATTTAGAACTCATAAAAAGTGAATTGGTGTCTTAGGTTCCATATTATGACCTAAAAAAGCAACATGGTGCTAGGCCATTTGTTTTAATGAAGTGATGACTCCAAGAGGCTTAAAAGGAGTCAAGAATCATATTTGAAAAGAAAGAATGAGACCTAGAAATCATTTGAGGGGTGTTGCTTCATTAGGTGCCAATATGGACCATAATAGAACCTATAGAGAAATCTAGTGTTTCATTAAGTTGTGTAGCTTTAGAGTGTGGTTCATGAACTTAATTGGCTCCCATAATTTGTATCTAGGCTAAGAGAAACCATCTCCACCAAATTGTGGGTGTGTGGCTGAGAGAGGAGGCTTGAAAGTTAAGGACAAAGTGTGTAATTGTGTGCAAGGTAGCTCTCTCCACCTTCTCTCATGCATGGATATGTGTTTAGCTTGTTTTAGAATGTGTGTATGTGTATTTTCAAGCTTTGAAAAGTATGCTAGCATGCCTTTATATGCCATGATGCTTGATGCCATGTTATGTTTTCAAATGATTACATGATGTTTGTGTGAGTTTGCTTGAGTGTGGAGAGGCCAAGAACTCTTCCCTTGATGAGGATGAGCCAAGAACTCTTGAGATTGGTTGAGACAAAGTAAAGAGTCTCCCAAAAGCAAAGTGGGCTCCTAAGAGTATGGTTGAGTCCAAAGTGCTCAAAGAATGGGTGAGGCAAGTCTAAAACCATAAGGAGAAGTGTGAGGCCAATCCAAACACTTGGTAAACTCTTGAATGTCTTGTATGAGTGATTTACATGGTAAGGTTGCTTTTAAAATGTCCGTAACTTCTATTTCCTCCATGCATGCATTTGAAAAGTTTGCTTTGCATATATTATGTATGATTGAATAGGAGATGAGCTATTGAGACTCTTTGAATCTCATTCCCTCTTCTCCAATGATCTAACATGCTAGGTGGACTAAGCAATTATGGTGAAGGGAGCCAACAACTATGAAGAGGGACAATTGACAAGCTTATGTGTTATTTTGTTTCTTTTGGAACCATAATGATGGTTCATCAAGTATATGATGTTGTAAAAGTACCATGGCCCTTGAGACATGTATAAATACACCATTATGTGATGTTTATATGTATGGATATGATGTATAGCTTCTAACATATATTTTGAGTATCTAATGTCAAAGTTTGAGAATTGAAAGTTTGATGGGTATGTGTATAAGTGGGGGTTGAATGGCCCAAATGAGATGTATGAGGTTTGGGACCATTTGGGTAGCTCACACAGTCTTAAATATACTTTTAGACTTGCCTAAATGGTCTCAAGACCAAGGTAAATCCATTTGGCAACTTTGGTACCCTATATGGAGCCAAAATTGACCATAATGGAGCCAAAATTGACCATAATGGAACCCTATATCACTTTTTGGCCAAATGAGTTAGCCTTGCCTTGAACTTTGGCATGCAATTAGGTCTCATTGAGAGCTTTCTCAGAAGCTAAAGATCATAATTTTCATAGACCTAAGGAATATTTGATGAATTTTCAAAGTTGGGATTTTTCATGGATTCTGGTGTGGGTACTGTTCATACTGGTAGTTTTGTATTCTATGTCACCCAAAGGCCAAAAGGTGTTCAATGCTCATGAAATTTTATATAAATAAACTAGAGGTTATAAGCTTTCTGTGGCCACCAAGATGACCTCATTTGGAGGTCTGAGCAGAGAGTTATTCATGCATGAAGTTAACTATCAGTATTAGTAGCGCCCCAGGAGTCCAGTTACTATTCCATAGGTTCCAACTGGCTAAACGTATCAGTTTCATTTTGGAACTATTTTTATTATCAAGTTAACATTTGTATCTTTCTAGAATGATAGAATTTGTGTGATTTCAAGTTTTATAGAATTAGTTATGAATTTTAGAAGTTTGTATCAGTAAACTAAATAGCAACCCAGGCAGCCAGCAACCTCCGTAGGTTTTTGGATGTCAAAAGTCCTGTGTGATGATTGTTGTGACATGGGCATATTTTAAGTGTAAAGTAGACATCTTGATTTTTCCAGAGTGACCAAGATTGCATGATTTCTAATTTTCTAGATTTAGTTATGATTTTCCAAAATTTGCCTAGGGAAAAGGCCAATTCTAGCCGAAAATAAACTCCCATTTTCCATGCCTCATTTCGGTTTCCATGGGTTGTAGGCATGTTTTTGGGATGCAAATAAGCTATAATGATGTAATTAAATATGAAGATACATAGTATGAGCTCACACAGTCCACGTGACACTGAATGATATTTTGAGACCCAGTGCAATGCTAAAATAAGCATTATTTCTTTGTCCTTTTCATGCAAAACTCACATGATTCATGATATTAAGTCATGTAAAGGCACTTGATGAGTTAGAATGAGCTAGAATTCATGGTGTTACTGAGTCTGTGAGCTTGAAACACAATGTGGAATACTATAATATAAAATAAAGTGGGGTCCACATTGGAGCTACAGGGAATTGAAATAAAAGAGCATCTACATGTGGTGAAGGAGAAGGAAAAAAAGCTTCTGGTAATTGACAAGGTTAGCACGTGAAAGTGATCATGAGAGGGGCACATGAACTATTAGAAAAATATGCTGGAAATTCCATAAGGAGAATCACGCCTCATTCACATCTTCATCCATCACTTCGTCCAGACTCCACCACATTCACCCCCTTCGTCTTTTCCATTCATAGAACACACACCACGCCATCTCCTCCATTCCATTCCCACTCCATCTTCACCCAATGATGCTTTAATTCTCCCTTGTGGCTAGCTCAGAGGAAGCTCTTAAGTTGAAGCTTGAATCCAAGAATTACAACCAGAATTTTGGGCTAAGAATTTCATTTTATTTTCCTCTATTTCTATACCAATTTTAATTATTTTATATGCTTGGTTGAGCTTGTAAGTGATTGAAATTGATGTAGTTTATGATTGATGGCTGGTTAGACATTGATTAGGAGAGATATTAGCTAATTAATTATATGAATTAAGTGCTGGATTTTCATTTTCCTACAATTTTTCAAGTGTGCAATCAAGGTGTTTGATAAAATGCTTGTGAGAATTGGTGTGCTTAATTGCTTGAATTAAGGATTCCTTAGAGTTTGGTTGGTTAATTAAACATCCTAGGGTGTTAATTCAGAGGCTAATTGATTAATTAATTATCTAATTCAGGTGTTCACAGATCATAATCACAAGAATTAGTAATTTAATGGTAGTTGAGGTCTCAATTAACATCAAATTACTGGGTTATTGATTCTTGCATGGTAACTTAAGATACATTTGTATTGAACACAATTAGGGATTCTTAAACAAGAGCTAATCACAATTGGATTAGGACAAGGATAGTGGATACCAAGGGACGAATCTAAAGCTAGTCACAAGACCATCATTCACCCATAATTCATCCAATTAGGTAGTGTTTAGGAATTTTAATTCAATTTCATTTTACTTAGTTTAATTCAATCAAAAAACCCCTCAAATTAGATAGCTTTTAAGATCCTTTAACACTTAAGAAATTCAATTAAACATTGAACTACATTTTCAAGGGAGATGACCCAGGTTGTACCCTATATTGTATTTAATATCCAACCTAGTTTTATTTTGAGGGTTACGTTACAAAACCCATCATATAGCCATTACCTAAAGATGTATTTATAAAGTATGTAAACTTTCTAAGACTACATAGATTGTAGAGTTGTATTTTTCTTTCATTTTTTTCAAACAAAATGGATATACTTTTTTTGATAAATACTTTTCTTATTTATTAATTAATTTCATGTATTATTATATACATATACAATATAGTAGTATGTCGTATAGGCTAATAAGGTTGGCTTTCTCATATGAGCAAATGCCTTAAATGCTTATAAGAAGTGAGCCAAGATAAGATGTTTGTGTTTCTTAGCATTAAAATTGGCTACCAAAGGGGGCTATGCAGTAAGTGAGAACATAACAAAGTCTAAAATGTTACCCTATTAAAAGATCAAGATGAGATTCAAGGAATAATGTCATATAAAGGATTGAATTATAGATACCTACCATCCATAATACATGTAGTCGAATGTAAGACCTTCTCTAGGTTCCATAAGAAGTGAGGAAAGTGGGAGGGCTCAATTTAGGAATATGATTACATAGCTAAATTGAGATTTATATGTGTAAGATGAAGAAAATCGATAAACATTCTTATGGAATAAGAGGTACACCATAGCATATGTTTCATTTTGTATGTGCTTTATGATTGCAATTGGGAAGTAAGTGAATAAGTCCTAGGGATTAGAGATACAACATGTAAAGTGTATAAAGATAGATCTAAGCCATTTGAGGCATATTCATAACACATCAAGTAGAAAAAAAAGGGTTATAGATTCTTATGCTAGTTCTAAAAAGGATTACTAGTATAAGAGCTTCTAAACATAGTGCCCAAGTGGTCATAAGAGATACTTTGTATGCAAACCTAAGAAAAGGGATAAGAAATTTCTTTTTCATGGAAAACTTTGTGTGAAATCATCCCATCTCATTTGAGTGTGAGATGTTAAATTTAAACATCCATAATAGGATAAATCCTAATCCAAGTGAATATCTTAAATATCTAAATTAAGATATTATTGGATAATTAATTAATAAGATAATTGATAACTATCGCAAAAAGGGTTGAGATAATTAATTATCTAATAATTAATATATTGAATTATTTGAATTTAAAATGGGTTATATCATATCAATTGGTAACTATATCTTATCAAATCTCTTCCTAAGAGTGATATAAATAAAGGGCTAGGGTAGTCCTAAAACCCTAAGCTGATGAGAATCAGTACAAAATTATTTGCTTTTAGCTACAACTTTTAGTGTCAACTAAAAAAGTTTGTCACTAAAGGTACACTTTTAGCGATAATAAACAAAAGTCATTGCAAAAAGTCACACCTAAAACTCTAATATTATTTTGCTAAAACTTTTAGTGGCAATAAACAAAAGTCATTGCTAAAAAGCTTTAGTGACAACAATTATGTCAACATTAAATAACTTCTATGGTGACTTTTCTACAGTTGCTATAGATGTCTTTAAATTTATTTGCAAAGAAAGAAAAAGATTTTTATGTTAAAACTTTGTGGTGACCTTAACAGGTTGCCACTAGTTAGGATGTTGTGGCAACTAGTAAGAGTCACCACTAAAATGTTTTTCATGGTGACTTTGGGTCATCACAAAAGGTAGCTCTTATGGCACTTGTAAGAGTAGCCATTAAAATGTTTTTTTGTAGCTATTGTAAATTGCCATAAAAAGTAGCTTTTAGGAGAGTCACTGTTAAAATGTATTTCATGGCAAGTTTTAGTTATTGCAAAAGTCATAAATTTTATTACCAAACCTTGAGGAAGTAACCTTGGGTGCGTTGGCCCACCTGACCATACCCAGTTACCTATATTTCTAAATCTAAAATGATATGGTCTGGTTGTCCCATGCCTTCCTGTATTCCTCTTCAAATTGAAAACCCTCACATTCTTTGTGATTAACTGCACAAATGAAGCTTTCACTTTCTCCATCTCCTATTTCTCCTCATCTTGAATCATAAGCCCTTACTGTGGATCTCTAGCAAAGTAACATGCACCCTACTTTTATAGCTTATAGTCAATGTAAAGGGGACTAGTTTTCAAGCTCATTTCATGTATCATTATGGAAGGTGCTAAACCTTGTTTTGGTTACACTCTTTCTAGTGACCACACTTATCATCAGATTGGTCTCCTTTTCATATAAATTGAAATTTTCTTTAAAATTATATTTGGTTTGTGGTTAGGAAAGGATAAATAGAATAGGAGAGACCCAACAAACTACACCCACCCATCTTTTCTTATGGAAAAAAAATCAAAGGGTACCTAACATCCTACTTTTGGAAAGAAAGAAATGAAATATTGTTATTACTTGCATGAAGTTTCTAATTTTGATACCTAATCAATTATATCTTACTTACATAGACTTTCTGCTTTGAATTTTCTTTTTTTTTTTTCTTGCTTTTGGTTCACATTGCCATTGATTATGGAGATTATAGAATGAATAAACTACATTTACATATAACTTTGAATGAGTTCTTGTTCTGCTTACATTCTTATTCTAGGGGTGAACTTCCCAAAATTTAGCATTAGATTTAAAGTAAATTATACTCTTTGAGTCTTGAATATTTGTCCTTTTGCTTTTGTACTAGAGAAGCATTAAGAAATATGTTTTAGTTACTTACCAAATGAAACAAAAATGAGGATTTGGGAAAAGACACAGAGAAGAAAGTAAATTACCTTTCATTTACTAGAGAGATGTTTCATTTTCTCTAATAAGTTTTTATTACTTTATTAGTTAACACTATTTAAAAAAATTTATAAATATACTTTTAATTTATCTTGTCATGTAATGGCCCCTATTTATTCTCTTGATTTGACTATGATGCCTTTTATATTAACGATTTTGATTTGAAGTAAGAAAAAACATGATATGCAAGCACATACATGTTTAGCTTGTTAAAGAAATTCTTACATACTTTTACAAATTATTTCAAAAATATATTTACAAACAAATATCAATTAATGTTAGTTTAACATCTGTTACTTTAATGTGATCTCAACACTAAAATTAATACCAATCTTCGAATAATTCTTTGGTTGATAAAAATATATATATAAAGAATATCAATCATATTGATGGTCCATGTCTCTTCTTCTAATCATACCATACACACATCATTATAATATCTTTTCTTTCAAAATATGTCCTAAAAAATAAGAGAAATTAGTCATGTGGTGGAGAAAAAGCTATAAAATGGTAAGGGATTGATGGGTCATGGTGATTAGTATTATCACATGCATAAGGGGTGAACTATTCATATCTTATGGTTACTTGCAAAATTTATCTACTTGAATTTAAGTATAAGCATGAAAAATGAGTATGAAATATGCAATTTATGGACCTAAGTTCTTCTGCAAGGTTAACTGCTTGACAAAAATGGTCACCTCTATAGCTCAAAAGTTGTTAAGCATTAGCATAGGTATTAATATATGGAACATATTTAAAACAAGCTTGGTTCTCCTTTACTTGAATCATTTTGAATATGGAACATATTTAAAACATTCCCTCCCCCTCTCAAGTGCTCTAGGTCAAACCATGAAGAGCATTTGGAGTTCATGGAGTTTCCAATTTTTCCTTGATAGAAGGTGTAACATCAGGTTCTTTAAAAAATGAGAAAACATGATAAACATAATGGACCGTTTCTCTGTCAATGAACAAAATTCACCAGATACAAAAGGAAGTCCCCCAAGACGATGTAGTTAAGATCCCAAAAAATTTAGGAAGCATCCTAGACTCTTAAAAATGAGAATTCCAGGCTTAGATAGAAAAAAAAATAGAGTTAGAATGAAAAAAATAATTTTTTACGAAAAGCTTACGAAACGTAATGACATTTTTGTAATTTTGAGTAAATTTTGGAATTCACATAGGAGGACTTTTTAAATGAAATTTTTGAGTTTCTCAAGGTTCTTAGAGGCCCTGAAAACCATGGAAAGGCTCGAGATAGCTAAAGCCCCTTTAGTGGACGTTTTCCAATGTCGGTGTACTCGAATTTTGACAGATTCATTTGAGAAGGTTTTAGCTTCGATTTGAGTGATTCCAAAAGTATTTTATTAAATTAGGAACCTAAATTCCATAATGAACAAGAAGTTTCTTAAAAAGGAGTCAAAACGAATGAGGAACAAAAATGCCTAGAACGAAGGGCAAAATGGGAATTTTTGAGAAGTGTAACTTCCTCTAACTTATATATGATGCACCATTCTTCTCCCTTCATGTTGCATGAACAAGTTTTGCCTAAAACTAGAGGAAAACCCTAGGGAGAGTGGCACATAAGAGGAAGGCAAAGAGGAGGAGAAATCAAAGGCTTAAGGTATGGAAATTTAGTAGTTTTTCATGCTTTTTCTCTTCCAAACCTTTCCTCCTTCATTCTCCTTTATTTCCTATAATTATAATGAAGTATATGGATCTATTTTAGAGGAGAAATTGAGGGGAAAATTCGAATTTGAAGAGATGAACTCAAAGAACACGAGATTCAAATGAGAAAAAGCAAGAAAACAAGGTAATTTCTCTTCCTATGGTTGTCATCTTTGGTTCCCTCCTCTTCCATTTCTCCTAACATGAGAAAACCCTACGAGGACTTAGTTTTTAGGCAGAATCAAGGGTGAATCTAAAGAAAAAGGGTGTGGAGATTAAGAATATGTAAAGAGAATTGACAAAAAACCATTAGATTTCAAGATACAAATTCTAGAGTTTCAATTGCACCTTATAAAATATGATTTTGTATGATGATTCTCAGGCCTAAATAAGACTTTAAATGAGCTCCCAAGATCCCTAAAAGGCTCCCCACATGCATCTCCCCTTGAGAAAATAAAGAAAGCTCCATGGAACCCAATATGCTTTATAGCCTCGACTTAGATGGGTTCTCCTAGCTAGGGAGAGTTTTAAATTTTCCTAAACCCATTCTTGAGTCATAAATGATGAATGAAAGTGAGTGAAGGTCTTGGGAAAAATTTAGAACTCATAGAAAGTGAGTTGGTGCTTTAGATTCCATATTATGACCTAAAAAAGCAACATGTTATTAAGTTCTTTGTTTTAATTGTGTGATGAGTTCAAGAGGCTTAAAAGGAGTCAAGAATCATAAACAAAAGAATGGAGCCTAGAATTTATTTGAGGAGTGTTGCTTCATTAGGTGCATTTATAGACCATAATGGGGTTTATAGGACAACCTAGTATCCAAGTAAGTTGTATGGCTTTAGAATTTGTTTCATAAAGCTAATTGGCTTCCATAAATTGTGTTTAGGCTAAGAAAACCATGTCCACAAGTTTGTGTGTGTATGGCCAAAAGAGGAAGCCTTGATTCAAGAAGGAAAGTGTATGATTGTATACAAGGTAGCTGATAAACACATATTTCTATCTATTTTATTCTACTAAACTTGGGCATTTTAATGATTAAATATGGCTTTAGGAATTTACTTAGGTGGATATTTGATGTTAGTAGACATTTGTGCACTCAAAGAAATTATTTACAAGATTTTAGAATTTTAATGCATAAATTTTGTAATGAATTTTGTAAAATCTTTCCCACTTAATTTGGTCTATTATTTTGTGCATATTTTCAATGCAAATTTGAGCTTGAATGGAAATTGAATTGAAGGAGAAATGATGGCTTCATGTGTACAAATTGATGAGAAAAATTTACAAGCTAGAGCTATGGGTTGTCTCATGCAGAACTGCATGTGGAGAGTAAGGAGCTATTGGTTTTTCTGCTCACCTAGGTTCCATTTAATGCTCTTGAAGTCCTATAGAGGAAGCCATGGGTTTAGAGCTTGGATACAAATACACATACATGCAGAATAGAGCATGGATGGAGGAAGCAAGACTTTAAAATGGGATGGTGAAATGAAAGATGAAGACCAACATAGAAAAAGAATGAAGCAACGAGCTATCTAGAACCACGTCAAGAAGAAGAAGCTACACATTCTCATGTGAAGCAATGAGCTAGAGCTTAAATGGACAGCAATGTGATCTTAACTCGTGGCAAAGGAGAAGAGTTTTACGTGGAGGAATCACATGGGAAAGCTGCAGAATGAGAGAAAGTCCACGAAGCAAGAAGAAGAAGTGCAGAGAAGCAGAAACAAACACACATGAGAAGAAGAAATGAAGAGAAGCAGAAATAACGTGAAACAGAGCATGTTTTTATCAAGGAGTTGATGTGGAGGCAAGTGCAGAAAGTATGAGTTAAATGCAGCAGGAACAAGAAGCCACATGATTAGAGGAATACCTATACATGCAGAACATGCTATGAATAGGAACGTGAAGAAATGAAGGGCAGAACATGCTGACAGAGAAAAATAAACCCATGCAGTAGCCACAAGGTCACAGACTTGAGCAGAAACAAGAAACACGAGTTGAACATGTGATAGCTTAAATGAAAAGATGAAGCCACGTATCAATTCATCCCACGGGTCCAAGAGTACATCAATTAATGGATTAAGTAAGGCACGGGCTGCACGTGAACAGTATAGCATGAAGGAAAAGAGAATGAAGCAGGTGGGAAGCACGTGATTCATAAAAACACTCAGGCAGATGCTTCATTCCGTAAAAAAAACACTCCATCCATCATTTAAACAAATCATTCACGTTGTCCACTCTAGTCCACACCCCTCCTTCGTCCAGAGTCAAACACCACGCCATTTCCTCCATTCCATCTTCCACCTCCATCCAATTCCATGAAGCTCTAAATCTCCATCTTGAGGCTAGCTTGGAAGACAATCTTGGAGAAGCTTGAATCCATGGAATCACAAGCAGAATTTTAGCTAAGGATTTCTATTTTCTTACATTTTTTCTCTTTCTTGTATTTGCTTGGTTAAGGAGTATTAGATTGAGAATTTGTGTAATTGTAATTAGTGGCTGGTTAGACACTAATTAGGATGTTGTTTGACTGATTATTTGATTGATTTAGTACTGGATTTTCTAATTTCCTACAATTATCCATGTATGCAGTCAAGGTGTTTGATGAAATACATGTGAAAAATTGAGTGTTTAATTGTTTGAATTAAGGATTTCTTGGTATTTAGTTGGTTAATTAAGCATTTTTAGATGGTGATTTAGAGGCTAATTAATCAATTAATTAATCAATTTAAGTGTTCAAAGATCTTAATCATAAGAATTAGTAATTTAATAGGAGTTGAGGTCTCAATTAATATCAAATTGCTAGGTTCTTGAATCTTGAGTGGTAATTCAAGATTATTTGCCAATGAACACAATTAGGAACTCTTAGGCCAGAATTAATCACAATTGGATTAGGATAAGGATAGTGGATACCAAAGGACGAATCCAAAGCTAGTCACAAGCCCATTATCAACCACAATTCACACAATTAAGTAGCAATTAGGAATTTTGATTCAATTTAGTTTTAGGTTAGTTTAATTCAATCCAAAACCCCCAAATTAGATAATTTTTAGGATTTTTAATATTTAGAAAACTCAATTAAGTATTGAACTCTATTTTCAAGGGAGATAACCTAGGTTGTGCCCTATATTGCATTTAATATTCAATCTAGTTTTATTTTGAGGGTTACACGACGAGCCCATCAATAGCTCTCTCCACCTTCTCTCATGCATAGATGTATGCTTAGCTTGTCTTAGAATGTGTGTATGTATATTTTTAAGCCATGAAAAGTATGATAGCATGATTTCATATGCCATGGTTTTGTGATTAACATATTATGTTTCATATGATGCTTTGATGTGTACTTGGGTTTGCTTAAGTGTGGTGAGGCCAAGAACCCTTAGTTATGGTGAGGATGAGCCAAGAACCCTTAGAATTGGTTAAGACAAAGCAAAGAGTCTTTTAGAAGCAAAGTGGGCTCCCAAGAGCATGGTTGATTCCAAGAATGCATTAAAGAATAGGTGAGGCAAGTCCAAAATCCACAAAAATTGGGTGAGGCCAATCCACTTGTTTGGTAGGCCTTTGAATGCTATATATGACTTTCTTGAATGATGAATATAATTCTTGAATGTTTGCACATGTCCACATGCCATGCATACATTTATGAGACTTGTTTACATCCATTATATATGATTGAATGGGAGATGAACTATTGGGATTCTTTAAATATCATTCCCCCCTCTTCAATGATCTAATATACTAGGTGGACCAAGTGGACAAGGTAATGGAAGCCAACCACCTTGAAGAAGAGAGATTGACAACCTAATGCATAGTTTTTGGTTCTTTAAGGGCATATTTGTGTCAAAGAATGTAATCCCATAATGTATATGGTCTATGACCTCTTGAACATGTGTAATTATGATATTATGCCATGTATGAGTGACAGAATATGTTATGTAGCCACTAGAATATGAATTGAGTATATGATGGCAAACTAGCTTCATGAATGGTATGATGGAATTATGCATATGTGTGGATGAAATGGTGAAAATGAAATAGATGAGGTTTGGGACTATTTGGATAGCTTATACAAGTCCTAATTATGCTTTTAGACTTTCCTAAAAGGTGTCAACACCAAAGGGAAACCATTTGGACATTTTGGTACCCTATATGGAGCTAAAATTGACTATAATAGAATCCCATATCACTTTTTAGCCAAATGAGCTCTTCTTGATCTAAGATTTGTCATACGATTAGATCTTGATGAGAGATTTTTGGAAAGCTAAAGAACATAATTTTTGGATGTCTATAGAATATTTGGTAAATTTCCAAAGTTGGCAAATTTTTTAATTTTGGTCTGATGCATTATTCATTTGGTCCGAAAATGAAATCTGCCACATAGAGCACAAATGATGTCAAATTATCATGAAATTTTATATAAAGAAACTAGACATTCATAGTAGTGTTTTGTAATTGGAAGTACCTCATTTGGATTTCTAAAGAGGGAGATATAAATTTTTACAGAATCTATCTATTATCAAGAATTTTACTCGACCTCAGTTACTATTCCATTGAATTCTGAGCTCTGGGCTACCTGAAATGGTCAGGAGTTATTTTTTTCCTCTAGCTAACATCCACGTATTTCCATATTGGTATCATTTTTATGGATTGGATTTTTGTGGAATTAATTGGACATTTTTGAAATTTGCTGTAAAAATCTATGATAGCACCAGTGGGTAGTTTGACTTCTAGACTTTTTCGGATGTCAAACATCCTCTGTGATGGATATTATAGTTTGGACATATTTTAGTATGAAGTATACATCCGTATATTTCTATAATGGCCAAGAATTCATAATTTTGAGTTTTCTAAAATTAGTTATGAATTTTCAAATTTGGTAAAAAAAGAGCCAAATTCTGGCTGAAAATATACATGAGTGTTTTGCGCTTCTCTTTGAGTTTCATGAGTTGTGGGCTACATTTTATGATATAAATGAGTTGTATTCATGTAATTAAAATATTTAAATGTATAGTATAAGCTCACACGATCCATGTGACACTGGATGAAATTTTTATACATGACACAGTGCAATTAAATACATTATTTTAATGGACTTTTCTCACTTCCTTCATGAAATTGATGATATAATACATGAGAATGTTATGAAATAAGCTAGAAATATATGGTGTTACAAAAGGGGCACTTGAAAAGCTTCTTAAAGGTCCTAGGAACCCATACAAATACTCACATATGCTAGGGGATTCATGAATCAGAATAGAATTTACAAAGTGTTCAAGAATTCCTAGTTGTTCTCCCTTAAAATTTACTAGCTTTTCTCCCACTTTCTTTACATTTCCCAAGCTTCCACACTTTAAATCAATGGTTTCTTGTTAGTTCTAGGTCAAAACTTCCTTCCTCTCTCAAGCTCTCTCCTTGGCCAAACGACACATACAAGAAGAGCAAGGAAAGAAGAGCAAATGAAACCATGAATCATACCTTGTTTTCCTTTCTTCTTTAAGAGTCTTTCCCTTTCCTTAGCATTCTCTTGGAATTTCTCAACTTCTCCCCTTTGTATATGGCTCAAAATAGAACCAATTCAACCATTAAAACTATGAAAAGGGAAAGGAAGAGGAGGAGAATGAATTTGCCAAAGAAAGGAGCTTGAATTTCAAGAATTCTCTTACCTTTTTCCTTGTTTCTTTCTCCTCTTGAATTCCCCTTATCTCTTTCTCTCTTAGGCACAGTTTCTTTTATATTTAGTCAACCCAAAGTTAGTCAAAGGAAGAGAGAGGAATCTAGATTCTTTAAGAAGCAAAATTTCACTTTTTCATGCTTTTTTCAGAACAAGTCTCGCTACAGCAGGAAGCACCTCTCACTATGACAAGAACTTATCAGCCCTAGGTCCTAACTATTTTTGCCACGGCTAGCGCTATTATGAGAAATTCTCTTGATTTTGTGATACAATATCAGTAGGCATGCCCATTGGAGCGCAACAAGTTCGAGAAACCCTCATCCATCAAGAAACTCAAATCATTCAAAAGGGCATGATTCAGGTCCAAATGGCTCATGAAGAGATGGCCCATGCTCAAGAGGCCCAAATTGTGCTAGTATATGTCCAAATTGTATAGGACACGAACTCGCTATAGTGGACTGCATCCTCGCTATGGCGAACTGGCACCTTCGCTATAGCGAACTAGCACCTCACTATAGTGAACTGGCACCCTCACTATAGCTAACAGGGATCTTGACTATAGCCGGAAGACTTAGAAAATTTTCTAAAACCTTGGATGTTACACTTTCTACTTCCAGCTTGTAAAGAATTTGATATAGATTATGGTGTTCCCTTTAAAGCTGATGCAATCGTCATCAATCCCTTAGCATATGATATAGTTTTGTGTCAAT
Organism: Erythrophleum fordii; assembly: GCA_032878935.1. Classification (NCBI taxonomy): domain Eukaryota; kingdom Viridiplantae; phylum Streptophyta; class Magnoliopsida; order Fabales; family Fabaceae; genus Erythrophleum; species Erythrophleum fordii. The sequence continues at coordinate 19,309,046 of JAVQMF010000038.1, forward strand.
TACATTTTGTTATGATTGGTTAAATTTGTGCATTTTAATTTTCTTTTCTAGTCATTTTGTTAAAGTTCTCACATAGGAAATGATAATGGATTTCCTTAGGTTGGCATGGATGTAATTTTGGGTTGCTATTCTTTAGTTAGAGTAATGATTCTAGATAACACTCTATATAGTATAAATTTAATAAATAAAGTTTAATATCAAGTTAAGAGGGCACAAAAGGTAAAAATAAACTTAGACATATAAAAAAATGTGAGGAATTTTAAGCCTTACAAGTTAGAGTTAACTTTGTCTCACTTAGAATTGATTCTAACACTTACGAGTCAATTATAACCTAAGTGTCACAACATGCTTTATATAATTAATTCATATCTTTTCCTTTTTAAGGCAATGAAAATGCAACCATTGTAAAACTTTTAGCAATGGTGTATGCCTGTTTCCATGTCAAATGAGCCTCCAAGGGTCCAAATTAATCCATAAATTTCATGGATACATTTGTTTTAACCCACATAATCATTATATGTGTCTTGTAACACCTTCATTAACTAGTTCTTCTTTAGCTACTATGGTTCATTAGCGAATCTGTTTACTTATGTAGGTAAAATACTGAATCTAAAATTTCAAATATGCTTACTTATCTTTAGCCATAATTCCCTGCCATTCTAGTTTAGTGGATAAAGCATTGGTAATCCTTTATAACCAATTTATCTTAATAAATAAAAAATAAAAACTTACATTACATTCTAAGGAAAATATGAAAAAATTTCTCTTTATAAAATTAGCTATTTAGACCAAATAAATGGTCACATTTTAGCCCAGAACTTACATACATGGAAAATACATATAATAGTAATATCAAATAACATTATCCAGACATCATCATCTATTACTAACAAACTTAATTAGAGTTACGTCACTATTAACTTTATACTATTTCACATATTACATCATTAAGGAAGTTAAACTTGACATATACATTCAATGTAATATTACAATAAAATCATATGTATATATAATTTATATTATTTTCTAATTTCTAACATTATCCTATTTCTTTCCCTTTGCTAGTATTGGTACTTCCATCTAGCATTGGTTAGTGGGAAAAATAGAAATAAGGGTGAGATTTAAGAGAATCTTAGTAGCTAATCTTAACCAAATCAATGCATATATGAATGCCATAAGGAAATGCAATGCATATAATGTAAGCATATGATTTTTATGCATCATGAAATTTTGGTAAAGAAAATACTATTCACTTGCAATTGTCAAACTGGCAAAGATTAGTGAATTTTCATTGGTTAACAGTATAATGCCCACCAAGTTGTCTCCCATAAAGCTATTAATCAAATCAATTAGTTTAGGAACAAAAAAAACTAGAATTATGATATTTGAGGGTTCAAATATAAAGTCACACTAATTAAACCAAATAGAAAATCAATTAATGAAAATGACATGTAACCAATCCAGAATTCTTCCCTCTGATATTTGCATATTCTTGTCAGCTAAAAATAGCTTTGGTTTAATTTTAACCCTTTGATTATTTTAGATTAATATTCCTAAACTACCATTCAGAATTTTAATTAGTTCGTATTACTAATAAGAATACAACTGTGCTTTTGTCAATAACACGAAGCCAAATTGTTTCACATTTAACCAGAGACACAAGCAAAATCTTAATGTGGTTTAGAATAAATTTATTTGATTAATCAACTGATTAAATCAAAATGCATTCTTAGATAGATCAAACCAATCATAAGTTATGCAACAAAAATCATTTAACTAGAATGATATTAATTACATGAAAACAAAGAGAACAAAAATAAAATACTTTTGAAATCAAATTCAAACCAGATTCTATACAAACATAGACTCAAATTCCCTATCAGGTTTAAATTCTGGATTGATTACTAAGAAAATTAGAAAGCCATGAAAAGACAAAAAGAAGAATGAGAAATAGAGAAGATGGACTGTGCCCTATGGTGACGTAATAGATGATGTTAGTTTCTTCACCAAGAAATCCAATACCATTCAAACATAATAATAAGATAATATCCAAATCTTTTTAGAAGTCTTCTATCCTAATCATTTTAGGACTCTTCTATCCCAATCCTTTTAGGAATCTTCTATCTCAATCTTTTTAGGACTTTTCTATACCAATTTTTTTAAGAATCTTCTATCTTGCAAAATACAATTAAAAATAATTGGATCTTTATTGGATAAATATAATAAAAATGCATTTAAAGTCCATTAATATAAATTTAGCCCATTTAATATAAAATAAGCTTAAAGTCATCAAATTACCCACAATGATTTATTATTAAGACTAAATATGAGAAATATAAAATATAATAGTACCGAAATATCAAATTCTCCACACTTAGGCTTTTGCATTCCTAGGCAATACATAAAAAGTAAAAAAAAAAAAAGGAAAACAAAATCAAAATGCAAAATTGCCTAACTAAACACAATTCAAGCTTTTTAGATATTCAATAGTCAAAGGCAATTTTTCTTGCTAATCGAAGAAGAATAAGTAGCATGGCAATTCCAATTGATTAAAAAAATGAATTAAAGTGGTAACTCTTCGTTGATTATGTGTTTACTCTCAATTCTCTCAAGTGTTTTAGTTAAGTGTTCCTTATAAATTCAACCTTTTACAACATTACCACCATAGACTTGCATATCTTCTCATTCTCCATTAACTAAGTCACAAGCAATACATAAATCAAAAGGACTTTTATTCAAGGTTGTAATGGGGCTAAGGTACGAAATAAATGGCAAACAAAAGAGCTAAGGATGCAACAAGAGACAAAGCAGACACTTAAAATCATCAATAGCAATAAAAAAAAGAAGAACATAGAATGAAATAGATGTACATCTCAAAGTCTTATTTGCTATAAACCAATACATGTTCAATGAAATTCAAAGTAATATTTTTTTTCATCATTCTTTTTTTTTTCTCTTTCTCTTTTTTTTTTTTGTTGCTTTTGCTTTTGCTTTTGTTTTATTTTTTTTAACATATCTCTAAAGAGAACAAATTAATGAGCTTAAAATTGACGTAAAACTACATTGCACATCCATCCACCCTATGAAGATATAACGCTCTTAATAATAAAACATATCTTAAACAAGGTTGAAATTTCTTTTTAGAACAAAGAGGTAAAAAGAAAACATAAAAGGCTAAAAAAGGGGAACAAGAACAATGGATAAAACATAGGTGGAATAGCTATTTTTCTCTACCTACAATAAAAGAAAAGAAGAAAGAATGCCTTATGAATGCTTGTGCAAATGTAGTCTCAATTGTCTCAATTAAGAATTAAAACAAGTTCTAGAGTGAAAATCATGATAGGCGAATGCTCTCACAAGATAGAAACAATACAAGGCATAAAATTCTCACAGGTTTAAAAACTATCACATCAAATTCATTGAAATCAATTTCATTGCCAATTTACTTAAATTCCAAAAAATAAGATTGATTCCTAATTATGTTGAAATATGTAATATCTGGTCTTTTAAAAATGAGAGAAAACATGAGAAACGTAACGTATGGTTTCTTCATAAACATACGAAATTCACCAGATACAAAAGGAAGTCCCCCGAAATGAATTAGTTAAGGTCCCCAAAAATTTATGTAATATTCTAGACTCCTAAAAATGAGAATCCCAGGCACAGATGAAAAGCAAAATAGAGCTAGAATGAAGAAATGAATTTGAATGGAAGGTTGATGAAACGTAATAGCATTTTTGTAATTTTGAGCAAATTTTGGAATTCTTATAAGAGGGCTTTTTAAATGAAAATTTTGAGTTCTTCGAGGTTCTCAGAGGCCCTATAAACTATGGGAAGCCCTGGGACAGTTAAAAACCCCTTCGGTAGATGTTTTCCAATGTCAGTTGACCTGAACTTTGATGGATTCGTTTGAGAAGGTTTTAGCTCCGATTTGAGTTATTTGAAAGGTATTTTATTAAATTGAAGACATAAATTTCATGATAGAAAAGATGGTTCTCAAAAAGGAGCTAAAACAAACCAAAAATGAAAATGTCAAGATGAAGGGGCAAAATTGAAATTTTTGAAAAGTGTTTCTTAAACCTACTTATATATATGAGGCGCCCCATCACCTCCTTTATTTAGTCACATTTGTTTTTGCCCTAAATTAGACAAACAACCCTAAGGGTGAGGTGCACAAGAAGGAGGAGAAAGGAAGGAGGAAACAAGGAAGAGGTATGGATTTTCTTGGCTTTTTTCAATGCTTTTTCTTTAGCAAACCTCTTCTTCTCCATTGCCCCTTCTTTTCTATGATTTTATTGAAGTTTTTGTATTTTTTTTAAGGGAAGAAAAGAGGATAAAATTTAGATTTGAAGGAGGAGACCAAGAAAAGGAAGAAACAAGCAAGAAATCAAGGAAAAACAAGGTAAAATCTCCATCCCATGGTGGCTACTTCTCCCCATTTTTCCTTAGTTCGTCCAACATATGGAGGTACAAGAAGGCATTGATTTTAGGCAAACCAAGGATGAATCCTAGGAAATTGGGGGTGGAGAATGAGAATATACAAAGAAAATTAACAAAGAACCATTAGTTTTCAAGATAGCAAAGTTAAGGTTTCAAGTGCTCCATAAAAAATCTGATTTGATGTAATTGTTCCTAGGCCTAAATGAGTGTTTAGATGAGCTCTTAAGGTCCCTAGAAGGCTCCTTATATGCATCTTCCATCAAGAAAATAAAGCAAATCCAATTAGTGCCTCCTTGAAGCCTAGCCTCAGCCTAAGCTAGATGGAGCACCTAAGGATAATTGTAACTTGTTCCAAGCTTATTTTTGAGTCATATATGATGCAATAGGATGAGAGGAAGCCTTTGAAAAATTTTAGAAGCCGTGGATAGTGAGATGGTATCATAGGTTCTATATTATGACTTAAAGAAGCAACACCTAGCTAAGCTTCTTGATTTGATTGTGTGATGACTCCAAGAGGTTTAAATAGAGTCAAAAATCATAAATCAATGGAGAGAATGGAGCCAAGATGATTTTTCTTAAGGTTGCTTCATTAAGTGCATTATAAAACCATAAAAGAGCTATATGAGTTACCTGGCTCTTTTAGTGACTGTATGGCTTTAGAATTTGATTCAAGACTGTAATTGGCTTCCATATAATGTGTCTAGGCCAAGAGAAACAAGCCTCACATCATTGTGAGTGTGTGGTCAAGAGAGGGAGCATAATTCCAAGAGAAAAAGTGTGCTTATGTGATAAAGGTAGCTTTATCTACTTTCTCTTATGCATGAATGTGTGCTTACCTTGTCTTTGAATATGTGTATGTGTGTTCTAAGCCATGAAAAGTATTCTAGCATATGCCTATCTTCCATGGTACCATGATGTTGTATTATGTTTTTAATTGATGCCTAGTATGTATGCTTGGGTTTGCTTGAGTGTGGTGAAGCCAAGAACCTTTAGCCATGGTAAGGATGAGCCAAAAACCACAAATTTAGTTGAGACAAAGTAAAAAGTCTTCCAAGAGTGAGGTTGAGTCAAAACCTTTTAGAGAAAATGGGTGAGGCAAGTCCAAAATCCATAAGAGAATAGATGAGGCTAATCCACTTACTTGGCAAGCCTATGTATGCTTTGTATGACTTGTTGAAATACCAAGGATGCTTCTTGAATGATCATACATTTCATTATGCTTATACATGCATTTCCAAGGCTGGTATTGCATACTTTATGTGTGATTAAAAGGGGGATGAGCTATTGGGATTCTTTGAATCTCATTCCCTCCCCTCCAATGTCTTAACATGCTAGGTGGACCAAATGAGCAAGGTAATGGGAGCCACCATGTAGGGAGATGAGAGGTTGACATTAAAGTGCCTAGTTTTGTCTCTTTTGTAACCATACCAATGGCATATGATGTAATCCTATGATAAATTTGTTATGTAATCATTTGAACATGGGTAAATTGTAATATTTGATTTTCAGAAAATGAGAGAAAACATGAAAAACATAACGTATGGTTTCTCCGTTAACGTACGAAATTCACAAGATACTAAAGCAAAAATGAATTAGTTAAGATCCCAAAAAATTTGAAAAGTATTTTAGACTCCTAAAAATGAGAAATTAAAGCTCAGACAGAAAGAAAAATAGAGCTAGAATGAATAAACGAAATATAACGAAAGGTTGACGAAACGTAAGGGCATTTTCGTCATTTAGAGCAAATTTTGGACTTCTCACAGAAGGGATTTTTAAAAGAAAGTTTTGAGTTCTCCAGGGTTCTTAGAGGCCCTAAAAACTATGCGAAGCCTTGGGATAGCTAAAGCCCCTCTAGTGGATGTTTTCTAACGTCGGTTAACTTGAACTTTGACTAGTTCATTCAGGAAGGTTTTAAATCCAATTTGGATGAAACCAAAGGTATTTTATGAATTAGAGGACCTAAATTTTATGATGGAAAAGATGGTTCTAAAAAAGGAGTTAAAATGAGCCTAAATGAAGCAAAAAGTGCGTAGGGGCAAAATGGTCATTTTGAAAAATTATAAAACGGTCCCATTTCATCCCGCGCCAGTTAGGAAAGTTATTTTTCTCTCTAAGAGCTCTCTAATGGTTGTTTTCTTTTCTTGAAAACTTGAAGATTCAAGTTTAACCCAAGCTAAAAAAAAAGACTCTTTTCAAGAAATCAATCAGTGGAAAATAATCTACGTGAAGAAGGCTCCATTTTAAGGTAAGACTTCACTTGAAACACTTGCAAAATCTTGTGTTTCCAAGCCATTTAAGCTTAGATCTAGAGAGAGAAAGGGAGGAGGAGAGTTTTTCTTTATGTATTTTTGATGGAACCAAAGGTTATGGAGTGTGAAGATTAAAAATATACAACTAGAATTGAAAAGGGAGCTTTAGAATGCAAGTTATTGAATTTAGGGTTTTGATTGCACCTTGAACTCTGCCATGAACCCTAGTCATATTTTATGATGTTAAGTGTTCATATGAGTTCTTAAGACACCAAGAGAGCTTTTTACCTTATTCTCCCATCAAAGGAAGCAAAGAAACTCCAAACATGCCAAGAAGAGTATATGCTTTAGCCTATAGTAGAAATGGCACCTAAGGCTAGTTTTAATTTGTTCTAATCTTATTTTTGAGTCATGTATCATAGGAAAGTATGAGAGGAAGCCTTGAAAAAATTTTAGAAACCATAGAAAATGAGATGGCCTTATATGTTCGATATTATGGCTTAAAGAAGCAACATCTAGCTAGGCTCCTTGGTTTAATTGTGTGATGACTCCAAGAGGTTTAAATGGAGTCAAGAATCATAAATGAATAGATAGAATGGAGCCAAGATGATTTTTTCTTAAGGTTGCTTCATTAAGTGCATTATGGAACTATAAAAGACCCTTATGAGTCACCTAGCTTTTTTAGTGAATGTATAGCCTTAAAATGTGATTCAAGAGTATAATTGGCTTCCATATGATGTGTCTAGGCCAAGAGAAATAATCTCCACCTCCTTGGGTGTGTGAGGTCAAGGGAGAGGACTTAAGGCTCAAGGAAAAATATGGAAATGCAAGCAAGGTAGCTCTCTCCACCGTCTCTCATGCATGAATGTGTGCTTACATTATCTTTGAATGTCTGTATGTGTATTTTAAGCTATGAAAAATATTCTAGCATGAGCTCTCATTCCATGATACCATGATAATGCATTATGTTTCTAAATGATGTTTATGATGTTTACTTGGGTTTGCTTAAGTGTGGTGAAGCCAAGAACCCTTAAGATTGGTTGAGACAAAGTAAAGAGTCTTCCAAGAGTAAGGTTGACTCCCAAGAGTAAGATTGAGTAAAAAACCTTTTAAAAAATGGGTGAGGTAAGTGATAAACACATTTTTCAATATATTTTATTCTCCTAAACTTGGGCATTTTAATAATGAATTAGGGCTTTAAGACTTTAATTAGATAAGATTTTATTTTAGTAGCCATTTCTATATTTTAGGAGTTAATTTGCCAAATTTTGGAATTTTAATGCATAAATCTTTTTAAATGAGTTTTGTGAATATTCCTATTTCATCTTTTCCATTCTTTTTGTGCAGATTTTAATGAGCAAATGATGCTTGAATGAGAATTTGATTTAAAAAAGAGAAGAACCTTCCATATTCAGCACATGACACATGGATTTTGTTTAAGGGAAATGAAGAACAGAGCAAGCCACAAACTCGTGAAGTAAACTTATGGTGAAAAGAAGAAGCATGAGAGGAAAATTTACAAGAAAAGCTATGGGTTGACATGGAGAAGGAGAGCACATGAAGCCAGGGGTTTGGCTCTGAAGTTACACCCATTTACTAAATAACGTGGAGTAGAAAAAGCATGCAACAGCCACGAGGAGCTGACATGGGTTATAGGAGAGTTAAATGAAGAAATAAATGAGGTAGGGGTTCACACAAACATGAGATTATGAAGCTAAGCTTGAATAGAGAAGAACACTGCTACCACTTCACTTACAGAGACACACAGGATGTAATTTATGTGAAAAGCTTGAAGCAACTATATCTCACGTGGCAGAGCAGTGCATAAAGTAAAAAGAAGAAGCAACATGGTGGGTTAGATGAAGAAGCATACTAGAGTAGCCCTTCACTCAACATTAACACACATGAATGACTCAAGAAGGAAGCCACATGTCTAGCTTAAAGCTAACTCTCACACTAGGCATGGGCATGTGAAGAAAGTGAGAAAGAAACACATGAAAGGCAGAACGTGCATGTGAGAGGAGGTTTCCAATAAGAAAAGATAAGGAAGAAGCCACGGGTTTTAAAGGAAATTACAATACCAAAAATAGAGCCATGAAAAGGATGTTACATGAAGGAAGAAGCTAGATCAGAGCTGTGAAAAGGTCACATGATTTATGTGAAGTTCTAGCAAGGGGCAGAATAAGTTGAGAACGTGAGAGCAATCATGTGGAAGAGTTTCACATGGGAATGAAGGAGCTGAAGCAATGAGCAAATGATATACGTGAATGGCATGGTCTGAACAAGGAAGACTCCAAGCAAGCAAAAACCATGTGAACAATGCAATGTAAGGTTATGGGTATCAGCAAAAGCAAAGACTCAGGTATAGGTTTATGGAAGCTTGAGGATAAAACACGTGAAGGACATGAAAAAAATTAAGTTGGAAAGAATGAGCTCATGTGGGATAAAGGAATGGGCTGACACATGATTCATTAAAGCAAAACAAGCCTCGGCCAATCCATGATCCAACCATCCAGATCATCCATCCACGATCTAGCTAAGCATGTGGAATTGCATGTAAGAAGAACACTTGAGATATTGATGTGGATTGTTATAGGGATACAAAAAGAAGAAGCAACCATGTGAGAGAGATAAAGAATACATTCATGGCAGCATCAGGAGACGCACATCATCCAAAAATTCATCCATCGAATAAAACACATCCACGCCATTCCATTCATTCATATCCTTTCATCCAAAGGTTAAGGAATTAAGAGTGACCTGTAAGCACGTGAAGATGATTAATGAAGCATGTGATAAGGATAGGTGCTGGAAGAAAAATCATACACACAATCTATTGTCATTTGAGGAGATCATCACATTCCATGCCATCCATTATATTCACTCCATCGTCTCATTCGTAGAACACACTCCACACTACACCGTAGCCTCTCATTCTCTAATCCCATTCCATCTCCACTCAAATGAAGCTCTAATTCCCCTTGTGGCTAGCTAGGAGGAATATCCTTGGTGGAAGCTTGAATCCATGGAGAAGAACACATAATTTTGGCTAAGATTTTCTTAATTTCTTACACTTTTTTTCTTTCATGTATTATCTTGGTTAAGTTGTATTTGATGGGGAATTTGCATAATTTTAATTAGTGGCTAGTTAGACACTAATAAGGAACCTTTTTGTTGATTAATTGGTTAGATTAAACACTAAATTTTGCATTTTCCTTTAATTTTTCATGTATGCCATGAAGGTATTCGATGAAATGCATGAGTGAAATTATGAGCTTTATTTTTTGATTTAAGGATTTCTTGGAGTTTGGTTGGTTAATTAAACATACTAGATTCAGAGGCTAATTGATCAATTAATCATTTAATTCAAATGTTTAGAAATCTTAATCATAAAATTAGTAATTTAATGGTAGTTGAGGTCTCAATTAACATCAAATTGCTAGGTTCTTGAATCTTGAGTGGTAATTCAACATCATTTGCTAATGGACATAATTAGGGATCCTTAGACCATAATTAATCACAATTGAATTAGGATAAAGATAGCGGATACCAAAGGACGAATCCAAAACTAGTCACAAGCCCATTATCAACCATAATTCATATAATCAAGTGGCAATTAGGAATTTTAATCCAATTTCATTTCAATTAGTTTGAGTCAATCAAACTCCCCGTAGTTAGGAAATTTTTAGAGTCTTTTAACACTTAGAAAACCCAATTGAATATTAAACTCCATTTCCAAGGAAGATGACCTAGATTGCACCACTAGCTATATAATTTCTCAACCTAGTTTTATTTTGAGGGTTGCATGACATGACCCGTTAGTAAGTCCAAAATCTACAAGTGAATGGGTAAGGCTAATCCACTAACTTAGCAAGCCTATGGGTGCCTTGTATGACTTATTCACAATGCTAAGATTGCTTCTTGAATGTTTATATTATGTAATATGCTAATGCATGTATTTGTAAGACATGTTTTACATACTTTATGTATAGTTGAAATGGGAGATTAGCTATTGGAATTTTTTGAATCTCATCCCCTCCTCTCCAATATCTTAACATGGTAGGTGGAGCAATTGAACAAGGTAATGGAAGCTACCAAGCCTAGAAGATGGAGACTAACATCAAAGTGTATGAAAATGCCTAGTTTTGCCTCTCTTGTAGCCAAACACATGGCATATGATGTAATCCCATGATGAAATTGTTATGAAATCATATGAGCATATGTAATTACCCAAATGTATGATGTATGAATGAGAATTGATCCAAATGTATGATATTGCATGGTTTGGGTATGGAATGGCAAGACTAGACATTTGCATTCTTATGTATATCATGGGGTGGATGAGTGAGTTTGAGAAATATGGATTTTTGTACCATTGAGACAAGTTTATAATGTCATTTTGGTGTATTACCACGTGCTCAAGTGGTCATGGTTTCCTTGGAGCTCAATTTGGACCATTTGGACCCTTTGTAAAGCTGAAAAATGACCATTTCACAACTCAATGTCAAGATCTGACCAAATGGATGAATTTACTTATGAAATTTGGCACACATGTAGATCATATCTAGATAATTTTGTCAAGCTAAAGACCAGATTATTTGGAGCTCTATAGAATTAATTATGAATTTCCAAAGTTGTCATTTTTCTGCTAAATTGATACAGGTACTATTTATATGGTCAGAAATTTAGGTTGTGACATTAGTAAGTCAAATGATGTCTAATACTCATGAAATGTTATAAGTATAAACTATACATGACAAGTTTTCCATGGCCACTAAGATCACCATAATTGGACGTCTAAGCAGGGAGATATGAATTTTTGAAGTTGGAGATCAATACCAAGGATGATAGCTGACCTCTGGTATTGTTCAATTAGTTTTTGGTGCATAGTAACCTCTGTTGTGGTCTAGATTTATTTTTATCATAAAGTAGACATCTGTAACTTTCCAAAATGGTATAGTAGGCCTAATTTTAATTTTTCTAGAATTAGTTATGATTTTTCAAATTTTAGGCATAGAATTTGGAAAATTGATCTGAGGCTGCACTAGTGTATTTTGTGTATTTGCTCCCTTTGCTCAAGGTATGGACCATCTCTTGAGCTTGTTATGAGTGGTAATTAGGTATTTAAGTGTGAGAATGAGAAGGATGAGTCCATATGACCCATGAGACTCCAAGAGAAAATTTTTACCAGTGGAGAAAGGCATTTTGATTTATGATTCCCTATGCCATTATGTTGCTTCTCACAGAATTTACGTGAGATGAGGCATGGGATTTGCATGAGTTGAGTGTTAAAGTTATGGTGTTATATTTATTGGTATCAGAGCAAAGCTCTAGGCTCTCTCAAGTTGGATTTGGCTTGAAAATATGGTAACAAGGCTATGTAAAGGTTTATATAGTTATGTAAAGCCTTATATGAGACATTTTGGGTGTGTGAAGCTAGTTTATGGCTATGTTTATGATAAATGAGTTGTAGAATGGTCTTGGAGTAGTTAGTAGACATTAAGGAAGGCTGGCCTCTAGAGTAGCTTGAGCAAAGTTAAGTGATCTGACGGTTGGAGCTTTATGAGATATGATAACTCACCGGGATCAGTGGGAAGCCCTAGGTATGAATGAAGATGTCGTTGATATGAAGAGGCTTGCTGGAAAGAGAGTATGTTAAGTCTAATTCTCCCTGGTAGTCATACTCAGACCATTCTAGGATGTCTTGCATAATGTAGAGATGAGTAAAGATGTAGCATGATATGAGATGAGATTGCAGCTGTATTAGACTAGTTTAGAAGGAAAATGAGAAAAATAGTTATCCCCTAGCCACAACACCCAAATGTCTAGATAAGTTTTAGAGCCCAAAAGGCTAATTCCCTCAGGCCAGAGGTTTAAGTTACGGGGTACACCCATTAGAGCTTGATAGCCCAGAGGTAATAGCTAGTTATGCATGAATGAAGCAAGAGGTGAAACCCTCTAACTTGATAATGGGCTAGATATAGAGGCAATGAGACTTGGGTTGATAGCTAAAGATGAAATTCTAATCCATGAAAAAGCAAGCCAATCAGTGGCTACTAGCCATGACCAATTATTTGGGAAATAGCAAGGTAATCCAAAGAATTCCTCATCACGGCCAATTAAGAAGTTAGCCATGGCCAATACTTAGATAGGAAAACTAGGGTGAACTCAAGGCTAATTAGCCATGGCAAATGGCAGTATGAATGCCTTGTTAGTTATATTTAGCTAGTTTGAGGAATGAATTGTTAAGGGATCAGTCGAATCATAGAGAGTGGGAACCTCTAGTATTTATAGAGAAAAAGAGTAGTGAATAGTCACAGAAGATTAGTAAGAAATCAATGAGCCTAGATTGAGAAAATAGCTCAGTATAGAGAAAGTTAGACATAGGGATGATAAGGTTGTTGAGACCTACCTTTAAGGCATTGACTCCAACCTAGGGTGCTACCCTATAAGACATTGAATAATGGAATATTAATGTAGCCTTAAAATTTACGTAAGGTAAGGCTACCAACAATGAGGCACATAGAGAGTGGCCTAGAAAGGTGTACTTCATAGGTAACACCTAGAGATGAGTATGAGTAGCTTGGTAATAGAAGCTTGGAAGAGAATGAGGATAGCTTGGAAAGTATTAAGTTATTGCAAGCTACAGGTTTGATGAGATAAGCAGCTCAGACTAAGTATGGGCTGAAGCTTATAGAAAGTGGCCAGTAGTATCGTCCAGGTGAAATGAGTAAAAAGAGAAATTAATTTAATAGAAAGCTCAGTGAAAGTTCTTTTTGGATTGAGAAAGGGAAGATGAGACATCCTAAATTAGGGGGACCACTTAGTGGTGGTTAGCAAATTCCCTTAGATAGACCCCCTAAGTCATAAAATATTGTGATAAGAAAAGCAAAGAAGAACTGAGAAACTAGTCATAGAAGAGATGCCCTCATTTTAATAATGACTAAATGAGTAGATTAAGCACAGAAAAGTAAACAAATAGGGGTCTGATAGTTAGTTAGACGAGCTTCCTAATATGAGAATGATATAGGATTAAGACACTTGAGTTATTGGAGCACCCAGTAGAGTATAAGCTTTTAGTAAGGTAAAATCTGGACATTGAGATTGCATGTCCTAGATTGGGTTCGTAGAACCCTAAAATTAGTGTGCTTATGGGGATAAGGCTAAAGAGGTTGAATAGAGAGAGAAAGGCTAGCTCTAATCTGATTGTAGAAACGAGCTGAGACAAATGGTTAGTGCCTTAATACCCTCAGGAAAACTTAAGGGAGCTAGGGACCGCCTCAGAAGGCGAGTCTTGCATTATGCAAAGAAAAAGTATAAGCCAAAAGTGCCACAGAATGAAATTCTTGAGATTTCATGAAATAGAACTCTTCCTATCGAGAGATGGTCTTATTAAAAGCAAAGCAAGAATATAAGAGAAATTAGACCCCCTTGATGTTACAGATAGTGAATAAGTAGAAGAACCTAAGGAAAAATATAGGTGCTCTTAAGCATAAAGAAACCTGAACTGGCAATAGAAACAGATAATAGTAGAGCATCCTTTTATCGAAATAAAAGGATAAGAAAGGTAAAAAGAGAGAGAATATATAACGGTGTTCAAGCTGAGGATATAACAGATTAAAAATAAGTATTGAGTTGATACGCTTGAGTACTCGATAAGGCACACTGGTTCTTGGCATAGATGCCTTTCTAGTATGATAGTGCCCAAAGTAAAAATAGTTAGATAATGTAAAGTGATCTTGAGATGAAGTAAAGGAAGAATCCTATTTTTCCCGAGTATCTTATGAGAATAAGGCAAATAAAGAATTAGAGGGATACTTTAGATTATTAGAAAACTTGTAATATACTGGTGACAGTGGCTTTGAGCTCAGTCATGAGGCACCCGTGTATTAGTGTCTGATATTATGGTTTGCTTGCAACGAGAGTTACATGATATTAGGTCTGGCTAACCTAGTAGTAATGTAACTTAAGTGCGTAGCAAATGATATCATCAATCATCAAAGTGTTTCGATAATCAAAAGGTATTCTAGTTAGTTAAATAATGACATAAGTCAGAAAAGAAAGGTAAAGGGATTCTAGTAATATCTGAATGATGAGCAAAGCATGTAGAAAGGGATCCCTAGTAAAGAATAGTAACATAGAAGAGAATGTGCTAATAGTAAGAAATGTTCAAATTCAAATAGCACGAGTTCAACATGTATGATTTGAGTCCCTTATAGTATAAGTAAACAAAATGAAAAGGGACCAGTTATAGCCTCTCTCCTACTGTAGATGTTAACCACACTCAGTGTGTGAGATGTCCGAGTGCTAAGGCACTCAAAAGTAGAACGTGGGCATAATCAGAAATTATAGGATATAAGAGGAAAAGATAGTTGAATATAATTAGAGTAAGAAAAGAAAGCCTAAGTAAAAAGGGGGCTAAAGTGGGGACTTGAGGATCCCATTAGGAGTAGTAAAGGAAAGTTATAATACTCTTGAGTATCAGTATGATGGGATCATAGAGAATTAGATGACATATAACCCACTTCACATGAAAAGCATGACATACTTCTAAGTTTAACCTCAGCTATTATGAGCGATGGTCACAGACTCAGTGACTATGTGTTCTACTATCAGATATAGTGATCTTAGGCTTTGACATCTCCCAGAGATAGATCGCAGTAGATTCTAGCATAGTATAATGGGTTACAGTAGACTCTAGCAGGGCTCTGAAAGGTCGTAGTAGACCCAAGGGTCATAATAGATCCCATAGAGTTATAGAGAGCCTCAGTCACAACATGATAGCCCTCTGGTGAGATGACAACCTAAAATAGTTTTGACAAAGTAGTTAGTCTCAAAGACCAGTGCAGTTTTAGTTCACTTTTATCTCAGAGAATAGAAACCTTCTGAGTCTTGTAGACCATTACCATAGAGATATGAAGGCTTTACTCAAACAATTAAACCACTGACTAGATCTCTTAAGAGATGAGTATAAGATAGGATGAGAAAAGCAAGAAAGTAGCTTTTCAGTGTTAGAGCCAAATGAACCACTACCCAGTAGATATTGGCCTTGACTAAGGGATAGAGAGATCCCTACATGCTAGACTATGTATTCAGAAAGGGGTCGGGTGTAGTTTATATGAGGTAAATGGTACAGTATATCTCTAGTGATCAAAACTATGAGTATAGCTAACATCCCACCAGAGCCTAACAATAGTCAAGGGTAGTCACTCTTCGATGCCAATATGAGACACATATGTTAGGCCTATCAATGTTGAGATGAGGGACTATAAAATGCCACTATAAGTGAGTAAAGAGAGTTAAGAAAAATCTCGACCTACAAATATAGATGTAGTAGTAAATAGAAAAACTAGGATCATTAAAAATAGAAACTCCACAAAGGAGTTGTAATCCCAGTAAGTAATTGAAATGTGAGGCCTATGATAGAAAGAAATGTGAATTATAATCATAGAATAAGCTAGTAAGAAAGAACGTAGATGGACAGTGGATAGTATATTTTAAATAAGTAAGCAAACAGACAGAAATCTCTAATAGCTATGATGATTAGAAAAAGACAATGAAATCCTATGAGAAGCCATTGGGAGAAGATACGAGAGATTTGATATGAAATAAGTTACCTCTTGAAATGTGTAAATGAGTCCACTGAAAAAACATAACCCCTACGAATAGGTTAAGACTAACCCGATGTGATTAGTAAGCTCTCCCAAGATGGGCCTTTAGAGTTAAAAACTTCTTTCCCTTACGAGAAAAACTAGCTAGTGTCTTATAATAATAGAGCCCTCATTAAAAGTTAGCAATGAAAATTCATTGGCTGAGAGAAAATTCAAATGAGTAGAATTACTGAGACAAGTGTATAGAGCCAAGAAAAAGGGAAAGAAAAGAGCTGTTAGCAAAAAAAGAAAAAAGTAAGAGGAAAGCATACCCCAAATTTTGAGGACCAAATTTATTCAAGAGGGGAGAAATGCAATATCTGGTTCTCTAAAAATGCGAGAAAAAGTATATGGTTTCTTTGTTAACGTACAAAATTCACTGGATACAAAAGCAAGTCCCCTGAACTGAATTAGTTAAGATCCTAAAAAATTTGAAAAGCATTCTAGACTTTTGAAAATGAGAAATTCAGGCTTAGACAGAAAGAAAAATGGAGCTAGAATGAAGAAACAAAATGTAACAAAAGGTTGACGAAATGTAAGGGCATTTTCGACATTTTGAACAAATTTTAGAATTCTCATAGAAAGGCTTTTTAAATGAAAATTTTGAGTTCTCCAGGATTTTTAGAGCCCCTGAAAACCATGGGAAGCCCCGAGACAGCTAAAGCCCCTTCGGTGGACGTTTCCAACGTCGGTTGACTTGAACTTTGACTAGTTCGTTCGGGATGGTTTTAAATCCAATTTGGATGAAACCAAAGGCATTTTATGAATTAGAGGACTTATATTTTATGATGGAAAAGAAAATTTTCAAAAAGGAGTTAAAATGAGCCTAAATGGAGCAAACAACATGTAGGGGCAAAATGGTCATTTTGAAAATTATAAAAGAGGCTTCTTAAGTAAGATTACACCTCATCACCTTCTCCAAGCTTCCATTTGCAAAAAAATGGGCAGCAATAGTGTGACATTAAAAGGGGAGAGAGAGAAGTTTAAGCTTCCGTTTAGGTAAGTAAACAGTCCTGTTTCATCCCGCGCCAATTAGAGAAGTTATTCCTTTCTCTAAGAGCTCTCTAATGGTAGTTTTCTTTTCTTGAAAACTTGAAGATTTAGGTCTAAGTCAAGCTAAAAAGGAACTCTATCCAAGAAATCAATTGGTGGAAAATAATATGAGTGAAGAGAGCTCCATTTTAAGGTAAAACTTCACTTGAAACACTTGCAAAATCTTGTGTTTCCATGTTATTTAAGCTTAGGTCTAGAGAGAGAAAGTGAGAAGGAGAGTTTTTCTTTATATATTCTTGATGGAACCAAAAGTTATGGAGTGTGAAGATTAAAAATATACAACTAGAATTGAAAAAGAAGCTTTAGAACGTAAGTTATAGAATTTAGGATTTTGATTGCACCTTGAACTTTACCATGAACCCTAGCCATATTTTATGATTTTTAAGTGTTCATATGAGTTCCTAAGATACCAAGGGAGCTTCCTACATGATTCTCCCATCAAAGGAAGTAAAAAAACTGTAAAGATGCTAAGGAGAGTATATGCTTTGGCCTAGAGTAGAAATGGCACCTAGGGGTAGTTTTAATTTGTTCTAAGCTTATTTTTAAGTCATGTATGATGGAAGAGTATGAGAGGGAGCCTTGGAAAAATTTTAGAAACTATAGAAAGTGAGATGATCTTATATATTCCATATTATGGCTTAAAGAAGCAACACTTAGCTAGGCTCCTTGGTTTAATTGTGTGATGACTTCAAGGGGTTTTAATGGAGTCAAGAATGATAAATGAATAGATAGAATGGAGCCAAGATGATGTTTTTTTAAGGTTGCTTCATTAAGTGCATTATGGAACCATAAAAGAGCCTTATGAGTCACCTAGCTTTTCTAGTGAATGTATGGTCTTAGAATATGATTCAAGAGTATAGTTGGCTTCCATATGATGTGTCTAGGCTAAGAGAAATAATCTCCACCTCCCTAGGTGTGTAAGGTCAAGCGAGAGGACTCAAGGCTCAAGGAAAAAGTGTGTAAATGCAAGTAAGGTAGCTCTCTCCACCTTTTCTCATGAATGAATGTGTGCTTGCATTGTCTTTGAATGTGTGTATGTGTATTTTAAGTTATAAAAAATGTTTTAGCATAAGCTCTTATTCCACAGTACTATGTGTTGGAGATTGTACCCTAGGCCAATCATTTGTAAAACATTGTGCTTCATTAAGAATAAAAGTTTTTCTGTTACAATTATTATATTTACATGTTTCTATAATAATTATATCCTTGGATAAATTATATTAGTTATCCTAAATATCCCTAGTCAATTATCATTGTGAGAATGATGATAAATTAAAACGAATATGATATTGATTGATGGTTATGTGTTAATCATGTATAGAGATACAAATCAAAATCATAGGCACCTGTTGGGAACAAGGCGCTGGATCGACCCGTCATGAGGTAGCATCATGGATTAGGTCATAAGCGTACCTCATATATAACCATGTCACTAATCCCTCATACCTGAGATCATCATAGATTCTAATATGAAGGACATTGTGCTTTGGCATTGTCAAAAGTCACCTTTGACCAGATGATCATAAAGGCTATGGTTGGGCATACTGGACTCCATGTAGAGGATGATGAGTGGTTAAGATGGTATTTGTCCCTCTGGTTAACAGAGAGATATCTCTGGGCCCTTTGATGAGTGAGACTGAGAAATGAATGGCCATGCTTGGATGGAAGGGTTTTTCCATTCGTTCTGTCAGTCTCTACGTAAATTGAGAAACTAATGATCGAGTAAGATAAGGATGACATTTCCATGCCTCATGCTCGATCAAGATATCGTGTCATAAAAAGGATATGATAGGGTTATACGATAGACTGTATCGAATTACCAAACCCTATGTGATTTGGGTAGTCACTATGTCTTGTTAGAGGCCACTGGTGACTTGTGGGTGCAATAACATTGTTGGCCTACTACTAATATCATATAGGCCTAAAGGGTCGCACACAAGAACGAATCAACTTGAACAAGAATGTCCAAATTCATTGAATCTAGAATTGTGTCTAGATTCGATGAATGTTACGCTTAATTAGGGTGAGATAATTATATATGTATATATATATGTAATTAATTCGAAATATAAGTATATATATATTATTTGATATATATATATAACATATATATTTCATATATATATATATAGAAATTTGAAATATATATTTGATATGAATATATATATTGTATTATATATTTCAATATATATATATATTTATAAATGAATTAGTTAAAATTGAATTTATGATATAAATTTGAATTTTAACTAATTTGTTTAAGATTAATTTGGATTAATTTAAATAATGTATTTAAATTAACTAATTTAATCTAAAATATACCTCTATAAAAGGAGAGGTAGGCTAGGGTTTAGATACACTTACAAGTCAGCTTTCTAAAACCTTATGCCATCACCTTAGAGAGAAAAAACGCAATCGTACACCTAGAGAGAGAAAGTGTACAGACGCCTAGAGAAAGAATATCGTCTTCTCGTCAATCTGCATACGGACATGGTGAACGAAGATGCTAGCAAGCCTTTCAAGTTGCCAGATTGTTCATGTTGATACTGGTAGAGAGGGCTGTACATAGACGTCAGTTCCTGAGATCTGAAAGGACAAAGCGTGCTACAAAGGTAATATTTTATCTCATACTCGATTTAATTAAGTCGACGGATCCATGGGAAGAAACGAATTAAAATTTTCGGTGCGTGTACAGTATGTTTCTTGCACTATAATGATGCATTATACTTCTAAATGATGTTTATGATGTTTGCTAGGGTTTGCTTGAGTGTGGTGAAGCCAAGAACCTTTAGCCATGGTGAGGATAAACCAGTAACTCTTAAGATTGGTTGAGATAAAGTAAAGAGTCTCCTAAGAGTGAGGTTAACTCCTAAGAGCAAGGTTGAGTCAAAAACCTCTTAAAGAATAGGCGAGGCAAGTCCAAAATCTACAAGTGAATGGGTAAGGCTAATCCACTTACTTAGCAAGCTTATAGATGCCTTGTATGACTTATTTACATGCTAAGATTGCTTCTTGAATATGTATATTATGTAATATGCCCATGCATGTATTTGTAAGACATGTTTTGCATACTTTATATATGGTTGAAATAGGAGATGAGCTATTGGGATTCTTTGAATCTCATCCCATCCTCTCCAATGTCTTAACATGCTAGGTGGAGCAATTGAGCTAGGTAATGGAAGCCACCAAGCCTAGAAGAAGGAGATTGACATCAAAGTGTATGAAAATGCCTAGTTTTATCTCTCTTGTAGCCATACACATGGCATATGATGTAATATCATGATGAAATTGTTATGTAATCATATGAGGATATGTAATTACCCAAATGTATGATGTATGCATGAGAATTGATGTCAAATGTATGATTGGCATGGTTTGGGTATGGAATGGCAAGACTAGACATATGCATTCTTATGTATATCATGGGGTGGATGAGTGAGTTTGAGAAATATGGGTTTGTGCACCTTTGAGACAAGTTTAAAATGTCATTTTGGTGCATTCCCACGTGCTCAAGTGGTCATGGTTGCCTTGGAGCTCAATTTGGACCCTTTATAAAGCTTAAAAATGACCATTTCACAACCCAATATCAAGATTTAACTTAATGGACGAATTTGCTTATGAAATTTGGTACACATGTAGATCCTATCCATAGTTTTTTGGGAAGCTAAAGACCAGATTATTTGGAACTCTGTAGAATTAATTATGAATTTTCAAAGTTGTAATTTTTCTATTGAACTGATACAGGTATTGTTCATATGGTTAGAAACTTGGGCTACAATATTCATAAGATAAATGATGTCCAATACTCATGAAATTTTTTAAGAATAAACTAGACATAATAAGATTTCCATGGCCATCGAGATCACCCCAATTGGACCTCTGAGTAGGGAGATATGAATTTTTGAAGTTGGAGATCAGTACAAGGGAAGATAGCTTACCACTAATACTGTTCCATCAGTTTCCAGTGCCTAGCTGCCTCTGTTATGGTTTGGATTTACTTTTATCATAAAGTAGAGATTTGTAACTTTTCAGAATGGTATAGTGGGCCTGATTTTGATTTTTTTTACAATTAGTTATGATTTTGCAAATTTTAGGCACGGAATCTGGAAAATTGATATGAGGTTGCACTAGTGTATTTTGTGCATTTACTCCCTTTTCTCGAGGTATAGACCATCTATTGAGCTTGTTATGAGTGGTATTTAGCTATTTAAATGTGAGAATGAGAAGGATGAATCCATATGACCTATGAGACTTTAAGAGAAAATTTTTACCCATGGAGAAAGGCATTTTGATTTATGATTCCCTATGCCATTTTGTTGCTTCCCATAGAATTTACATGAGATGAGGCATAGGATTTGCATGATTTGAGTGTTAAATTTATGGTGTTACATAAATACTCATATATATGATTTCTGAATGAGAATTAATGCCATATGCATGATATAGTATGATTTA
Organism: Erythrophleum fordii; assembly: GCA_032878935.1. NCBI lineage: Eukaryota > Viridiplantae > Streptophyta > Magnoliopsida > Fabales > Fabaceae > Erythrophleum > Erythrophleum fordii. The sequence goes on from JAVQMF010000038.1 coordinate 19,330,893, forward strand.
GGTATGGAATGACAAGACTAGACATATGCATTCTTGTATATATTATGGGGTGGATAAGTGATTTTGAGAAATTTGGGTTTGTTTACCTTTGAGACAAGTTTAGAATGTCATTTTGGCACATTCCCACATGCTCAAGTGGTCATGGTTGCCTTGGAGCTCAAAATGAACCATTTGGACCTTTTGTAAGACTTAAAAATGACCATTTTACAACCTAATGTCAAGATCTAACCAAATGAATGAATTTGCTTATGAAATTTGGCACACATATAGATCTTATCTAGAGCTTTTTGGAAAGCTAAAGACAAAATTATTTGGAGCTCTGTGGAATTAATTATAAATTTCTAAAGTTGGCATTTTTCCGTTGAACTAATGCAGACATTGTTCATATGGTTAAAAATTTGGGTTATGTCATTCGTGAGTCAAATGATGTCCAATACTCATATAGTCTACTTGATTTCAATTTTTTTAGAATTAGTTATGATTTTTCAAAATTTTGACATAGAATCTAGAAATCTTACCTAAGGCTGCACACTATGTTTTTTAGTATACCATCCATTTGCACGAGTTCTCGGCCATTTCTTGAGTTTGTTATGAGTTGTATTTGTATATTTAAATGTGAGAATGAAATGGATGAGTCCATATGGCTCACAAAACACTGAATGAAAAATTTACCCATGACATAATGCAATTTAAGTATTTTTCTATGACTTTTTCTTAAGGAATTCATGTGCTTCATGGAAATAAGCCTACATATGACATGAGATGAGTCAGAGAATCATGGTGTTACATTTATTGGTATTAGAGCAAAGTTCCAGGCTTTCTAAGGTTGGATTTGGCTTGAGGATGTGGCAACAAGGCTATGTTAAGGTTTGTATAGCTATGTAAAGCTTTGTACGAGACATCTTGGGGTGTGAAGGTAGTTTATGGCTATATTTATGATAAGTAAGTTATGGAATGGTCTTGGAGTAGATAGTAAACATCGGGAAAGGTTGGCCTCTAAAATACCTAGAGCAGAGCTAAGTGATCTGACGACAAGGGCTTTATAAAATATGATAGCTTGTCGGGATCAATAACAAGCCCTAGGTATGAACAATGAGAAATAATCTTGTTGATATGAAGAGACTTGCCAGAGAGAGTAAGTGAGGCCTAATTTTCCTTGATGGTCATACTCAGACCATTCCGAGATGTCTTGCTTAATGCAGAGACAAGTAGTGATACAGTGCAGTATAAGATAAGATTGCGGCTGCACAGGACTAGTTTAGAGCAAAAATGAGAAAAAAAGTTACCCCCTAGCCACAGCACCCAAATGTCTTAGTGAATTTCAGAACCTGAAAAGGTTATTTCCTCAAGCCAGAAGTTGAGTTACAAGCTACACTCCATAGAGCTCGGCAGCCTAGAAGTGATAGCTAGTTATGCATGAATGAAGCAAGAGGTAAAACCCTCTAGCTTTGAGGATGGGCTACTTACAGAGGTAGTAGGGCTCAAGTTTCATAGCTAAAGATGAAACTCTCAGTTATAGTGGAGTGTATTGTAGTATGAATGGCCTTGTTGGTTATATTTAGGCTAACCTGAGGAATGAGCTACTATAAGCTCAATCGATGCACAGAGAGCAGGAACCCCTAATATGAGTTAAGAAAAAGAATAGTAAATAGTCACAAAAGATCAGTAAGTAATATGTGATTAGTGGGCCTAGCAGTTGAGATTGAGAAAGAACTCAATATTAGAGAATGTCAAACATAGGAATAATAAGGTTGTTGAAACCCGCCTATAAGGCATTGACTCCAACCTATGGTGCTACCCTGTAAAACACTGAATGATAGGCTAATATGATGAGTTTAAGACCATGTAGATACTGTCAGGAAAACCTTGTTGACAAGGTCTTGAATTTTGCATTGTAATATATGAGATCTTGTTGACAAGATCTTGGACCTTGTTGATGGGATGTTAATGTAGCCTTTAAATTAATATAAGGTAAGGCTACCAGTAGTGAGGAATATGGTGAGCGCCCTAAAAGGTGTGTACCTCATAGCTAACACCTAAAAATAGAGATTCAGAAGAGAATGAGAATAGTTAAAAAGTACTAAGTTTATCATAAGCTTATATGAGTTAATAAGGCTTATTGTAATCAACCAGTTTGATGAGATAGATAGCCCAAGCTAAGTATAAGCTAAAGCCTAAAGGAAGTTACCAGTAGCACTGTCCAGGTGAGATGTGTAGAAGAAATTAATTTGACTGAAAGCTTAGTGTAAGTTCTCTCTAGATTGAGAAAGGGAAGATAAGACATCCTGAGTTGGGGAGGCCATTAAGTAGTAGTTAGCAAATCCCCCTACACAGACCCGCTTGAATTATAGAGTACAATAATAAGGGAAGTGAGGAAAAGCTAAGGAAACTAGCCACATGAGAGATACCCTCACTTTAGTAATGACTAAATGAATAAACTAAGTATAGAAAAGTAAATAGACAAGGGTTTAATAGTTAGTTAGATGAGCTCCCTAATATGAGAATAATATAAGGTTACGGCATGTGAATAATTAGAGCACGCAGTGGAGTATAAGTCTTTAATAAGGTAGAATTAGGACATTGAGGCCACGTGTCTTGGATTGGGTTAGTAAAACCCTAAAATCAATATATTGTGCCCTTGGGGATGAGAGTAAGAGATTAAACATAGAGAATGCCTAGCTCTGATTCGAACGTAGAAAATGAACAAAGACAAATAGTTAGTGCCTTAACACCCTCAGGGAAGCTCGAAGGAGTTGGAGACTGCATAAAAAAGGCAAGTCTTTACATTATGCAGAGAAATAGCATAAGCTAAGAGCGTTACAGAATATAATTCTTGGGATTACATGAAATAGAACTTTTTTTATAAAGGGACGGTTTAGTTAAGAGCAAAGTGAGAGTATGAGAAAATGTAGATCCCTTTAATGTTATAGAGAGTGAACAAGTAGAAGAACCTAGGAAAAATGCAGGTGCTCTTAAGTGTAATGAAACATGAATTAGCAAGAGGGATAGTCAGTAGTAGAAGATCCTTTTACCTAAGTAAAAGGATAGTAAAGGTAAAAACAGAGAGAATATATGATAATGTTCAAGCTGAGGACATATAGATCGAGAATAAATATTGAGTTGATGTGCTTGAATACTTAAAAAAGCACTCTTGACCTTGGCATAGATGTCTTTTTAACATGATAGTGCCTTAAATAAAAGCAGTCAGGCAATGTAAAGTGATCTCAGGATGAAGTAGTGGAAGAGTCTTATTTTTCTCGAGTATCCTATGAGAATAGGGTGGATAAAGAAAAGTAAGAGAGGAATACTTTAAATTATTAGGAAACTTGTAATATATAGGCAATATTGGCTTTGAGCTTCGTTATGAGGTGCCCGTGTATTAGTGTTTGATATTATAGTTTGCTTGCAACAATGGTTACATGATATTAGGTCTAGCCAACCTAGTAGTAATGTAACTTGAGAACATAGCAAATAATGGCATTAATCATTAAAATATCCCAATAATCAAAAGGTATTCTAGTTAGTTAACTAACGAGATGAGTAAAAAAAGAGAGGTAAAGGGATTCCAGGAATATTAGAATAGTAAGAAAAGCATGCAAAAAAGGAATCCCCAGTAAAAGAATGATAATATAGAAAAGAACATGTTAATAGTAAAGAACGTTTAGATTCAGATAGCATGAGTTCAGTATATATGGTCTGAGTCCCTAATAATATAATTAAACAAAATAAGAAGGGACTAGTATATAGCCTTTCTCCTGCCAGAGATGTTAGGCACACTCAGTGTGTGAGATGCCTCAGTGCCAAGACACTTGAAAGCAGAATACATGCATAGTAAAAAATTGCAAGATATGAGAGGAAAGATAGAATGAGCACAACTAAAATAAGGAAATAAGCCTAAGTAAAAAAGGGTTGAAGTGGGAACTTAAGGATCCCATAAGGAGTAGTAAAGGAAAGTTAAAATACTCTTGAGTAGTAGTATGATGGGATCATAGAAAATCAGATGATATAGAACCCACTTCGCATGAAGAGCATGAGAGATATTTGAGTTGAGCCTTAGAGATTATGAGCAATAATTATCAGACTTAGTAAGCATGTGTTTTATTTTTAGATACAATGATCTTAGACTTTGACGTCTCCCAGAGATGGATCGCAGTAGATCCTAGCATAGTACAGCAAGTTGCAATAGACTTTAATAGGGTTTTGAGAGGTCATAGTAGACCTAAGGGTCGCAGTAGATCTCACAGACTTACAGAGTGCCCTTGTTATAGTATGATAGTTTTCTGGTGAGATGACAACATGAGATAGTTTTTAAAGAGTAGTTAGTCTCAAAGACCGTTACAATTTTAGTTAGCTTTGGTCTTAGAGACTAGAGATCTTCTAAGTTTGGTAGACTACTACCACCAGAGACAGCGAGCCTATACTCTTGCTAGATGAGCATAGTGTGTGGGATGAAAAAAGCTAGAAAGTAGCTTTCGAGAGTTAAAGCCAGATGAACCACTACCTAACAGATATTAGCCTTGACTGAGGGATAGAGAAATCCCTATATGCTAGACTACGTATTTAGAAAGGGGTCAGGTGCAATTTTAAATAAGATAAGTGGTACAGTATGTCTTCAGTGAGTGAGATTGCGAGTATAGTTAGCATCCCATCAGAATTTAGTATTAGTCAGTGGTAGTTGCTTTTTAATGCTAGTATGAAGAATATAAATTAGGCCTACCAGTATTGAGATGAGGAACTACAAAATGCCCACTCCTCAATGAGCAAAAAGAGTAAGAAAAAGTCTCAGCCTAAAGAGACAAATACATTAGTAAATTGAGAAATTGGGATCATTAAAAGTGAAAACTCCCTAAAAGAGTTGTAATCCTAGTAAGCAATCGAGATATAAGGCCTATGATAAAAGGAAATGTGAATTGTGATTATGGGATGAGTTAGTAAGAAAGAACATAGAGATAAATAATGGATGGTATATTTAAATAAGTGAATAGACAAATAGAAATCTCCAATGGTTATAATGATTAGAAAAGATGATGAGACTTTATGAGAAGCCATTGGGAGAGAATACAGGAGATTTGATACTAAATAAATTACCTTTTGAGATATGCAAATAAGTCCACTGAGAAGAATGTTTATCCCTACAAACGAGTTGAAACTAATCTGATATGATTAGCAAGCTCTCCTAGGATAGGCCTCTAAAGTCAAAAACTTCTTTTCTTTATGAAAAGAACTAGCATGTATTCTATAATAATTAAGCTCTTATTGAGAGCTAGTAATGAAATTCCCTGGCTGAGAAAAACTCAAAAGAGTAAAATTGCTGAGAGAAGCATATCGAGTAAGGAAGAAGGGAAAGAAAGAAACAGTTAGCCAGTATATAAGAGAAAGAGGAAAGAGTATCCCTAAATTTTGAGGACAAAATTTATTTAAAAGAGGGAGAAATGTAATATCAGGTCTTTTAAAAATGAGAGGAAATGTGAGAAACGTAACGTACAGCTTCTCTAAAAATGTATGAAATTCACTGGATACAAAAGGAAGCCTCCCAAAATGAATTAGTTAAGGTGTAATGTTCGATTTTTGTTAAACAATGGAAATAGATGTATTTTCAAAGTAAGTCCCCTAAAATGAATTAGTTAAGGTTCCAAAAATTTTGAGTAACATTCCAGCCTCCTAAAAATGAGAATTGTAGCCTTAGATAGAAAGAAAAATGGAGCTAGAATGAAGAAACAAATTTTGACGGAAACCTTTCAAAACGTAATGGCATTTTCATAATTTCAGGCAATTTTTGGAATTCACACAAGAGGGCTTTTTAAACCAAAGTTTTGAGTTCTCCAAGGTTCTTCGAAGCCCTGAAAACCATGAGAAGCCCCGAGACAGTTAAATCCCCTTTGGTGGAAGTTTTCCAGCATCGGTGTGCCCGAACTTTTGATGGATCCGCTCGGAAAGGTTTTAGTTCCAATTTGAGTGATTCCAAAGGTATTTTTCTTAATTGGGAACCTAAATTTTATAATGGAAAAGACAGTTCTAAAAAAGGAGCTAAAACGAAGGAGAAACGAAAATGCAAGTATGAAGGATAAAATGGAAATTTTTGAAAAAGTCACTTTGCCCTAGCTATATATAGGTGACACCTCACACTTTCCCTCATTTCACTTCAGAATTTCTAGCCCCAAATCAGAAGCAAAACCCTTGGAGAGTGGTACACAAAGAGAAGGGAAGAAGGAGGAAAAATTCAAGACTTTAGGTATGGAATTTTGCTTGTTTTCATGCTTTCTCTCCACTAATCTCTTCTCCTCTTTTTCCCTCTTCTTCTCCATGAATTTTTTGAATTTTTGAGGGCTTTTTGGAGGAGGAATAGAGGGGAATTTTCGGATTTGAAAAGAAGAGTTTGGAGAAAGCAAGATTCAAGCCAAACTAACCAAGGAAACAAGGTAAAAATGCATTCTATGGTAGCTATGTTGATGTCTCCTTCTTCTCCATTTTGACCTAGCCTAAGAACTATAGGAAGATCTAATTTTCAAGCCCAACCAAGCATGATTCTTAGGTATTTGATGGAGAGGAATAAGAATATGCAAAGAAAACCATGAAATAGGCATTAGGATTCAAGATGCAAAACCTACGGTTTCTAGTGTACCTTTCAAATTCTGAATTTATGTGATGCTTCCTATGTCTAAGTTAGAGTATAAATGAGTTCTTAAGACACCAAAGATGCTCCCCATAAGCTTCTCCCTTCAAGAAAACTAAGAAAACTCCAAGAAGCCAAAATAACGCCATAGTATTGGCCAAGCATGTTCCATGGTACTAGGGAGAGTTTTAAATTTTTCTAAGGCCATTCTTGAGTCATATCTGATGAATGAAAGTGAGAGGAGGCCTTGGAAAAAATTTAGAACTCATAGAAAGTAATTTGGTGTCTTAGGTTCCATATTATGACCTAAAGAAGCAATATGGTGCTAGGCCATTTGTTTTAATAATGTGATGACTCCATGAGACTTAAAAGGAGTCAAGAATCATATTTGAAAGGAAAGAATGAGGAAGTCAATTGAGGGGTATTGCTTCATTAGGTGCCAATATGGACCATAATGGAGGTTGTAGAGTAATCTAGGGTTTCAGCAAGTTGCATGGCCCTAGAAATTGTTTCATGAACCTAATTGGCTCCCATATATTGTATTTAAGCCAAGAGAAACCATCTCCACTAAATTGTGTGTGTGTGGCCAAAAGCAGAGGCTTGAATCCTAAAGGAAAAGTGCGTGTTTGTATATAAGGTAGCTCTCTCCACCTTCTTTCATGCATGGATGTGTGTTTAGCTTGTTTTAGAATGTGTGTATGTGTATTTTCAAGCTATGGAAAGTATACTAGCATGCCTTTATATGCCATGATGCTTGATGCCGTGTTATGTTTTCAAATGATTACATAATGTTTGTGTGAGTTTTCTTGAGTGTGGAGAGGCCAAGAACTCTTCCCTTGGATAAGGATGAGCCAAGAACCCTTAAGCCTAGTTAAGACAAAGTAAAGAATCTCCTAAAAGCAAAGTGGGCTTCCAAGAGTATGGTTGAGTCTAAAGCTCTTAAAGAATGGGCGAGGTAAGTCCAAAATCCATGAGGAGAAGTGTGAGGCCAATCTAAGCACTTAATGAGCTCTTGGATGTCTTGTATGATTGATTCACATGCTAAGATTATTTTTAAAATATGTATGTCTTACATTTTTACCATGCATGCATTTGAAAAGCTTGCTTTGCACATATTATGTATGATTGAATGGGAGATGAGCTATTGGGATTCTTTGAATCTCATCCCCTCCTCTCCAATGATCTAACATGCTAGGTGAACTAAGTGGATATGCTAATGGGAGCCAACAACACTAAAGGAAGGAGATTGACAAACTTATGCCTTGGTTTTAGCCATTTTGGAACCATACTTATGTATCTTAATGCCTATGATGTTTTAAATATATGATGGACCTTGAGACATGTATAAATATACTATTATATAATGTTTATCACTATGAATATGATGTATGGGCTTTATAATACAATTTGAGTTTTGAATGTCCAATTATGCATTATGGAAGTTTAATGAAAATATGCATAAGTGTGGGTTGAATGGCTAAAATGAGATGCATGAGCTTTGGGACATTTTGGGCAGCTCACAAAAGTCTCAAATAAGCTTTTAAACTTGCCCAAAAGGTGTTAAGACCAAGAGAAATCCATTTGGCAACTTTGGTACCCAATATGGAGCTAAAATTGACGATAATGGAACCTTATATCACTTTTTAGCCAAATGAGTTATTCTTGCTTTGAAATTTTGCATTCAATTAGGTCTCATTAAGAGATTTCTATGAAGCTAAAAAACATAATTTTTGGAGGTATAGAGAATATTTGATGAATTTTAAAAGTTGGGATATTCTATTGATTCTGGTATGGGCACTGTTCATACTAGAAGTTTTGTATTTTATATTACCTGATGTTCAAATGATGTCTAATGCTTGTGAAATTTTATATTCATAAACTAGACATCATAAAATTTCTATAGCCACTGAGATCACCTCATTTGGAGGTCTGAGTAAAGAGTTATGCATTTTTGAAGTTGGCTATTAGTAGTAGTGGCGCCCGAGGAGTTCAGTTATTGTTCAATAGGATTCCAATGGCTAACTGTATCTGTTTCATTCTGGAATTATTTTTAACATCCATTTAACATTTTTATCTTTATATAATAACCAAATGTCTATGATTTCAATTTTTATAGAATTGGTTATGAATTATAGAAGTTTGTATCAGTAATCTAAATAGCAGCCCAGGCAGCCAGCGACCTTAGTAGTTTTTCGGATGTCAAACATCCTCCATAATGAATGTTATGGTTAGGGAAAATTTTTAGTGTGAATTAGACATCCTAATCTTTCTTGAATGATCAAGAACACATGTTTTCAATTTTTCTAGATTTAGTTATGATTTTTCAAAGTTTGCCCAGGGAAGAGGCCAATTTTGGTTGAAAATAAACTCCTATTTTCCATGCTTCATTTCGGTTTCCATGGGTTGTAAGCATGTTTTTGGGATGTAAATAAGTTGTGATAATGTAATTAAATATAAGGATGCATAGCATAAGCTCACACGGTCCATGTGACACCGAAATGAATTTTTAGATACGACGCAATGCAAAAATAATCATTATTTCTTTAGCTTTTCCATGGAGAACCGCTATGATTCATGATATTATGCCATTTAAATGTATGAGATGAGCTAGAAATTATAGTATTACATAAGGTCCCCAAAAATTTATGTAGTATTCTAGACTCTTCAAAATCAGAATCACAGGCTCAAACAGAAAGAAAAAGAGCTAGCATGAAGAAAAAAATTTGAATGGAAGGTTGACGAAACGTAATGACATTTTCATAATTTTGAGAAAATTTTGGAATTCTCATAGGAGGGCTTTTTAAATAAAACTTTTGAGTTCTCTGAGGTTCTCAAAGGCCTTGAAAACTATGGGAAGCCCTGAGATAGTTAAAAACCCCTTTAGTAGACGTTTTCCAACGTTAATTGACCCAAATTTTAACGGATTCATTTGGGAAGGTTTTAGCTTTGATTTAAGTAATTCCAAAGGAATTTTATTAAATTGAAGACCTAAATTTCATGATAGAAAAGACGGTTCTCAAAAAGGAGTTAAAATGAACTAAAAACAAAAATGCCAAGATGAAGGGGCAAAATTAGAATTTTTGAAAAGTGTTTCTTAAACCTACCTATATATATGAGGTGCCCTATCTCTTCCCTCATCTAGCCACATTTGTTTCTACCCTAAATCAGAGAAAGAACCCTAAGGGTGAGGCACACAAGAAGGAGAAAAACAATGAAGAGGTATGGATTTTCTTGTCTTTTCATGCTTTTTCTTTAGCAAACCTCTTCTTCTCCATTGCCCCTTGTTTCTTATGGCTTTGATTGAAGTTTTTGGATCTTTTTTAAGGGAAGAACAGAGGAAAAAAATTCGGATTTGAAGAGAGGAGGCCAAGGAAAGGAAGAAACAAGTAAGAAATCAAGGAAAAACAAGGTAAAATCTCCATCCCATGGTGGCTACTTCTTCTCCCTTTTCTTCCTTGGTTTGTCCAACATATGAAGGTCTAAGAAGGTATGGATTTTGGGTAGAACTAAGGATGAATCCTAGGAAATTGGGTTTGGAGAATGAGAATATGCAAAGAAAATTAACAAAGAACCATTAGTTTTCAAGATAGCAAAGTTAAGGTTTTAAGTACTCCACCAAAAATCTAATTTGATGCAATTGTTTCTAGGCCTAAATGAGTATTTGGATAAGCTTTTGAGATTCCTAGAAGGCTCCTCATATGCATCCTCCATCAAGAAAACAAAGCAAATCCAATTGGTGCCTCTTTGAAGCCTAGCCTCGGCCTAAGCTAGATGGAGCACCTAGGGATAGTTTTAACATGTTCCAAGCTTATTTTTGAGTCATATATAATGGAAGAGGATGAGAGGAAGCCTTGAAAAAATTTTAGAAGCCATGGATAGTGAGATGGTATCATATGTTACATATTATGACTTAAAGAAGCAACACCTAGCTAGGCTCCTTGATTTGATTGTGTGATGACTCCAAGAGGTTTAAATGGAGTCAAGAATCATAAATGAATGGAGAGAATGGAGCCAAGATGATGTTTTCTTAAGGTTGCTTCATTAAGTTCATTATGGAACCATAAAAGAGCCATATGAGTACCTAACTTTTGTAGTGAATGTATGGCTTTATAATTTGATTCAAGAGTATAATTGGCTTCCATATGATGTGTCTAGGCCAAGAGAAACAAGCCTCACATCATTGTGAGTGTGTGGCTGAGAAAAGGAGCATAATTCCATGAGAAAAAGTGTGCTTGTGTGGCAAAGGTAACTCTTTCTACTTTTTCTCATGCATGAATATGTGTTTACCTTGTCTGTGAATGTGTGTATGTGTGTTCTAAGCCATGAAAAGTATTCTAACATTTGCCTATCTTCCAAGGTACCATGATGTTGTACTATATTTTCAATTGATACCTAGTACATGTGCTTGGGTTTGCTTAAGTGTGGTGAACCTAAGAACCCTTAGCCATGGTAATGATCAGCCAAAAACCCTTAAAATTGATTAAGACAAAGTAAAGAGTCTCCTAAGAGTGAGGTTGAGTCAAAACCTCTTAGAAAAAATGGGTGAGACAAGTCCAAAATCCATAAAAAAATGGGTGAGGCTAATCTACTTACTTTGCAAGCCTATGTATGCTTTGTATGATTTGTTCAAATGCCAAGGATGCTTATTGAATGATCATACATGTCATTATAATCATGCATGCATTTCCAAGGCTTATATTGTATGCTTTATGTGTGATTGAAAGGGGAATGAGTTATTAAGATTCTTTGAATCTCATTCCCTCCCCTCCAATGTCTTAACATGCTAGGTGGACCAAATGACCAAGGTAATGGGAGCCACCAAGTTAGGAGATGAGAGATTGACATCAAAGTGCCTAGTTTTGTCTCTTTTGTAACCATACCAATGGCATATGATGTAATCCTCTGATCAATTTGTTATGTAATCATTTGAACATGTGTAAACACTCATATATATGATGTATGAATAAGAATTAATGCCATATGCATGATATAGCATGATTTGGGTATGGAATGACAAGACTAGACATATGCATTCTTGTGTATATTATAGGGTGGATGAGTGAGTTTGAGAAATCTAAGTTTGTGCACCTTTGAGACAAGTTTAGAATGTCATTTTGGTACATTCTCACGTGCTCAAGTGGTCATGGTTGCCTTAGAGCTCAAAATGGACCATTTGGACCTTTTGTAAAACTTAAAAATTACTATTTCACAACCTAATGTCAAGATCTGACCAAATGAACGAATTTGTCTATGAAATTTGGCACACATATAGATCTTATCTAGAGATTTTTGGAAAGCTAAAGATCAGATTATTTGGAGCTTTTTGGAATTAATTATGAATTTCCAAAGTTAGCATTTTTTTTGTTGAACTAATGCAGACGCTGTTCGTATGGTCAAAAATTTGGGCTATATCATTCGTGAGACAAATGATGTCCAATGCCTATGAAAACTTATAGGCATAAATTAAATATGATAAGCTTTCCATGTCCACCAAGATCACTCCAATTAAACCTTTGAGTAGGGAGATATGGGTTTTTGAAATTAGAGGACAGTACCAATAATGATAGTTGACTCTGGTACTATTCCATCAATTCCGGTGGCTAGTAGCCTTTGTGGTGGTCTAGATTTATTTTTAGTATAAACTAACCATCTGTAGCTTTCTAGAATGATATAGTCTGCTTGATTTCTATTTTTCTAAAATTAGTTATGATTTTTCAAAATTTAGGCACAGAATTTGGAAATCCTACCTGAGGCTACACACTATGTTTTTTAGTATACCATCCATTTGAACTTGTTCTAGGCCATTTCTTGAGTTTTTTATAAGTTGTATTTGTATATTTAAATGTGAGAATGAAATGAATGAGTCCATATGGCTCACGAAACACTGAATGGAAAATTTACCTATGATGCAATGCAATTTAATTATATTTTTCTATGATTTTTTCTTGAGGAATTCATGTGCTTCATGGAAATAAGGCTACATATGATATGAGATGAGTTAGAGAATCATGGTGTTACAAAATACTTCTAAACTTAAATTGCTTCAACTTATTTTTTTATGAAGAAACCTAAAAATCTAAAAATTTTAAGAAAAACAAGAAAATAACAAAATTACCGAAAAAGAAAGACCAAACCAAAAAGAAAATAAAATGATTCCTCTTCCCCACACTTAATATTTACATTGTCCTCAATGCAACAACAATCTAATTCACCAATTAAAGAGAAGACAAGAATGGGAAAGAAATATAACCATGTGGTTCATGTAACATTCGAGTTTTCGTAGAAGCGAGGATTTAAGGTTTCAGAATTTTTTTAATTCTCCTTGCTATAGCTAGGATACCTGTTCACTATACCTAGGATGCTAGTTCGCTATAGCGAGGATGCTAGTTCGCTATAGCGAGCTCATGGCCATACAAAATCCAGGGAATTTCTAGCAATAGCACAAGCTATGACAAGAACAGTTGGGAAGCTCTTGCAATAGTGAAACCTATTTAAGAAAACACCAAGGAGGGATTTTTAAATGGAAAGATTGAGTTTCTTGAGGTTCTTAGAGGCCCTAAAAACTATAGGAACCCATATAATGGTTTAATCCCCCTCCAATGTATGTTTTCTAATATCAGTTGACACGAACTTTAACTGAATAGTTTGGGAAGGTTTTAGATCCAAATTGAGTAGTTCCAAAACCATTTTATAGGTTAGAAAAGCTAGATCTCATGTTGGAAAGGATGGTTTTTGGAAAGACGTTTAGATGAGCCCAATTAGACAAAATCGAGAAATAGGGACTAAAGTGTAAAATGAAAAGTGGCAAAAAGTGGAACCTCAGCTTCTTAAAATGTCCAAAATTTGCTCCTCCTTCTAGCTGACCTTGTTCTGCCTAAATAGAGAGAGAAAGACTACGGAGAGAGATGCACTAAAGGAGGAGAAGAAGAGGAAGAGAAATAAGGCAAAAAGGTATGAAAATAGATGGAATTCCATGGTCTTTCCTCTAGCAACTTTAATCTGCTCCTTCCTACCTCTCTTTCTATAGTTTTATTGATGGGTTTGGTTCTGTTTTGAGCTCTATCCAGAGAGGAAAAGTTCAAAATTCAAGGGAGGGACCAAAGCAAAGAAAAGAGCACTTGAGAAAAGCTAAAATTCAAGGTAAGCTTGTTGCTTTTTGTAATGTCCCATTTTCAGTAAACGATCGAAATGGGCACGTTTTCAAAGCAAGGCCCCTGAGATGAGTGATTCAAGGCCAAATAAAATTTGGATAAAATTTTAAATAATAGAAAATGAGGATTTGAGCCTTGAGTTGCCCAGAAACCGGGGTCGGAGCAATTCGAAAAATTTGCCGAAAGGCCAGTGGCATTTTCGTAAATAAGTGTAATTTTGGAAAAGCACCTAAGAGGGCTTTTTAAATGGAAATTTTAAGTTTCCCAGGGTTCTCAGAGGCCCCAAAAACCATGGGAAGCCCCGGGACCAGTAAAGCCCCTCCGGTGTACTCTTTCCGATGTCAGTTGACCCGAACTTTGACCGATTCGTTCGGGACGGTTTTAGCTCCGATTTGAGTGATTCCAAAGGCATTTTATTAAATTGGGAATCTCTTTGTTATGATGGAAAAGACGGTTCTAAAAAAGGAGCTAAAATGAAGGAGAAACGAAAATGCTAAGAATGAAGGGCAAAATTGGCATTAAAGTGTTAAAGGAAGCTTCTTTATATGCCACGTTCTTTCTCTCCTCTCTAAACCGACTTGCTTCTGCCCATTTTCAGAGGAGAACTCCAGCTCCTTAGGCGCACAAGAGGAGGAGGATTTTGGAGGAAGAAATTCAAGAAAAAGGTAAGAAACTTTAAGAAATTCCATATCCTTCCTTCTTGAACCTTGCTCCTCTCCTCTCAAGCTTTCTTTCTATGGTTTTAATGGAGAGTTTGGTGCTGTTTTTGGGGCAGAACAGAGAGGGGAATTTCGAAAATTGAGGGAGTAAGCCAACCAAGTGGAAGAACAAGCCAAAGGAAGCAAGAAAACAAGGTAAAACTTCCATTCTTTGGTAGTTTCTCCCTCCCCCTTCCTCTTGCACGAATTTGACCACCATTAGCCCAATTCTTAGGGGCTGTTTTCTGTCCAATTTATGGAGAGATTAGGGGTTTTAGATGGCAAGGATTAAGAATGAACCAATAGAATCAAGAAAGGAGCATTAGGAAACAAAATGGAATCATTAGGGATCCAAATGCTCCCTTGCAAATCTGATTTTATATAAATGTTCTTAGGCTTAAATGAATGTTTAAATGTGCTCCTAAGATCCCTAAGAGGTCCCCCATATGTCTCTTCCTCCATAAAATTAACAAAACCCCATGGAAAGTCATGAACCTAAAAGTTAGAAAAGTGTAGAGCACTTAAGGGGATTGTAAAAACTGATTTAATCTATAAGTTCCCTTGATTGTTTAAGTGTTTCCTTGACCTCCTACAACTCTTAACAACCTCCCTAAATGGTTCCCCCATCAAGGAAAAATCAAGAAGCCATGAAATCCCATTTATGCTCTAACTTTCGGCCAAGTAGGGATGGCATAGTTAGGGAGAGTTTTAAATTGTTTCAAGCCCATTTTTGAGTCATACATGATGAATGAATGTGAGGGGAAACCTTGGAAAAAATTTAGGAAGCTTAGAGAATGAGTTGGTGCTTTAGGTTCCATATTGTGACCTAAGGAAGCAGCATAATGTTAGGCCCTTTATTTTAATTATGTGATGACTCCAAGAGGCTTAAAAGGAGTCAAGAATCATATTTGAAAAGAAAGAATGAGGCCTAGAAATCATTTGAGGGGCGTTGCTTCATTAGGTGCCTTTATGGACCATAATGGAGGTTGTAGAGTAATCTAGGGTTTAAGCAAGTTGCATAGCCCTAGAAATTGTTTCATGAACTTAATTGGCTCCCATAATTTGTGTCTAGGCCAAGAGAAACTATCTCCACCAACTTATGGGTGTGTGGCTAAAAGAGGAGGCTTGAAAGCTAAAGAAAAAGTGTGTGTTTGTATACAAGGTAGCTCTCTCCACCTTCTCTCATGTATGGATGTGTGTTTAACTTGTTTTAGAATGTGTGTATGTGTATTTTCAAGCTTTGAAAAGTATGCTAGCATGCCTTTATATGCCATGATGCTTGGTGCCATGTTATGTTTTTAAATGAATCCATGATGTTTGTATGAGTTTACTTGAGTGTGGAAAGGCCAAGAACTCTTCCCTTGGGTGAGGATGAGCCAAGAACCCTTGAGCTTGGTTGAGACAAAGTAAAGAGTCTCCCAAAAGCAAAGTGGGCTCCCAAGAGTATGGTTGAGTCCAAAGTGCTCAAAGAATGGGTGAGGCAAGTCCAAAATTCATGAGGAGAAGTGTGAGGCCAATCCAAACACTTAGTGAGCTCTTGAATGTCTTGTATGATTGATTCACATGCCAAGGTTGCTTTTAAAATGCCTATGATTTCTACTTTCTCCATGCATGCATTTGTGAAACTTGTTTGCACATATTATGTGTGATGGAATGGGAGATGAGCTATTGAGATTCTTGAATCTCACTCCCTCCTCTTAAATGTCCTAATATGCTAGGTGGACCAAGTGGACATGGCAATGGGAGCCAACCACCTTGAAGAAAGAAGATTGTCATCCTTATGCTTGATTTTTGGTCTTTTGAGTCATAAGGAGACTTCATGATGTATATTATTATTGTAAATAGTCTATGACCCCTTGAACAAATGTAAAAATGATATTATGTGATAGATAAATGAATGAGTATGGTGTATGACTAATAGCACATGTTTTGAGTATGAAATGCCATGATATGAGAATGTAAAGTTTGGTGATTATATGTATAAGTATGGGTTGAATGGCCAAAATGAGATGCAAATGGTTTGGAACCATTTGGGCAGCTTCCCCAAGTCTTAAACATGCTTTTAAACTTGCCCAAAAGGTGCCAAGACCAAAGGAAATCCATTTGGCAATTTTGGTACCCAACATGGAGCCAAAATTGACCAAAATGGAACCCTATGCCACTTTTTGGCCAAATGAGTTAGTCTTGCCCTGAAATTTGGCATACAATTAGGTCTTATTAAGAGCTTTCTGGGAAGCTAAAGATCATAATTTTCGGAGACCTAGAGAATATTTGATGAATTTTCAAAGTTGGGATTTTCTATGGTTTCTGGTATGTGCACTGTTCATACTGGCAGATTTGATTTTCGTGTCACTCGATGGCCAAATGGTGTCCAATGCTTATGCAATTTTATGTTCATAAAGTAGAGGTCATAAGCTTCCTGTGTACACCGAGATCACCTCATTTGGAGGTCTGAGCACTGAGTTATGAATTTTTGAAGTTTGCTGTTAGTAACAGTGGCATCTCCAGAGCTCAATCACTGTTCCATCAGTTCCAGATATCTAAACGTATCTGTTTCATTCTGGAATTATTTTTAGTGTCAATTTAACATTTGTAGCTTTCCAGAATGACTGAATTTGTGTGATTTCAATTTTTTTGGAATTAGTTATGAATTTCAGACATTTACATCAGTAACCTGAATCACAGCCCAGGCAGCCAGCGAGTTTGTATCTTTTTGGATGTCAAACGTCCTGTGTGATGAATTCTGTGACTTGGAAGTATTTTTAGTGTAAAGTAGACATCCTAAGCTTTCCAGAATAACAAAGAACACATGATTTCGATTTTTATAGCTTTAGTTATGATTTTCCAAAGTTTGTGACAGAAAAGAGGAAATTCTGGACGAAAATGCAAACATGAATTTTAATGTGTTCCTTTGCTTTCCACGAGTTGTAGACCAAATTTGATAATGGAAATGAGCTATATTCATGTATTTAAGTATGAGAATGTGATAGATGCATTCCTATGGCCCACGGGACTCCGAAAGAAAAATTTTACCCATAGAGAAATGCATTTTAATTCATAACTCCCTATGCCACTAGATTGTTTCCATCGAACAAACATAAGATGAGGCATGGGAATTGCATGAATTGAGTCCTAGAAGTATGGTGTTACACTTTTCATGCTTCTTCTCTTTTGCTCCCATATGTGTGAGTTTCAAACACTTTTTGGATAGCCAAGAGGAAATTGTTTTGAATCAAACCAATGTTTTAGTGGGTGGAAAACAAGATGGTGCAAAGGAATCCAAGAAAGAACTATTGAAATTCAAGATAAAATCTCTAGGGATTCCATGCACCTTAACCTGTAGGAAGCTTTCTAGCCATAGTTTAAGATGTCTAAGAGTTTATATGGGTTCCTAAGACATCAAGGAAGCCTCCCATATGCATCTCCCATCTAAGAAGCAAAGAAAAGTCCATGGGTACTCTTAGGCTTCTTATGTCTTGGCCTAAGAGGGTTCTCCCACTTAGGGAGTGTTTTAATTTCTTCCAAGTCTAAATTGGCATCATATATGATGGCAATATATGAGAGGAAGCTTTGGAAAAATTTTAGAAAGCCTAAGATGTGAGATGGAGGTGTAGGTTCTATAATGTAGCATAATGAAGCATTTCCTAACTAGACTCCTCCAAAGAAGTATGTGATGGCTCCAAGGAGTTTAAATGGAGTCAAGAGGCTTAGAATGAAAAAGAAAATGGAGCCAAGATCTTGAATTTCAATAGTTGCTTTATTATGTCTTATATGGAAGCATTATGGAAATAAGTGAGATAGTGAGCATGTATAGGAGTTGCATAAGACTAGAGCTCATTCCAATGACTTAAGCATGTCTTATTTGATGTGTCTAGGCCAAGAGAACTTAGTACCTTCAAGTGTCAAGCCTTGGTCAAGAAGAGGGAGGAAGGTTTCAAAGAAAAAGTATGGAACATTGGCTCCAAGGTAGCTCTCTCTCCTTTCTCTCATGCATTCTTGAGCGGTTTCTTGTCTTTGGATGTTTGTATGCATGTTTATGCTATGTAAAATATTTCTAGCAATTGTCCATATGCCACGATACCATGTTACTTTGTTTATGCTATTGAAAGATATTTTATAAATGTGTTTTAGCTTACATGAGCTTGGTAAAGCCAAAAGTCCCTTAACTAGGGTGAGGATAGGCCAAAAGTCCTTAAAAATGGGTGAGACAAAGTTAAAAGTCTCTAGAAGAGTGAGGCTTGTAACATTCGATCCCTCCGTAAACGTGAGAAATGCAATGTTCAGTTTCTCCCTAAACAATAGAAATGGGCTAGATATAAAAGGAAGTCTCTGAAATAGAGGGAATTAGGGCCAACTAAAATTATGATAAAATTTTAAATATTAGAAAATGAGGAGTTGAGCCTTGAGTTACCTAGAAATTAAGGCCAGAGTGATTTGAAATTTTTGCCAAAAGGCCAGTGGCATTCTCGTAAATATGGACACTTTTTGAAAAACACATAGGAGGGCTTTTTAAATGACATTTTTTAGTTCTCTGGGTTTTCAGAGGCCCTGAGAACCATGGGAAGCCTCGGAACAGTTAAATCTCCTCTGGTGAACATTTTCCAACGTCGGTGTGCCTAAACTTTGACGGATTCATTCGGAAAGGTTTTAGCTTCGATTTGAGTGATTCCAAAGCCATTTTTCTTAATTAAGAATCTAAATTTTATAATGGAAAGGATGGTTCTAAAAAAGGAGCTAAAACAAAGGAGAAACAAAAATGCAAATTATGAAGGGCAAAATAGGAATTTTTGAAAAAGTCACTTTTCCCTACCTATATATTGGTGGTGCCTCACACTTACCCTCATTTCTCTTTA
This sequence comes from Erythrophleum fordii, assembly GCA_032878935.1. Taxonomy (NCBI): domain Eukaryota; kingdom Viridiplantae; phylum Streptophyta; class Magnoliopsida; order Fabales; family Fabaceae; genus Erythrophleum; species Erythrophleum fordii. The sequence continues at coordinate 19,350,208 of JAVQMF010000038.1, forward strand.
GATTTTCTAGCCCCAAACTAGAAGAAAAACCCTAAGAGAGAGGCGCCCAAGAGAGGAAGAAGAAGGAGGAAAAAAACTAAGCTTAAGGTATGTTTTCATGGTGATTTTCCTTGCTTTTCTTCATCCACACCTCCTCTCCTCCCTTTTCCTTTGTTTCCTTGGATTAAAATGAGGTTTATAAATCTGATTCAAGGGAGATATTCAATGGAAAGTTTGGATTTGAAGAGAGGAGCTTGGAGAAATCAAGATTTAAGCCAAACTAAGTAAGAAACAAGGTAAAAATGCATCTATGGTTCATATCTTCCATGGCTCTTCTTCTCCATTTCGACCTAGCTTAAGAACCATAGGAAGATCTGATTTCCAAGCCCAACCAAAGATGATTCTTAGATATTTGATGGAGAAGAATAAGAATATGCAAAGAAAACCATGAAATAGGCATTATGATTCAAGATGCAAAATCTAGGGTTTCTAGTGCACCTTTCAAATTCTGAATTTATGTGATGCTTCCTAGGTCTAAGTTAGAGTATAAATGAGTTCTTGAGACACCAAAGATGCTCCCCACAAGCTTCTCCCTTCAAGAAAATAAAGAAAACTCCATGAAGCCTAAAACCTAGTCATGTCTCGGCCAAGAAGAGTTGTAGGTTTGGGGGAGAGTTTTAAATATTTCTAAGGCCATTCTTGAGTCATATTTGATGAATGAAAGTGAAGGGAGGCCTTGTAAAAAATTTAGAACTCATAGAAAGTGATTTGGTGTCTTAGGTTCCATATTATGACCTAAAGAAGCAACATGGTGCTAGGCCATTTGTTTTAATGATGTGATGACCCTAAAAGGCTTAAAAGGAGTCAAGAATCATATTTGAAAGGAAAGAATAAGGCCAATAAATCATTTGAGAGGTGTTGCTTCATTAGGTGCCAATATAGACCATAATGGAGGTTGTAGAGTAATCTAGGGTTTAAGCACGTTGCATGGCCCTAGAAATTGTTTCATGAACCTAATTAGCTCCCATATATTGTATTTAGGCCAAGAGAAACTATCTTCACTAATTTGTGGATGTGGCCGAAAGAGGAGGCTTGAATCTTAGAGGAAAAGTATGTGTTTATATACAAGGTAGCTCTCTCCACCTTCTCTCATGCATGGATATGTGTTTAGCTTGTTTTAGAATATGTGTATGTGTATTTTTAAGCTTTGAAAAGTATACTAGCATGCATTTATATGCTATGATGCTTGATGCCATGTTATGTTTTCAAATGATTACATGATATTTGTGTGAGTTTGCTTGAGTGTGGAGAGGCCAAAAACTCTTCCCTTGGGTGAGGATGAGCCAAGAACCCTTGAGCCTAGTTAAGACAAAGTAAAGAATCTCCCAAAAGCAAAGTGGGCTTCCAAGAGTATGGTTGAGTCTAAAGCTCTTAAAGAATGGGTGAGGCAAGTCCAAAATCCATGAGGAGAAGTGTGAGGCCAATCTAAGCACTTGATGAGCTCTTGGTCTTGTATGATTGATTCATATGCCAAGATTGTTTTTAAAATATGTATGTCTTACATTTTTACCATGCATGCATTTGAAAAGCTTGCTTTGCACATATTATGTATGATTGAATGGGAGATGAGCTATTAGAATTCTTTGAATCTCATCCCCTCCTCTCTAATGATCTAACATGCTAGGTGAACTAAGTGGATATGCTAATGGGAGCCAACAACACTAAAGGAAGGAGATTGACAATCATGTGTCTAGCTTTTGCCACTTTAAGACCATGATTGTACCATATGATATATATGATGTAGTAAATGGCTATGACCCTTGAGACATGTAAATATGATATTATATGATGTTTTAAAAGTATGGATATGATATATGACCTCTAGAACCTATTTTGAGTATGTAATGCCAAAGTGTACAATATAGAAGTGTGTTAAAAATATGCATAAGTATGGGTTGAATGGCCAAAATGAGATACATGAGCTTTGGGACCATTTGGTCAGCTCACACAAGTCTCAAATAAGCTTTTAAACTTACCCAAAAGGTGCCAAGACTAAGGAAAATCCATTTGGCAACTTTGGTACCCAATATGGAGTCAAAATTGACCATAATGGAACCTTATGTCACTTTTTGGCCAAATGAGTTAGTCTTGCTTTAAAATTTGGCATGAGATTAGGCCTCATTGAGAGCTTTGTGGGAAGCTAAAGAACATAATTTTTGTAGGTCCAGAGAATATTTGATGAATTTTCAAAGTTGGGACTTTTTATGGATTATGTTATGTGCACTGTTCATATTGGCAGTTTTGTGTTTTGTGTCACCTGATGGCCAAATGGTATCCAATGATTGTAAAATTTTATATGCATTAAATAGGGGTCATAAATTTCTATGGCCACCGAGATCACCTCATTTGGAGGTCTGAGCAGAGAGTTATGCATTTTTGAAGTTGGCTGTCAGTAGCAGTGGCGCCTCAAGAGTTCAGTTACTATTCCATAGGATTCCAATAGTTAAATGTATCTATTTTATTCTGGACTTATTTTTAGCATTAATTTAACATTCTTATTTTTTCAGAATGACCGAATTTGTGTGATTTTGATTTTTATAGAATTAGTTATGAATTTTAGAAATTTGTATCAATAATCTAAATAGCAGCCCAGGCAGCCAACGACCTCAGTAGCTTTTCGAATGTTAAATGACCCCCATGATAAATTTTGTGGTCTAGGCATATTTTTAGTGTGAAGTAAATATCCTAAGATTTCCAAAATGATCAAGAATACATGTTTTCAATTTTTCTAGATTTAGTTATGATTTTCCAACATTTGCCCAGGGAAAAGGCCAATTCTAGCCGAAAATAAACTTTTATTTTCCATGGCTCATTTCAGCTTCCATGGGTTGTAGGCATGTTTTTGGGATGTAAATGGGTTGTAATGATGTAATTAAATATGAGGATACATAGTATGAGCTCACATGGTCCACGTGACACTGATTGTAAATTTTTAAGCATAGCGCAACGTAAATAAACCCATTATTTTTATTCCCCTCTTTATATGCTCTTATGGAAATAATGAGGTGAAGTTTATGAATGTCATGAAATGAGCTAGAATTTATGGTGTTACAAGGCTTAGTCAAAAGTCCCTTGAAAGTGGGTGAAGCAAGTTTGAAAGTCCTAAAGAGAATGGGTGAGACTAAACTATTGCCTTGGCAAGCCTATGTGTGATGAGTATGCTTTCTTGAATGAGAAGAATGTTTTATGTATGTTCATGAATTGCTAGATTTCCATGCATTCATCTTTAGACTTAAAATTGCATTTATTATGCATGATTCAAAAGAGTGAAAGCTGTTGGGATTCCTAGAATCTCACTCTTCCCTCCCCATTGCCTAACGTGCCTAGGTGAACCAAGGGAGTCAAGAGATGGAAGATTAACAAAGAAATGGCTAAATACTTGTGTTGAACCTATATTGTTGTCAAATGGTATAATCTCATGATGTATATGATGTAAAAACACTCAAACTTATGTAAATGTAGGGATATATGATGTATGTATAAGAACTGGTAGTCTATGAATGAGATTTAATATTTTTGACATTGAAACGCAAAGATGTGCTTGTAAGATCTTTTATATATGGGCAAGTGAGAGAGTGAATTTGTGATGTATAAGTATTTGGACCCTTTGAGAATTTTTAGAGGGCTGTCTTTATGCTTTCTCACATGCTCAAGTAGCTTTGGTTAGAGTAAAAGAGCAAATGGTCCATATTTGACCCTTTTAGAGGCATTAAAGTGATATTTTGGTACCCTATATCACAAACTGACCAAATGGAAGAATTTTTCCATGAAATTAGGCATGAATCTAAGTCTCATCTATAGGTTTTTTTAGAGCAAGGAACCCTATTATTTAGAGCTCTAGAGAATAAATTATGAATTTCCAAAGTTGAAAAAAGTTTTTAGATTTGGCATATGTACTATTTATATGTTCAATTTTTTCTCTTCTATTATTTATGAGGAAAATGAAGTTTGATTGCCCTAAAATTTTACAAGCATAAACTAGACCTTATAAGCTTTATGTAGCCATAAAGAGCACCCTATTTGGATTTATATTGAGGGAGATATGAATTTTTGAAATTAGAACTTACTGTCAGTAATCCAATAGGACTCTAAGTACTTTTCCATCAATATTTGTTTGTTTAGTGTCACTTTCTTGATCTAGAGTTATTTTTACCCTAAATTAAACATATGTAAGTCTCCAGATTGGTATAGTTTACTTGATTTGGATTTATGTGGAATTAGTTATGAATTTTTAAAGTCTAAATCAGTAAACTATATTAGAGTGCTTGGGCATCTAGACCTGTGATGCTTTTTGTTATCAATCATTGTCCAAATGATGTTTTCATGACTTGAAAGTATTTTTATTATAAATTTAATATTCAAGAATTTCTAGAAAACTATGGTTTATTGGATTTTGATTTTTCTAAATTTAATCATGAATTTTCAAAGTTTGCGACAAAAGACTAGAATTTAAGCCTGAAAACAAACATGTATTTTTTTAATGTGTGGGGCTCCAAATCCAAATTGCATGAGATGTTTTATGATGTTTATGACTTGTATAGATGAGAGTATGATATTTGAGAATTCACGAGGTCCACAGAGTATAAAAAATTTCCACAGAGTATAAAAAATTTTTTTGAATCCCACATAATGTGGAATATTGTATTGCTTAATGCTTTTCCTCTGAGAATTGTTATGCTATGGGTGTGGAATCCTTAAAAGGCATATGGAAGGCTAAAGTTAGATGGTGTTACATTTTTGGTACTAGAGCAAAGTTCCATGCCTTCTAGAGATGCTTAGGGCTTAAGGATGTGGCGATAAGGCTATGTAAAGGCTTGTATGGGCATAGAAAGCCTTATATGAGATATTTAGGGTGTCTAAAGTTGATATATGACTATGTTTATGTTAAGTAAGATATGGAATGGTCTTGAGTAGGTGGTAAGCCTTAGGTGAGTTTGACCTCAAGAGTTTCGAGAGCAGAGTTAAGTGATCCAATAGCTAGAGCTTCATAAGTTATAGTAGCTTACTGGGATCAGTAGCAAACTTATGTATTTGTAGCAAGAGATGATGGTGTAGCTGTTAGAGAGGCTTGCTTAGAGAGATTATGAGAGGCCTAATGTCCTTGATTACCATACTCAGGCCGTTCGAGTGATATCTTGACCGATGCAGGGTAAGTAATAAGGTAGTACTATATGAGATGAAACTATTACCGCATAGAACAAGTGTTAAGGGAGCTATTCCCCCTAGCCATCACACCCAGGTGTTAAGATGAATTGAAGAGTCGAGAAAGCTATTCCCTTAAGCCAAATGATAGAGTTTATAAACTACACTCCATAAAGCCTTGACAGCTCAGAGGTGCTATTGGTTATGAGTGATTAAAGTAAGGGCAAAGTCCTATAGTTTAGATGATGGGTGATACACAATGACAGCGAGGCTTGGATCAAGTAGCTAAAGATGAAGTATCTAGTCATGATGGAGTGTATTACTAGATGGAAGGCCTTGTTGGTCATATTTAGGCTAACTTGAGCAATGAACTATTATAGGGTCGATCAGAGCACTAAAAGTTAAGACCTCCAATATGAATAAAGTAGGAGAGAAGAAATAATTCATTAGCAGACATGGAAGATCATTAAGCAATAGATGAGTAGTGGGCTTAATAGATGAGACTGAGAAAGAAACTCACATAGTTTTGGCGTAGCTTGAGAACTTTTGTGATTGATGTAATGAACGGTAAACTCTATAAAATGACAAAATAAGTCGTGTAAAGGCAAGTCCTTTGCAATGAGCTAGAAAATGTCCAAAAAAAATTAGGTGATGTCCTAGGCTTAGATGGAAAGAAAAATAGAGTTGGGACGAAGAAATGAAATTGTTACAGAAATTGACCAAATATAATGGTATTTTTGTAATTATGTGTAACTTTTGAAAAAACACACAAGAGGCTTTTTAAATAGAAATTTGAGATGTCCAAGGTTTTTAGAGGCCTTGAAAATCATGGGGAGCCTTAAGACTGGTAAAACCCCTCCGATGTATGTTTTCCAACGACATTGAACCCGAATTTTGACGGATTCATTTGGGAAGGTTTTAACTCTAATTTGAGTGATTCAAAAGGCATTTTATTAAATTAAGAACCTCAATTTTATGGTAAAAAATAAGGTTCTAAAAAAGGAGCTAAAATAAAGCTAAACTAGAAATGCCATTATAGAAAGATAAAATTGAAATTTTTTAAAAAGTGAGCTTCTTGAATGTTTTAAAATCTTCACGCCACTTCTTCATATTTCTTTAATCGACTTTCTTCCACCAAAATTCAAAAAAGAGAAGCAGCTCCTTAGGTGCACCAAGAGAAGGAAAAGAAGGAGGAAGAAAAGCCAAGAAAGGTAAGGAAATTTGAGAAAATTCATGCTTCTCCTTCTTCCGATTTTGTTTTTCTCCTTTCCTCCTTTCTTTCTAAGGTTTATTTGAGATGAATGGTTCTATTTTTGGTCTAGAACATATAGGAAGAGTTTGAATTGCTTGAGATGAAGCAAACCAAGGAGAAGAAGTCTTAAAAATCAAGCTAGAATCCAAGGTAAGTTCATGGTTTAATTGCTTCTTCCTCTTGCTCCTTCTTATGCAAAATTTCAGCCAACTTAGGGAGGAGTAGGAGGGGCTAGATTTTGGGCAGAACCAAAGGAGAATCCTAGGTAAAAGAGTGTAAGGATTAACATTATGCAGAAAAATCAAAGTAAAAACTAATGGAAATTGATTTAAAAAAGTGTTGGGTTCTTGAAGGAATTATGAAATCTGATTTTTTTATGTGAATTTCCTTTGCCATTTGAGTATTCTATTGAGCTCCTAAGACCTTTAAGAAGTCTCCTAAGTGGCTCTCCCATTAGGGAAAAATCAAAAGCTCCTTGAAGCATGTCTCAGCCAAGCTAGGAAGAAAAGCCTAGGGAGTGTTTTAAATTGTTCTAACCTTGGTTTAGGACTTCATATGATGTTAGAAGATGGGAAAAACTATTGAAAAAAATTTAGGAGCCATGGATTGAGAGATAGGATAATGGTGTCCATAATGGTGCCTTATAAAGCAACTTGGGTTTAGACTTGTGTAAATGAATGTGTGATAGCTCCAAGGACCTTAAAAAAGGTCAAGAGGCCTAGAAATGAAAAAAGAATGTAGCCTAGAGCTTGAATGATGAGAGTTACTTCAATGGGCCATTTATGGAGGCATTATGCCACTTATAGAACCAAGTGTGTATTTAAGAATAAGTTTGGTATCTTGGCTTACTTCAAGTGTATAATTGTGTACTATTTATGGTGTTTAGGCCAAGAGAACACCAACCCACCTAGTTGTACTTGTGAGGCTGAAAAGGGGAAGGAGTAAAGTAAAGAAAAGCTTGCATAAAGTTCAAGGTAGCTCTCCACCTCATTCTCTTGCATTCTTGGTTGCATATATGTATCATTGTGTGCTTGTATGTGCTCTTGTGAATTAAGAACATGCCACTTAATGCCTTGATATTGCATTGGTACCAATGTGTTGTCTTAAATGTCATTAATTATGGAAATGGCTCATAAGGGTAAGGTGACGCCAAAAGTCCCATAATAAAGGTGAAGAGATGCCAAAAGTCTCATAGCATGGGTGAGACTAGGCCAAAAGTCTCTTGGAAGGGTGAGGCTAATAAGTATGAATTTTATATATTTTAATTCTCCTTACTTAAGCATTTTAGTGAGCAACTATGGCTTAATGAGTTTTATTTAGGTGGATAATTGATTTTAGTAGCCATTTTTGCACCTTATGAATTAATTCGCAAAATTATTGAGTTTTAATGCATAAATTTATTTTAAATAATTTTGTGGATAATTCTATTTAATACTTTCCATTCTTTTATGTAGAATTTTTTATAGGCAAATAGCTTGAATAAGCATTTGATTTAAAGAAAAGAAGAAGAAGAAATAAAGGCTTCATGTGTACAGTTTGGAGGAAGTAAAATTGGAATGGAAGGAGATTGATGAAGTAATTGGATTTTGAGAAGAAGCTAGCTCCAAGCATTCCATTCATTCAAGTTAATGCATTAACACTCATCCAGTAGCTTTCACCTATTTACAACACCTTCATTCAGTCATTAACACACAAAGCAAGTGAACAATGCAACGAGTTCAGCCTTCATACACCAACATTCACTCACACATGTAGTAATCCCATCAAATCACGTGGAAAAGATACAAAATGAAGAAGAGAGCATGATAGGTTTTGAAGGACTCTAATAAGAAAAGTGAGAAGATTTTCACGAGTTTGAAGGAAGCTTAATTACATACACATGCAGAGGCATGCAGCTCGAGTAAAGAAACTACATGGAAGTGAGGTCGAGAATGGAGTGGATGAATCAAAAAGAAGAAGTGACCATGAGCTGCAGCAGAAACATGAGTAAAACATGAAGCATGAGCTAGACGTGTGAGACAACGTGAAGAAAACTCATGGCAAGGAAAGAATGCGAGCGAAGCTGTGGGTTCTGGTTGAGAAAGAAGCTTGGGTTCTACATTGAAAAGAAGAAGCTAGGGGCAGGGGAGCTGGTTGAATCACAACGCAGTTGCATGAAGGAGCCAACATGTTCAAGAGACAACACGAGACACAAAGCAAGAAAGTTGAGCTACTGTTTAAAAGACGCTGGAGCTGGAGCTTGGTTTTGACATAAAAGAAGAAGCATGGAGGAGTGAACTCAAGCTTGGGTGGAAAGAAAAGAGGAAGAGCAACACGAGCATAATAGAGCATGTGAATAGAAAGTGGGGTTGGAAGATACAAGAAGTAACATGTTATACATATCAACATGTGGGTCTAGCGCTAAAAGAAGGAAAGAGAGCCTCGAGTTAGTTTCTACATGAGAAGATTTCAACGGGTTTTGAAGGAACTGCAGTAGAACGAGTGAAAGATGCTGGAGCTATGTCTGGATAGTAGGAGAATAAAATGTAAAAAAAAAAAAAGCAAAGTGATCACTACAAACACGAGCAGAAATAGAGGAAGCTACATGGTGAAGGAGAAGGAAAGTGACATGGATAGATGGAAGAAAAGACCACGTGAACAGTGGTGGAGCTTAAGTTACAGCAGCCAACGTGGAGAAATGCACGTGAAGAGCATGAAGAAAGAGCACACCAGCTGAGCACGTTGATTGGCATTCAGGCAGAATAAATGAAGCACGTGAAAGTGATAAAATGAGCACGTGAGAGGAGCAATTCATACACATCATCTAGATGCAAACATAGAGCCCCTTCATCCATCGTATCCATTCATCATTCACACCCCCTTTGTCCACACCACATAGAACACACTCTGTATCCATTTTACACTCCATTTTCCCTCATTTCCATCCACTCAATGAAGCTTTAATTCATTCTCATGGCTAGCTAAGAGAAGGTTCTTGGAGAAGCTTGAATCCATTGATTAGAAAGGGAATTTTGGCTAAGATTCTCATCTCTTTCTTGTATTTTCTTGGTTAAGAATGTATTAGATTGAAGATTTGTGTTGTTTATAATTAGTGGCTAGTTAGACATTAATTAGGAGATTGTTTTTGTTGATTAATTGATTGAATCAAGTTTTGAATTGTTCATTTTCTTTTAATTTCCCATGTATGCCATGAAGGTGTTCGATGAAATGTATGAGTAAGATTATGTACTTGATTGTTTGATTTGAGGATTCCTTAGTGTTTAATTAGTTAATTAAATATTTTAGGGTGGTAGTTTAGAGGCTAATTAATCGGTTAATCAATCAAATTGAGTGTTCATTAATCTTAAAGACAAGAATTGACGATTTAATGTGGGATTGAGGTTTTAATTCAATATTAAATTGTTAGTTTCTTGATTCTTGAGTGTTACCCAAGATAATTTGTTATGAATACAATTAGAGACTCTTAGGCCAGAATTAATCACAATTGGATTAGGATGAGGATAGTGGATACCAAGGGATGATTCCAAAGCTAGTCATAAGCCCATTATCAACCATAATTCACCCAATTAGGTAGAAATTAGGAAATTTATTTCAATTTTATTTTAGATAGTTTAACTCAATCAAAAACCCCTAAATTAGATAGCTTTTAGGACCTTTAATATTTAGAAAACCTAATTAAGCATTGAACTCCATTTCCAAGGGAGATGACCTAGGTTGTGCCCTATATTGCATTTAATAGCCAGCCTAGTTTTAGTTTGAGGGTTGCGCAATGAGCCTCTCAGAGGCCAAGTCAAAAGTCCCTAGGCTAAGAGTGAGGTAAATCCAAAAGTCCTAAAAATGGGGTGAGGCAAAACTAAAAGTCCTTAGAGCATGCCCTTGACTTGGTATGAATTGGTGGCATGAAAATTATGATCTTGCATGTTTTATGGTTATCTAACTTTCCATACTTGTGCCTTGATGTATATATGCCATCAATGTGTGTGTGAGCTATTGAGATTCCATAAATCTTATTCCCCTTCCATATTCCTTCTTAAAATGTCTAAGTGGTGCTCAAGAACAAAGAAATGCAAGCCAAGGAGCCTAATATGTCATTCTTTGTTAGTTATGTAATTATAATGGTAGTTAAATGTTAAAGTAAGCTTGTACATGTTATTTTTGAAATGTAAGACCTTGAGCAAATGTAACATGATGTATGAATGTTGTATGAACCTTTGATGTCACCAAAGTGAGGTAAATATGTAAATTGGCTCTTTGGTGGCTTATGTGTATTAGTGTATGAATGGATGTCAAATGGTCAAAATGAGATGCATGGTATTTGGGACCACTTGGGTAGTGCCTACAAGTTGTATTAGTGCTTGTAAAATTGCCAAAGAGGTGCCAAACCATTGGAGAAGCTATATAGACCAAGTTGACACCTTATGGGAACCAAAATTTGGTCATTTTGTGAAGCTGTGTCACTTTTTGTCAAAATGAATTCTTCTTGGTCTAAAACTTGGCATGAATCTAGATCTCATTGAGAGCTTTTGGAAAGCTAATGTATAGAATATTTAGAGGTCTATGGAATTTTTGGCAAATTTTTGAATTTGAGAATTTTTTTTGGTTTTGGTCAGTATTACTGTTCATATAGCCGAAATGAAACTCTATTATTCATATGGCAATTGATATTCAATTGCTGTGAAATTTTACAGGGAGACATTAGACCTCCCTAGTGACATGTGCCAGTTTGAAGCACCTCATTTAGATGTCTAGAGAAAGAGATATGAATTTTTGAAGTTGCTATTCTATTCTAGTAGTCCAGTTAGACCGCTAGCATTGTTTCATTAATTTTTTAGGTCTAAATGCTCTTGAATTGATCTAGGACTATTTTTTCCCTTTAGTTAACATCCAAAAATTTCTAAATTGGTACATTTTGTATAGATTGGAGTTTTTTAGAATTAATTTTGAATTTCCAAAATTTATATCAATAATTTGTATCAGAATTCTAGATAGCTTGACCTTTGTGTCTTTTCGATGTCATGCATGGTCCAAATGAGATTTTCATGGCTGTAAATTATTTGTAGTATGAATTTAACATCTAGGGCTTTCTAACAAGCTATGTTTTGCTTGATTTCTATTTTTTTGGATTTAGTTATAAATTTTTAAAGTTTCCCCTAAAATTTACCACTTGTTGTCTGAGAAGAATAAGTGGAAAATTTGGGGTTTTGAGCTTGAAACTGTGGATTATGTGATGTTTTGAGCTATGCATGGTATGTGTAAGTGATAAATAACTAGAGAATGATATTGGGGAACTCACGGGGTCTATATAACACGAAATGAAAATTTAATCCCTGATGTAACACAAATAAATTTATTATTTTCATATACTTTTATTGGACTTTCCTTGAGAATGCATGTGAGTCATCTGGAAATGGAGAAATATGATACTAGAATATTATGGTATGATAATTGAAGGGTAGCCATAGGTAAAATATATGACATGGGAGTAGTAAGGTTGTGGAGACCTGCCTATAAGGCATTGACTCTAACCTGAGATGCTACCTTGTATGATAGTGAATGACGAGCTAAGATGATGAGCTTATGACCTTGTGCGTACTGTTAAGAAACCTTATTGATAGGATCTTGAATTTTATATTACAGTACACTTGATCTTGTCAACACGACCCTGGATCTTGTTGACAGCCTTGGAATTGATATAACGTAAGGCCAACAACAATGAAGAATATAGTGAATATATGAGAAGAGTGTACCTTAGAGCTGGTACCTAAAAGTGAATGTGATTAGCTCAGTGTCAGGCATCTAGGGAAAAGAATGAGAAAGGTCTAAAAGTATAGTTATTGTAAGCCTATATGAGTTAATTAGGCCTATTGTGAGCTATAGCCTCAGTGAGATCGGTGTCTCAGGTTGAGCACAAACTAGAGCTTAAAAGAAGTGATTAGTAGAGTCTCCCAGGTATGACGAGATGAGTAGAAAAGAGAACCTAATCTAAAAAGTGGAAATAAGCCAAATGAAAGTTCAATGAAGGTTCTCTTTAGGATGACGAAAGGAAAATAGGATGTAATAAGTTAGAAGACCACCCAGTAGTGGTTAGCAAAATCCCCAAGGGATAAGCCCCATTAATTAGTCAGTATAAAGACCCAGGCAAGTGAGGAAAACTTGAGAAGTTAGCATATGGAAAGAGATATCCTCACTTTAGTAGTAACTAAATGAAAGCCAATAAGATGAGTATAGAAAAAGCAAACAGATAAAGGTCCAGTAACTAATTAGATAAGCATCCCTGATATGAAACTAATGTAATATAAAAGCACACGAGTTGTAAGAACACTAAGCGGAGCATACGAGTTTTAGTAATATAGATTCAGGACATTAGGAGTGCATGTCCTAACTTGGGTTAGCAAAACCATGGAATGAGTAGACTATGCTCCCTAAAGATGAAAATGAAAAGTTTAAGTATAAAGAGAGAACTCAACTCTTGATCAGAAGATAGCAATGAGCCGAGACAATAGGTAGTGCCTCAGTGCTCTCAAGAAAGCTAGAGAAAGTAAAAGGTTGCCTAAGAAGGTGAGTCTTTATATTATACAGGGAAGAGGTGCAAGCCAAGAGCATTACAACATGCAAACTCTAGGGTCACCCAGACTAAAAATCTTCTTATAGTTGGATGATCTAGTTAAGAGGCAAGAGTATAAAAGGACACCTTTTTTAAGAAGTGAGAAAGCAAAGCTGGAACCAGAATAGAATAAAAAGGCTCTCAAGCATAGAGAAAGCATGTAAAGATGCCAGAGCCGAGGACATATGAATTGGGAATAGAGATGGAAATGATATGGATCATTGTGTGTGAAAGCATTATGGTCCTTGGCTTAGATGTCTATAAAGCACGGGATAATGCCCTAAATAGAGATAACTGGGCAATGCAAAGTGACCTCAGGTTGGATCAGAGAATTTACTAAGAAGTTAAAGGAAGAGTCCTCTTTTCCTCGAGTGTCAGGAGATCAAGAAGTAAGTAAAAGAAAAAGATGTCAAGGGATTCCAGTGATGTAGAAGTGCAAGAACAGTATTTAGAGAGGAATCCTAGTATAGAATGGTATGAAAGGAAACGTACTAACAACGTGTTAAGAGTAAGAAATCACAAGTCCCATATGCATAGAATGAGCCACTTATGATGTAATTTCATGAAATGAAAAGAGGGACTACTATATGATCTCTATCCTATGAGAGATGTTAAGCACACCTGAGGTGTGAGATGTCCTTATGCTAAAGCACTCGAAAGTAGAACATGGGTATAGTTAGAACTTGCAGGATATGAAAGGAAGAGAGAATGAATATAGATAAAGTATAAGAAGTCAACATAAGTAAAGAAAGAATAAAGGCCTGAGTGAAAAGGCCAAAAGTGCAAAATCAAGGATCCCATAAGAAGTAACAAGTAAATGTTAGAGTACTCCTGGGTATTAACATGATGGGATCATAAAGAGGTAGATGATACAGAACACATTTCACATGAAGAGCATAGCAAATATCTAAGTCTAGCCTCAGAGGTTACTAACAGTAGTTGCTAGACTTAGTGAGCACTTGTTTTATAGTTAGATATAATAATCTTAGGCTTTAATGTCTCCCAGAGATGGATTGTAGTAGATCCTAGTACAATATAGTGGGTTGCAGTAAACCCTAAAAGGGCTCTAAGAAGTTGTAGTAGACCTAGGGGTCATAGTAGATCCCTTAGAGTTACAGAAAGTTCACAGTTACAGTACAATAGCTCTTTGGAGAGATGACGACTTGAGATAATTTTCATAAAATAGATAGTCTTAAAGACAAGAAAGGTTTTAGATAGTTTTTATCTTAGAGACTAGAGATTCTCCTAAGTATGGTAGACTGTTGCCACCAAAGACAGTAAGGCTATACTCAGACAATTAGACCACTGCCTATACGTCTTTGATGGATGAGCATAGTAAGTGAGATAAGGAAAGTAAGAAAGGAGCTTTTCAGAGTTAAAAATAGATGAATAACTACCTATCAGACGTTATACCCGACTAAGGATAAAAATATCTTTGTATGTCGGAGTTAAGCATTTAGAAAAGGGGTTAAGTGTAGTTCTTCATAAGAGAGTAAGTGGTGGACCATGTCTCCAGTAGTCAAGACTATGAGTATAGTCAGCATCCCACCAAAGTTCAGTATTTGTCAGTGTTAATTGCTCTTCAATGCTAGTATGAAGAATTAAAAGTTATGTCAACCAATTTTGGAGATGAGGGACTATAAAATGCCCTCACAAGTGAGCAAAGAGAGTAAGGAAAAGTCTCAGCTTAAAGAGGCAAATATGATAGTAAATAGAGAAACTAGGACCGCTAAGAATAAGAGCTCTTTAAAGAAGTCATAATCCTAGTAAGTGATTAAGATGCGAGGCCTACAATAGAAAGAAATGTGAATTGTGACTATGAGATGAGCTAGTGAGGAAAGAGTAAGACTAAATAGTGGATTGTATGCTAAAGTAAGATAAGTAAGTAGATAGAAATTCCCTAATGGCTGTTAATGAAAGCTAATAAGACCTTATAGAAGCCATTAGGAGATAGTAAAGGAGATTTAATACTAAGCAAGTTATCTCCCCAGGCATATAAGTACATCCACTAAGTAAAGAAAAATTTAACCCTATGAACAGGTCAAGATTAATTAGATGTGAAGAATGTAAGTTCTCTTATAAGAATAGGCCAGAGATATAAGAGTACGATTTAGAGTTAGAAAATTCTTTCCCTTATGAGAAAAGCTAGTATGTGCTCTATAGCAATGGTACAAGGGAAAAGAGGCAGACATAATAAGCAAGTAACGTAAGTTCCCTAGCAAAAAGAAACCCAAAAGAGCCCAATCTCTAAGAAAGTAAATCAAACTAGAAAGAAGGGAAAGAAAAAGCTAGTTAACAAGCAAATGAGAAAAGTTATAGGAAGTTATACCCTTAAATTTCGAAGATAAAATTTATTTGAGGGGATAGAAATGTAACATCTAAGTTTTTGTAGACGCAATAACTCAAGGTTTCTAAGTCTCCTCGCTATAGCTAGGATACCTATTTACTATAACTAGGATGCCATTTCGCTATAGTGAGGACACTTGATAAACATGATTTTAATATATTTTATTCTCCTTAACTTAGGCATTTTAATAATTAAATAAGGTTTAATGGATTTAATTAAAAGATATTTGATTTTCTTAACCATTCTTGCACTTTAGGAAATAATTTTCATAATTATTAGTTTCAATGCATAAATTCTTTTAATTAATTTGGTGAATTTTTCCTATTAAATATTTCCTATTATTTTGTAGATTTCAATAGGTAAATGAAATTTAAATGGAG
Source organism: Erythrophleum fordii (assembly GCA_032878935.1). NCBI lineage: Eukaryota > Viridiplantae > Streptophyta > Magnoliopsida > Fabales > Fabaceae > Erythrophleum > Erythrophleum fordii. The sequence goes on from JAVQMF010000038.1 coordinate 19,365,972, forward strand.
AGATTGATTTGAAGGAGAAATGCAAGAGGTTGGAAGAATGGAAGAGAAGAAATGTGTTGTTTCCATGGAATCACATACATGGCATTTTCATAAGGCTCGATGTACTTATCTTTGTAGATGGGAGAGCTGAAACCCACTAGAGTGGTTGTGCAGCTAACAAATAGGAGCATCGCTTATCCTTGAGGAGTTTTGGAGGATGTCTTAGTTAAGGCAAAGGATTTGATATTTTCAACTGATTTTTATATCCTTAACATGGAAGATGATAGATATAGATCTCGCGGTTATGCCCCACTCATCTTAGGTAGACCTTTCTTAAAAGCTACAATGACAATTATAAACGTGTATGAGGGTACTCTTTAAACGGAGTTTGCTGGCAATGTGATATAATTTAATATATTTGATGCTATAAAACACCCTTATGATGGTAACACTATTTTTAGTGCAAGCCTGATTGATATGCTAGTTTATGATGCCAGTGCTGAGTTTAGGGATAGCATGTTGACTGATTCTTGTAATATTGCTGATCTTGATGATTCCCTGAGACATACTTGTGATGATTCTCATTCTTGTACTATATGTACAGAAATTAATGAATTTTTAAGCTTGTATGTTGGTATTGACTCTAGAGAATCTATTGCTAATCAATTGATTTTGTTTCATCTAGAACCTCTATTGATTTTACTAGTTTTGTTGCTTTCCCTGGTTCTGATAAGTCTTTGCATGTTGATATGGATAGTCTGGGTAATCATGATATTATATTCACTTGATTGCTGATTCTTTTAATTCTTCCCATGCTACTAATGTTCCCAAGGATGGGAAAGTAGTTTCTTCTATCTGTGAATTGTCTAAATAGGTATTTGGCATGGAAGAGATTGAAATCAAACCATTCATACCTTGAGTTGAGCAAGCTCCTACCTTAGAGCTCATAACACTACTAAACAATCTTAAGTATACCTATTTAGAGAAAGATGAGAAGTTTCCAGTGATTGTAGCTAGTGATATTATTCCAGAGGAGGAAGAAAAGCTTCTAGAGGTCTTAAGGAGGAGAAGACAAGCAATAGGGTGGACTTTGGTAGATATACCTGGCATTACCCTTGACACTTGCATGCACTGAATTCTATTAGAGGATGGGGCAAAACCAATGAGGCAACCTCAAAGGAGATTGAATCCACTTATTCTAGATATGGTTAAAAAAGTAGTTTCTAAACTTTTGTCTGCTGGTATTATATGTCCCATTTCTAATAGTCAATGGGTTAGTCCTGTGCCGGTGGTTCCAAAAAAATCAGGGATTATAGTGGTTTGGAATGAAAATAATGATTATAGGAGGCTTAATTTAGTTACTAGAAAGGATCATTACCCCCTCCCTTTTATTGATCAGATATTTGAACGTTTAGCTGGTAAGTCTCACTACTATTTTCTTGATGGATTTTCAGGTTATTTCCATATATGCATAACCCTAGAGGATCAAGAGAAGATAACATTTACGTGCCCATTTGGAATATTTACCTACAAAAGAATTCCTTTTGGTCTTTGCAATGCCCTTAGAACTTTCCAACGGTACATGGTTTCTATTTTTAGTGATTTTCCAACGGTATGTGGGAACTTTTTTTATGATTGCCTGTGTAGTCTAGATAGAGTCTTAGCGAGATGTATAGAGAAGAACCTTGTACTTTATTTTGAAAAGTGTCATTTTATGGTTTGAAAAGGCAATGTACTAGGTCATGTTGTATCTAAACAGGGCATAGAGGTTGATAAGGCTAAGATAGATGTTGTCAATTCTCTACCATACCCAACATGTGTTTAGAAAGTCCGATCTTTTCTAGGTCATGCAGGTTTTTATAGAAGATTCATTAAAGGTTTTAATAAAATTGCTTTGCCACTATCTAAACTATTACAAAAAGATGTTGATTTCCATTTTAATGATGCATGTAAAATAACTTTTGATAATCTCAAGAAAAGATTAATTTCCCCACCCATTATTCAACCCCTTAATTGAAATCTCCCATTTGAGCTCTTATATGATGCTTCTAATTTTGCTGTAGGTATAGTTTTGAGCTAGAGAGTGAATAAAAGGTCGCATGTGGTAGCTTATGCATCCAAGATTCTGGATGGGGCTTAAGCAAATTATACAACGCAAAAAATGAGTTTCTTGCTACTATTTTTGCTTTAGATAAGTTTAAATCTTATTTGCTTGATACTAAAGTCATTGTTTTTATTGATCATGTAGCCTTGAAGTACTTGCTGAAGAAGCTTAATATGAAGCCAAGATTGATTGGATGGATGCTTTTACTTCAAGAGTTTGATATTAACATTCGAGATAAAAGCAATGCAGAAAACTTGGTGGCAGACCACTTGAGCAGAATTGAGGCTCCAAAGGTAGATTCCTTACCTATTGATGATGATTTCTTGGATGAGTATTTGTGTGTTGTGTATAGTTTCTACCCATGGTATGCTAACTTAATGAATTATTTAGCTACTTTTAAATTGCCTGTTGATTTGAATAAACATCAATTGAATAAGTTTTGGAGTGAAACTCAATATTATATTTGGGATGATCCATCATGTGGAGACTATGTAGTGACTAAGTGATTAGATGTTGTGTGCCTGATGTAGAATTTGATTCTATTTTGAAATTTTATTACACACTTGTATGTGAAGGTCGCTTCAGTCCAAAACACACAGTTAGGAAGGTTCTAAATAGTGGATTGTATTGGCCTACTTTGTTTCATGATACTTTTGATTTTTGTAAAAGATGTGTTAGGTGTCAACAAACAGGTAGCATATTTAGGAGAAATAAAATGCCACAACATCTTATTTTGTTTTGTGAAATCATTGATGTGTGGGGCATTAATTTTATAGGACCTTTTCTTACTTCTTTTGGCTTTGCATACATTTTATTGGCTATTGATTATGTTTCAAAATGGGTGGAAGCAAAACCCACTAGGACTAATGACTCTTCGGTGGTTGTAGAGTTTATTCACTCTCATATTTTCTACAGGTTTGGTATCCCCAAAGCCATTATTAGTGACCAGAGTACTCATTTTTGCAACCAAAGTATGCAAAGCTTACTTAACAAGTATGGTATTATGCATGAGGTAGCTACTCGTATCACCCTCAAACAAATGGCCAAGTAGAGAATTTTAACTAGGAGATGAAGCAAATTTTGGAGAAAACAGTGTAGCCGAATAAGAAAAATTGGAGTAAGAGGCTAGATGATGCACTTTGGGCCTATAGGATTGCCTACAAGACTCCTATTGGTATGTCGCCCTATCAGCTGGTATTTGGGAAAGCTTGTCATTTATCAGTAGAAGTGGAGCACAAAGCTTATTGGGCTATGAAGAAATGCAATTTGGATTTGAATGGAGCAGGGTTTTATAGAAAATTCAAACTTTAAGGGCTTAAAGAGATCCATTTGGAAGCCTATGATAATGCAAGGATCTATAAAGAGAAGATAAAGGCATTCCATAGCAAGATGATTACAAGAAAGGAGTTTGTAGCTGGCCAAAAAGTTTTGCTTTATAAATCCCACTTAAAGCTCATGCCAGGTAAGCTTCATTCTAAATGGGAAGGTCTATATATAGTTTATGATATTTTCCCTTTTGGCACGGTTAAGCTTTTAAATGAGTAGATAGGAGCTAAATTCAAAGTTAATGGATATAGGTTTAAGCACTTTCATGAAGGAGTTCCAAAGGATGACATAGAGGAGCTCTAACTTTAAGACCCACCCTGATTTCCTATTGTACCCTTTCCCTTTTCCCTTTTATATTATGTTGTCTTTCTTTTGATTGGATTTTGTACTGGCATTGTGTAACATCTGGCCTTTCCGTAAATGTGAGAAACACAATGTTCGATTTTTCCGTAAACGGCAGAAATAGGCCAGATACAAACGGAAGTCCCTGAAACAGAAGGGATTGGGGCCAACCAAAATTATGATAAAATTTTAAATATTAGAAAATGAGGATTTGAGCTTTGAGTTGTTCAGAAATCAAAGCAAGAGTGATTTGAAAAATTTGTCAAAAGGCTAATGGCATTTTCGTAAATATGGGCACTTTTAAAAAAACACACAGGAGGGCTTTTTAAATGAAAGTTTTGAGTTCTCCGGGGTTCTCAGAGGCTCTAAATACTATGGAAAGCCCCGAGACAGCTAAAGCCCCTCCAGTGGACGTTTTCCAATGTCAGTATGCTCGAACTTTAATAGATTCATTTTTTAGCTCCAATTTGAGTGATTCCAAAGACATTTTACTTGATTGGGAACTTAAATTTTATAATGGAAAAGACGGTTCTAAAAAAGGAGCTAAAACGAAGGAGAAATGAAAATACAAAGTATGAAGGGCAAAATGGGAATTTTTGAAAAGTGTAACTTATTCCCACCTATATATATGATGCACCCTTCTCCTCCCTTCATTATGCACGACCATCTTCTGCCTAAAACCAGAAGAAAACCCTAGGGGATAAGGCTCACAAGAAGGGGAAGGGAAGGAGGAGAAATCAAAGGCTTAAGGTATGGAAATTAGTAGTTTTTCATGCTCTTTCTCTTCCAAACCTCTTCTCCTCCATTCTCCTTTGTTTCCTATGATTAAAATGTGGTTTATAAATCTGATTTAAGGGAGAAATTGAAGGGAAAGTTCGGATTTGAAGAGAGGAGCTCAAAGAACACAAGATTCAAGTGAGAAAAAGCAAGAAAACAAGGTAATTTCTCTTCCTATAGTTGTCATTTTTGGTCCCCTTCTCCACCATTTCGCCCCACTTGAGAAAACCCTAGGAGGAGATGATTTTTAGGCAAAACCAAGCATGAATCTAAGGAAAAAGGGTGTGGAGATTAAGAATATAGAAAGGGAATTAACAAAAAACCATTAGATTTCAAGATGCAACTACTAGGGTTTCAATTGCACCTTGTAAAATCTGACTTTGTATGATGATTCCTAGGCCTAATTAAGAGTTTAAATGAGCTCCCAAGATCCCTAAGAGGCTCTCCATGTGCTTCTTTCCTTGAGAAAATAAAGAAAGCTCCATAGAACCCAATATGCTTCACAGCCTCGGCCTAGATGGGTTCTCCTAGCTAGGGAGAGTTTTAAATTTTTCTAAGGCCATTCTTGAGTCAAATTTGATGAATGAAAATGAGGGGAGGCCTTGGAAAAAAGTTAGAACTCATGGAAAGTGATTTGGTGTCTTAGGCTCCATAATATGACCTAAAGAAGCAACATAGTGCTAGGCCTTTTGTTTTAATGATGTGATCATTCCAAGAGGCTTAAAAGGAGTCAAGAATCATATTTGAAAGGAAAGAATAAGGCCTAGAAATCAATTGAGGGGTGTTGCTTCATTAGGTGCATTTATGGACCATAATAGAGCTTATAGAGCAATCTAGCATCTAAGCAAATTGTATGGTCTTAGAGATTGTTTCATGAACCTAATTGGCTCCCATAAATTGTATCTAGGCCAAAAGAAACCATCTCCACCAATTTGTGGGTGTGTGGCAGAAAGAGGAGGCTTGAATCCAAAGGAAAAAGTGTGTAATTGTGTGCAAGGTAGCTCTCTCCACCTTCTCTCATGCATGGATGTGTGTTTAGCTTGTTTTAGAATGTGTGTATGTGTATTTTCAAGCTTTGAAAAGTATGCTAGCATGCCTTTATATGCTATGATCCTTGATGCCATGTTATGTTTTCTAATGAGTGCATGATGTTTGTATGAGTTTGCTTGAGTGTGGAGAGGCCAAGAACTCTTCCCTTGGGTGAAAATGAGCCAAGAACCTTTGAGCTTGGTTGAGACAAAGTAGAGAGTCTCCCAAAAGCAAAGTGGGCTCCCAAGAGTATGGTTGAGTCCAAAGCTCTTAAAGAATGGGTGAGGCAAGTCCAAAATCCATGAGGAGAAGTGTGAAGCCAATCTAAGCACTTGGTGAGTTCTTGAATGTCTTGTATGATTGATTCACATGCCAAGATTGTTTTTAAAATGTGCATGTCTTACATTTTCACTATGCATGCATTTGAAAAGCTTGCTTTGCACATATTATGTATGATTGAATGGGAGACAAGCTATTGGGATTCTTTAAATCTCATCCCCTCCTCTCCAATGATCTAACATGCTAGGTGAACTAAGTGGATATGCTAATGGGAGCCAACAACCCTAAAGGAAGGAGATTGACAAACTTATGCCTTGGTTTTAGCCATTTTGAAACCATAATGATGGTTTATCATGTATATGATATTGTATATGTACTATGAATGTTGAGACATATGTAAAGATACTATTATGTGATGTTTAGATGTATGGAAACAATATATGATCACTAGCACATGTTTTAAGTATGTAATGCCATAGTATGCAAGTTTAAAGTTTGATGAATATGTATATAAATGTGGGTTGAATGGCCAAAATGAGATGCATGAGGTTTGGGACTATTTGGGCAGCTCACACAAGTCTTAAATGTGCTTTTAGATTTGCCCAAAAGGTGCCAATACTAAGGGAAGACCATTTGGCAAATTTGGTACCTCATATAGAGCCACATTTGACCATAATGGAACCCTATGTCACTTTTTGGCCAAATGAGCTAGTCTTGATCTAAAATTTGACATGCAATTAAATCTCATTGAGAGCTTTTTGAGAAGCTAAAGATCATAATTTTTGGAGGTCTACAAAATATTTGATGATATTTTGAAATTGGCAAATTTTATAGATTTGGTCTGCTGTACTATTCATTTGGTCCGAAATTGTTTTCTATCACACGAGGCCCAAATGATGTCCAATTGCCACAAAATTTTATACACAGAAACTAGGCAATTGCAGTGACTCATGCCAACTGGAAGTACCTCATTTGGAGTCTAGATAGGGAGATATGAATTTTTGAAGTTTCTGTCCAGTATCAATGAAATTACCCGACCAAAAGTACTATTCTATTGAATCTCAGAGTCTGGGCTTGATAAACTGATCTGGAGATATTTTTCCTCTCTAGTTAACATTCACATCTTTACATATTGGTATCATTTACATGGATTGGATTTTTTTGGAATTAATTGGACATTTTCAAAGTTTTCTGCAGAATTCTGTGACAGTTCCAGATTTCAGTCAACCTCTGCAGCGTTTTGGATGTCAAACGTCTTGGGTGATAAATATTATGACCTAGACGTATTTTTAGTGTGAAGTAGCATCCCAAGCTTTCTATAACGACCAAGATTGCATAGTTTTGATTTTTCTAGATTTAGTTATGATTTTCCAAAATTTGCCCAGAAAAAGGACCAATTTTGGCCGAGAATGATCTTTAAGTTTCCATGCCCCATTTCGGTTTCCATGGGTTGTAGGCATGTTTTTGTGATTCAAATGAGTTGTAATAATGGAATTAAATATGATAAAATATAGTATGAGCTCACACGATCCTCGTGACACTAAATTGAATTTTTTAAATATAGCGCAACGCAGAAAAAGTCTATTATTTTCATCCCCTTTCTCATATGCTCTTGTGGGATTAATAATACAAAGCTTATAAATGGCATGAAATGGGCTAGAGGTTATGGTGTTACACATTAAAGACAATACAGTGTTTAAGTATGGGGGGGGATGCAAATAAAATTTTTAGTTTGGCTTTGTTTTGGTTAGTTGATTTTTCAAGATTTTTAGTCTTTTATGTTGCTTTTTAGTTTTTAAAAAAATTATTTTTATAGAAGTTGCAAGTTGAGATGATTATAGCTTGGATTCACTTTGACATGATAAGTAATAGATCTTGTGTGTTGATTCAAGTGAAGTGGCAATGAATTTGATTTCAATGAATTATTTGATAGCCATTAGCTGGTGAGAATTTGAGCCGTATCTGTTAATTTCTAGTGTGTATTCGCCTATCTTTGTTTTCACTCTAGAACTTGTCTTGATTCTTTGTTAACACAATAATTGCATTTGCATGCATGAAAATGATAAGGCATTCCTTTCTTTTGTAGCTAGTTAGCCAAAAAAGCTATTCCTTACATGTATTTTATCCATTGTTTAGCCACTTTGGACTTGGTTTTATTTTATGGTTAGCCTTTTGCCATAGAAAGTAAAAAATGTTTCCCATCTTGTTTTAAGATACCTTATGGATTTCAAAGAGCATTATATCTAATTAGGATAGGTGAATGTGTGTCTTACATCAATTTAGGCCATTAATATTAAAAGTTGAGGAATATGTTCTAAAAAAAATGCAAAGCAAAAAAGAGAAAAGAAAGCAAAAGAATGAAAATCAAAAGAAAGAAGAATTCCAAATTTTCTTTGTAGTTGCCTATACTTGTTGGAGAGAAAAGAAAGCACATATAAGGGACTTTCATAAGGTTTTGGATAGAGAAGTAAGAAGCATGTAGTCACAGGTGTAACACCCCAAAATTAATTAAGGTGTTAATCGTGAATTTAGAGTAATTAAGAATAATTAATAGAGGATAATTGGGTAAGTTGGTGAATGGAAATTTTAGAGAGATAAATTGTTAACATGGGTTTGAGAATTAATTGGGATAGAAATTTCATCTAAGCCCAAATTAATAGATCATGATGAGAGGCTAATGGAGGCCCAATGAGTTAGGTGCAGATCCAACCCAATTTAGTGTGATAGAGGCCCAAGATCCACCTTGTATAGGCTCTTATAAGTGGCCCAATTACCCTTGTGCAGATCCAAACCCTTGAGCTCTTCAAACTTGGCCCAAATCCTATTAAACTTCAGGAACCCAATGTATAAAACTGGCCCAATAAAATCCTGCAACCCAACACTTAAAAACTGGCCCAATAAAGCTAAAAATCTGGAGCCCATTAGGAGTTGGACTTGGAGCAACCCATGACCCATCCCTTGACCCAACTTAACTCCACTAAAACCCTAAAAACTGACTAGCCACCTCCCACATTCTGCAAAACACAAATACACAAAGCAAATTCGGAGGTGAGAGGGAGAGGCTAGGGTTCTTGGCATAATTCTACATTTTCTCACATTTGGAGCAAGATTTAACCAAGGTAATAGTTATACAACTTAATCCCCTCATCTTTCTCTTTAATTTGATCTGATTAGTTTTTCAATTGGAGTATTTTCATTATACCCAAAATCTGAAATGTGGGTGTTTGGGGATTTTCTTGGTGAAATTCGTAGGTTGAGGTTGGGGCTGGTATTAGGTGAGTTTAAACCCCCTATTTTGATGCTTTCTTTGTTGGTTTGAGACCCCCATAGCTTATTTATATTATAAGTATTAATTTTGTACAAATTTGCTTAGGATTTTGGGTGGAATATTGAGATTTCTGGAAGAGGACACTTAAATCCGAATTTGGTATTTGTGGTAGCTGGGTAAGTATTCTTTAGGTAGTTAATAGCATTTAAAACCCTAGGGTGAGATTGGAGGGAGAAAGGAGAGTATGAGTCCAGATTTTCAGAGTGTAGGACCAGAAGGTACTTCGCCGCGGCTAAAATATAGTTGGCCACGGCCAATAGAGGCAAAGTTACCCAGGGAGAGTGCCAGAGAGGAATTCGCCGTGGCAAAATGTGAGAGGTCAAACTGGAAGTCATCCAGAGGTAAATTCGCCATGGTGAATTATGGAATTGGCCGCGGTGAACTTTTAGGAAAATGTCCCCGGCATTCCAGAGAGGAATTGGCCGCGGCGGAAGGAGGAATTAGCCGCGGCCAATATCGAGAGGCGAGTGAGGGAGTTCCATGAGGCTTCTTCACCATGGCGCCATGTAGGTTGGCCGCGGCGAAGGTCTAACTCGCCGCGGAGATAGGCTATCACTGCGGCGAAACTAGAGATGAAGAAAGGGGTAAAACAGAAAAGAATTAGCCGCGGCTAACATGCTGAAACACTTATATTAACTAGAAAATCTTCGTTTTCCATATGTTAATCACAAGGGATGATCTAGAGTCATTAGGATGAGTTATAATTGATAAGTAATAGAATCCAAGGCTTATAAAATGGATGTTTAATTCCCTTATGAACATAAGTGTATATAATCATATGATTAATGACTCTAATCACCTTAAAGTTTAAATTTCTTCACATTTTCATAACCTATGATGATTAATCGTGTGTTTGACCTTAATTATGATGATAAGAAATTAGGGTCATCACAACAGGTACATAGCATGGGCAGAGAAAAGCACAAGGTTTTCTTCACATAAAAACAAGCTCAAACACGTAAGGCAGCTGGAGGAGATTCACATGATGATTAAAGAAATGCACATGTAGAAGTTTTCATGGAAAACACATGAACAGGGCTATAAGTAGAAGCATGGGAAGCACATGGTTAAGAGAGAGAGCATTGAGAAGGAGAACATGTAGGAAGGAATGAGACACTAAACCATGCGGATGCTTACGTGGAAAATATGTGGAGTAGTAGCAAAATTAGTGGGCTTGAGAAGAACACATAAGAGATTAGGACATGGAAGCAACATGTAAGAAGTCACATGAACAAGAAGAGAGGGAGAGGGGAGTTGAAAACGAAGAGAGCTAATGTAACGAACATAATTATCGTAAAACCACAAAATGAGCCATATATAAGCAAGTTCTTTGAAATGAGCTAGATAATGTCCCAAAAAATTAGGTAGAGTCTTAGGCTCCTAAAAATGATAATTCCAGGTTCAAACAAAAAGAAAAATAGAGCTAGGACGATGAAATAAATTATGATGAAAACTGACGAAATGTAATGGTATTTTCGTAAATAGGTGTAACTTTTGGAAACACAGATAGAAGAGCTTTTTAAATGGGAAATTTATGTTTCCTAAGGTTCTCAGAGGCTAAAAAACCATAGGAAGCCTAAGGATTGGTAATGCCCCTCCGGTGTACGTTTTCTAACGGTTGTGAACCTGAACTTTGACAAATTTGTTCGGCAAGATTTTAGCTCTAAATTGAGTGATTCCAAAGGCATTTTACTAAATTGGGAACCAAAATTATATAATAGAAAAGACGGTTCTAAAAAAGAACTAAAATGAAGTTGAAAAAAAATTGCCATTACAGAAAGACGAAATTGAAATTTTTGAAAAAGTGTGTTTCTTGAAGCTTCCATACACTTCTCCCTTTTTCTCCCCCTCAGATAGCACAATTTTCCTCTACCCAAAATATAGAAAATGACTTGTTCTCTTAGGCACACAAGAAGGGGAGGAAAAGGTGGAAAAAAATCAAGGAAAATATAAGAAAATTTGTAGAATTTCATACTCTTTCTTCCTCTAATCTTGCTCTCCTCTTTTTGTGCTTTCTTTCTATGGTTTTTTGAAGGGATTGGTTCTGTTTTTGGTCTAAAACAAGGAGATAATTTTTGAAAATTAAGAAGGGAATTCAAGTAAGGGAAGAAGCATCAAAAGGGAGCTAGAAATCTAAGGTAATTCTACATTCTTATTATTTTTCCTTGTTGCTCGTTTCTTGGCACTTGTTCGGCCTAAACCAGAACCATATGGGATAAGGAAGTTTTGTCCAAAAACAAGGAAGGAACAAGGGTTTTAGACCATGGAGAAGAGGAATATGGCAAGAAATTGCAAGAAAAACCTATGGAAAACAAAATAGAAAAGTGTAGGGTTCTTTAGGGTTTTGTAAAATCTGATTTTGTGTGAGTAATTCCTTGGCTATTTGCATGTTTTATTGAGCTCTTAAGACCCTTAGAAATCTCCCCAAGTGGCTCTCCTATCAAGGAAAAATCAAGAAGTCTAAGAACCCCATTTATAGTGCTTGCCTTGGCCTAAGCTTGTTCTATGAACTAGGGAGTGTTTTAAATTATTCTAGTCTTAGTTTGAGACTTCCTATGGTGCTGGAAGATGGAAGAAACCCTTGAGAAAAATTTAGGAGCCATGGATTGGAAGATGGAACAATGGTGTTCATAGTGGTACCTTATGAAGCAACTTGGTTTTCCAGTTGTGCAAATGAATGTGTGAGGGCTCCAAGAAATCTAAAAATAATAAGAGAATGGAGCCTAGAACTTGAAATGTGAGAGTTGCTTCAGTAGGCCAATTATAGAACTATTATGCCACTTGTAGGATTAAGTATACTTTTAAGAGTATCTTTGGTGTCTTGACTTGCTTCAAGTATGTGATTGTGTATTCTAAATGGTGTCTAGGACAAGAGAACATACATCTACCTAAGTGTGCTTATGGGACCAAAAAAGGGAAGGAAAAGGATCAAAAAAAGCTTGCATAAATTTAAGGTAGCTTTCTACCTCATTCTCTTGCATTCTTATGTGCATATGTATGTCATTATGTATTTGTATGTGCTCTTGTGATTTGAGACCATGCCACTTGATGTTTTGAGATTGTATTGGTACTAATGAATTTTCTTGAATGACTATGGTTGTGGAAAATGGCTCATAAGGGTAAGGTGATGCCAAAAGTCCCTTAATGAAGGTGAGGAGTTGCTAAATGTCTTATGTCATGGATAAGACAAGGCTAAAAGTCTCTTTGAAGGGTGAGGCCAAGTCAAAAGTCCCTAGTTCAAGAGTAAGGCAAATCTAAAAGTCTTAGAAATGGGGTGAGGCAAAACCAGAAGTCCCTAGAGCATGTTCTTGGCTTAAATGTGAATAAGTGACATAGAAATTATGACTTTGCACACTTCATGGTTGTTAAACCTTTCATACATATGCTTTGATGTGTATATGCCATGAATGTGTGTGTGAATGGGTGTGTAAGCTATTGAGATTCTAGGAATCTCACCCCTTTTCCCCTTTCCTCTTGATATGACTAGGTGAAGCTCAAGAAACAAAGAATGCAAGCCAAAGGAGTTGAAAAGCCAAGTCTTGATAGTTATGCAGCTTGTTATGTAACTGAATGTCAAAGTTGCTTTGTATATATTATTTTTGTGGTGTAAGATCATGAAAAATTGTAATATGATGTATGACTCTTATATAGACCACATGTGGCATGAAATCAATGGAAATAGGAATTTTGGCTTTTTGATGACTTGATGTATTAGTGCATTAATGGAAATGGAATGTCCAATATAAGATGCATGGTGTTCGAGACCACTTGGGTAGTTCATACAAGTTATATTCATACTTTTAAACTTGCCCAAGAGGTGCTGAACATTAAAAGAGGCCATTTGGACAGATTTGGTATCTCATATAGAGCAAAAATGGCAATTTTGGTGAGCTATGCCACTTTGTGTCTAAATGAGCTCTTCTTAGTCTAAAATTTGGCATGCATCTAGAGCTTATTGAGAAGCTAAAATGGGTATTATTTGGAGGTTTGTGGAATATTTGGAGAATTTTTGAAGTTGGAAAATTTTCTAATTTGGCCACTAGTACTGTGTAATTGGTCTGAAAATGAATTTGTGTCAATCATATGGCAAAAGTTGTCCAATTTCCACAAAATTTTACAAGAAGAAAACATACCTTCCTAGTGACCTGTGACAATTAGAAGCACCTCATTTGGATATCTAGAGAGGGAGATATTAATTTTTGAAGTTACCATTTGGTACTAAGCATACAATTAGACCCGTAGTACTGTTTGATCAAATTTCATAGTCTGGATGCACTTAGATTGGTTTGGTATTATTTTTTTCCTCTAGTTAACATATGTAGCTTTCCAAATTGGTATAGATTATATGGATTGGATTTTTATGGAATTAATTTGACATTTTTGAAATTTATGACAGTAAACTATATCAGTATCAAATGGTAGTTTGACCTTTGTGGCTATTTCATTGTCAAATGTGGTCTAGCTAGGATTTTCTTGATTGATACTTATTTTTAATGTACATTTGACATCTAGAGCTTTCTAGAAAGCTATAGTTTGTATGATTTCAATTTTTCTACATTTAGTTATGATGTTTCAAAATTGGCCTTAAATTCTGCTAAGTGTTCTCCTCGAGCTTAAGTATAAATTTTAGGGTTTTTGATTTGAAATCCGTGGATTGCTTGATAAAGTGAGTTGTTTATGATTTTTTCCATTGATAAATGGCTAGAAAATGTTATTGAATAATCCATGGGGCCCATGTAATACAAATTGAAAAATTTAACCCCATCATAACACTATAAAAGTGTATTATTTTCATACTTTTCCTTACTTTTGTCTTGTGAATATGCACCAATTGCTTGGAAGAGTATGATAATAAAAATATAAGGTATTACAACTAACATAGAAATAAAGAGAAATGAAAGCTACGCATGGGCTGAGCGCATGAATAGTAGATTAAATGAAGCTTGAGCTACTAGTTGTAAAGCGCATGAGCAAATTTTAACGGAGCACGTGACACACAAAAGGAGGAAGAAAAGCCACGTGAGAGGATTAACAAAAATGCACATAGGCAGAACGTGCTGATGGGGGCAAAACATAGGGAAAGATGGACTAAAAATAAAATTGCAAAAGGGGAAAGGAAGGCTGGAGAAGAACGTGAAAAAGAGGATGAACGAAAAATGTTAGGGGGCTAGGTGTAACGAACGTTATTTTCGTAAAATGACAAAGTGAGCCATATAAAAGCAAGTCCTTTAAAATGACCTAGATAATGTCTCAAAAAATTTAGGTAGAGTCCTAGACTCCTAAAAAAGATAATTTTAGGCTCAAACGAAAAGAAAAATAGAGTTAGGACGGAGAAACAATTTGTGACAAAAACTAACGAAACATAATGACATTTTTGTAATTAAGTGCATCTTTTGAAAAAACACATAGGAGGGCTATTTAAATGAAAGTTTTAAGTCACTCTAGGTTCTCAGAGGTCCCAAAAAGCCATGGGAAGCCCCAGGATTGATAAAACCCCTTTGGTGTATGTTTTTCAACATTAGTTGACCTAAACTTTGACTAGTTTGTTCGGTAAGGTTTTAGCTCCAATTTGAGTGATTCCAAAGGCATTTTATTAAATTGGGAAGCAAAATTTTTGTAATGGAAAAGATGATTCTCAAAAAGGAGCGAAACTGAAGCCAAAACAAAATTACCATTATGGATAGACGAAATTGGAATTTGTTGAAAAGTATGCTTCTAGAAGCTCCCACACACTTTTCCTTTCTTCTCCCACCTTCTTAAGCATGAAATTTTCTACCCAAAATATAGAATATGATCTGCTCTCTTAGGCACACAAGAAGGGGAAGAAAAGGAGGAGAAAAATCATGAAAAAGGTAAAGAAATTTGTAGAGTTTCATACTCTTCCTTCTTCCAATTCTCTTTCTCTCCTTCTTGGCTTTCTTTCTATGGTTTTCTTAAGATGATTGGTTCTATTTTTGGGCCAGAACACAAGGGGGAAATTCGAATTTCATAAGAGGAAGCAAACCAAGGAAAAAGAGTATTAAAAGGAAGCTTAAAACTAAGGTAATTACTTGTTGTTGTTGCTTTTCCTTGTTGCTTCTTTCTTGGTGGATTTTTGGCCTAAACTAGAACCATGTAGGGGAGGGAATTTCTATCCAAAAGCAAGAGAGAAACAAGGGTTTTAAGCCATAAGGAGATGGAATATGGCAAGAAATTCTAAGGAAAACTAATAGAAAACAAGATAGAAGTAAAATATAATCTTGTGTGAATGTTTCTTTGGTTATTTGAATGTTTCATTGAGCTCTTAAGACCCTTAGAAACCTCCCTAAATGGCTCTTCTATCAAGAAAAAATCAAGAAGCTCTTGAACCCTATTATCCTCACTAATCTCAGCCAAGGCAAGAGCATGAGGCTGGAGAATGTTTTAATTTGTTCTCGCCTTGGTTTGGGACTTTATATAATGTCAGAAGATGGGAGAAACTATTGGAAAAAAAATTAAGAGCCATGGAATGAAAGATGGAGCAATGGTGTCCATAATGGTGCTTTATCAAGGAACTTGGATTTCCAATTATGCAAATGAATATGTGATAGCTTCAAGGACCTTAAATGAGTCCAAGAAGTCTAGAAATAATAAGAGAATGGAACCTAGAAATTGAATTGCAAGAGTTGCTTCATTAGGCTAATTATGAAACCATAATGCCAAGTATGAAACCAAGTGTGTCTTTAAGCTTTAGTTTAATGTCTTGGCTTGCTTCAATTATGTGATTGTGTATTCCTTATGATGTCTAGCCCAAGAGAATAATCAACAAACTAAGTGCTCTTTCAAAATCAAGGAGGGGAAGGAATTAGCAAAGTAAGCTTGCATAAATTGAAAGGTAGCTCTCCACCTTATTCTTCATACTTTCTTGTGTGCATATATATGTCATTATGTTCTTGTATGTGTTCTTATGATTTGGTAATATGCCACATGATCTCATGGAATTGCATTGGCACCAATGTGTATGGGTGAGGATGTGCCAAAAGTCTCAAGGCATAGGGTGAGACTGGACCAAAAGTCCCTTAGATGGATGAGGCTAAGTCAAAAGTCCCTAAACCAAGAGTGAGGCAACTCCAAAAGTCCTAGAAATGGGGTGAGGCAAAACCAAAAGTCTTCAAAGCATGAGAATAATCTTGATGTGAGATGTGGCATGAAATTGTAGCCTCGCACACCTTATGTTTCATAATTGTGTCATTGGTGTATGTATGCCTTGAATATATGTGAATGAGTGTGTGTGAGCTATTAGAATTCTTGGAATCTCACTTCCCTTCCTCCCTTCCATCTTGAAATGTCTAGGTGACTCTCAAAATGCAAGAAAGGCAAGCCAAGAACTCTAACTAGCTACACTTGGAAGATTTAGTAGTTTTCTTTGTATTTAAACATCAAAGTGGTCTTGTATATATTATTTTGGTAATGTAAGATCTTGAATAATGGTAATATGATGTATGAATATTATGTAGCCTATGTGTGACATTAAATCAATGCAAATCATGGAAATTGCCTTTTGTGTGGTTATGGTTACATATGTATTATTGGATATGGAGTGGCTAAATTAAGATGCATGGGGCTTGAGACTATTTAGGCAGTTCCTACAAGTCATAATTATGCTTTTAAACTTGCCCAAGAGGAGGCCATTTAGACCAAAGTGACTCTTGATAGGGAGCAAAAATGACCATTTTATAAAGCTATGTCACTTTTTATCCAAATAAACTCTTCTTGGTCTGAAATTTGGCATGCATTTAGAGCTTATTAAGAGCATTTTGAAAAGCTAAAGTAGGTAGTTTTAGAGGTCTGTGGAATATTTGGCAAATTGTTAAAGTTGGAAATTTTTCTAGTTTTGGTCATTGGTATTGTAGCACTAGTCCAAAATATAGGACAAATGATGTCCAATAACCACAAAATTTTATATAGAGAAACTAGACATTTCTAGTAACTTGTGCCAACACTTCATTTGGATTTCTAGAGAGGGAGATATGAATTTTTGAAGTTCCAACCCAGTATTAGGCGCCCCAACTGACCTCAGGTAATGTTTGATGGAGTTTTGAGGTTTGCACATGTCTAAACTGGTCTAGAGTTATTTTTTAACTCTAGATAACATCTGTAGCTTTCTAAATTAGTATCATTTGCATGGATTGGATTTTTTTGAAATTAATTGGACATTTTTTAAATTTGCTGTAGAAACTTGTGATAGCACCAGTGGACAGCCAAACCTCTGGACCTTCGAATGTCAAACATCTTCTGTGTTGTGTTTCATGACCAGGATGTATTTTTAGCATAAATTAGACATGTGTATCTTTCTAGAATGGCAAAGAATGCATGATTTCAATTTTTTTAGAATTAGTTATGAATTTATGAAATTTATGATAGAAATGGCAAAATTCTGGCTGAAATTGCATTCATGAATATTATGTGTTCCCTTGCTTTCCATGAGTTGTAGGCCACTTTTAGTGATAGAAATGAGTTGTATCTATATAATTAAATATGAAAATGTGATACATGAGCCTATATGGTGCACGTGACACTGAATAGAATTTTTATACATGACGCAATGCTAAATATTATATTATTTTAATGTCATTTTTCCTACCTCTCTTGCATAATTCATGACATGAGACATGAAAGTAGCATAGATTGAGCTAGGAAACCATGGTGTTACACTAGGTGAACTTTAGTATGTGAATGAAGGGAAACTCTTCAGTTGTCCTCTCCACATGGCTCATCCTTGCATCAAAATTCCTCCATCCATCTCATCCATGATTGCTTGAAATTTCCTTGGTAGCTAGTTTAAGATTGGATCTCTCTTGATGTAGATTTGAGCTCCAAAATTGCCTTTCCAAATTGGATAAATTCTCCTTTCTTTTACTTTATAATTTCAGCATTGATTCCTTTATTAATTTGACTAGGTTTAGCTCATTAATTTAGAAATTTATTTGCTAGAATTTACTGGATTAATTTGAATTGTGGATTAATTGTAATTTCATATTTGAATGTTAATTTTGATCCCTAAATATTTATGGAAAGTATAGACTTAGTGGCTATCCAAGTTGCTATCAAATTCCTCTTGTTTCTAGGCCAATTAATGTAATGGTCATTGAATTAAGTGGCTGGAATTTTTGTGCAATTATTGCACTTAAGGAATTTATTAATCTAATTAGTTGATTAGCATTTTAAGTGGATTATTCAGCATATTTTAGTGAGCATTTAGGATTTGTTTTGGTGTGTTCTTATTCCTAACTCAATTGATTAATTATTCAAAGTTTCTTATGATTACAAAGTCCTTGAATTATTATTGAATTGAGTCTTGGATGGTAATTGAAGAGTTTTTGTGGAGAATACATTAAGAAGCAAGAGTTTAAACCCAATTTTTGTACATTAAAAAGGGGGCAAGGATAATTGAATTCTAGAGAATCTATTTAAAGGCTAGCTACCATACTTTCCTAGTTATTGACCACACTTATACTCAAAATCCCCTAAATAATTTTCATCTAGTGATACTTAGAATACTCTTTCACAAATAATTAGAGAAAAAAAAAACTCCTTGGGAAGTGACCTAGGTTGCACCATTAACTACAAGCCTTTTTCCAACATAGTTTTATTTGAGCTTACATGATACAACCGTCAATACCAATTCACTATAGCGAGTTTGTGGCCTTACAAAATCTAAAAATTTCTACCAATAGTGCAAGCTATGGTGAGAATAACTGGGAAGCTCTCGCTATAGCAAAACCTATTTAAGAAAACACTAAGGAGGCGTATCACGAACATAATTTCTATAAAATGACAAAATGAGTCGTATAAAAGCAAGTCCTTTAAAATGACCTAGATAATATCCCAAAAAAATTGGGTAGAGTCCTAAACTACTAAAAATGATAATTTTAGGCTCAGATGAAAAGAAAAACAAAGTTAGGATGGAGAAATAATTTGAGACCGAAATTGACGAAACGTAATGAAATCTTTGTAAATAAGTGCAACTTTTGGAAAACATATAGGAGGGATTTTTAAATGAAAATTTTGAATTGGCCAAGGTTCTTAGAGGCCTCAACAACTATGGGAAGCCTCGGGACTGGTAAAGCCCCTCTGGTGTATGTTTTCTAACGTCAGTGAGCCTAAACTTTCACAAAGTCATTTGATAAGGTTTTAACTCGAAATTGAGTGATTCAAAAGGTATTTTATTAAATTGGGAACCTAAATTTTATAATGGAAAAGAAAATTCTAAAAAAGGAGCTAAAACAAAGCTGGAACGAAATTGCTATTACGAAAGGACAAAATTAGAATTTTTGGAAAAGTATGTTTCTAGAAACTCCCACACTTCTCTTTTTTTCTTCCACCTTCTTAAGCACGAAATTTTCTACCCAAAATACAGAAGTTGATCTGCTCTTTTAGGTGCACCAAAAGGGGAAGAAAAGGAGGAGAAAAGTCAAGGAAAAGGTAAGAAAATTTGTAGATTTTCATGCTCCATCTTCCTCCAATCTCGTTCCTCTCTTTTCCTCCTCTCTTTCCATAGTTTATTTGAGATTAATGGTTTTTTTTTGGTCCAGAAAGAAGGGGAAAATTTCAAATTTGCCAAGGAGAAGAGAACCAAGGAGAAAGACACTTGAAAGCTCACTTGAATCCTAGGTAATCTTTACTTTTTGTTGTATCTTCTCTTTCCCCCTCCCTTTGTGTGCATTTCGGCCAAGAATAGAACCAAAGGAGGGGAGGATGTTCTATCCAAATACAAGGAAGGAACAAGGGTTTTAGGCTATGGGGAGATGGAATATGGCAAGAAATTTCAAGAAAAACTGATAGAAAACAAGTTTGAAAAGTGTAGTGTTTTCTAGGATTTTGCAAAATTTTATTTTGTGTGAATGTTTCCTTGAGCTCCTAAGAACCTTAGAAACCTCCCCAAATGGCTCTCCCATTGAGGAAAAATTTAAAACTCCAAGAACCCCATTATTGCTCATAGGTTCGGGCAAGCTAGGATGGATGGGGTAGAGGCTATTTTAATTTTTTCTAACCTTAGTTTAGGACTTTATATGATGTTAGAAGATGGGAGAAACCATTGGAAAAAATTTAGGAACCATGGATTGGGAGATGGGATAATGGTGTCCATAATGATGCTTTGTGAAGCAACTTGGTTTTCCAATTGTGCAATTGAATGTGTGATGGCTCTAAGGACCTTAAATGAGTCCAAGAAGTTTAGAAACAATAAGAGAATGGAGCCTAGAACATGAAATGCAAGAGTTGCTTCATTAGGCTAATTATGGAACCATAATGCCAAGTATGAAACCAAGTGTGGGCGTAAGCTTTAGTTTAGTGTCTTGGCTTGCTTCAAGTGTGTAATTGTGTGTTGTTTATGGTGGCTAGGCCAAAAGAACATCCAACCACCTTGGTGCACTTGTGAGGCCAAAAAGAGAGAAGGAAAGGATCAAGAAAAGCTTATGTAAATCCAAGGTAGCTCTCCACCTTATTCTCTTGCATTCTTATGTGCATATGTATGTTTTTGTGTGCTTGTGTATACTTTTGTGATTTGAGAGCATGCCATTTGATGTCTTGAGTTTGCATTGGTACCAATGTGTTGTCTTGAATACCATTGATTGGGAGAATGGCTCACAAGAGTGAGTGATGCCAAAAGTCCCTTAAAGTAAGTGAGGATATGCTAAAAGTCTTAAGGCATGGGTAAGACTAGACCAAAAGTCCCTTAAATTGGTGAGGTTAGGTCAAAAGTCCCAAGGCCAAGAGTGAGGCAAATTCAAAAGTCCTAGAAATGAGGTGAGGCAAAACCAAAACTCCCTAGAACATGAAAATGGCTTGATGTAGAAATGTGGCATGGAAATCTAGTATAACACTTTATGCTTGCACACTTGTGATTTTGATGTATGTATGTTTTGAATGTATGTGTGAATGGGTGTGTGAGCTATTGAGATTCTTGGAATCTCACTCCCTTTTCCCCCTTACTCTAGAAATGTCTAGGTGGTGTTCAAAACCAAGGAAATGTAAGCCAAGAACATTAAATGGCTACACTTTGTTCATTTTGTAGTCTAACTTATAATGGGATGTCAAAGGAGCTTTGTACATATTATTTTTGGTAATGTAAGACCTTGAGCACATGTAATATGATGTATAGATTCTATGTAAACTTTATTTAGCATTAAATCAATGAGATTATGTATTTGGACCCTTGAATGGCCTATGTATTTAGTGTATTAATGGATGTTAAATGGCCAAAATGAGATGTTTAGGATTTGGGACCATTTGGGCAACTCCCACAAATCATAATTATGCTTTTAAACTTGCCCAAGACTTGCCAAACTTAAGAGGAGGTCATTTGGACCAAAGTAACTCTTGATAGGGAGAAAAATGACCATTTCATGAGGTTATGTCACTTTTTGTTCAAATGAGCTCTTCTTGGTCTGAATTTTGGCATTCATCTAGAGCTTATTGAAAAATTTTTGGCAAGCTAAAGTTGGTAATTTTTAGAAGTTTGTGAAATATTTGGCGAATTGTTGAAGTTGAAAAATTTTCTAGTTTTGGTCATTGGTACTGTAGCACTAGTCTAAAATTAAATTCTATCACTCATAGGAAAAATGACATCCAATTACCACAAAATTTTATATGGTAAAACTAGACAATCCCAGTGACTTGTGCAATTAGAAGCATCTCATTTGGATGTCTACAGAGGGAGATATGAATTTTTGAAATTCCTACTTAGTATTAGGTGCCCCAACTGACCTCAGGTACTGTTTGATTCAGTTTCGAGGTCTAAGCGTACCTGAATTGATCTGAAGTTATTTTTTCCTCTAGCTAATATTCACAAATTTCAAGATTGGTATCCTTTACATGGATTAGATTTTTTTGAAATTAATTAGATATTTTTGAAATTTGCTATAGAAACCTATGATAGTACTAATGGACAGCCAAACTTCTGGACATTTTTTAATATCAAACATCCTCTGTGTTGTGTTTCATGCTATGGACATATTTTTAGCATAAAGTAAACATGTGTAGCTTTCAAAAATGGCTCAAAATGTAGGATTACAATTTTTTTAGAATTAGTTATAATTTTTCAAAGTTTGTGACAGAAATGGCAAAATTTTGACCGAAAATAAAAGTATAAGTTTTATGCTCTCTTTTGTTTTCTATGAGTTATAAGCCACTTTTAATGATGAAAATGAGTTGTATCTATGTAAATAAATATGAGAATGTAATACATGAGCTCACATGGTCCGTAGGACATCGAACAAAAGATTCAAACACGACGCAATGTAAAAATAATCCATTATTTAATGCTATTTTTCTTACCTCTTATGTAAGTAGCATGGTTTAAGGCATGAGATTATTATGAAATGAGTTAAAAATATATGGTGTTACACTTAGAAGCCCTAAAGCCTATAGGAACCCCTAAAATGGTTTAAACCTCCTCTGATATACGTTTTTTAATATTGGTTGATCCAAACTTTTTATCGAATGGTTCGGGAAGATTTTAGATCCAAAAATATTTTATAGGTTAGAGAACCTAAATTTCATGTTGGAAAGGATGGTTTTAGAAAGGAGTTGAAATGAGCTCAATTAGACAAAACCAAGAAATAAGGACTAAAGTGCAAAATAAGAAGTGGTAAAAAGTGGAACCCTAGCTTCTTAAAACGTCCAGAACTTGCTCCTCCTTCTAACCAACCTTCTTTTGCCCAAATATAAAGAGAAAGATCAGGGAGACTGACGCACCAAAGAAGGAGAAGAAGAGGAAGACAAACAAGGTAAAAAGGTATGAAAATGGATGGAATTCCATGGTCTTTCCTCTAGCAACTTGAATTTCCTCCTTCCTACCTCTCTTTCTATAGTTTCATTGATGGGTTTGGTTCTATTTTGAGTTTTGTCCAAAGGAAAAAAGTTCAAAATTCAAGGAAGGGACCAAAGTAAGGGAAAGAGCACTTGAGAAAAGCTAAAATTCAAGGTAAGTTTGTTGCTTTTCATGCTTCTTCTCTTTTGCTCCCATTTGTGTGACTTTCAGACACTTTTTGGACAGCCAAGAGGAAAGTTTTTTGAACCAAACCAAGAGTAAAGCTTATGTTTTAGTGGGTGGAAAACAAGATGGTGCAAAGAAATCCAAGAAAGAATTATTAAAATTCAAGATAAAATCTCTAGAATTTCAATTACACCTTAACTTATAAGAAGCTTTCTAGCCATAGTTTAAGATGTCTAAGAGTTTATATGGGTTTCTAAGACATCAAGGAAGCCTCTTATATGCATCTCCCATCCAAGAAGCAAGGAAAAGTCCATGGGTACTCCTAGGCTTCCTATGTCTCGGCCTAAGAGGGTTCTCCCACCTAGGGAGTGTTTTGATTTCTTCCAAGTCTAGATTGGCAATATATGATAGGAGTATATGAGAGGAAGCCATGGATAAATTTTAGAAAGCCTAGGATGTGAGATGGAGGTGTAGGTTCTGTAATGTAGCATAATGGAGCAATTCCTAACTAGGTTCCTCCAAATGAGTATGTGATGTCTCCAAGGAGTCTAAATGAAGTCAAAAGACCTAGAATGAAAGAAAAAATAGAGCCAAGACCTTGAATTTCAATAGTTGCTTCATTATGTCTTATATGGAAGCACTATTGAAATAAGTGAGAAAGTGAGTATGCTTAGGAGTTGCATAAGACTAGAGCTTACTCCAATGACTTAGGCATGTCTCATTTGATGTGTCTAAGCCAAGAGAACTTAGTACCTTCAAGTGCCAAGCCTTGGCTGAGAAGAGGGAGGAAGGTTTCAAAGGAAAAGTATGAAACATTGGCTCCAAGGTTGCTCTCTCTTCTTTCTCTCATGCATTCTTGAGTGGTTTCTTGTCTTTGGATGTTTGTATGCATGTTTATGCTATGTAAAATGTTTCTAGCAATTGTCCATATGCCATGGCACCATGTTGCTTTGTTTATGCTCCTGAAAGATGTTTTATAAATATGTTTTGACTTGCATGAGCTTGGTGAAGCCAAAAGTCCTTTAGGTAGGGTGAGGATGAACCAAAAGTCCCTAAGAATGGGTAAGATAAAGCCAAAAGTCTCTAAAAGAGTGAGGTTTAGTCAAAAGTCCCCTGAAAATGAGTGAGGCAAGTCCAAAAGTCCCAAAAAGAATGGGTAAGACTAAACTATTGCCTTGACAAGCCTATACGCGATGAGTATGCTTTCTTGAATGAGAAAAATGTTTTATGTATGTTCATGAATTGCTAGATTTCCATGCATTCATCTTTGGGCTTGAAATTGCATTCATTATGCATGATTAAAAAGGGTGAAAAGCTATTAAGATTCCTAGAATCTCAATCTTCCCTCCCTATTGCCTAACATGCCTAGGTGAACCAAGGGAGCCAAGAGATGGAAGTTACCAAGCTTGAAGGCTAGAAGATTGACAAAGAAATGGCTAAATACTTGTATTGAACCTGTATTGTTTTCAAATGGTATAATTTCATGATGAATATAATGTAAAAACACTTGAAAATATGTAAAATGTAGGGATATATGATGTATGCATGAGAATTGGTAGTAGTATATGAACAAGATTTAATGTTTTTGACATTGAAACGCAAAGATGTACATGTAAGATCTCTTGTATGTGGGCAAGTGGGAGAGTTTTTTGTGATGTATGAGTATTTGGACCCTTTGATCACTTTTAGAGGGCTGTCTTTATGCTTTCCCACTTGCTCAAGTAGCCTTGGTTAGTGTAGAAGAGCAAATGGTCCTTATTTGACCTTTTCAGAGGCATAAGAGTGACATTTTGGTACCCTATATCACAAACTAGCCAAATGGAGGAATTTTCCCATAAAATTTGGCATGAATCTAAGTCTGATCTAGAGATTTTTATAGAGCTAAGAACCATATTATTTGGAACCCTAGAGAATAAATTATGAATTTCCAAAGTTAGAAATTTTTTAGATTTGGCATATGCACTGTTCATATAATCAGTTTCTTCTCTTTCGTTATTTATAGGACAAATGAAGTCCAATTGCCCTAAAATGTTGCAAGCATAAGCTTGACCTTATAAGCTTTCTGTAGCCATTAAGGGCACCCCATTTGGATATACAGTGAGGGAGATATGAATTTTTGAAATTAGAACTTACTATTAGTAATGCAGCAAGACCTTAAGAATTGTTCCATTATTTTCATTAGCTTAATATCACTTTCTTGATCCAGAGTTATTTTTCTCCTAAAGTATACATTTGTAGCTCTCCATATTAGTATAGTTTACTCAATTTAGATTTATGTGGAATTAGTTATGAATTGTTGAAATCCATATTAGTAAATTGTATTAGAGTGCCTGGGCAGCCAGGCCCGGGATGCTTTTTGGTTGTCAATCATGGTCCAAATGATGTTTTCAAGGCTTGGAAGCATTTTTAGTATAATGCTAACATTCAAGGCTTTCTAGAAAGCTATGGTTTGTTAGATTTCAATTTTTCTAGGTTTAATAATGAATTTTCAAATTCTATGATAGAAAATTAGAATTTAAGCCTGAAGACAAACATGAATTTTATGATGTGTGGGGCACCAAATCCGAATTGCATAAGATGTTTAATGATGTTTATGACTTGTATAGATAGATTATGAGTAGAGTATAATATTTGAGAATTCATGGGGTCCATGAAGTATAAGAGAAAAATTTTGAATCCTATATAACGTGGAATATTGCATTGCTTGATACTTTTCCTCCAAGAATTGTTATGCTAAGGGTGTGGAATCCTTGAAAAGGCATATGAAAATCTAATGTTAGATGGTGTTATAGTTCAAGTTCATGAACTGTTGTAAAGATATAGCTTTTCCACCATCTTTTCCTAAAATCCCTCATAAAAATGTTTAAGCTATTGCCCATTCACTGTGAAGCACTTGTTGGTTATGTAATGCCCGGTACATTGTAAAAACATTGAAATGGGCCAATTTGAAAAGCAAGTCTCCTGAGATGAACTATTGAAGGCTAAATAAAATTTTGATAAAATTTTAAATAATAGAAAATGAGGATTTGAGCCTTGAGTTGCCCAGAAATTAGGGCTGGAGTGATTCGAAAAATTTACTGAAATACCAGTGGCATTTTCGTAAATAAGTGTAATTTTGGAAAAACACCTAGGAGGGCTTTTTAAACTGAAATATTGAGTTGTCCAAGGTTCTCAGGGGTCCCAAAAACTATAGGAAGCCCCAAGACCAGTGAAGCCCCTCCGGTATACTCTTTTTTATGTCAGTTGACCTAAATTTTGATTGATTCGTTCGAGAAGGTTTTAACTCTGATTTGAGTTATTCCAAAGGCATTTTATTAAATTGAGAACCTAAATTTTATAATGGAAAATAAAGTTCTCAAAAAGGAGTTAAACCGAAGCCAAACAAGAAATGCAATTATGGAAGGGCAAAAATAGAAATAATTTTTAAAAGAAAGCTTCTAAATTCCACTTTAAAGTCTACGTTCATCCTTTCCCTCCCTAAACTGACTTTCTTCTGCTCAATTTCAGAGAAAAATCACTACTCTTTAGGCGTACAAAAGAAAGGGATTTGTGGAGGAAGAAGGCAAGGTAAAAAGTGAGAAAGAGTAGGATTTTGATACTTCTTCCTCTTGAAACTTCATCCTCCTCTTCTTGCTTTATCTTTCCATGGTTTTAATGAAATTTTTGGTGCTGGTTTGGGGTCAGACCAGAGGAGAGAAATTCGAAATTCAAGGAGGAAGAAGAGGGAAGAGGAAGGACTCTTGAAGGAAGCTTGATTGCAAGGTAGTTTCTCTTCCTTTGTTGCTTCTTTTTTTCCTTCTCTTCTTCTATGGTGGGACACCTAAAATAGAACCATGAAGAGGGAAGAGTTTATGTTTTATAATCCAAAAGAATTCATCAAACTAGGCCATGGGAAGATAGAATACACTAAAGAAATGAATGAAAAGCTAGTAAAATTTAAGTTGGAAAAGTGTAGGATTCTTGAACATAATCTAAAATTTGGGTTGATTCAAGAATTCCCCATCATATGTAAGTATTTATTTGAGTTTCTAAAACTCCTAGGTAGCCTCCTAAGTGCCCCATCCACTAAGGAAAAATTTCAAACTCTATAGGTCCCTAATGGAAGCATATTTCGACCAAGACCCATAAAAATAGTTAGGGGATGTTTTAAATGATTCCAAGCTTGATTTGGGACTTTATATAATTCAAGAAGATAAAAGAAACCCTTGGAAAAAATTTAGAAGCCTTAAGATGGGAGATGAGGCAATGGCTTCTATAATGTAACGTTATAAAGCAACATAGACCTAGTTTTATGAAAGTGAGTATGTGATGGCTTTAAGGACCTTAAATAAGGTCAAGAGGCCTAAATATGTTAAGAGAATGGAACCAAGAATGTTAATTATGGTAGTTGCTTCATTAGGTCATTAATGGAACCATGTAAAACAAAGTGTGTCCTTAAGAGTGAGTTGGATGTCATAGCTTATTCCAAGAGTATAATTGAGTGTTGTTTATCGTGAATAGGCCAAGGAAATCCAACCTCACCTCATTGTGTCTGTGGAATCAAAAAGAAGAAAGAACAAACAAAGTAAAGCTTGAAATTACACCAAGGTAGCTCTCCACCTTTTCTTGTTGCATATGTATCATTGTGTGTATATTTATATTTTTAAGACATATCACTTGATGCTATGTTGCTATTTTGGTACTAATATGCTTTCTTGAATATCTTTGAATTATGGAAATGACTCATAAGGGTGAGGTAGTGCCAAAAGTCCCTTAATGTGGATGAGGAGATGCTAAAAGTCTCATGGCATGGGTGAGACAAAGCCAAGAGTCCCTTGGATGGGTGAGGCTAAGTCAAAAGTCCCTAAACCAAGAGTGAGGCAATCCAAAAGTCCTAGAAATGGGGTGAGGCCAAACCAAAAGTCCCTAGAGCTCATTCTTATGCTTGACATGTGTTTGTGACATAAAAATGTAGAAATTAAATGCTTCATCGATTGAGTAGTTGCATACTTGTACCTTTAACATGTTGTATGCCTTGAAAATATGCTTGAATAGGTGCATGAGCTATTGAAATTCAATAAATCTCACCCTCTCCTTTTTCTCATCTTATATGATTTAGGCGGAGTTCAAGATCCAAAGGATGGAGGCCAAGGAGCTTAAATATCCATCTCTTGATAAATTTAGCTAGTTTTGATGTACTAGAATGTCAAAGTATATATGTATATGTTATTTTTTAGCCATGACACTTTGAATAAGTGTAAAAATATGTAAGGTTAATGTATGAATCAAGAATAGAGTTAAATTAATAGAAATGTGCAATTTGACCCCTTGGGAACTCACTTGTGCATGTATGTTTGTGAGAGTGGCATGATGAAATTGAGTTGCATGATGGTTTAAACCTTATGAGAGACTTATTTATGCTATATTTATGCTTTCTAATTTGCTCAAATGTGTGTGGAGCAATGTAGAGCTCATTTGGAGCAAATTTGCCCTCTTGTTGGAACCAAAAGTGCCATAATTTTGAGTTATGGAAAAATCTGACCAAATGACCTTTTCTTGACTTGAACTTTTGCATGCAATTAGATCTTGCCTAGAGCATTTTGGAAATCCAAAGACCAAGTCATGTGGAGGTCTGTGGAATGTTTTATGAAATTTCAAAGTTGGTATCAGAAATTCAGATTTACACTAGTACTATTCATTTTGTCAGTTGTGTAATTGTGTCATCCGAGGCGAGAATGTGGTCCAATGGCTACTAAATTTTATAGACAAAAACTAGACATTCATAGTGCCTTGTAGCAATTAGAAGCACCTCATTTAGAGGTCTGACCTAAGAGGTATGAATTTTTGAATTTCTAGAACAATAATAGTAGTGCAGCACGACCTGAGTCACTGTTCATTGAATTCCAGTAGCTAAACATGTTTGTTTTGGTCTGAATATATTCTTGCCATAATTCTAACATCCATATATTTTCAAATTGGTATCATTTGCATGGATTGGATTTTTGTGAAATTAATTAGACATTTTTGAAATTTATAGTAGACACTTGCATCAGTACCAGTAGCTATCCGAACCTTTGCACATTTTCGCATGTCAAACATCTTTTGTGTTATGTTTCATGGCCTAGACATATCTATAGCTTTCCATAATGCCATATTTTGCTTGATGTCAATTTTTCAAGAATTACTTATGAATTTTCAAAGTTGAGGCTCAAAAACTGCAGACTAAACCCGAGGTAGAACCATTAAAAACCATGTATGCTTGATGTAAGCTTGGGTTTTTGGCAATGTTTTGAGATGATTTTGAGTTGTATTGGAAATTATATTTGAGAATGATATGAGAGAGTCCCCAAGGCCACAAAGCCAAAATAAAAAAATTATGGACGATGTAACGCAATTAAATTGTATTATTTTCTTTGTTTTCTTGGAGAAATCCATGTATGAGTCGTGTACATGTGAGGGGGTTAGCTAAGATAGCTATGGAATCATAGGTTGATTGATTCATAATCTCAACTATACTATAAGGAAAAGCATAAGTAACCATAAATGGACTAATCCATCTAGAATGTAACTTACTGGGCCTTAATTTTAGGCAAGAATTGTAGATGAAGACTCTTTCACCATCTTGAAACTCTTTTCTTTCAATCATCTTATCATGCATGACTTTGGTTTTCTCCTTGTAAATTCTAGAGTTTTCGTAAGCTTCCAACTGAATTTGTTCAAGCTCTTAAAGTTGCAATTTTCTTTGAGAATTAGCTTGAGATAGATCCCTATTACACTTCTTTACTTCCCAATAAGCTTTATACTCAATCTCAACTGGTAGGTGGCATGCTTTACCAAAAACCAACCTATAAGGTGACATGCTTATAGGAGTTTTGTAGGTAGTACGATAAGCCAATAATGCATCCTCCAATCTTTTACTCCAATCCCTTCTCGTAGGTCACACTATTTTCTTTAGAATTCGTTTTATCTCTTTATTTGAGACTTCTGCTTGACCATTTATTTGTGAATGGTAGGGGTTAGCTATATAGAGCACATTATACTTTTGAAGGAGAGCTTGCATATTTTTGTAACAAAAGTGGGAACCTTGGTCACTGATGATTGCTTTAGGTATATTGAACCTTTAAAAAATGTGAGATCTAACAAAGTCCACAACCACAGAAGAGTCATCATTCTTTATGGCTTTTGCTTCCACCTACTTTAAAACATAATCAATAGCTAAGAGAATTTATATGAAATGAAAAGAACTAGGAAATAGTCCCATGAAGTCAATTCCCCAAACATCAAATATCTCATAGAATAATAATAGTTGTTAAGGCATCTCATTCCTACGAGAAATATTACCTGTCTGTTGGCATCATGTACAATTCTTACAGAAAGCATATGCATCCTTAAACAAAGTAGGCTAAAATAGTCAACAATCGAGAACCTTTTTAGCAGTACACTGAGGACCAAAATGGCCATTACATGCAAGTGTGTGACAAAAATGCAAAACAAATGTGAACTTATAGTCAAGAATACCTCCTAATAATTTAGTCACAACACATGTTCCAGAAGTAAGAGTCATCTCAAACATAAGATTTTGTCACACTCTTAAGTTTATTAATTTAGTGCTTTTTAAAATAAGTAGCTAATTCGGAAGCAATTAAGAAATTTACCATATAAGCATACTAAGGATCTTTACCATGCAATTAGTACAACTGTTCATCTAGAAAACTATCCCTAATAGCAGATGAATTTGAATAGTGAGGTATACTACTCAAATAATTAGCCATAAAATTTTCTACTCTATTTTTTTCTCTAATTTCTTATCAAATTCTTGTAGAAGTAGCATCCACCTAATGAGTCTCAGTTTTGCATCAAGCTTCTTGAGTAGGAACTTTAAAGCTACATGATCAGAATAAACAATAACTTTAAAATCAAGCAAATATGAATAAAACTTATCTAAAGCAAAAACATCAGCTCAAAGCTCCCTTTTAGTGGTTGTATAATTAGCCTGAGTCTTATCTAAGGTGCACAATGCATAAAAGATCACATGACTTCTTGTCTATCCTTTGGGCAAGAATTACACCTATAGCAAAGTTGGATGCATCACATATCAATTCAAATAGGAACTCCTAATTAGGAGGTTGGATGATAGGTGGTGTTGTTAGCCTTATCTTTAACTCATCAAATGCTAATTTGCATGACTCATCAAAATTAAAATCCACATCCGTTTAAAGAAGTATAGACAATGGTAGAGAAATCTTACTAAAGCCCTTAATGAATCGCCTATAAAAACTTGCATGGCCAAGAAAAGAACATGCTTCCTACACACAGGTAGGGTAAGGTAAAGAAGCAGTCACATATATTTTAGCTCTATCAACTTCAATGCCGATTTTAGAAACCACATGGCCTAAAACAGTTCCTTGCTCTACCATAAAATGACATTTTGCAAAATTTAAAACAAGATTTTTCTCAATGCATCTTTCTAAAACCATTCCTAAACTCATCCAAGTCATCAAAGGAGGTGCCATAAACAGTAAAGTCATCCATAAAAAACTTCCATGGAATGTTCAAGGAAATAAAAAAAAAAAGATGCTCACCATACATCGTTGGAATGTGGCTGGAGCATTACAAAGTCCAAATAGCATCCTTTTATATGCAAAAGGTTCCAAATGTGCAGGTGAATGTAGCCTTTTCTTAGTCCTTTAGTGCAATATGAATTTGAAGGTAACCAGAAAAGCCATCTAAGAAATAGTAATGAGATTTGCTTACCAATCTTTCTAACTTTGATTAATGAAAGGAAAAGGAAAATGATCATTTTTAGTAGCCTGATTTAACTTTCTGTAATCAATGCAAACTTTTCAACTATTTTAAACTCTCATAGGGATAAGCTCATTCTTTGCATTGGGCACCACTATGACATTGGTCTTCTTGGGGACAACTTCGTTCTTCACAACATCTAGAATCATGCAGTTAAGTCTTCTTTATGGTTGCCTCCCTGGTTTAGCTCTTTCCTCTAGTAAAATTCTATGCATATAAGTGGAAGGGCTAATCCTTGGAATATCTACCAATGTCTAACCTATTGCTTTTTTCTTTTCCCTTAGCAGTTTTAATAACCTCATTTCATGATTAGGTGGAAGGTTATTTGCTATTGTTATTGGTAATTTATTTTCTTCTTCTAGGAAAGCATATTTGAGATTGTCAGGTAAAGGTTTGAGTTCAAGTGTGGGTGGTTGCTATATAAAAGGTACTAATCTTTATGAATTTAACTGTACAGTAGCCTTCACTTATTTATTTTTCTCAAAAGAGGGAATAATATCATGTAAATTGATAGAATCAGGATTAAAATCAAAAGTAGAATTAAAATCAGAATTCAAGAATGTATTAATCTCAGAACATGTAGTACATTTATTAAGTCCATTATAACATTCTAAACATTGAATTGCATTTATAAATTCAACAATGTTAGGAAGTTCAGTATCCATGTCCACACAAGTATTAGCAACTAACAAGAGAATCATATTTACATGCAACATTGAGTTCTCTTCTGAAGGGTATCTCACGGCATCAAGAATATTAAAATGAATAACATCATCACTAAATTCCATTAATAAAGTAACATCATGCATATTAATTATTGTTTTAGCAGTTTTTAAAAATGTTCTACCTAGAATCAGTGGTGCATGTCCATGTATACTGTCATCTTCCATATTCAGAACATAAAAATCAGTAGGGAAAATTAAATCTTTTACCTTTACTAGAACGTCTTCAAGTACTCCTACAGGGCAGGCTGTGCTTCTATTTGCTAATTGAATCCCCACTCTCGTAGGTTTTAATTCTCTAATCTGCAAAGAGAAATACATAGACTTAGGCATTACATTAATGGAAGCTCCTAAATCTAACATAGCATTATTGCATTGCATATTCCCTATTATGCAAGGAATGGTGAATGTGTTAGGATCTTTGCATTTAGTGGGCATAGCTAATTGATTCAAAGCTGATATGTTTCTTCCCATGCTAACTTTCTCATTCCCTTTCAACTTCCTCATATGTGTACACTGCTCCTTAAGAAACTTCACATATTTTGGAATTTGTTTGATTGCTTCTAAAAGAGGGATATTTATTTCCACTTTTCTAAATGTCTCCATAATTTCCCTATCTAATTCAACCTTTGCAATTGTCTTGGATTGTGCAATTCAGTTGGGGAATGGAAAGGGTTTGGTGTATGTGGAATTTTTCTCCTTTTTTTGTGCTATTCTTGCCTTGGATTAAAGGGGGTTGTTGTTCTCTATCACCTTCTTTTTCTTGCAATGCCTCTATTAGAGGTGTGATGGGCCCATTTACTTACTTGCCACTCCTCAAGGTTATTGCACTGACATTGCCTCTCTCAAGTTGGTCACAGGTTGTGAAGGTAATTAGCCAGAACCTTGACTTCTCAACTCATTGATATTTGTTGCAAGTTGGCCAATCTAGGTTTCCAAGCTCTGGATCATTGTCTCTATTCATTGTTGGAATTGGACTGTATTTGTTGCCAAGTACTTTGCTATATCTTCTAAACTTGGTTCTAACTTGTTCATCTGTTGCATAGGTTGTCTCATAGGTTATTGGTTGCTTAAGCTTGGAGCATTAAATTTTTGTTGTTACTATTGTTAGTTAGACCTACTGCTATATCTCAAATTTAGATGATCTTTCCATTTAAAATTGTATGATGCTGTATAAGGGTCATATCTATTTTGTTATTGCTATAAAGGTCTACTAGGGAAGATGTTAGCACATGATTCTACATTATCTTGCAGTTGGAGACATTGATTTGTGGCATGTGTGGTGTAACACCATAAATTCTAGCTTATCTCATACTTTTAAATGGCATAATATCAATCATATTGGTTTTCCATGGAAAAGCCAAAGAAATAATGATCATTTTTGCATTGCGTCGTATCTAAAAATTCATTTTGGTGTCATGTGGACTATGTACACTCATGCTATGCACCCTCATGTTTAATTACATCATTACAACTCATTTACATCCTAAAAACATGCCTACAACCCATGGAAACTGAAATGAAGCATGGAAAATGGGAGCTTATTTTTTGCCAGAATTGGCCTCTTTTCTAGGCAAATTTTGAAAAATTATAACTAAATTTAAAAAACTTGAAATAATACAATCTTGGTCATTTTGGAAAGCTTAGGATGTCTAATTTACAATAAAAATAAGTCCAGACCATAAAATGCATCATAGAAGATGTTTGACATCCGAAAAGCTACTGATATTACTGCTGCCTAGGCTATTATTTCATATTACTGATACAAATTTCTAAACCTCATAACTAATTCTATACAAATCTAAATCACACACCTTTGGTTATTCTGGAAAGCTACAAATGTTAACTTGATATAAAAATAATTCTAGAATGAAACCAATACGTTCAACCATTAGAATCCTATGGAACAATGACTGAACTCCTGGGATGCCACTACTACCGATAGCCAACTTCAAAAATGCATAACTCTTTACTCAGACCTCCAAATGAGATAATCTTGGTGGCACAGAAAGCTTATGACCTCTAGTTTATGCCTATAAAATTTCACAAGCATTGGATACTATTTGACCATGGAGTAAGACAAAACACAAAGCTGCCAGTGTGAACAGTGCACATACCAGAATCAATATAAAGTCCCAACTTTAAAAATTCATCAAATATTCTCTAGACCTTTAAAAATTATGTTCTTTATCTTTCCAAAAATATCTCAATGAGATCTACTTGCATGCCAAATTTTAGATCAAGACTAACTCATTTGGCTAAAAAGTGATATAGGGTTCCATTATAGTCAAATTTGGCTCCATATGAGATACCAAACATACCAAATGGCCTTCCCTTGGTGTTGGCACCTTTTGGGCAAGTCTGCCCAAATGGTTCCAAACCTCATGCATCTCATTTTGGCCATCTAACCCACACTTATGCATAGTTACATCATACTTCAACATTACATATTTGGATATTACAAACTCAAATTGTATTCTAAAGCTCATACATCATATTCATAATTACAAACATCACATAATAGCATATTTATACATGTCTCAAGGTTCATAATATATTTACAACATCATATACACCATGAACCATCATTATGGTTCCAAAATGGACAAAACCAAGGCATAAGCTTCTCAATCTTTTCTCTTCATTATTGTTGGCTCTCATTGGTATATCTACTTGGTTCACATAGTATGTTAAATCATTGGAGAGGAGGGGATGAAATTCAAAGAATCCCAATAGCTCATCT
The DNA here is from genome assembly GCA_032878935.1 of Erythrophleum fordii. Classification (NCBI taxonomy): domain Eukaryota; kingdom Viridiplantae; phylum Streptophyta; class Magnoliopsida; order Fabales; family Fabaceae; genus Erythrophleum; species Erythrophleum fordii. The sequence goes on from JAVQMF010000038.1 coordinate 19,401,339, forward strand.
TCCATTCAATCATACATAATATGTGTAAGCAAGCTTTTCAAATACATGCATGGAGGAAATATAAGTCATGGACATTTTAAAAGTAAACTTGGCATGTGAATCAATCATACAAGACATTCAAGAGCTTACCAAGTGCTTGGATTGGCCTCACACTTCTCCTCATAGATTTTGGACTTGCCTCACCCATTCTTTAAGAGCTTTGGACTCATCCATACTCTTGAGAGCCCACTTTGCTTCTGGGAGACTCTTTACTTTGTCTCAACTAAGCTCAAGGGTTCTTGGCTCATCCTCACTAAAAGGAAGAGTTTTTAGCCTCTCCATACTCAAGCAAACTCATACAAACATCATGGAATCATTTAAAACATAACATGGCATCAAGAATCATGATATGTAAAGGCATGCTAGCATACTTTTCATAGCTTGAAAATACACATACACATATTCTAAAACAAGCTAAACACACATCCATGCATGAGAGAAAGTGAAAAGAGCTACCTTGTGTATATTCACATACTTTTTCCTTAGCTTTCAAGCCTCCTCTTTCGGCTATACATCCACAATTTGGTAGAGATTCTTTCTCTTAGCCTAGATACAATTTATGAGAGCTAATTAGGTTCATGGAACACATTCTAAGGTTACACAATTTGCTTAAACTCTAGATTACTCTACAACATTTATTATGGTCCATATTGGCACCTAATGAAGCAATACCCCTTAAATGATTTCTAGGCCTCATTCTTTCCTTTCAAATATGATTCTTGACTCATTTTAAGCTCTTGGAGTCATCACATCATTAAAACAAAAGGCCTAGCACCATGTTGCTTCTTTAGGTCATAATATGGAACCTAAGACACCAAATCACTTTCCACGAGTTCTAAATTTTTTCTAAGGCCTCCTTTCATTTTCATTCATCAAATATGACTCAAGAATGGCCTTATAAAAATTTAAAACTCTCCTTAACACCATGGAACATTCTTGGTCGAGACATGCCTAGGTTTTGGACTCCATGGAGTTTTTTTTTTGTTTTCTTAGAGGAAGAAGCTTGTGGGGAGCATCTTTGGTGTCTCAAGAACTCCTTTATACTCTAACTTAGACCTAGAAAGCATCACATAAATTCAAAATTTGAAAGGTGCACTAGAAACCCTAGGTTTTGCATCTTGAATCCTAATGCCTATTTCATGGTTTTCTTTCCATATTCTTATTCCTCTCCATCAAATACCTAAGAATCATACTTGGTTGGACTTGAAAATCAAATCTTCCTAGGGTTCTTAGGCTAGGTCGGAATGGAGAAGAAGGGCCATTGACGATATCAACCATAGGATGCATTTTTACCTTGTTTCCTTGCTTAGTTTGGCTTGAATCTTGATTTCTCCAAGCTCCTCTCTTCAAATCCGAACTTTCCCTTGGATATCTCCCTTGAATCAGATTTATAAACCTCATTTTAATCCAAAGAAATAAAGGAAAAGGGAGGAGAGGAGGTGTGGATGAAGAAAAGCAAAGAAAATTACCATGAAAACATACCTTACACTTGGCTTTCTTCCTCTCTTAGGCACCTCTCCCTTAGGGTTTTGCTTCTGATTTGGGGCTAGAAAATCTAAAGAGAAATCAAGGCAAGTGTGAGGCACCACCTATATATAAGTAGGGAAAAGTGACATTTTTAAAATTCTAATTTTGCCCTTCATACTTTGCATTTTTGCTTCTCTTTTGTTTTAGCTCCTTTTTGAAAATTGTCTTTTCCATTATAAAATTTAGGTTCCCAACTAAGACAAATGCCTTTGGAATCACTCAAATCAGAGCTAAAATCTTTCCGAATGGATCTGTCAAATTTTAGACACACTGACATTGGAAAACGTCCACTGGAGGGGATTTAACTATCTTCTCATAGTTTTCAAGGCCTCTAAGAACCCTGAAGAACTCAAAAATTTGATTTAAAAAGCCCTCCTATGTGAATTCCAAAAATTGCCCGAAATTATGAAAATGTCATTTTATTTCGTAAAGTTTTCGTCAAAATTTGTTTCTTCACTCTAGCTCTATTTTTCCTTCCATTTGAGGCTACAATTCTCATTTTTAGGAGGCTAGAATATTACTCAAATTTTTTAAAACCTTAACTAATTCATTTTGGGGGACTTGCTTTAAAAAACTTGTCTGTTTTCATCGTTTAACAAAAATGGGACATTACATGTGGTTAACGAACAAATACCACACAAAGGTACATGGAGTTGTTGAAATTGTCTTTGTCCTAGTGCCAACTATCTAATTGTAATACCATCATTTTTAGCTCATCTCATGCCTTTGGATATCTCATTTTCAAGAATCATACAAGCTTTCAAGGAAAAAGACAATTGAAATAATGAATATTTTCACGTTGCGTTGTGTATAAAAATCTCATTTTGTGTCACGTGGACTATGTGAACTCATACAATACATTCCCATATTTAATGACATGGATAAAACTCATTTGAATAATCAAAAGTGGCCTACACCTCAAGAAACTTGAAGGATTGCATGAAATAAATACATATATTTTTGGCCAGCTTTTGCCCCTTTTCTGACCCAAATTTGGAAAATCATTACTAATTCTAGAAACATTAAAATCATGCATTCTTGGCCATTCTATAAAGCTACAGATGTCCAATTTATAGTAAAAATATGTCTAGCCCACAACATCTATCATAGAGAATGTTTGACATTCGAAATAGTCCTGAGGTCAAACTGCCCACTAATGTTGTCATAGATTTCTGCAGCAAATTTAAAAAATGTCTAATTAATTCTAAAAAAATATAATCCATGCAAATGATACAAATATAGAAATTTATGAATGTTATTTAAAGAGAAAAAATAACTCCAGACTAGCTCAGGCATGACCAGACCTTGAAATCTAATCAAACAGTAACTGAGGTCGGGTGAAGTTCCTAATACTAGACAGATTTTTGAAAATTCATATCTCCCTCTCTACACCTCCAAATGAGGTTCTTCTAGTTGTCACAAGTCACTGGGAATGTCTAGTTTTTTTGCATCAAATTTTGTGACAATTGGACATTATTTGAGCTCTGTGTGATAGATTTCATTTTTAGACCTGAGTGAACAATGATATGACCAAAACCAGAAAATTTACCAACTTTGAAAATTCATCAAATATTTTGTAGACCTCTAAAAATTATGTTCTTTATCTTCTTTAAAATTTTTCAACAAGCTCTAATTGCATGCCAAATCTCATATCAAGAAAAGCTTATTTGGACAAAAAGTGACATAGGGTTCTAAATTGACAAATCTTGGCTCCATATAGGATACCCAATTGTCCAAATGGCTTTTCTTGGGGTTTGACACCTCTTAAGCAAGTTTAAAAGCATAATTAGGACTTGTGTAGGCTACCCAAATGGTCATAAACTCCATGCATCTCATTTTGGCCATTTCATCCACACATATGCATAATTCCATTATGCCATTCATGAAGCCACATTGCCCATACATACTCAATTTACAATCTATCATTCACATAACACATTCTATCATTTCTACATCATGTATTATCATAATTACATATGTTCCAAAGGTCCTAGACCATATACAAGCATGGGTTACATCATTTGACATGAATATGGCTTTAAAAATTAAAAACCATGCATTATGTTGTCAAGCTCTCTTTTTCAAGATAGTTGGCTTCCATTACGTTGTCCACTTAGTCCACCTAACATGTTAGATCATTAGAAAGGAGGGGATGAGATTCAAAGAATCCCAATAGCTCATCTTCCATTCAATCATACATAATGGATGCAAAGTAAGCCTTGAAAATGCATGCATGGGTATGATGGATGATATGAACATTCAAGAAGCAAGCTTAGCATGTAAACAAGTCATACAAGGCATCCAAAGGCTTGCCAAGTGGATGGATTGGCCTCATCTTTTTCCTCATGGATTTTGGACTTGCCTCACCCATTCTTTAAGAGATTCTTAGACTCAACCATACTCTTGGGAGCCTACTATGCTTTTAGGAGACTCTTTGCTTCGTCTCAACCAATCTTAAGGGTTCTTGGCTCATCCTCATCATGGTTAAGAGTTCTTGGCCTCTCCACACTCAAGCAAACTCAAGAAAACATCATAACATCATTTAGAAACATAATATATCATCATGAAATCATGGCATATAAAATCATGCTAGCATACTTTTCATGGTTTGAAAATACACATACACACATTCTAAGACAAACTAAACACATCCATGCATGAGAGAACGTGGAGAGAGCTACCTTGTACATAATTACACACTTTTTCCTTTGAATCCAAACTCTCCTTTTCGGCCACACACATACAAAAGTGTGGGAAAGGTTTCTCTTAACCTAAATACAATTTGCTTAGACACTAGGTTGGCTTATAACCTCATTATGGTTCCATAATTGCACTTAATGAAGCAAAACCCCTTAAATAAATTCTAGGCTCCATTCCTTCCTTTCAAATATGATTTTTGACTCCTTTTAAGCCTCTTAGAGTCATCATACAATCAAAACCAAGAGCGTAACTACATGTTGCTTCTTTAGGTCATAATATGGAATGTAACGAACGTAATTTTCGTAAAACGACAAAATAAGCCGTATAAAAGTAAGTCCTCTAAAATGACCTAGATAATATCCCAAAAAATTTGGGTTGAGTCCTAGATTACTAAAAATGATAATTCTAGGCTCAGACAGAAAGAAAAACGGAGTAAGGATGGAGAAATAATTTGCAATGGAAACTAACGAAACGTAATGGCATTTTCGTAAATTAGTGCAACTTTTGGAAAACCACATAGGAGGGCTTTCTAAATGAAATTTTTGAGTTGCCCAAGGTTTTTAGAGGCCCTAAAAACTCTGGGAAGCCTCGGGATTGATAAAGCCCTTCTGGTGTATATTTTTCAATGTCAGTTAACCCAAACTTTGACCGATTGGTTCAGTAAGGTTTTAGCTCCAAATTGAGTGATTAAAAAGGCATTTTATTAAATTGGAAACCTAAATTTTATGATGGAGAAGACAGTTCTCAAAAGGAGCTAAAACAAAGCTGAAACAAAATTTCTGTTACAGAAGGGCAAAATTGGAATTTATGGTTTCCTGAATGTTCTAAAGAGTTTTACACTTTTCTCCCTTCTTCTCCTCTTTAAACCTTTCTGCCCAAAATACAAAAATCTTCAGCTCTCTTAGGCACACAAGAAGGAGGAGAAAAAGAGGAAGAAAGCCAAGGAGAAACTAAGTAATTTCATGGAATTTCTTGCTCCATCTTCCTCCAATCTTGTTTCTCTTCCTCCTTTCTTTCCATGGATTTTTTGAATGATTTGGTTCTATTCTGAGGTTAGACCAAGGAGGGAAATTTCGTTTTTGGAGAAGAGAAGCCAACTAAGGGAAGAAACATCCAAGAAACTAAGGAAAAATAAGGTAAAATCTCATTCCTATGGTAGCCTCTTCTTGTCCCTTCTTCTTGTATGTTTCGGCCAACCTAGGATGGGATAGGAGGGGCTGGATTTTAGGCAAAACTAAGAGAGAAACCTAGGAAAGAGAGTGCAAGGATTAAAAAAGTGTAGTACTTTCTAGGGTGTTACAAAATCTGATTTTGTGTGAATGTTTCCTTGGCTATTTGAATGTTCCCTTGAGCTCCTAAGACCTCTAGAAAGCCTCCCAAGTGGCTCTCCCATCAAGGAAAAATCACAAAGTGTATGAACCTTCTTTATGGTGCATATTTCGGCCAAGCTAGGTTCATTAGGCTCAAGGATGTTTTAAACTGTTCTAACCTTGGTTTGGGACTTTATATGATGTTAGAAGATGGGAAAAACCATTGGAAAAAATTTAGGAGCCATAGATTGGGAGATGAGACAATGGTCTCTATAATGGTGCCTTATGAAGCAACTTGGTCTTTTAATGGTGCAATTGAATATATGATGGCTTCAAGGACCTTAAATGAGTCCAAGAAGTCTAGAAATAACAATAAAATGGAGCCTAGCACTTGAATGATATGAATTGCTTCTATAGGTCATTTATGGAACCAATATGTCCATTATGGAACCAAGTATGTGATAAGCTTTAGTTTAATGTCTTGGCTTACTTCAAAGATGTGATTGTGTGTTATTTGTGATTTCTAGGTCAAGAGAACCTTACTCCACATAAGTGCTCTTGTGAAACCAAGGAGGGGAAGGAAATTGCAAAGTGAGCTTGCATAAATTAAAAGGTAGCTCTTCACCTCATTCTCTTTGTATTCTTGTATGCATATGTATGTCTTTGTGTGCTTGCATGCATTCTTGATGCTTGATAACATGCCACTTGATCCTTGTTGTGCATTGGTGCTAATGTGTTGTGACTATGGATGGGGAAAGAGCTCATAAGGGTGAGGTGATGCCAAAAGTCCCTTGATGAAGGTGAGGAGATGCCAAAAGTCTGATGACATGGGTGAGACAAGGCCAAAAGTCCCTTGAATGGGTGAGGCTAGGTCAAAAGTCCCTAGGCCAAGAGTGAGGCAAATCCAAAAGTCTTAGAAATGCGATAAGGCTAAACCAAAAGTCCCTAGAGCATGAAAATGGTCTTGACATGTGAATGTGGCATGGAATGGAATTTATTGCACACTTTATGCTTACATAATATGAATTTGATGTATGTATGCCTTGAATGTGATGTGAGTGGGTGTGTGAGCTATTGAGATTCTTGGAATCTCACTCCCCTTTCCCCCTCATCCTTGAATTGTCTAGGTGGTGTTCCAAGTTAAGGAGATGCAAGCCAAGGATATTGAACATCTTTATTTTGGTGTATTATGTACTTTAAGTAGTGGTTGAATGTCAAAGTAATGATGCATGTAATGTTTTTGTGATATAAGACCATGAACAAGTGTAAAATGATGTAGACTTTATATGACACTAAAAGTAATAGAATTATGCAAATTGGCTCTTTAATAGTTTGATGTAACTATGCACAAATGGATGTTGAGAGACCAAAATGAAATGCATGAGGTTTAGGATCACTTGGAAAGTCTCTACAAGTCATGTCTATGCTTTGAAACATGCCCAAGAGGTGCCAAACAATTAAGAAAGCTATTTGGACAAATTGGTTACCCATATGGAACAAAAACTTACCATTTTAGGAGGTTATACCACTTTTTGTACAAATGAGTTCTTCTTGGTTTGAAATTTGGCATGCATCTAGATCATATTGAGAGCTTTTTGGGAAGTTAAAGTTGGTAATTTTTTGGGGTTTTTCGAATATTTGGTGAATTATTAAAGTTGAAAATTTTTTTAGTTTTGGTCCTTGGTACTGTAGCACTCGTCCAAAATTAAACTCTGTCACTTATAGGGCAAATGATGTCCAATTGTTACAAAATTTTATAAAGAGAAACTAGATACTCCAAGTGACTTGCTTTAACTAGAAGAACCTCATTTAGAGTTCTAGAGAGGAAGATACAATTTTTCAAAGATTTAGTCTAGTGTTAGGCGTCCAACCAGAGTTTAGTCACTATTTGATCGATATTCAGGGTCTGGGTGAGCTTAAACTAGTCTAGAGTTATTTTTCCCCCTTAGCTAACATCCTTATCTTTTCCAATTGGTATCATTTACTTGATTTTGAATTTTTTACAATTAATTGAATATTTTTAAAATTTAAATCAGTAAACTGTGATAGAATCAGGACCCAGTCCGACCTCCAGAAAATTTCTCATGTCAAATGCTCGGTGTGTAGGATGTTGTGACTTGTACCTATTTTTATCATAAAGTATACATCCCAAACTTTCTGAAATGACTAAGATTACATGATTTTAAGTTTTTTAGATTTACTTATGATTTTCCAAAATTTTGGACAGAATGGTGACAAATCTGGCCAAAATTCAATGAGTTCCATTCATGCTCCATTTCTGTTTCCTTGAGTTATGAGCAAGATTTTGTGATGCAAATAGGTTGTAATAATGTATTTAAATATGAGGATGCATGGTATGAACCTACACGGTCCACGTGTCACCGATTTAAAATTTTTAAGCATAACGCAATGTGATTAAATCCATTATTGTTGGTCCATTTTCCATGTACTCTTATGAAATGATGATAGGGAGCTTATGAATGCCATGAATGGGGTTAGATATATATGGTATTACATGAAACATAAAGCACCAACTCACTTTTTATGGGTTCTAAATTTTTCCCAAGGCCTCCCCTCATTTTCATTCATCATATATGACTCAAAAATGGGTTTAGAAAAATTTAAAACTTTCCCTAGCTATGCTTTCCTTACTTGGTTGAGACATAAAGCCTTAATGGGTTTCATGGAGCTTTCTTTATTTTCTCAAGGGGAGATGCATGTAGGGAGCCTCTTAGGGATCTTAAAAACTCATTTAAACTCTTATTTATGCCTAGAAATCATCATACAAAATCAGATTTTACAAGGTGCATTTGAAACCTTAGAAATTGCATCTTAAAATCTAATGGTTTTTTGTTAATTTCCTTTTCATATTATTAATCTCCACACCCTTTTTCTTGAGATTCATCCTTGGTTCTACCTAAAAATCAAATCCTCCTAGGGTTCCTTATCTTAGGTGAAATGGAGAAGAAGAGGGAACCAAGATAGCAACCATAGGAAGAGAAATTACCTAGTTTTCTTACTTTTTCTTACTTGAATCTTGCTTTCTCCAAGCTCCTTTCTTCAAATCCGAAATTTTCTCTAAGTTTCTCCCTTAAATTAGATTTATAAACTCCATTTTAATCAAAGGAAACAAAGAAGAATGAAGGAGAGCAGATTTGGATGGAAGAAAACATGAAAAACTACCAAGAAAACATACCTTAAACCTTGGATTGCTCTTTCTTCTTCTTCCTCTCTTGTGTGTCTAAAACCCTAGCTCCCTTCTCTGAAATTGGACAGAAATTTCTAAGTCTAAATGAAGGAGAAAGTGGGGCGCCACCCATATATAGGGGGAGGAGAAAGCATTTTTCAAAAATTTCCATTTTGCCCTTCGTTCTTTGCATTTTTATTTCTCCTTCGTTTTATCTCCTTTTTGAGAAGCGTCTTTTTCATTATGAAATTTAGATTTCCAATTTAGTAAAATATCTTTGGAATCACTCAAATTGAAGCTAAAACCTTTCTGAATGAATCTGTCAAAGTTCAGGCACACTGACATTGGAAAATGTCCACTAGAGGGAATTTAACTGTCCTAGGTATTCCTATAGTTTTCAAGGCTTTTGAGAACCTTGAAGAACTCAAAACTCTCATTTAAAAAGCCCTCTTGTGTGAATTCCAAAATTTTCTCAATATTACGAAAATGCCATTACATTTCGTAAGATTTTTGTCAAAATTTATTTCTTCATTCTAACTCCATTTGTTCTTTCATCTGAAACTAGGATTCTCATTTTTAGGAGTCCAAAAGTTTACTCAAATTTTTTGAAACCTTAACTAATTCATTTCAGGGGACTTGCTTTGAAAATGCACCTGTTTTCATCGTTTAACGAAAACTGGACATTACACTAATGATGGAAGCCAACTCTTCAAGTTTATTTTCTATTATTTGTTAATTCATATGAGTGGCATAGATTTCATTTACACCTCTGGTTGGTGTATTTATTCTGGTGCCAAATTGTTATGCATTTTGTGCCATATTCCCAATAAGGTTTCTGGCAATAGTTGGGGTTTTGTTAACCAATACTCCACCTGCAGCTATGTAACACCATAACTTCTAACTCATTTCAATCAATCCCACAAGAGTATATGAGAAAGGGGATGAAAATAATAAACTTTTTTCGAGTTGTGCTATATTAAAAAAATTCAATTCGATGTCGGTGTCACGTGTACTGTGTGAGCTTATACTATACTTCTTCATATTTAATTTCATTATTATAACTCATTTGCATCACAAAAACATGCCTACAACCCATGAAAACCGAAATGGAGCTCAAAATAAACAAGCACATTTTCGAGCAGATTTGCTCCATTTTCTGACCCAAGCATGGAAAATCATAACTAAATCTAGAAAATTAGAAATCATGCAATCTTTATCATTCTAGAAAGATTAGGATGTCTACTTCACACTAAAAATATGCCTAGATCACAACATTCATCACACAAGACGTTTGACATCCAAAAAGCTACAGAGTCGCTGGCTGCCTGGGCTATTGTTTAGTTTACTGATACAAATTTCTGAAATTCATAACTAATTCTATAAAAATAAAAATCACACAAATTTAGTCATTCTAGAAAGATACAAATGTTAAATTGATACTAAAAATAATTCAAGAATGAAACCGATACGTTTAGTGAGCTGGAACCTATGGAACAGTAACTGGACTCTTGGGGCACTACTGATACTAACAGTTAACTTCAAACATACATAACTCTCTACTCAGACCTCCAAATGAGGTGTCTTGGTGGCCACAGAAAGACTATGACCTCTAGTGTATGCATATAAAATTTCATAAGTATTGGACATCACTTGGCCATTGGGTGACATAGAATACAAAACTGCCAGTATGAACAGTACCCATACTAGAATCCATGAAAAATCCCCACTTTGAAAATTCATCAAATATTCTCTAGGTCTCTGAAAATTATAATATTTGGCTTTCTAGAAATCTCTCAATGAGACCAAATTGCATGCCAAATTTCAGGGCAAGACTAACTCATTTGGATAAAAAGTGACATAGGGTTTCATTATGGTCAATTTTAACTTCATATTGCGTACCAAAATTGCCAAATGGATTTTCCTTAGTCTTGGAACCTTTTGGGCAAGTTTAAAAGCTTATTTAAAACTTGTGTGAGCTGCCCAAATGGTCCCAAATCTCATGCATTTCATTTTGGCCATTTAACCCACACTCATACATAGTTCCTTCAAACTTTAAACTTTCATACTATGGCATTACATACTCAAAACATGGGCTAGTGATCATATATGAGAATCATACATCTCATATTAGTATATTTACATATATCTCAACGTTCATAGTACATATACAACATCATATATATGATGAACCATCATTATGGTTCCAAAAAGAAGCAAAATAACACATAAACTTGTCAATTGTCCCACTTCATGGTTATTGGCTCCCTTCGCCATAATTGCTTGGTCCACCTAGCATGTTAAATCATTGGAGAGGAGGGGATGAGATTTAAAGAATCCCAATAGCTCATCTCTCATTCAATCATACATAATATGTGTAAAACAAGCTTCACAAATGCATGCATGGGGAAAATAGAAGACATGGACATTTTAAAAGCAAACTTAGCATGTGAATCAATCATACAAAACATTCAAGAGCTCACCAAGTGGTTAGATTGGCCTCACATTTCTCCTCATGGATTTTGGACTTACCTCATCCATTCTTTAGGAGCTTTGGGCTCAACCATACTCTTAGGAGCCCACTTTGCTTTTGGGAGACTTTTTACTTTGTCTCAACCAAGCTCAAGGGTTCTTGGCTCATCCTCACCCAAGGGAAGAGTTCTTGGCTTCTCCACACTCAAGCAAACTCATACAAACATCATGGATTCATTTAAAAACATAACATTGCATCAAGCATCATGGCATATAAAGGCATACTAGCATACTTTTCAAAGCTTGAAAATACACATACACACATTCTAAAACAAGCTAAACACACATCCATACATGAGAGAAGGTGGAGGAGCTACCTTGTGTAACATCCGGCCTTTCCATAAACGTGAGAAACACAATGTTTGGTTTCTCCGTAAATGGTAGAAATGGGCCAAATACAAAAGGAAGTCCCTAAAATAGAAAGAATTGGGGCCAACTAAAATTATAATAAAATTTTAAACATTAGAAAAGGAGAATTTGAGCCTTGAGTTACCCAGAAATCAAGGCCAGAGTGATTCGAAAAATTTACCAAAAGGCCAGTGGTATTTTCGTAAATATAGGCACTTTTTGAAAAATACACAGGAGGGCTTTTTAAATGAAATTTTTGAGTTCTTCGGTGGATGTGTAAAACAGCTAAATCCCCTCCGGTGGATGTTTTCCAATGTCGGTGTACCTGAACTTTGATGGATTCGTTTGGGAATGTTTTAGCTCCAATTTGAGTGATTCCAAAGGCATTTTTCTTAATTGGGAACCTAATTTTTATAATGGAAAAGAAGGTTCTCAAAAAGGAGCTAAAACAAAGGAGAAACGAAAATGCAAAGTATGAAGGGCAAAATGGGAAATTTTGAAAAGTGTAACTTATTCTCACCTATATATATGATGCACCCTTCTCCTCCCCTCATTATGCACGACCATATTCTGCCTAAAACCAGAAGAAAACCCTAGGGGATGAGGCTTACAAGAAAGGAAAGAAAAGGAGGAGAAATCAAAGGCTTAAGGTATGGAAATTAGTAGTTTTTTATGCTCTCTCTCTTCCAAACCTCTTCTCCTCCATTCTCCTTTATTTCCTATGATTATAATGAAGTTTATAAATCTATTTTAAGGGAGAAATTGAGGGGAAAGTTCAGATTTGAAGATAGGAGCTCAAAGAACACAAGATTCAAGTGAGAAAAAGCAAGAAAACAAGGTAATTTCTCTTCCTATAGTTGTCATTTTTGGTCCCCTTCTCCACCATTTTGCCCCACTTGAGAAAACCCTAGGAGATGATTTTTAGGCAGAACCAAGCATGAATCTAAGGAAAAAGGGTGTGGAGATTAAGAATATGCAAAGGAAATTAACAAAAAATCATTAGATTTCAAGATGCAAGTTCTAGGGTTTCAATTGCACCTTGTAAAATATGACTTTGTATGATGGTTCCTAGGCCTAAGTAAGAGTTTAAATGAGCTCCCAAGATCCTTAAGAGGCTTCCCATATGCTTCTTCCCTTGAGAAAACAAAGAAAGCTCCATGGAACCCAATATGCTTCATAGCCTCGGCCTAGATAGGTTCTCCTAGCTAGGGAGAGTTTAAATTTTTCTAAGGCCATTGAATGAAAGTGAGCGGAGGCCTTGGAAAAAATTTAGAACTCATAGAAAGTGATTTGGTGTCTTAGGTTCTATATTATGACATAAAAAAGCAACATGGTACTAGGCCTTTTGTTTTAATGGTGTGATGACTCTAAAAGGCTTAAAAGGAGACAAGAATCATATTTGAAAGAAAAGAATGAGGCCTAGAAGTCATTTGAGAGGTGTTGCTTCATTAGGTGCCAATATGGACTATAATGGAGGTTATAGAGCAATCTAGTACTTAAGCAAGTTGTATAGTCTTAGAGATTGTTTCATGAACCTAATTGGCTCCCATATATTGTATTTAGGCCAAGAGAAATCATCTCCACCAATTTGTGGGTGTGTGGCCGAAAGAGAAAGCTTGAGTCCAAAGGAAAAAGTGTGTAATTGTGTGCAAGGTAGCTTTCTCCACCTTCTCTCATGCATGGACGTGTGTCTAGCTTGTTTTAGAATGTGTGTATGTGTATTTTCAAGCTATGGAAAGTATGCTAGCATGCCTTTATATTTTATGATTCTTGATACCACATTATGTTTTTAAATGAATCCATGATGTTTGTATGAGTTTGCTTGAGTACGGAGAGGCCAAGAACTCTTCCCTTGGGTGAAGATGAGCCAAGAACCCTTGAGCTTGGTTGAGACAAAGTAAAGAGTCTTCCAAAAGCAAAGTGGGCTCCCAAGAGCATGGTTGAGTCCAAAATGCTCAAAGAATGGGTGAGGCAAGTCCAAAATCTATGAGGAGAGAAGTGTGAGGCCAATCCAAACACTTGGTAAACTCTTGAATGTCTTGTATGAGTGATTTACGTGCTAAGGTTGTTTTTAAAATGTCCATGACTTCTATTTCCTCCATGCGTAAATTTGAAAAGCTTGCTTTACACATATTATGTATGATTGAATAGCAGATGAGCTATTGGGATTCTTTGAATCTCATTCCCTCTTCTCCAATGATCTAACATGCTAGGTGGACTAAGTAATTATGGTGAAGGGAGCCAACAACCATGAAGAGGGACAATTGACAAGCTTATGTGTTATTTTGTTTCTTTTAGAACCATAATGATGGTTCATCAAGTATATGATGTTGTAAAAATACCATGGCACTTGAGACATGTATAAATACACCATTATGTAATGTTTATATGTATGGATATGATGTATGACCTCTAGCATATGTTTTGAGCATCTAATGCCAAAGTATGAGAATTGAAAGTTTGATGGATATGTGTATAAGTGGGGGTTGAATGGCCAAAATGAGATGTATGAGGTTTGGGACCATTTGAGTAGCTCACAAAAGTCTTAAATATACTTTTAGACTTGCCCAAAAGGTGCCAAGACCAAGGGAAATCCATTTGGCAACTTTGGTACCCTATATGGAGCCAAAATTGACCATAATGGATCCCTATATCACTTTTTAGCCAAATGAGTTAGTCTTGCCCTAAAATTTGTCATGCAATTAGGTCTCATTCAGAGCTTTCTAGGAAGCTAAAGATCATAATTTTTGGAGACCTAGGGAATATTTGATGAATTTTCATATTGGGATTTTTCATGGATTCTAGTATGAGTACTGTTCATACTAGCAGTTTTGTATTCTGTGTCACCCGATAGCCAAATGGTGTTTAATGCTTATGAAATGTTATATATATAAGTTAGAGGTCATAAGCTTTCTGTGGCCACTGAGATGACCTCATTTGGAGGTCTGAGCAGAGAGTTATGCATGTATGAAGTTAACTGTTAGTATCAGTAGCGCCCCAGGAGTCTAGTTACTGTTCCATAGGTTCCAACTAGCTAAACGTATCTGTTTCATTATGAAATTATTTTTAGTATCAATTTAACATTTTTATATTTCTAGAATGACAGAATTTATGTGATTTCAATTTTTATAGAATTAGTTATAAATTTCAGAAATTTGTATTAGTAAACTGAATAGCAACCTAGGTAGCCAGCGACCTCTGTAGATTTTTGAATGTCAAACGTCCTGTGTGATGATTGTTGTAGCCTGATCATATTTTTAATGTAAATTAGACATCCTAATCTTTCTAGAGTGACCAAGATTGCATGATTTTGAATTTTCTAGATTTAGTTATGATTTTCCAAAATTTGCCCAGGGAAGAGGCCAATTCTGGCCGAAAATAAACTCCCATTTTCCATGCCTCATTTCGGTTTCCATGGGTTGTAGGCATGTTTTTGGGATGTAAATGAGATGTAATGATGTAATTAAATATGAGGATACATATTATGAGCTCACACAATCCACGTGACACCGATTGTAAATTTTTAAGCATAGCGCAACGTAAATAAACCCATTATTTTCATCCCCCTCTTTATATCCTTTTATGGAAACAATGAGATGAAGCTTATGAATGTCATGAAATGAGCTAAAATTTATGGTGTTATACCTTGCACACAATTATACACTTTTTTCCTTTGGACTCAAGCCTCCTCTTTCAGCCACACACCCACAAATTGGTGGAGATGGTTTCTCTTGGCCTAGATACAATTTATGGGAGCCAATTAGGTTCATGAAACAATCTTTAAGACCATACAATTTACTTAGATGCTAGATTGCTCTATAAGCTCCATTATGGTCCATAAATACACTTAATGAAGCAACACCTTTTAAATACTTTTTAGTCTTTATTCTTTCCTTTCAAATATGATTCTTGACTCCTTTTAAGCCTCTTGGAGTCATCACATCATCAAAACAAAAGGGCTAGCACCATATTGCTTCTTTAGGTCATAATATGAAACCTAAGACACCAAATCACTTTCTATGAGTTCTAAATTTTTTTCCAAGGCCTCCCCTCACTTTCATTCATCAAATATGACTCAAGAATGGCCTTAGAAAAATTTAAAACTCCCCCCACCTACACAATCCCTTCTTGGTTGAGACATAGGCACCATTTAGGCCATATGGAGTTTTCTTGGTCTTCTTGGAGGGAGAAGCTTATGGGGAGCATCTTTGGTGTCTCAAGAACTCATTTATACTCTAACTTAGACCTAGGAAGCATCATACAAATTCAAAAATTGGAAGGTGCACTTAAAACCCTAGGTTTTGCATCTTGATTTCTAATGCCTATTTCTTGGTTTTCTTTGCATATTCTTATTCTTCTCCATCAAATACCTAAGAATCACCTTTGGTTTGACTAAAAATCTAACTCCTTAGGTCTGTCTAAGTCTAGGTCAAAATGGAGAAGAAGGCCATGAAAGATATGAATAATAGGATGTATTTTTACCTTGTTTTCTTGCTTAGTTTGGCTTAAATCTTGATTTCTCCAAGCTCCTCTCTTCAAATACGAACTTTTCCTTGAATATCTCCCTTGAATCAGATTTATAAACCTCACTTTAATCATAGGAAACAAAGGAGAATGGAGGAGAAGAGGTTTAGAAGAGAAAGAGCATGAAAAACTACTAATTTCTATACTTTAAGCCTTTGATTTCTCCTCCTTTTCTTCCCCTTCTTGTGAGCCTCATCCCCTAGGCTTTTCTTCTAGTTTTAGGCAGAACATGGTCATGCATAATGAAGGGAGAAGAAGGGTGCATCATATATATAGGTGAGAATAAGTTACACTTTTCAAAAATTTCCATTTTACCCTTCATACTTTGCATTTTTGTTTATCCTTCATGTTAGCTCCTTTTTGAGAGCTGTCTTTTCCATTATAAAATTTAGGTTCCCAATTTAGTAAAATGCCTTTGGAATCACTCAAATTGGAGCTAAAACCTTCCAGAACAAATATGTCAAAGTTCGGGCACACAGACATTGGAAAACGTCCACCGGAGGGGCTTTAACTGTCTCGGGGCTTTCCATGGTTTTGAAGGCCTCTGAGAACCCCGGAGAACTCAAGACCTTCATTTAAAAAGTGTCCATATTTACGAAAATACCATTGGCCTTTTGACAAATTTTTTGAATCACTCTGGCCTTGATTTCTGGGCAACTCAAGGATTAAATCCTTATTTTCTAATATTTAAAATTTTATTGTAATTTTATTTAGTCCCAATTCCTTCTATTTCAGGGACTTCCTTTTGTATTTAGCCCATTTCTGTCGTTTACAGAGAAACCAAACGTTGTGTTTTTCACGTTTACGAAGGGACCGGATGTTACATTCCTCCCCCCTTAAATAAATTTCTTCCTTAAAATTTGGGGTACACTTCCTCTTACTCTTTTCTTTTCTGGTTAACTGTTCTGTTCTTTCCCTTCTTCCTGGCTCTATACGCTTTCTCAACGATTTCATTCTTTTGAATTTTCTCTTAGCCACGGAACTTTTATTACTAGCTCTTAATGAGGGCTCTCCTGCTATAAAATACTAGCTAGTTTTTTCTCATAAGAGAAAGAAATTTTTGACTCTGGAGGCCTATCCTGAGAGAGCTTACTAATCATATCGGGTTAATGTTAACCCGTTTGTAGGATTAACATTTCTTTCAGTGGACTCATTTACACATAAGGAAATAACTTATCTCATATCACGTCTCCCATATCCTCTTTGAATGTCCACTTATAACATCTCATCATTTTTTCTAATCATCAGAGCCATTGGAGGTTTCTGTTTGTCTGCTTACTTATTTACAAAAATCGTCCACTGTTCATCTCTGTGTTCTTTTTTACTAGCTCATCCCATGATTATAGTTCACATCTCTTTTTGTTATAGGCCTCGTATCACAACTGCTTATTAAGATTATAGCTTCTTTTAAGGCGTTTTTGCTTTTAATGATCCCAGTTTCTCTGTTTACTACTACATCTATTTTTATAGGCTGGGACTTTTCTCACTTTCTTTGCTCACTTTCAATGGCATTTTATAGTCCCTCATTTCAACACTGATAGGCTTAACTTGTATGTCTCATACTGGCACTGAAAAGCTACTACCACTGACTACTGCTGGACTCTGATGGGATGCTAGCTGTTCTCACAGTTTTGCTTACTGGAGATATACTATACCACTTACCTTATACAAAAACTACACTTGACCCCTTTTTTGAATACATAAGCTATCATACAAGAATCTCTCCATCCTTTGGTTAGGGCTACTGTCTGCTAGGTAGTGGTTCATCTAGTTCTAACTTTGGAAAACTTATTTCTTGCTTTTCTCATCCCATATACTATGCTCATCTCTGAAAAGAGCTAGTCAGTGGTTTAATTGTCTAAGTAAAGCCTTCATATCTCTGTAACAACGGTCTACCAGACTCAAGAGGTCTATAGTCTTTAAGACAAAGGCTAGCTGAAACTGTACTGGTCTTTGAGACTAACTATTCTGTAAAACTATCTCAAGCTGTCATCTCTACCAAAGGTCTATCATGCTATAGCTAGGGCTCTCTGTAACTCTGTGGGATCTACTGTGACCCCTGGGTCTACTGCGACCTCTCAAAGCCCTATTAGGTCTACTGCAACCCACTGTACTGTGCTGGGATCTACTGTGATCCATCTTTAGGAGACGTCAAAGCCTAAGATTATTGTATCTGATAGTAAAACACATGCTCACTAAGTCCAGTTACCATCGCTCATAATAGTTGAGGCTAAACTCAAAAGTACATCATGCTCTTCGTGCGAAGTGGGTTCTGTGTCATCATCTCATTCTTTAGGATCCCATCATACTAATACTAGGGAGTGTTTTAATTTTCGTTCATTGCTCCTCATAGGATCCTTAAATTCCCACTTTTGCCCCTTTTTCACTTGGGCTTTCTTTTCTTACTCTATTGATTTACTTACTTTTACATATGCTCGTTCTAGTCTTCCTCTCATATCTTGCAATTTTTAACTATGCCCACGTTCTGCTTTTAAATGCCTTAGCACATCTCACACTGAGTGTGGTTAACATCTCTGGCAGGAGAGAGGCTATGCACTGGTCCCTCTTTATTTCATTTATACATACTATAAGGGACTCAAGCTATGTATACTGAATCTGAATATCTTCTACTAGGGACCCCTTTCGGCATGCTTTCCTTACTATTTTGATATTACTGGAATCCTTTTATCTTTCTTTACTGACTCGTCTCTTTCTCTAACTAGGATACCTTTCGATTATCGAGACACTTTGGTGATTGATGTCATCATTTGCTATGCACTCAAGTCACATTACTACTGGGTTGGCCAGACCCAATATCATGTAAGAGTTGTTGCAAGCAAACCATAACATCAAACACTAATACACGGGCACCTCATGACTAAGCTTGAGGCCACTATCGCTTGTATATTACAAGTTTCCTAATAATCTAAAGTATTCCTTTCTACCTTTTCTCTATCTGCCCTATTTTCGTAGAATACTCAGGGAAAGTAGGATTCTTCATCTACTAAATCCTGAGATCTCTTTGTATTGCCCGACTATTTTTCTTCAGGCGTTATCATGTTAGAAGGGCATCTATGCCAATGACAAGTGTGCTTTCTTAAGTACTCAAGCACATTAACTGAATGTTTGTTCTTAATCTAATATGTCCTTGGCTTGAACATTGTCATATCTGCTCTTTTTACCTTTCTTATTCTCTTACTTTGGTAAAAGGATATTCTACTACTGGCTGTTTCTGTTGCCAGTTCAGATTTCTTTATGCTCAAGAGCACCTATATTTTCCTGGGATTCTTCTACTTATTCACTCTCTATAACATCAAGGGGTCTACTCTTTGTTCATACTCTTACTCTACTCTTAATTAGGCCATCCCTTGGTAAGAAGGATTTTATTTCACATAATCTCAGGAATCTCATTCTATGGCGCTCTCGGCTTATACTATTTCTCTACATAACATGAGGCTCACCTTCTTAGGCGGTCTTTAGCTCTCTCGAGCTTCCCTAAGGGCACTAAGGCACTAACTGTCTATCTCAGTTTATTCTTATGTTTGGATCATAGCTAGGCTTTCTCTCTATTTAGTCTCTTTAGCCTCATCCCCAGGAGCACAGTATACTATTTCTAGGGTTCTGTTAACCCAATCCAGGACATATGCTCTCAATGTCTGGACTCTATCTTACAAAAAGCTTATGCTCTACTGGGTGCTCTAATCACTCACGTGCCTAAACCCTGTATTATTCTCATATTAGGGAGCTCATCTAACTAACTATTGGACCTCTATCTATTTATCTTTCTGGGCTTAGCTTACTCATCTAATCATGACTAAAGCGAGGGCATCTTTTCTGTAGCTAGTTTCTCAACTCTTCCTCGCTTCCCTTATTACTATACTTTATAACTCAGAGGGGTATATCTAAGGAAATCTCACTAACCACTACTAGGTAGTTTTCCCTGACTTAGAATGTCTCATCTTTCCTTTTTTGATCTAAAGAGAACTTTCATTGAACCTTCCATTCCTATATCTCACCTAGATGATGCTACTAGTCATCTCCCTTAGGCTTCAGCTTATGCTTAGCCTAGGCTATCTATCTTATCAGACTTGTAGCTTATTAACTATCCTCATTCTTTTTTGAGCCTCTATTACTGGTTACTCATACTTACTTCTAGGTATGACTTATGAGGTATACCTTTCTAGGCCACTCGCTAGGTGCCTCACTACTGATAGTCTTATCTTACGTTATTTGAGGCTCCACTAGCGTTCTATTATTCAGCATCTCATAGGGTAACACCTTAGGTTGGAGTCAGCACCTTAAAGGTGAGTCTCGACAATCTCATTATCACTGTGTCTAACTTTCTCTATGTTGAGCTCTTTTTCAGTCTCAATTATTAGGCCCACGGACTTCTTACTAACTTTCCATGACTATTTATTACTTCTTTTCCCTACTTATACTAGGGGTTCCTGCTCGCTGTGGGTTGTCTTACCCCTTATCAATTCTTTTCTCAAGTTAGCCTGAATATGACCAACAAGGTGTTTATACTGCCATTCGTCATGGTTAACACATCATTCGCCGTGGCTAACGGCCTCTGATTGGCTTACTATTCTAGGGATTGGATTTTTATCTTTAGCTACCAACCCGAGCCTCACCGCCTCTATAACCGGCTCGTCATCAAGCTAGAGGGTTCTACCTCTTGCTTCATTCATGCATAACTAGCTATCACCTCTAGGCTATCAAGCTCTAGGGTATAGCTTATAACTCAACCTCTGGCCTGAGGAGACTAACCTTTCGGGCTCTAGTACTTATCTAGACATTTGGGTGTTGTGGCTAAGGGGTAACTCTTTTTCTCATTCCCCTCTAAACTGGTTCGGTGCAGCCACAGTCTCATCTCATACCACACTACATCATTATTTGTCTCTGCATTAAACAAGACATCTTGGAATGGCCTAAATATGACTACTTGGGAGAATTAGGCCTCACATACTCTCTCTAGCAAGCCTCTTCCTATCAATGAGATCATTTTCATCGTTCATATCTAGGGCTTGCCACTAATCTCGGTGAGCTATCATATCTCATCAAGCTCTAATCATCGGATCCCTCAACTCTGCTCAAGCTACTTTAGAGACCACTCTTTCCTAGTGTCCACTAACTACTCTAAGACCATTCTACAACTTACTTATCATGAACAAAGCTACAACCTATCCTCACACACCCAACATGTCTCATAGAGTACTTTTTATAGTCATACAAGTCTTTTACAAAGCCCAATGGCTACATCCTCAAGCTAAATCCAATCCAAGGGAGCCTGGAACTTTGCTTTGATACCAATAAATGTAACACCATAACTTCTAGCTTATTTTAATCAATCCCACAAGAGTATATGAGAAAGGGGATGAAAATAATAAACTTTTTTCGCGTTGCGCTATATCAAAAAAATTCAATTTGGTGTCTCGTGGACTGTGTGAGCTCATACTATACTTCCTCATATTTAATTTCATTCTTACAACTCATTTGCATCACAAAAACATGCCTACAACCCATGAAAACTGAAATGGAGCTCAAAATAAACAAGCACATTTTCGGGCAGATTTGCTTCATTTTCTGACCCAAATTTGGAAAATCATAACTAAATTTAAAAAATTAGAAATCATATAATCTTTGTCGTTCTGGAAAGCTCAGGATGTCTACTTCACACTAAAAATATGCCTAGGTCACAACATTCATCACACAAGACGTTTGACATCTAAAAAACTATAGAGTCGCTGGCTGCCTGGGCTGTTGTTCAGTTTACTGATACAAATTTCTGAAATTCATAACTAATCCTATAAAGATTGAAATCAAATCATACACATTTGGTCATTCTAGAAAGCTAAAAATGTTAACTTATACTAAAAATAATTCTAGAATGAAACAGATACATTTATCTAGCTGGAACCTATGGGACAATAATTGGACTCCTGGGACGCTATTAATACTGACAGTTAACTTCAAATATGCATAAATCTCTTCTCAGACCTCCAAATGAGGTGATCTTGGTGGCCACAGAAAGCTTATGACCTCTAGTTTATGTATATAAAATTTCATAAGCATTAGACACCACTTGACTATCAAGTGACACAGAATACAAAACTGTCAGTATGAACAGTACCCATACTAGAATCCATGAGAAATCCTAAATTTGAAAATTTATCAAATATTCCCTAGGTCTTCAAAAATTATAATATTTAGCTTCCTAGAAAGCTCTCAATGAGACCTAATTGCATGCCAAATTTCATGGTAAGACTAACTCATTTGGCTAAAAAGTGACGTAGGAATCCGTTATGGTCAATTTTGGCTCTATATTGGGTACAAAAATTGCCAAATGGATTTCCTTGGTCTTGGCATCTTTTGGGCAAGTTTAAAAGCTTATTTGAGACTTGTGTGAGCTGCCCAAATGGTCCTAAACCTCATGCATTTCATTTTGGCCATTCAACCAACACTCATGCATATTTCCTTCAAACTTTAAACTTTCATACTATGGCATTACATACTCAAAACATTGGCTAGTGGTCATATATGAGAATCATACATCTCAACATCACATATTAGTATATTTACATATGTCTCAACATTCACAGTACATATATAACATCATATACATGATGAACCATCATTATGGTTCCAAAAAGAAGCAAAATAACACATAAACTTGTTAATTGTCCCACTTTATGGTTGTTGACTCCCTTCGCCATAATTGCTTGGTCCACCTAGCATGTTAAATCATTGAAGAGGAGGGGGTGAGATTCAAAGAATCCCAATAGCTCATCTCCCATTCAATCATACATAATATGTGTAAAGCAAGTTTCACAAATGAATGCATGGGGAAAATGGAAGACATGGACATTTTAAAAGCAAACTTAGTATGTGAATCAATCATACAAAACATTCAAGAGCTCACCAAGTGGTTAGATTGGCCTCACACTTCTCCTCATGGATTTTGGACTTACCTCACCCATTCTTTAAGAGCTTTGGACTCAACCATACTCTTGGGAGCCCACTTTGCTTTAGGAGACTCTTTACTTTGTCTCAACTAAGCTCAAGGGTTCTTAGCTCATCCTCACCCAAAGGAAGAGCTCTTGGCTTCTCCACACTCAAGCAAACTCATACAAACATCATGGATTCATTTAAAAATGTAACATTACATCAAGCATCATGGCATATAAAGGCATACTAGCATACTTTTCAAAGCTTGAAAATACACATACACACATTCTAAAACAAGCTAAACACACATCCATGCATGAGAGAAGGTGGAGAGAGCTACCTTGCACACAATTACACACTTTTTCATTTGAACTCAAGCCTCCTCTTTTGGCCACACACCCACAAATTGGTGGAGATGGTTTCTCTTGGCCTAGATACAATTTATGGGAGCCAATTAGGTTCATGAAACAATCTTTAAGACCATACAATTTGCTTAGATGCTAGATTGCTCTATAAGCTCTATTATAGTCCATAAATGCACCTAATGAAGTAACACCCCTCAAATACTTTCTAGGCCTTATTCCTTCCTTTCAAATATGATTGTTGACTCCTTTTAAGCCGCTTGGAGTCATCACATCATCAAAACAAAAGGGCTAGCACTATGTTGCTTCTTTAGGTCATAATATGGAACCTAAGACACTAAATCACTTTCTATGAGCTCTATATTTTTTTCCAAGGCCTCCCCTCACTTTCATTCATCAAATATGACTCAAGAATGACCTTAGAAAAATTTAAAACTCCCCTCCACCTACACAATCCCTTCTTGGCCGAGACATAGACACCATTTAGGCTATATGGAGTTTTCTTGGTTTTCTTGAAGGGAGAAGCTTGTGGGGAGCATCTTTGGTGTCTCAAGAACTTATTTATACTCTAACTTAGACCTAGGAAGCATCATACAAATTCAAAAATTGGATGGTGCACTTAAAACCCTAAGTTTTGCATCTTGATTTCTAATGCCTATTTCTTAGTTTTCTTTGTATATTCTTATTTCTCTCCATCAAATACCTAAGAATCACCTTTGGTTTGGCTAAAAATCTGACTCCTTAGGTCTTTCTAAGTCTAGGTCGAAATGGAGAAGAAGGGCCATAAAAGATATGAACCATAAGATGCATTTTTACCTTGTTTTCTTGCTTAGTTTCGCTTAAATCTTGATTTCTCCAAGCTCCTCTCTTCAAATCCGAACTTTCCCTTGAATATCTCCCTTGAATCAGATTTATAAATCTCATTTTAATCATAAGAAACAAAGGAGAATGGAGGAAAAGGGATTTGGAAGAGAAAGAGCATGAAAAACTACTAATTTCCATACCTTAAGCCTTTGATTTCTCCTCCTTTTCTTCCCCTTCTTGTGAGCCTCATCCCCTAGGGTTTTTTTCTGGTTTTAGGCAGAACATGGTCGTGCATAATGAAGGAAGGAGAAGGGTGCATCATATATATAGGTGGGAATAAGTTACACTTTTCAAAAATTCCCATTTTGCCTTTCATACTTTGAATTTTTGTTTCTCCTTCATGTTAGCTCCTTTTTGATAACTGTGTTTTCCATTATAAAATTTAGATTCCCAATTTAGTAAAATTCCTTTGGAATTACTCAAATTGGAGTTAAAACCTTCCCAAATGAATTCGTGAAAGTTCATGCACATAGACATTGGAAAACATCCACCGGAAGGGCTTTAATTGTCCCAGGGCTTTCCATGGTTTTGAGGGCCTCTGAGAACCCCGGAGAACTCAAAACTTTCATTTAAAAAGCCCTCCTGTGTGTTTTTCAAAAAGTACCCATATTTACGAAAATGCCACTGGCCTTTTGACAAATTTTTTGAATCACTTTGGCCTTGATGTCTGGGCAACTCAACGCTTAAATCCTCATTTTCTAATATTTGAAATTTTATCATATTTTTATTTGACCCCAATTCCTTCTATTTCAGAGACTTCTTTTTGTATCTGGCCCATTTCTATCGTTTACGGAGAAATCAAACATTGCGTTTCTCATGTTTACAGAGGGACCGAATGTTACAAGCTGCATCAAGTATACTTCTATCCATGGGTAGCAAGCTTCATAAAAGTACTAAATTAGAAGTTGATCATGAATCTAATGGTGAGGATAGCTTACACACAATTTCTTAAACCTCTCTTAATACTTATACATTGTTTCTCTATTCATCTGTCTAATACCATTAATCTCTTTTTAAATGGCAGCAGTTCTTGAGGTAGGGAAGAATTTCTCCAAAAATATCCTCTTTAATTCATTCCATGAAGTGATGGCTTAAGGTTGAAGATAATAAAGTCAATCTTTGGTTGCCTTATCTAGTGAGAAAGGAAACATTCTAAGCTTAATGTACTTTTCTGAAACTCCTTGTGGCTTCATGGTGGAACAAACCACATGAAACTCCTTGAGATGCTTGTAAGGATCCTCACTAGCAAGGCCATGGAACTTTGGAAACAAATGTATTAATCCATATTTAAGTTCAAAAGTAGTATCAAGTTCAAGATATTAAATACATAGTGGTTGATAGTTAACATCAGGTGTAACAAATTCCCTAAGAGTCCTATCATTATTAGCAATCATATCTACTACTTCAGAATCAAAATCAAAATCCAAATTTAATTCTCAATTACTTCCTATATTGTGTATTATCTCAAAAATTAACCCAGTAGTCATAGCTTCTTTAATCTTATGATTTCTAAGTTGTGTATGAAAACTCTTATCAATTTCTAAATCAATCTCTATTAGAAGATCTTTTCATACACAAAGAATAAAATAAAATAAAATAAAACACCTAAAAATTACCCAAACAATAAAAAAAATAGAAAAATAGCAAAATAGCAAAAAATCAAAAGAAAACAAAAACTAAAAAAATTGAAAAAGTGGTCTAAACAATGGAATTTGGCTAAAAGGGGCCTAGCATGCAACTTAATTGCAACTTTGAATTCTCACAACACTTAGACCTATATACCAAGTTTCAGTTCAATCGAAGTTAGTCACCCTTGATACCGATATTGCTCAGAACAATTGTAGAGCACCAAAAACACCAAAAATTGACCATAAACACAAAGTAAAGATGCTAAAGGAAAAATTGAAACTAAGGAATTTCTTATTCTAATTGATTAAGATCAATTGGCACCTTAGCAATAGCGCCAAAATCTTGGTAAAAAAAATACTGTTCACTTGCAATTGTCGAACTGGTTGAGATTAATGAATTTTTGCTGGTTTGTAGTATAATATGTAAAACCCCAAGATTAACTAAGGATAATTATGATAAATTAGAAATTAATATGGTTTTAATTAGAAAAAGTAATTAAGAGAGGTGGACATTAATTTAGGCCATATGAAAAATTTAATTATGCTTTAGGCTAAATGTAAAAGCCCAATCTTAGCTTAGGGGAGATCTAATTCCATTTTAAGAGGCTCAACATTGATTTTGTGCAAACTTAACTTAAATGGACCTATATAAGTTGGCCCAACAAGCCAAAATCTGAACCCACTAGGATTTGCGCCTTTAGGTCAATCTACAACCCAATTTAAATCTATCTAAACCCTAAATACATTCAGCCTCCTCCCTATTCTGTAGAAAAAACACAATCCCATCATTTCTCATTCCTAAACTCAAAATTAGCTAAGGTAAATTTCATAAAACTTAATCCTCTCTTCTTTCTCTTCAATTTGACCTAGTTGGTTTTTCATTTGGAGCATTTTTATCCACACCTAAACGTAAAATGTGTTACTTGGTGTTTCCATGGTGGATTTTTAGAGGTTGAGGTTAGAAGTGCTGTTAAGTAAGTATTTCCTTTCCATTTTGAGGTATTTTCTACTGGTTTGACACCCTTATAGTTGATTTATAATATAAACATAGATTTTGTGCAAATTTACCTAGAATTTAAAGTGCTATTCTAAAGTTTCTGGTGTGGGGACAACTAAATCCAAATTTGAAGTCTTGAAATGGTTGGGTAAGTGTCCACTAGGTAATGAATGATGCTTGGGTTTTAGAGTATTTGATTTATGTTGCAATTAATGTCTAAGGATGTGCTTGATTTGATTTAAGATCTTTAGAATATGGGGATTCATCTTTGGCTTCAGAATTTAACTCATTCAAGTAAGGTAATCGGGGTTAATTTCCTAATTCCAAGTATATGTTCAATTTAATCTTATATTTGCTACACATATATGATTTTAAATGCGAAATGAATGGTTGGCTATCTGATATGTTGTGATTGGACCTTATGAGTCCATGGTAGAGTTGTGGTGCAGCTACCACCTATGCATTGTGCTTCGATCAGGTACCAAGTTGTGATAAAACTCTCGTATACACTGAGCCTAGGTTGTTCTTATTAGGAAGTTGGTACTGTGAACGAGTCTCTCCTAGTGTTAATGGCCTTTAACATGTTGTATGTGATTGCTAATATGGGATAATGATCATTGGTAACTCAACTATTGCATTTTACTTATATTATATTGTTTCTGATAGTTATCCAATTTAATGCATATATGTTGATTGATTTGAAGCATATAAATGGAATTTACCTCTGGTTACTGAGATTTACATCTCACCCCATTTCATGGGCAAACTATTTTAGGTGAAGGCTTTCTGGGTAAGGATAAAGGCAAACAAGTGGATGAACATCCATGAGTTGTGACCTTGTGTGAGGAATGCTGCACTTAGGTTGATTTAATTTATAATAGATGTTAATTTTTATTATTCTTTTGTATAGCATCATCATGTAATCATCTTACCAAGTATAGGAGTTTTATGTTTGGGTGATCTATGATATATCTAATGGGGAGTTAGGCCTTATACAAATTTGGAACTTGATGTTTGTACTCATTTATATCTAATATGGAACCTTATTAGTATGGATACAAGACTCATCACTTGAAGTATGTTATTGTATCATTATGAATGATCATTTTAGTGGTTTATGAATCTTGTTGCTATCAATAATTTTGAATTTGCTGATGTATGATTGTTAGAGAGATTTGAAATCAATACTTTATACTCTAAGTGGATGTTAAGGTATGTTGGGTAGTTTAGCTAGATGGTTGCCATTAAAGCCTTACAACTTAAGGTAAAATGACCTTAGGATGTTGCTTGAGGGAGATTTGGTATATATGAGATGAAATTTAAAGAGTTTAGGTATAGAAGAGGGTTAAGCCATGGCCACTACTACTTAAGTTGTAGCCAAGGGAGATCTAGAAGCTAGGAATGCTACGACATAACACAAGAAATTTGCCTAAAGAGAGTAACAAAAAGCAAACTTGGTGTGGTGCAAGGAAAGCTTATAGCAGTAGCATCGGGAGGCAAGCTTGGAGAGTTATAGGAAATTCTTGCCATGGTATCATATAGGCTCATTGTGGCAAGGCTTTAACTTATTGTGATGCAAGCCTGGATAAAAATTGCAAAAATGTGAATAATAGGTCCTAAGACCACCTTCGCTGTGATGCGAAAGGCCTAAATCATGGCGCAAGGTTTGAATTTTTTATTTTTAGCTCTAATAGCCACTTACGCTATGGCGGGAGTATACCAAGTCATGGTAGGAGTCTTCAAACTTGCTTTTTAGTTTCCAGTAACCAACTTAGCCTCAGTGGGGAAGGTCCAAGTTGCAGCGAAGGTTTCCAAACTCTTATTTTTGACTTAGAAACCTTGAAGTTTATTATGATAGTGTTATGAAATGACTTGAAAATATTTATAAGAGGTTTTGAGTTAAATTCAAGAGTAAAATGAAAGAAAGGTCTTCATTGATATTTAGGATCACTTATGGACTGGAATAGTTATAATGGTTTGGCTAATAACCCTAATAATATCAAGGTTCAAATTTCTTCACCCTTTCCTATTTTAATTAATTGTAATGACTTTAAGCCTTAATTTATAATCATTAACCACTCAATTAAGCCTAATCCCAAAATGAATTAGTTAAGGTCCCAAAAAATTTAAGTAGCATTCTAGACTCTTAAAAATGAGAATCACAGGCTCAGACAGAAGGAAAAATGGAGCTAGAATGAAGAAACAAAATTGAATGAAAGGTTGATGAAACGTAATGGCCTTTTCGTAATTTTGATTAAATTTTGGAATTCACATAGAAAGGCATTTTAAATGAAAGTTTTGAATTCTCTGGGGTTCTTAAAGGCCTTGAAAACTATGGGAAGCCCCAAGACAGTTAAAACTCCTCCAGTGAATGTTTTCCAATGTCAGTTGACCCGAACTTTGATGGATTCATTCGGGAAGGTTTTAGCTATGATTTAAGTGATTCCAAAGGCATTTTATTAAATTTGGAACCAAAATTCTATAATGGAAAAGACGGTTCTTAGAAAGGAGCCAAAACAAATCAGAAATGAAAATGCCAAGATGAAAGGGCAAAATTAGAATTTTTAAAAAGTCTTTCTTAACCTCCCTATATATAGGTGTCACGCCCCACCTCCTCACTCACTTAGGCATATTTGTCTCTACCATAAATCAAGGGAAGAACCCTAAGAGTAAGGTGCACTAAGAGGAGAAGAAGCGAAGAAGAAAAATAAGGTAGAAAGGTATGGATTTCTTGGTATTTTTCATGTTTTCACTTTAGCAAACCTTTCCTTCTCCATTTTCCCTTCTTTCCTATAGTTTTATTAAAGTTTATGGATCTGTTTTGAGGGAAGAACAGAGGGGAAAATTCATATTTGAAGAGTAAAGGCCAAAGAAAGGAATAATCAAGCAAGAAAATGAGGAAAAACAAGGTAAAAATTCTATCCCATAGTAGCTACTTCTTCTCCCCTTTCTTCCTTGGTTCAACCTACATATGGCCAGCCTTAGGTAGTTGAATTTCTAGCTAAACCAACGATGAATCTTAGGAATTTAAGGGAGAAGAATAAGAATATGCAAAGAAAATAACAAAAGAACCATGGAAAATCAAGATAGCAGAGTTAGGGTTTCTAGTGTTTCTTGAAAAAATTGATTTAATACCATGATTCCTAGGCCTAAATAAATGTTTAAATGAACTCCTAAGATCCCTAGAAGGCTCCCTATATGCATCTTGCATTAAGAAAACAAAGCAAAACTCCATGGCGGTCAAAAGGAAGTATAGGCTCACCAAACATGGTTGGGACACCTAAGGATAGTTATAAATTTTTCCAAGCCCATTTTTGAGTCATATATGATGAGTGAAGATGAAGGAAAGTCTTGGAAAAAATTTAGAAACCATAGAAAGTAAGATGACCTTATATGTTCCACAATATGACCTAAGGAAGTAACATGTAGTTAGGTTTTTTGTTTTAATTGTATGGTGACTCCAAGAAGCCTAAAAGGAGTCAAGAATCATAAATGAAAGGAAGGAATGGAGCCTAAAACTCATTTGGTAGGTGTTGCTTTATTAGGTGCATTTTTGGAACCATAAAGGGGTTATTGAACTAAGTTAGTGTTTAAGGAATATGTATGGCTTTACAAATAATTTCATGAACCTAATTGGCTTCCATAAATTGTGTTTAGGCCAAGAGAAACCAATTTCACACCCTTGTGTGTGTGAGGTCTAGGAAGGGAGCATTGTTTCAAGAAGAAAAGTGTGTGGTTGCACTAAAGGCAACTCACTCCTCCTTCTCTCATGCATGAATATATGATTGACTTGTCTTTGAATGTGTGTATGTGTATTTTAACCTAAAAGTATTCTAGCATAAGCTTTTATTCCACGGTACCATGATGAGGTATTATGTTTTCAAATAATTTTAACATGTTTGCTTTTGTTTGCTTGAATGTGTAAAAGCCAAGAACTCTTGGCCATGATGAGGATGAGCTAAAAATCCTTAGAAATGATTGAGATAAAGCAAAGTGTCTCCCAAGAATGAGGTTGAGCCAAACCTTCTAGAGAAAATGGGTGAAGCAAGTCCAAAATCCATAAGTGAAGGAGTGAAGCTAATCCACTTACTTTGCAAGCCTATGCATGCCATGTGTGACTTGTTCAAATGACAAGAATATTTCTTGAATGATCATACACCTTATGATGCTCATGCATGCATTTTTAAGACTTGTTTTGCATATTTTATGTGTGATTAAAAGGGAGATGAGCTATTGAGATTCTTTGAATCTCATCCCCTCCTTTCTAATGCCTTAACATGCTAGGTGGACTAAGTGAACAAGGCAATGGAAGCCAACAAGTTGGAAGATGAGAGTATGACAAAAAGTGTCTTGATTTTGCTTCTTTATGGCCATATGAGTGGCAAATATTGTAATCCATTGTTGTATATATCCTATGACATTATGCACATGTGTAATTATGCCAATGTATCATGTACAAATGAGATTTAATGTTATATGAATGGTGTAGTGCAATTTGGGTATGGAATGGCAAGACTAGCCTTGTATGTTCTTGTGTATGGTATGGGGTGAGAGAGTAATTTGAGAAATCTGGGTTTTTACACCTTTGAGACAAGTTGAGAATTTCATTTTGGTGCATTCTTATATGTTCAAGTGGTCATGGTTGCCTTGGAGCTCAAATTGGACCATTTGGACCCTTTGTAAGACACAAAATGAGCCATTTTACAAGCCAATGTCAAGATCTGACCAAATGAACAAATTTGTCATGAAATTTGGCGCACATATAGATCTTATCCATAGCTTTTTGGGAAGCCTAAGACCAAATTATTTGCAGCTCTATGGAATTAATTATAATTTTTCAAATTTAGCATTTTTCTATTGAACTGATACAGTTACTGTTCATTTGGTTAGAAATTTGGGCTGTATCATTTGAGGTCCAAATGATGTTCAATGCTTATGAAGTTTTACAAGCATAAACTAGACATGATAAGCTTTCCATAGCCACTGAGATCACCCCAATTAGACCTCTGAGCTGGGAGATATGAATTTTTAAAAATAGAGGATAATATTAGTACACACCAGTCGACCTTTGGTACTATTCCATCAATTTCTGGTAGCTAGCAATCCCTGTTGAGGTCTAGACATATCTTTTAACATAAATTAGACATATTTAAATTTCAAGAATTGTAAAGAATGTATGATTTTAATTTTGCTAAAATTGGTTATGATTTTTCAAAGTTCATGACAGTAAATTGAAATTTCTGGTTGCACTCTTGAATTTCATGTAATCCTTTCACTTGCATGAGTTTTAGGCCACTTCCTTGGATGATTTTGAGTTGTATTAGTGTAATTAAATATGAAAATGAGATGGATGACTCCATATGGTCCATGGGACACTGAACGAAAAATCTATCTGCTACACAACGCAAAGAAATTGAATATTTTAATGCCAATTTTCTTGCTTCCTTGTGTAATGCATGGCATGAGACTTAGAAATAGCATAAGGCAAAGTTAGAAATTTATGGTGTTACACATCTCAACCAAGCATGTCCAAGAAAAAAGAAAAGTGTAGAAAATTAGAAAAATCTTAGCAAAAAATCTCTTTATAATCCATGGATTCAAACTTCTCCAAGACTCTTCTTCCAAGCTAGCCACTCAAGAGAATTAGAGCTTCATTTGAGGTGGAAGGATGGAGGAAATGGGATGTGAATTGTAACACCATAAATTCTACCTCATCTCATACTTTTAAATGGCATAATATCATGAATCATATTGGTTTTCCATTTCGGTGTCACGTGAACCGTGGAGCTCATTATATGCATCCTCATATTTAATTTCATCATTACAACTCATTTGCATTACAAAAACATGCTTACAACCCATGGAAACCAAAATGGGGCATGGAAACTTAAAGATCATTCTCGGCCAGAATTGGTCCTTTTTCTGGGCAAACTTTGGAAAATCATAACTAAATCTAGGAAATTCAAAACCATGCAATCTTGGTCATTTTGGAAAGTTTGGGATGTCTACTTAGCACTACAAATACGCCCAGGTCACACAATATGCATCACCCAGGATGTTTGACATCCAAAAAGTTACAGAGGTCCGACTGAAATCTGGAACTATCATAGATTTCTGAAGAAAAATTTGAAAATGTCTAATTAATTCCACAAAAATTCAATCCATGAAAATGATACCAATTTGGAAAGATGTGGATGTTAACTAGAGAGAAAAAATATCTCCATATTATTTCATGAAGCCCAGACTCCGAAATTCAATAGAACAGTACTTCTGGTCGGGCAATTTCACTGATACTGGACAAAAAATTCAAACATTCATATCTCCCTCTCTAGACTCCAAATGAGGTGCTTCTAGTTGTCACGAGTCACTGTAATTGCCTAGTTTCTGTGTATAAAATTTTGTTGCAATTGGACATCATTTGGGCCTTGTGTGACAGAAAACAATTTCGGACCAAATGAATAGTGCAGCAGACCAAATCTATAAAATTTGCCAATTTCAAAAAATCATCAAATATTCTAAAGACCTTCAAAAATTATAATTTTTAGCTTCCCAAAAAGCTCTTAATAAGATCTAATTGAATGCCAAATTTCAGATCAAGACTAGCTCATTTGGCCAAAAAGTGACGCAGGGTTCTATTATGGTCAAATTTGGCACGATATGAGATACCAAATTTGCCAAATGGCCTTCCCTTGGTTGTGGCACCTTTGGGCAAGTCTAAAAGCATATTTAAGACTTGTGTGAGCTACCCAAATGGTCCTAAACCTCATGTATCTCATTTTGGCCATTCAACCCACACTTATGCATATTTCTAACAAACTTCCATATTGCATACTTTGACATTACATACTCAAAATAGATTCTAAAGGTCATATATCATATCTATACATTTAAACATCATATAATACCATATTTACAAATGTCTCAAGGGTCATAGCCAATTTACTACATCATATATATCATATGGTACAATCATAGTCTTAAAGTGGCAAAAGCTAACTACATGATTGTCAATCTCCTTCCTTTAGTGTTGTTGGCTCCCATTAGCATATCCACTTGGTTCACCTAACATGTTAGATCATTAGAGAGGAGAGGATGAGATTCAAAGAATTCTAATAGCTCATCTCCCATTCAATCATACATAATATATACAAAGCAAGTTTTTCAAATGCATGCAT
Organism: Erythrophleum fordii; assembly: GCA_032878935.1. Taxonomy (NCBI): domain Eukaryota; kingdom Viridiplantae; phylum Streptophyta; class Magnoliopsida; order Fabales; family Fabaceae; genus Erythrophleum; species Erythrophleum fordii. Next base: position 19,435,477 of record JAVQMF010000038.1, read on the forward strand.
GGAGGAAATAGAAGTCATGGACATTTTAAAAGCAACCTTAGCATGTAAATCACTCGTACAAGACATTCAAGAGTTTACCAAGTATTTGGATTGGCCTCACACTTCTCCTCATGGTTTTAGACTTGCCTCACCCATTCTTTGAGACTTTGGACTCAACCATACTCTTGGGAGCCCACTTTGCTTTTGGGAGATTCTTTACTTTGTCTCAACCAAGCTCAAGGGTTCTTGGCTCATCCTTACCAAGGGAAGAGTTTTTGGCCTCTCCACACTCAAGCAAACTCACACAAACATCATGTAATCATTTGAAAACATAACATGGCATCAAGCATCATGGCATATAAAGGCATGCTAGCATACTTTTCAAAGCTTGAAAATACATGTACATACATTCTAAAACAAGCTAAGCACACATCCATGCATGAGAGAAGGTGAAGAGAGCTACCTTGTATATAAGTACACACTTTTTCCTTAACTTTTAAGCCTCCTCTTTTGGCCACACACCCACAATTTGGTGGAGATAGTTTCTCTTAGCCTAGACACCAATTATGGGAGCTAATTAAGTTCATGAACCACACTCTAAAGCTATATAACTTAATGAAACACTAGGTTGCTCTATAGGTTCCATTATGGTCCATATTGGCACCTAATGAAGCAACACCCCTCAAATGATTTCTAGGCTTCATTCTTTATTTTCAAATATGATTCTTGACTCCTTCTAAGCCTCTTAGAGTCATCAAATCATCAAAACAAAAGGCTTAGCACCATGTTGCTTCTTTAGGTCATAATATGGAACCTAAGACACCAAATCACTTTCTATGAGTTCTAAATTTTTTCCAAGACTTCCCCTCAGTTTCATTCATCAAATGTGACTCAAGAATGGCCTTAGAAAAATTTAAAACTCCTCCCACCTACACAATCCCTTCTTGGCTGAGGCATAGACACTATTTGGGCCATATGGAGTTTTCTTGGTTTTCTTGAAGGAAGAAGCTTGTGGGGAGCATCTTTGGTATCTCAAGAACCCATTTATACTCTAACTTAGACCTAGGAAGCATCATACAAATTTAAAAATTAGAAGGTGCACTTAAAACCCTAGGTTTTGCATCTTAATTTCTAATGCCTATTTCTTGATTTTCTTTGTATATTCTTATTCCTCTCCATCAAATACCTAAGAATCACCTTTGGTTTGGTTAAAAATCTGACTCCTTACGTCTGTCTAAGTCTAGGTCGAAATGGAAAAGAAAGGCCATGGAAGATATGAACTATAAGATGCATTTTTACCTTGTTTTCTTGCTTTTTCTCACTTGAATCTTGTGTTCTTTGAGCTCCTCTCTTCAAATCCGAACCTTCCCCTCAATTTCTTCCTTAAAACAGATTTATAAACTTCATTATAATCATAAGAAACAAAGGAGAATGGAGGAGAAGAGGTTTGGAAGAGAAAGAGCATGAAAAACTACTAATTTCCATACCTTAAGCCTTTGATTTCTCCTCCTTTTCTTCCCCTTCTTGTGAGCCTCATCCCCTAGGGTTTGCTTCTGGTTCTAGGCAGAACATGGTCATGCATAATGAAGGGAGGAGAAGTGTGCATCATATATATAGGTGGGAATAAGTTACACTTTTCAAAATTCCTATTTTGCCCTTCATACTTTGCATTTTTGTTTCTCCTTCATTTTAGCTCCTTTTTTAGAACTGTCTTGTCCATTATAAAATTTAGGTTCCCAATTTAGTAAAATGCCATTGGAATCACTTAAATTGGAGCTAAAACCTTCCCAAACAAATCCGTCAAAGTTCGAGCACACTAACGTTGGAAAACATCCACCGGAGGGGCTTTAGCTGTCTCGGGGCTTTCCATAGTTTTTAGGGTCTTTGAGAACCCTGGGAAACTCAAAAATTCCATTTAAAAAGCCCTCCTGTGTGTTTTTCAAAAAGTACCCATATTTATGAAATTGCCACTAGCCTTTTGGCAAATTTTTTTTGAATCACTCTGGCCTTGATTTTTGGACAACTCAAGGCTCAACTCCTTATTTTTTAATATTTAAAATTTAATCATAATTTTAGTTGGCGCCAATTCCTTCTATTTCATGGACTTCCTTTTGTATCTGGCCTAGTTCTGCCGTTGACAGAGAAACCGAACATTGCGTTTCTCACGTTTATGGAGGGACCAGATGTTACATGAATGAAGCTATGATGTTGTGAATGGTGAATGGAATAATAATGATGGAATGTGATGGAAAATGATGTTGTGTATAAGTTGATTCATCATTCTAAATGGATGCTCAAGTGTGTTAATGAATCGCATGCCTTCCTCCTTGTTCTTTCATGTGCTTCTGGATGGAATGGATTATTTGTATTCTAATGGTCTATTAAAAAATGAAGTGAATTATTGGATCATAGGTAACATGGTCTGGATGCTCTAACAAATGGATTAACCCGTGAATGAATGGTGCATAATGATGCGTGAATGATTAATGAATGCTAATGTCCCTAGAGCTTGCCCGAATCTCTTATTAAATCACATGCTTCCTTCATTTACTTTTTTAATAATCACATGTTCTTTGTATGCATTATTCAGCCCATACTTCCCTACATCAGACCCAAGCTCCTTTTTTGTGTCTCTAAAGCTCACCCAGCCAACTTTTCTCTTCGTGTTTTTGGTATTAATCCCCTCCATCATGTGCTACAGCTAGTGCTTCCACATTCTGGTTTCCAGTGTGCTTCATGCAGCTTCCCATGTGTGTATCATGCATGAATGAGATGTGGCTTCCCTCATTCTACCTCTTCTCCATGTGAGCTGCCTCGGAGCTTCTCACGTGTTCATTTTCTCTCTTTAATCTCCATTTTCTTCATGTGTCATATGGCTTGCATGTGTGCTTCTTCTCCATTTATTTAATTCTTTCCTCCCATAACCCGTAGATTAAGTGAGTGCTTCTTCTTTTATTCCTTTTCCAAGTCAGAATTTCATAGTTGTTTGAAGCCAACTTCTCCCAGTACTATTCATTCTCCATGTGCTTCTTGACTAAACTTCTTCCATGTTAGTTATAATTTGTAATGTGCTTATTCGTGAAGCTTATGTAGATGCATAGCCATTTAAACCCATGGCTTTTCTTTACACTTTTCCCTTCATGTAGCTATTGTTCATATGTTTTACCTCATTCTCTTGCTGAATCCATGTAAAAACCCGTAACTTCTCTTTTCTCTATGCTCATTCTAGCTCGTAGCAATCACATTAACCTAAGCTCTTTCATGTTAGCTTGTTATATTTTACTCTATTTAATCTCTAGCCTCTTCTCCTAGCTTTGTGAACTTCCTTTCCCCCTCTCAAAGCACTAGAACCCATGGCTACTATATGGATGATAGGTGTGTAAATGATGCATGAAATGGTGTGGGTATATGGATGAATGAAGGTGCTACGTGTTAGTGTATGATTACATGGAAATGAGGTTTAGAAGTAAAGGGAACAAGAATTTGCAAGTGGAATCAATTAAAAGGTTTAGGATTCAAGATATGGAAGCTAGGGATTTAATTGTACGTAGCCATTCTTGAAGCTTTCTAGGGATAATTTAACTTATGTAAGACTATGAATGAGTTCTTAAGACAACTAGGAAGTCTTACAAGTCACCATTCCTTCAAGAAAAGCAAGCAAACTCCATGGGTCCAATTGCTCCCTTATGTCTCAGTCTAGACCACTTAAAGCACCTAGGGAGTGTTTTAAATTGTTCTAAGGCTAGAAAAGGACTAAATATAGATGAACATCAAAGGAAGCATTGCAATGAATTTAAGAAGCATGGGTTGTGAGATTGAGGTTTAGGTTCCATTTTAAAACATTAAGAAGTAACTTGTATCTAGGCTTCTTGAAATGAAATTATGATAATCCAAGGAGTTCAAATGGAGTCAAAAGACTTAGATTGAAGGAGAAAATAGAGCCAAGATTATGAATTCTAATAGTTGCTTCATTGTGTCTTGTATGGAGCCATTACGTAGTCATATGAGAACATAGCCCTCCATAGAGTTTGTATCAAGTTAGAGCGTGTTCCAATGATTGAAATATATCTCATTTGATGTGTTTAGGCCAAGAATATCAAGTGCCACCTAGCTTCAAGTGCTTAGCCAAAAAGGGGGAAAAGGAATTAAAGAAAAAGTTTGTGATACTTGCTTTAAGGTAGCTCTCTAACCTTTCTCACATGCATGTTTAGTTATTTTCTTGTCATTGAGTCCGTGTGTGTATGTTTGCACTATAAAAGATGTTTTTAAGTATGAAATGTGGCTTGAACGGGTATGGTTAAGCTAAAAGTCTCTTAGTATGGGTGATGATGAGCTAAAAGTCTTTAGAATTGGGTGAGACAAAACTAAAATCTCAAAAAGAGTTAGGCTTAGTCAAAAGTCCTTTGAAAGTGGGTGAAGCAAGCACAAAAGTCCCTATAAAGTTAGGCAAGGCTAGATCAATGCCCTTAAGAGCCTATGTATGATATGTATAACTTTATGTGATAAAGAAAATAATTTATGTATGTTCATGACAAGCTTAAAGGACATGCATGAATTCTTTGACTTGAAATTGTATCCATTATGTATGTTTAAAAGGGTAAAGAGCTATTGAGATTCTTTGAATCTTAATCTCCCCCTTTATATGCCTAATCATATATAGGTCAACCAAGTGGACCAAGAAATGGAGGCCAAACCCTTTAAAGAGCAAGACTTTGACAAAAGGGTAGAGAAATAAGCATTTTAATAGCATTTTGATGTTAATAATTGTACCTATATGATGTATATGTAATGTAGACCATTGAGCATGTTCAAAAATGTGTAAACATGATGTATGTACCTATTGTGGAACCATATGAATGAATATGTAAGTTTTTGCCACCCATGAGCCTATGTATGCATGTGTATAAATGTGAGTTGCATGGTGAATAGAGCTCCATGATGATTTGAACCACTTGGCATGCTTCCCTAGGCTAGAATGGTGCTTTGGGATGTGCCCAAGTGGCTATGGAACCATAAGAAGGCCATTTGGTGCCTTAGCATCCCATTTTAGACTTCAAAATTGATCAATTATTCAATTAATCCAAAGTCTAATAAAATGGATGAGTTTTTGCATGAAATCTGGCCAATAAGTAGGTCTCATCTAGATCTTTTCACAAAGCTAAAGAACACTTAATTTGGAGTTCTAAAGAATTTATTATGATTTTTCAAAGTTGGCTAAATAATGTAGAATTGGTATGTACACTGTTCATATGGTTAGTTTGCTTCTCTATGTCACACGTGGGCTAAATGAAATTCAATACTCATAAAATTTTACAAGCATAAATGAGACACCATAAGCTTTCCATAGCCATTAATATCACCTCATTTAGGGCTTTTTAAAGGGAGAACCAAAGTTTTTAATTTACAAGTTCTAGAGTTATCTGAGAAATTATCTAAGCTATTGTTTAATTACTTTTCAGGGGTTAAATGCTTCTGTTTTGGCCTGAAACTATTTCTAGCCATTAGTTAACATCCAAAGCTTTCTAGAAAGTTACCATATACATGAGATATGTTGAGATACCCTATATGACCATGGTGTAAGAGCTAGGAGGTTAAGGTAATACACATTGTGCTTCGATCGAGTACTGAGTTGTGATGAGGCTCATGAATGCACTAAGCCTTGTTTGCACTCAATAGGGAGTTAGTGCTAGGGATGGTCTTTTTCTTGTGTTATTGGCCATTACCTTGATGTATATGATTGCTAGTATGGTGTAATAGTCACTGGTAGTCCAACTAGTTTATTTATTGATTATGATGATGTTTCTGGTAACTATGTTTAATATATTAAATTGTACATATGTATGAAATTTTTCTTCAGTTACTAAGATTCATATCTCATCCTATTTTATGGACTAACGATTTCAAGTAAGGTTTTTCAATTAAGGTAAAAGGAAAAACAAGTAGATGAACATCCATAGCTTAAGGCCTTGTGTGGGATCACTACACATGGATCATTTTGTTTTAGAGTAGATGCTATCATTTTTGTAATTTATTTTGTATAGCATCATGATGCACTCATATTGCTAAGTGTAGGCTTTTTGATGTTCTATAACTAAGATTGAATTCCTTAGGAAGTTGGGCCTTGTATTTCATGAAATCTGATGTATATATTTGACTATGTTCTATTATGGATTCTAAAGTATTTCCACTTAATTTAGTACTTTTGGAACTCAGTTGCATATATGAGGATCTTTTGTTAATCTAGTGAACATAATGTAATGACACTTGAATGATTAGTTTAATTTCCCCTCATTGTGTGTCACTTGTGAATTATCCAATGGGTGTCAATATTTGGAATTTGGGAGAGCTATAATCAAATCTTGCATTTGAGGCTAGATGGAGGATTCAAGAGTAGGAACATAGTAGCCTGATCCATTAAAGCTTGTATAAGGTTATTTGAGTTCAATTGATAAGGAATAACACCATTTGTGGAAGACCCTTGAGGCCCTTTATAACACCATAAATTCTAGCTCATCTCATGCCTTTAAATGACTTAATATCATAAATTATGTAAGTTTCCCATGAGAAAGGCAAGGAAATAATGATTATATTTACGTTGCGTCATATCTAAAAATTTCATTCTATGTCATGTGGACCGTGTGAGCTCATACTATACATTCTCATATTTAATTACATCAATACAACTCATTTGCATCATAAAATCATGCCCACAATTCATGGAAACCGAAATAAAGCTCAAAATACCCATGTGTAATTTCAGATAGATTTGACCTCTTTTCTGACTAAAATTTGGAAAATCATAACTAATTTCAAAAAAATTGAAATCATGCAAGCTTGGTCACTTTGGAAATATACAGTTGTCTCCTTCACACTAAAAATACACCCAGCTCATAACATCCATCACAGAGGACGTTTGACATCTAAAATGGTTCAGAGGTCAAACTGCATTCTGGAACTATCACAGAATTCTGTAAAAAAATTTGAAAATGTCCAATTAATTCCACAAAAATTCAATCTATGTAAATGATACCAATCTGGAAAGTTATGGATGTTAGCTAGAGAGGAAAAATATCTCCAGACCATTTCATCAAACCCAGACCTCAGAATTTAATGAAATAATAACTCAGGTCGGGCAAAATTCCTTATACTGGACAGAATATTCAAAAATTCATATTTTTCTCTCTAGACATCCAAATGAGTGCTTCTAGTTGGCACGAGTCACTATGAATGTCTAGTTTCTCTGTATAAAATTTCATGGCAATTGGACATCATTTGAGCCTCGTGTGACAGAATTCAATTTCGGACCAAATGAAAAGTGCAACAGACCACAACCAGAAAAATTACCAACTTTGAAAAATCAGCAAATATTCTATAGACCTCTGAAAATTATGATCTTTAGCTTTCCAAAAAGCTCTATACCTAATTTCATGCCAAATCTTAGATCAAGAATAACTTATTTGGCTAAAAAGTGACGTAGGGTTCTATTATGGTCATTTTTTGCTCCATATGGGATACCAAAATTGCCAAATGACTTTCCATTTGTTTCGACACCTTTTAGGCAAGTTTAAAAGTACATTTAGGACTTTTATAAGCTGCTTAAATGGTCCCAAACCCCATACATCTCATTTTGGCTTTTCCATCTACACATATGCACATTACATCAAACTTTCCAAAATGCATACTTTGGCATTACATATCCAATTTCTATTCTAGGGTTCATACATTTATACATCACATAATATCATAATTACATATGTCTAAGGGGTTATAGACCATATACATCAAAGAGATGTATCATATGACACAATTAAGGCCTTAAAGTGGCAAAACTTAAGCATTTGGCTATCAATCTTTCTTCAAGGTAATTGGCTCCTATTACCGTATCCACTTGGTCCACCTAGCATGTGAGATCGTCGGAGAGGAGGGAATAAGAATCAAAGAATCCTAATAGCTCATCTCCCATTCAATCATACATAATATATATAAAGCAAGCCTTAAAAATGCATACATGGATATTATGGAAGTCATGAACATTCAAGAAGCAAGTTTGACATGTGAACAAGTCATACTAGACATTTAAGAGCTCACCAAGTGTTTAGATTGGTCTCATACTTTTCCTTATAGATTTTAGACTTGCCTCACCCATTCTTTAAGAGCTTTGAACTCAACCATACACTTAGGAGCCCACTTTTCTTTTGGGAGACTCTTTAATTTGTCTCCACCAATCTCAAGGGTTCTTTGCTCATGCTTACCATAGTCAAGAGTTCTTGGCCTCTCCACACTCAAGCAAACTCAACAAACATTATATATTCATTTGAAAGCATAACATGACATCATGAAATCATGGCATATAACATCATGCTAGCATACCTTTCATGGCTTGAAAATACACACACACATATTCTAAGACAAGTTAAACACACATCCATGCCTGAGAAAAGATGGAAAGAGCTACATTGCACACAATTACACACTTTTCCTTTTGGATTCAAGCCTCCTCTTTCAGCCACACACCCATAAATTAGTGGAGATGGTTTCTCTTGGCCTAGATACAATTTATGGGAGCCAATTAGGTTCATGAAACATATTCTAAGGCCACACAATTTCATTAAACACTAGATTGCTCTATAACCCCCATTATGGTCCATAAATGCACCTAATGAAGCAACACCCCTCAAATAACTTATAGGCCTCATTCTTTCCTTTCAAATATGATTCTTGACTCCTTTTAAGCCTCTTGGAGTCATCACACCATTAAAACAAAGGGCCTAACATCATGTTGCTTCTTTAGGTCATAATATGGAACCTAAGGTACCAAATCAATTTCCATGTATTCTAAAATTTTTCCAAGGCCTCCCTTCATTTTTATTCATAAATATGACTTAAGAATGGCCTTATAAAAATTTAAAACTCTCCCTAGCTACATAAACATGCTTTGGCCGAGACTATGAGCTTCCTTGGCCTCCATGAGGATTTTTTTGTTTTCTTGAAGAAGGAAGCTTATGGGGAGCATCTTAGGGGTCTCAAGAACTCATTTAAACTCTTAATTAAGCCTAGGAATTATCACAAAAAATTAGAATTTAGAAGGTGCACATAAAACCCTATAATTTGCATCTTGAATGCTAATGGTTATTTTGTTGTTTTCTTTGCATTTTTTTGTTCTTCTCTGTCAAATACCAAAGATTTGTGCTTGGTTATGCTTGAAAATCAGATCCTCCTATGGCTCCTAGGATTAGCGAAATGAAGAAGAAGGGTGATGGAAGATATCAACCATAGGATGCAATTTTACCTTGTTTCCTTGCTTAGTTTGGCTTAAATCTTGCTTTCTCCAAGCTCCTCCCTTCAAATCCAAAATTTCCCTTGAATTTATCCCTTGAATCAGATTCATAAACTTTATTTTAATCAAAGGAAATTAAGGAGGATGAAGGAGAGGTGGTGTGGATGGAGAAAAGCATGAAAAACAACCATAAAAACATATCTTTAGCTTGGATTTCTTCCTCCTTCTTCTTCCCCTCTTGGGTACCTCTCTCTTAGGGTTTTGCTTGTGGTTTGGGGCTGAATTTTCTGAAGTTAAATGAGGGCAAGTGTGAGGCGACACTTATATATAGCTAGGGAAAAATGACTTTTTCAAGAATTTTAATTTTGCCCTTCGTATTTTCCATTTTTGTTTTTCCTTCATTTTAGCTCCTTTTTGAGAACTATCTTTTTCATTATAAAATTTAGGTTTCAAATTAAATAAAATTCCTTTGAAATCACTCAAATTGGAGCTAAAATCTTCCTAAACAGATCCGTCAAAGTTTGGGTACACCGACATTGGAAAACGTCCACTGGAGGTGATTTAGCTGTCCCAAGCCTTCCCATGGTTTTTAGGGTCTCTGAAAAGCCCAGAAAACTTAAAAATTTCATTTAAAAAACCCTCCTATGTGAATTCCAAAAATTTTCCAAAATTATGAAAATGCCATTACGTTTCGTATAATTTCCATCAAAATTTATTTCTTTATTCTAGCTCTATTTTTCCTTCTGTCTAAGGCTTAGATTCTCATTTTTAAGAGTCTAGAATGTTACTTAAATTTTTCGGGGCCTTAACTAATTCATTTTGGAGGACATGCTTTGAAAAAGTGTCCGTTCTCGTCATTTAATGGAAACCAAACATTACAATTCTCCCCTTTTTAAAAATGTTGTCCTCGAAATTTAGATAACATACCTCATGGAAAGAGATCTAGATAGTTCTTTCTCATATCATCCTCTAGTTCCCAGGCGGCTTCCTCGGGAGATAACCCCTTCCAAACCACTTTCACCAGCGATATCATCTTACTCTGTAACTGCTTGAGTCTAACGTCCACGATCTAATTTGGTGATACTATGTATGATAGATCATCCTATAACTGCACTTTCTCATATTCTATGACATATGAGGGGTCGGGCTAGTACTTTTTAAGTTGGGAAACATGGAATATGTTGTGCACTTAGCTTAGGTTTGGGGGAAGGGCCAGTCTGTAAGCTACAGGTCTTACTTTATCAAGAATCTGGAAAGGACCTATGTACTTTGGACTGAGCTTTTTACTTTTTATAGACTGACTTATCCCTATAACTGGAGACACTTTAATGAAGACATGGTTTCCAATCTCAAACTCTAACGGCCGTCTACGTCTATATGCATAACTTTTCTATCTACTCTGAGCCATCAAAAGTTTCTTTCTAATAGTCTCTATTTGTCTAAAGGTCTGATCCACTAATTCTGAGCCTATAAGGCTCCACTCTCCTAGCTTAACCAAAGACATTGAGGACCTACACTTCCTTCCATACAATGTCTTATATGGCACCATCTGTATACTTGTATGGTAACTGTTATTATAGGGGAACTCTGCTAGAGGTAAGTATGTATCCCAATTCCCATGCATTTTTAATACACACACCCTTAACATGTCCTCTAGGGTTTGGATGGTTCTCTTTATTTGTCCATCCGTCTGAAGGTGATAGGGTGTGCTAAATCTAAGTTTGGTACCTAGAGCATCCTGTAATGATCTCTAGAAATTTGATGTGAATTTAGGATCCCTATTTGAAACTATGCTCCTAGGCACACCATGCAATCTAACTATCTCTCTGATGTATAGTTGGGGTAACTTATCTAAGGTATAAGTGGCTTTCATAGGTAAAAAGTGTACTGACTTTGTTAACCTATCCACTATTACCCATATTGTATCATACCCCGATGAAGTCCTGGGTAAACCCATGACAAAATCCATAGCTATACTATCCCATTTCCACTCCGGGATAGCAAGGGGCTGAAGTAACCCAGCTTGCTTCTGATGTTCTATTTTTACTATTCAGCATACTAGACATTGAGAGACATACTCTGCTATATCTGTTTTCATCCCAGGCCACCAAAATATTTTCTTTAAGTCCTGATACATTTTATTACTGCCTGGATGAATGGTATACCTACTCTTATGTGCCTTATCTAATATCTTTTCTCTAAGTTCTGTGTTCCTAGGCACATACAACCTATCCTTATATATAACACCATAAATTCTATCTCATTTCGTACCAATCATAAGCTTCACATCATCATTCCCATGAGAGCACATGAGAAAGGGAATGAATATAATGGGTTTATTTATGTTACATCTTACTTAAAAATTTGCAATCAGTGTCGCGTGGACCGTGTGAGCTCATACTATTCATTCTCATATTTAATTACATCATTATAACTCATTTGCATCACAAAAACATGCCCACAACTCATGAAAAGCGAAATGGAGCATGGAATATGAAGGTTCATTCTCGGCCAGATTTGCTCTATTTTCTGACCAAAATTTGAAAACTCATAACTAAATCTAGAAAAATTGAAATCACACAATCTTGGTCATTCTGGAAAGCTTTCAATGTCTAATTCATACTAAAAATATGTTTAGACTACAATGTCTATCACAAAGGATGTTTGTCATCCAAAATGGTCCATAGATCAAACTGCACTCTGAAGCTATCACAGAGTTCTATAGAAAATTTTGAAAATGTCTAATTAATTCTAAAAACATCCAATCCATGCAAATGATATCAATCTAGAAAGCTGTAGATGTAAACTAGAGAGAAAAAATATCTCTAGACCAGTTCAGCAATCCCAGACCTCGAAATTTGATGGAATAGTACTTCTGGTCGGGCAAAATTACTTATATTGGATAGAAACTTCAAAAATTCATATCTCCCTATCTAGACCTCCAAATGAGGTGCTTCTAGTTGGCATAAGTCACTGTAATTGTCTAGTTTCTTTGTATAAAATTTTATGGCAATTGGACATCATTTGAGCCTCGTGTAATAAAATGTAATTTTAGACCAAATGAATAGTGCAGCAAACCAGAAACTATGAAATTTTTCAAATTTGAAAAATCATCAAATATTCTGTGGACTTCCAAAAATTATGATCTTTAGCTTTCCAAAAATCACTCAATGAGACCTAATTGCGTACCAATTTTTAGATCAAGACTACCTCATTTGGTTAAAAAGTGGGATAGGATTCCATTATGGTCAAATTTGGCTCCATATGAGGTACCAAACTTGCCAAATGGCTTTCCCTTGGTGTTGGCACCTTTTGGGCAAGTCTAAAAGCACATTTAAGACTTGTGTGAGCTATCCAAATGGTCCCAAACCTTATGGATCTCATTTTGGCCATTCAACCCACACTTATGCACATTTACATCATACTTCCACATTGCATACTTTGGCATTACATACTCAAAATATATGCTAGAGGTCATACATCATCTTCATACATTTAAATATCATATAATATCATATTTACACATGTCTCAAGGTTCATAGGCCATTTACAACATCAGATACATCATGAACCATCATTATGGTTCTAAAATGGATAAAACAAGGCATATGCTTGTCAATCTCCTTCTTTCATTGTTGTTGGCTCCCTTCACCATAGCTACTTGGTCCACCTAACATGTTAGATCATTGGAGAGGAGGGGATGAGATTTAAAGGATCCTAATAGCTCATCTCTCATTCAATCATACATGATATGTGAAAAACAAGCTTTAAAAATGCATGCATAGAGAAAATGGAAGTCAAGGACATTTTAAAAGCAACTTAGCACATGAATAAATCATACAAGACATTCAAAAGCTCACTAAGTGTTTGGATTAGCCTCACACTTCTCCTTATAGATTTTGGACTTGCCTCATCTATTCTTTAAGAGCTTTGAACTCAACCATACTCTTGGGAGCCCACTTTGCTTTTGTGAGACTCTTTACTTTGTCTTAACCAAGCTCTACGGTTCTTTGCTCATCCTTACCCAAGGGAAGAGTTCTTGGCCTCTCCACACTCAAGTAAACTCATACAAACATTATGTATTCATTTGGAAGTATAACATAGCATCAAGAATCATGACATATAAAGGCATGCTAACATACTTTTCATAGCTTGAAAATACACATACACACATTCTAAAACAAGCTAAACACATATCCATGCATGAGAGAAGGTGGAGAGAGCTACCTTACACACAATTACACACTTTTTCTTTTGGATTCAAGCCTCCTCTTTTGACCACACACTCGCAAATTGGTGGAGATAGTTTCTCTTGGCCTAGATACAATTTTTGGGAGCCAGTTAGGTTCATGAAACATTATCTAAAGCCATACAACTTGCTTAAGTACTAGATTGATCTATAACCCCTGTTATGGTCCATAAATGCACCTAATGAAGCAATACCCCTCAATAATTTCTAAGCCTCATTCTTTCCTTTCAAATATGATTCTTGACTCCTTTTAAGCCTCTTGGAGTCATCACACCATTAAAACAAAGAGCCTAACATCATGTTGCTTCTTTAGGTCATAATATGGAACCTAAGGCACCAAATCACTTTCTATGAGTTCTAAATTTTTTTCCAAGGCCTCCCTTCATTTTTATTCATCAATTATGACTCAAGAATGGCCTTATAAAAATTTAAAACTCTCCCTAGCTACCCCAACCTTGCTTGGCCAAGACTATGCCCCTTTTTGGCCTCCTTAGAATTCTTTGTTTTCTTGAAGAAGGAAGCATGTGGGGAGCATCTTAGGGATCTTAGGAGTTCATTTAAACTCTTAATTAGACCTAGGAATTATCATATGAAATCAGATTTTGGAAGATGCACACAAAACCCTAGAATTTGCATCTTGAAATATAATGATTTTTTGATAATTCCCTTTGTATATTCTTAATCTCCACACCCTTTTTCCTTAGATTCATGCTTGGTTCTGCCTAAAAATCATCTCCTCCTATGGTTTTCTCAAGTGGGGCGAAATAGTGGAGAAGTGAACCAAAGATGACAACTATAGGAAGAGAAATTACCTTGTTTTCTTGCTTTTTCTTACTTGAATCTTATGTTCTTTGAGCTCTTCTCTTAAAATCCGATTTTTTCTCTCAATTTCTCCTTTAAAACAGATCCATATACTTCATTATAATCATAGAAAATAATGGAGAATGAAAGAGAAGAGGTTTGGAAGAGCAAGAGCATGAAAAATCATGAAAATCCATACCTTTCTACCTTGAATTTCTCCTCCTTTTCTTCCACCTCTTGTATGCCTCATCCCCTAGGGTGTTCTTCTGGTTTTAGGCAGAACATGGCTGTGCATAATGAAGGGAAGAGAAGGGTGCATCATAAATATAGGTGGAAATAAGTTACACTTTTCAAAAATTCCTATTTTGCCCTTCATATTTTGCATTTTTGTTTTTCCTTCGTTTTAGCTCCTTTTTTAGAACCATTTTTTCCATTATAAAATTTAGGTTCCCAATTAAGAAAAATGCCTTTGGAATCACTCAAGTTGGAGCTAAAACTTTCTTAAACAGATCTGTTAAAGTTTGGACACACTGACTTTGGAAAACATCCACTGGAGGGGTTTTAACTGTTCCGGGGGTTTCTATGGTTCTCAGGGCCTCTGAGAACCCTGGAGAATTCAAAACTTTTATTTAGAAAGCCCTCCTATGTGAATTACAAAATTTGCTCAAAATTATGAAAATGCCATTACGCTTTGTAGGCTTTCATAAGAAATTGTTTCTTTACTCTAGCTCCATTTTTCTTTCCATTTGAGCCTAAGATTCTCATTTTTAGGAATCTAAAATGCTTCCCAAATTTTTTAGGACCTTAACTATATCATCTTGGGGGACTTCCTTTTGTATCCGATGAATTTCATTTGTTTACAAAGAAACCGTACGTTACGTTTCTCACGTGTTCTCTAGTTTTTGGAGAATTGGATATTACACTATACCTCACTATGTTAAGATTGAACTCTTGAATGCTACCCTGGGCCAGCTGGGCTCTAATCTTATTCACATGATCATCTATCTACTAAGCCTCTCTTATCTGATCCTTTAGGTTACTTCCTATTTCGATCTCACTCATTAATAGTTTCCTCAAATACACCTCGTAGGAGAGACTCATGTCTTTGAATCTCTCAATTAATTTATGCTCTTGGATCATCATATAGGTCATGTATATGAATTTTCTACTCAGAGCATCAGTTACCACATTAACCTTACTGGGATGGTATTTCAATGTGAAATCATAATCTTTCAAAAATTCTAACCATCTCCATTGCCTCATATTTAATTTTTTCTATTCAAATAAATATTTGAGGCTCTTGTGGTCGCTGTAAATCTCTATTATTGCCCCATACAAGTAGTATCTCCATATTTTCAAAGTAAACACCATTACAGCTAACTCTAAGTCGTATGTAGGGTAGTTTTCTTCATGAGGTTTCAAGTGTCTAGAAGCATAAGCTACCATTCGATTTTTCTGCATAAGCACACATCCTAACCTTTTCTTAGAGGCATCACTGTATATTAAAAAAGTTTCTTTAGGGTCAGGGAGTACTAAAACTAGGACCGTGGTTAACTTGTGCTTTAGTTCTTGAAAACTACTTTCACATTTCTCATTCCACACAAACAGTACATTCTTTCTAGTAAGTCAGGTCAGTGGCATTGCTATCTGAGAAAAGCCTTGAATGAACCTCCTATAATAACCTGCTAAACCTAGGAAGCTCCTAATCTCTGTCACTACCTTAGGTCTCTCCCACTGTAATACTACCTCTACCTTATGGAGATCTACTGCAACCCCTACCTGGGAGATCATATAACTTAGAAACTGAACCTTAGTGAGCCAAAACTCACATTTACTAAGTTTAGCATACAATTGTCTCTCTTTTAGGGCCTCCAAGGCTAATCTCAGGTGCTGCTTATGTTTCTCTCTACTTTTTAAGTAGATGAGGACATCATCTATGAAGACAACTACAAATTTATCTAAGTATGGCCTGAAAGCTTTGTTCATGTAATCCATAAATACTGAGGGTGCATTCGTCAACCCGAAGGGCATAACTAAGAATTCATAGTGTTTATATTTAGTTCTAAATGCTGTCTTGGGAATATCCTCAGCTTTTATTCTGAGCTAATGATATCCAGACCTGAGGTTTATCTTTGAAAACACTAACGCTCCTACTAACTGATCTAGGAGGTCATCTATGTGAGGGCGAGGGTACTTATTCTTAATGGTTATTTTATTAAGTTCCCAATAATCTATATACAATCTAAGGCTTCCATCTTTCTTCTTTACAAATAGGTTTGGAGCTCTCAACAGCGAGACACTGGGCCTATAAAACCCTTCTCTAATAACTCTTATATTTATTTCTTAAGCTCTGCTAGCTTGATGAGAGCCATCCTATATGGGGCCTTAGATACTGGACCTACCTCAAGTATGATGTCTATAGGAAACTCTACCTCTCTCTCTAAGGGTAGTCTACTAATCTCTCTGGGGAATACCTCTGAGAACTCCCTCAATATGGGAATCTCATCTATACCTTCTTTTACCTTAGCCTAAACTGAAAAGAAAACTAAATACCCTTGACAACTATGCCCTAGAGATCTCTCAGCCTGAGAGGTGGTCATAACAGATAACTCAGTCCTAGTACTAGGTACAGTCCCACACTCGGGTAAAGTAATGCACTTGTGGCTACAATCTAGTGTGGCATTATTTGCAGACATCCAGTTTATGCCAATAATCACATCAATATTAATAAGAGGCACACAAATCAAATCAAGGGTGGTTAGGCAATGATTAAACTAGATCATACAATTCAAACAAGCATGAGTGGTAATGGCTCGGTTTCCTGTAGGGGTGGATACATGCAAATCATATGGTAAAGTATGCATACTCAGACCCAACCTCCTAACATAGTTATATGATATAAAAGAGTGGCTAGCACCCGAATCAAATAATGCAATCACA
This sequence comes from Erythrophleum fordii, assembly GCA_032878935.1. NCBI lineage: Eukaryota > Viridiplantae > Streptophyta > Magnoliopsida > Fabales > Fabaceae > Erythrophleum > Erythrophleum fordii. The sequence goes on from JAVQMF010000038.1 coordinate 19,452,723, forward strand.
AAAAAATCATTTAGTTTAATAGCACCTTGAATCAAACTTAGGGACCGGCTAGCCTCCTACTGTGATAGGGTAAAGACTTTACCTTGGGTCTGTGGTTTGGGAGGAGGAGCCATCTCCTTAAATTGTGTGATTGTAGGGGAGCCTGGGTGCAATCCCTGGCCATATGCCCTTGCCTACCACACCTGAAGCATATGTTGTGCCTCGCATAGCACGATCTGGTACCATAGTTCCTACCATACTAGGGACATGTGATAGGTGCAAAACTACCTTTACTGGACTGAGTCCTCTGTCTCTTGCTTTTTCAGTTCCACTGACTCTTTCCACCTCTACAGCTCATAACTGTAGCCTGAGAACCCTCTCTAGGTCTCTTGGGCTCAAGGAAGGGAAGGGGTGGTCTGGCACAAAAGGTAGGCTGCATCATCCTGAGATTCATTTTCGTTACTCTGCACACTTCAATGAGGGTATTAAAGTGCCTGATTCTCTGTGGCACTACCTATCTCTGATCTCAGAGAGCAAGCCCTTCTCTAATCTATCTACCCTCCATCTCTCATCATCATGTCTCTGTAAGTAGGAGGAATATTTGGAGAGCTTAACCAACTTTGCTACATATTGGTCCACAGACATCCCCTCAGTCTACTTAAATAGAATGAATTCTGATTCCTTTTCATCTCTGATAGAATCAGGGAAGTACTTCTCGTGGAACACCTCAAGGAATGCCTCCCATGTAATCGGGCTGTTCCTTGCTCTCAAGATAGGTTCAGTACCCTTCCACTAATAATCCATTTCTCCTTGAAAGTAGAATACAGCCATTTTGGCTTTCTGCTCAAACATACATTCCATCACCTTGAATATCTTCTCTAACTGCATAATCTAGGCCTTAGCTTTATCTGAGTTCATCTCACCATCAAAGGTGGGAGGACCAAATTTCCTAAACTGAGTAATAACCTTTCTGGTCGACGGTTGCTATGGTACAGGAGGCATCTGAGCTGGTGGAATTGGGGCAATAGCCTGCATGTGTGGTTATGCATCTGGGTGAGTCGCCCCTGAATGCTCGAGATGATCAGAGCATGGAGGTGGCTAAGGAGGAGTAGGTGTAGGGCCCTGGCTATCTCTTTCAGCAAGCCATTCCTAAAGCTGCATAATGATGGCCTACTGCTGATCCAAGTGAGCCATAATGGACTGTAAGGCTCTAGCTATTTGATCACTAAGCTCGATGATAAGCATGATATTTTATATATTTTAATCCCCTAACTTAGGTGTCTTAGTATCCAATTATGGCTTTAGGAATTTAATTAAGTGGAATTTGATTTTAATTTGCCATTTTTACAATTGAGGAATCATTTTGCAAATTATTGATTCTTAATGCTTAAATTTATCTTAAATAAATTCCGAATATTTCCACTTAATACCTTCCAATTTTTGTGTGTAGAATTTCAATGGACAATTAAAGCTTGGATGGAAAATTGAATTGGGGAAGCTATAGAGAAGAAGCTGACGTGAAAAGGATGCATGTGGCCAATGGCTCAAGTAATTTATTCACGTACAGCTGGAGCACACAAGAAACATATACAAAACCACAAGTTGGAGCTGCAGAAACAAAGCACGAAGCACGTGCAGAACATCCAGTAGCTGAACAGAAATGGAAGAAAGAGCGTCGAATGCTTGCATGAGCTGAAATCAAGATGAAGAGACGCTGAAACAGAGACTGGACGCTGGACTCGAACTGGACAGCAGGAGCACGCCTGGAGCTTGAGAAAACGTTGGAGCTGGACGAGGAACAATTTCATTCATTCATCTCTGGACTGGACAGCAATTCGAAGAGCAGAAGGAATGCACAGTGAAATGAAATGAAGCTTCTGATCAGAGAACCAGCTACAGCGTGATGAAGAAAAGCTTGTACAGAAGCTGAAGCAGAAACAAATACACATGAGCTGCAACCCGACGTGAACAAAAACAAAGAGGCATGCAGAAGCTACAGTAACCAATATGGGAATATTATATTTAGCTTTGAATGGGGCCCACACTCATGCATAATAGCTTCAGATAATTAAAATGAGAAGGAGGAGCATGTGGAATCACTTAAAGGACTCACGTGAGAGGAGAAATACACGCCCATTCCATTCGCCCGGCCCATTCAACGCACATAAGGCCATTCATTCACTCATTACGTAAATTCAATTCACGACGTCATTTTATATATCCCATTCACGCTCAAACCCTAGCCGTCTTTGATAAATAGAGGCCTTCACACTATATTTCGACCATCATTCATTCAGGGGGATTGAACGTGAGAGGAGAGACGGCAGAAACAAAAGGGAGGTTCAGCGCTGAAAAAGAAGAGTTCTTTCTTTCTTGATGGCTGCCTCTTTGATTGATTCTCCTTTAATTGATCCTTCCATGGCAGCTTGAATTCCTTGTGGTGGCTAGCTGAAGATTGAATTCTCCTAGATAAAGATTTGAGCTCTACATCTTCTATTGAATTTGGATAAAACTCCCTTGCCCAATCTTTTGATTTTAGCATTATTTCCTTTATTAAATTGTCTAGGTTTAGCTTTTTGGTTTAGGAATTTAATTGCTGGAATTACTGGATTGAATTAATTCTTGGATTGAACTTGATTTGAATTTTGGAATTATTTTTGATCATCATGTGTTTGGAAAAATTCCAGAATTAATACTGTGCAATTGAACTCTAAATTCCTCTTGACTTTGGGCTAATTGATGCAATGGTTATTGGGTTAGTTAGCTGGAACTTTTGTGCAATTAATTGCTTAAGGGGTTAATTAATCTAATTGGTGAATTAGCATCTTTAGTGAATTGTGCAGTGGCTTTCATAAATCAATCAAATTTAGTGTAGTGTGTTCTTATTCTTAATTCAATTAATTAGTTGTTTAAGGTTTCTTGTGGTTGCAAAATTCTTTGAACAATTGATGAATTGAACCTTGGATGGTTATTCAAGAACCTTATGAGGAATGCACTAAAGAGCAAGAACTTAATCCTAAATTGGTAAGCTAAATAGAGCAAGGATAATTGAACTCTAGGGAATCCAATTGAAAGCTAGTTACCTCATTTACTTGATAAATCACTTGAACTTAGTTTTAGATTTCTAATTCTTGTCAATTAATTTTAGTTCGATTAAATTCTAGCATATCAAACCCCCAAATTAGATCCTAATAGTAATACTTAGAATATTCTTCCATAAACAATTTAAGACACAAACTCCTTGGAAAGATGACCTAGGTTGCACCATTATCTACAAAATTTATTTTGCTACCTAGTTTTATTTGAGATTGCACGACACGATCATCACTCGACTTCATTAGCACAAGCCTCTCTAGAAGGTCGACCTTTCCTAATGTTCACCATTGTACTAAAACATCATAACAAACTGTAACATAAGCTAGGGAACACTTCCACCATCAAACACACTCAATTCATCCGAAAACAAGCTCATATGCATCTAGGCAAGTCATAAGCACAAGCCACAACCCACATTGAGGCTTGAACTTGGCTCTGATACCAATAAATATAACACCATAAATTCTAGCTCATCTCATACATTTAAATGACTTAATATCATGAATCATGTAAGTTCCTCATGAGAAAGACAAGGAAATAATGATTATTTTTGTGTTGCATCGTATCTAAAAATCCCATTCGGTGTCACATGGACCGTGTGAGCTCATGCTATACATTTTCATATTTAATTACATCAATAAAACTTATTTCCATCATAAAATCATGCCTACAATTCATGGAAACCGAAATAAACCTCAAAATACCCATGTGTAATTTCGAACAGATTTGGCCTCTTTTCTGACCAAAATTTAAAAAATCATAACTAATTTCAGAAAAATCAAAATCATGCAAGATTGGTCACTCTAGAAATATATGGTTGTCTCCTTCACACTAAAAATACACCCAACTCATAACATCCATCACAGAGGACATTTGACATCTAAAATGGTCCAGAGGTCAAATTGCATTATGAAACTATCACAGAATTCTGTTAAAAAATTTGAAAATGTCCAATTAATTCCACAAAAATTTAATCTATGTAAATGATACCAATCTAGAAAGTTGTGGATGTTAGCTAGAAAGGAAAAATATCTCCAAACCATTTCATCAAGCCCAGACCTCAAAATTTAATGGAATAGTAACTCACGTCAGGCAAAATTCTTGATACTAGATAGAATATTCAAAAATTTATATTTTCCTCTCTAGACCTCCAAATGAGGTGCTTCTAGTTGTCATGCTCACTATGAATGTCTAATTTCTTTGTATAAAATTTCATAGCAATTGGACATCGTTTGAGCCTTGTGTGACAGAATTCAATTTCAAACTAAATAAATAGTGCAGCAGACTAAAACCAGAAAATTGCTATCATCAAATATTCTGTAGACCTCAAAAAATTATGATCTTTAGCTTTCCAAAAAGCTCTCAATGATACCTAATTGCATGCCAAATCTCAGATCAAGAATAACTCATTTGACTAAAAAGTGATATAGGGTTCCATTGTGGTCATTTTTGGCTCCATATGGGATACCAAAATTGTCAAATGGCTTTACTTTGGTTTTGGCACTTTTGGGCAAGTTTAAAAGCACATTTAAGACTTGTATGAGCTATCCAAATGGTCCCAAGCCTCATGCATCTCATTTTGGCCTTTCCATCCACACATATGCACATTACATCAAACTTTCCAAAATGCATACTTTGGCATTACATATCCAATTTCTATTCTAGGGTTCATACATTTATACATCACATAATATTGCAATTACATATGTCTAAGGGGTCATAGACCATATACATCAAAGGGATGTATCATATGACACAATTATGGTCTTAAAGTGGCAAAACTTAAGCATTTGGTTGTCAGTCTTTCTTCAAGATAATTTGCTCCCATTACCATGTTCACTTAGTCCACCTAGCATGTGAGATCATTAGAGAGGAGGGAATGAGATTCAAAGAATCCCAATAGCTCATCTCCCATTCAATCATACATAATATATGCAAAGCAAGCCTTAAAAATACATACATGGATATTATGAAAGTTATGAACAATCAAGAAGCAAGTTTGACATGTGAACAAATCATACAAGACATTCAAGAGCTCACCAAGTGTTTAGATTGGCCTCACACTTTTTCTCATAGATATTGGACTTGCCTCACCCATTCTTTAAGAGCCTTGGACTCAGCCATACTCTTGGGAGCCCACTTTGCTTTTGGGAGACTCTTTTCTCTGTCTCAACTAATCTCAAGGGTTATTGGCTCATCCTCACTATGGTCAAGAGTTCTTGGCCTCTCTACCCTCAAGTAAACTCAATAGACATCATTCAGTCATTTGAAAACGTAACATGACATCATGAAATCATGACATATAACATCATGCTAGCATACTTTTCATGGCTTGAAAATACACATACACACATTCTAAGACAAGTTAAACACATATTAATGCATGAGAGAAGGTGAAAAGAGCTACCTTGCACATAATTACACACTTTTCCTTTTGGATTGAAACCTCCTCTTTCGACCGCATACTCACAAATTGGTGGAGATGATTTCTTTTGGCCTAGATACAATTTATGGGAATTAATTAGGTTTATGAAATATATTCTAAGGCTACACAACTTGGTTATATACTAAATTGCTCTATAACCACCATTATGGTCCATAAATGCACCTAATGAAGCAACACCTCTCAAATAATTTATAGGCCTCATTCTTTCCTTTCAAATATGATTCTTGACTCTTTTTAAGCCTCTTGGAGTCATCACACCATTAAAACAAAGGGCCTAACATCATGTTGCTTCTTTAGGTCATAATATGGAACCTAAGGCACCAAATCAATTTCTATGAGTTCTAAATTTTTTCCAAGGCCTCCTTTCATTTCCATTCATAAATATGACTCAAGAATGATCTTAGAAAAATTTCAAACTCTCCCTAGCTACATGAATATGCTTTGGTTAAGACTATGAGCTTCCTTGGCCTCCATAGAGATTTCTTTGTCTTCTTGAAGGAGGAAGCTTATAGGGAGCATCTTAGGGGTCTCAAGAACTCATTTAAACTCTTAATTAAACCTAAGAATCATCACACAAAATCAGAATTTGGAAGGTACACATAAAACCTTAGAATTTACATCTTGAATTCTAATGGTTATTTTGATGTTTTCTTTGCATTTTCTTGTTCTTCTCCATCAAATACCTAATATTCGTGCTTGGTTAGGCTTGAAAATCAGATCCTCCTATGGCTCTTAGGATTAGGCGAAATTGAAAAGAAGGGTGATGGAAGATATCAACCATTGGATGCAATTTTACCTTGCTTCCTTGCTTAGTTTGGCTTAAATCTTGCTTTCTCCAAGCTCCTCTCTTCAAATCCGAAATTTCCTTTGAATTTCTCCCTTGAATCAGATTCATAAACTTCATTTTAATCAAAGGGAATTAAGGAGGATGAAGGAGAGGTGGTATGGATGGAGAACGGCATGAAAAACAACCATAAAAACATACCTTTGACTTGGATTTCTTCCTCCTTCTTCTTCTTCTCTTGGACACCTCTCTCTTATGGTTTTGCTTCTAGTTTGGGGCTGAATTTTCTGAAGTTAAATGAGGGCAAGTGTGAGGCGCCACCTATATATAGGTAGGGAAAAATGACTTTTTCAAAAATTTCAATTTTGCCTTTTGTACTTTACATTTTGGTTTCTCTTTCATTTTAGTTCCTTTTTTAGAACCGTCTTTTCTATTATAAAATTGTGGTTCTAAATTAAATAAAATGCCTTTGGAATCACTCAAATCGAAGCTAAAACCTTTCTGAACGGATCTATCAAAGTTTGAGCACACTGACATTGAAAAATGTCCACTGGAAGGGATTTAGCTATCCCGGGGCTTCCCATGGTTTGTAGGGCCTCTGAGAACCCCGAAGAACTCAAAATTTCATTTAAAAAAACCTCCTATATGAATTCCAAAAATTGCCCAAAATTACAAAAATGCCATTACGTTTCGTAAGATTTTTGTCAAAATTTGTTTCTTCAGTCTAGCTTCATTTTTACTTTTATATGAGGCTTGGATTCTCATTTTTAGGAGTCTAAAATATTACTCAAATTTTTTGGGACCTTAACTAATTCATGTCGAGGGACATGCTTTGAAAACATGTTCGTTGTCATCATTTAACAGAAACCAAACATTACACTCTTTAATCCTTTTGTTGTCATAAAGGGGAATATGCTTATATGAATTAAGTTGTAGTGACTCTAATTCAATCCTAAACCTCTAAGTTAGGAAGGTTAGTAAGTGAGGTGTTTAAGAGGGAAACTATATTGTGATCATGTGTTTTTGCCTTAAAAGGGCCCTAAACATTATTGGGAGAAAGATAGAAATGAATAGGGATGTGTATTAGAGAGTTTAGGACCAAAAGGGAAATAAAGTAGTGGCCAAAATTGTTTAAGCTGAGACCAAAATTCACCCAGAGGGTAACAGAGACCAAAGGTATTGCGACATATAAATTTGAGTCATGGCATGAGGCGAGGAATTTAAGTCTAGATGGTACTCAAGAGTCAGGGAATGTTAGGAAAACTGAACCAATAGCTCATCTCACCATGGTGAGAATCGGGAAAACTGAAATAATGGTCCAAAGGCATGCCTCGTGTAACGTTTGATTTTCGTAAAAGCATTAGAAATGGACTAATTATAAAAGGGAGTCCTAAAAGAACAAAATTTAAGGCCAAATAAAATTAGGATAAAATTCTAAATAATGAAAAATGAGGATACAAGACTTAAAATGCCTAAAAATTGAAGTTAGAGTAGCTAAAAAAAATTCGATGAAACCCAGTAGTATTTTCATAATTTTAGGTACTTTTTAGAGAACACAAAAGAGGGAGCTTTAAATGATCTTTAAATGGAAAAACTAAGTTTCCCAAGGTTCTCAAAAGCCCCAAAAACTATAGAAATCCCTAAAATGATTTGAACCCCTCCGGTTTACGTTTTCAAGTGTCAGTTGACCCAAATTTTAACTAATTCGTTCAAAAAAGTTTTTAATCCAATTTGGGTGAAACCAAGGACATTTTATGAATCAGAGGACCTAAATTTTATGATTGACAAGATAGTTCTTAAAAAAAGTTGAAATGAGCCTGAATAGAGTAAACAGGCACAAAGGGGCAAAATGGTCATTTTGAAAAATTATAAAAGAGGCTTCTTAAGTAAGATTACACCTCATTACCTTCTCCAAGCTTCTATTTTTAGAATTTGAGCAGCCATGGTGTGATATTAAAGGAAGGGAGACAGAAGAAGTTTAAGCTCCCGTTTAGATAAGTAAACTGCCCTATTTCATCCCACGTTAGTTAGGAAAGTTGTTCATCTCTCTAAGAGCTTTCTAATGGTAATTTTCTTTTCTTGAAAACATGAAGATTCAGGTCTAACCCAAGCCATAAAAGAACTCTTTTCAAGAAACCAATCGGTGAAATATAATCTACGTGAAGAGAGCTTCATTTTAAGGTAAGGCTTTACTTGAAACACTTGTAAAATCTTGTGTTTCCAAGTCATTTAAGCTTCAACCAAGAAAGAGAAAGTGAGAAGGAGAGCTTTTCTTCATGTGTTCTTGATGGTACTAAGGGTTATAGTGTGTGATGATTAAGAATATATAACTAAAATTGAAAAGGAAGCTTTAGAATGCAAGTTGTAGAATTTAGGGATTTGATTGCTCCTTGACAAATATGAAGCTTCCTAATGCTAATTTAAGTTGTCTAAGAGTATGAATGAGTTCTCAAGGCACCTAAGAAGCCTCACATATGCCATTTCCTTAAAGAAAATGAAGCAAACTCCATGGATGCATGATGATAGCTAATTTCCATATACTTTTTCCCCTCTAATTAAGCATTTTGATGATAAATTATGGCTTAAAGGATTTTAATTGGAGGATAATTGAGTTTCTTGGCCATTTCTATATTCTAGGAATTAATATGCAAAATTTTAGAATTTTATTACATAAATCCTTTTAAATGAATTTTGTGAATATTCCTACTTCATATTTTTTATTCTTTTTATGTAGAATTTGGGCAATTTGAATTTAAATGTAAGGGAGAAAGGGAAGCTTAGGTGTAAAACATGGCAGCAGGGTAGCTCATGTCTTGAGAGAGGCATCCATCTTATTCATCTTCACTCACAAGCCACTTACATGACTCACTTGAATACACTTCATATAGCTTTCACATGTCCAACTCACACTCCATTCACTTGTAATCACTCACGGTTCCAGAACACATGGAAGCTCACGTTGCACTTTCACTCATTTGCACATTATTAGCATGCTTGAATCATATACTTCCATGTAGTTGCATAAATGCTACACATTCAGCTCCCACATCCTAGCAAGTGCAGCCACGTCTCTATAATCTATGCATGCCTCCAGCAATTCATTCATGTGGCAACAAACATACGGCAATAGTCCAACATGCACATACTTCCTATGTAACACACAAGCTCTCTAACCATGTTGGCATTCAATTATAAAGCGACACTCTAGCTCACGGCTATGGATTTACACTCAAGAAGGTAGCAGCTCTATATAGCTTATTTTGTTTGAGTCATTAGGTCCACTCTCCACACACACACATGCACACTCTTCACACACAAAAGCATAAACACGTGATGGAGAAGAGAATGAAGCTACACAAGCAGAACATAAAGGACATGATTGAAGCTAAGAATCAGAGGAAGCCATATGGGAATGAGTAAGAAAGAGTTTAAGGAAGCAATATGCATACACTTATAAGGTTATGAGAAGCAAAACAAGCTACGGGTAGCTACATAAGCTTCATGATGACACGTTTATGCATGGTCACATGCTCTCAACATACACGTCCAGAAAAACTATCATCCATCTACCTCACAAGGAAGCAGTCTTGGGTTTAAAAGGCAAAATGTGTAGAGGGAGTTATGGAGTAGTCACGTGTGAAGAAATAAATGAAGCTCAAACATACACATGAAAAACAAAGGAAAAGCCATGGTTTAGTAAGAAGAGATCAAACTAAAACAGAGAAGAACACACAGGATGAATGAGCTGAAGAGAAGGAATAAAGAGCCATAGGACGAAGAGATCCAGCTAAATAGAGAACAAGTAAAAGGTTAACGTAGCTAGCTAAGATGAAGCATGTGGGAAGTGACATGGAAAACTTAAAAAAAAAATCATGTGAATAGTGCAAGTGAAGCTATGGATTATAAGATTACCAAGTTAGCTCACATGGAGCTGAATAAAGCAACATCCAGCACAGAACTGTGAGTAGATTTTAATAAGGCACGTGATCATTAAGTGGCAGAATAAACACACATGGGTAGAACATGCTAAGGAGGGGAGATTAATGTGATTATGAATAAGCATGAGATTAACGTAAAAAGGGGGGAGCTCCAGACTTGAGGAGTCATTAGGAGAACAAGAGACCAATGCAAAAGTGAATTAGTAGAGAGGGCCTAGGTTTCGACGTAGCTCGAGGAAGGGAAACAAATCAACATATGTGATCAAGAATGGCTCATCCTTCCACCAAAATTCCTTAATTCTTCTTCTTCATGATAGCTTGAATTTCTCTTGGTAGCTAGCTAAAGATTGGATCTCTATTGATGCATATTTTAGCTCCAAGATTGCCTTTCCAAATTGGTTAAACTCTCTTCCCTTCATCATTTGATTTTAGCATCAATTTCTTTGTTCATTTGACTAGCTTTAACGTGTTAATTAGAGAATTTAGCGATTGGAATTTAATGGATTAAATTGATTTGGGCTTTGATTGTAATCTCATAATTGAATGTTAATCTTGATCCCTAAGTATTTGTAGAAAATCCAAAATTAATGGCTGACGGGCTTGTCGCGCAACCCTTAAAATAAAGCTAGGTTAATTAAAAATATAGTAAGTGGCACAACCTAGGTCATCTCCCTTGGAAATGGAGTTCAATGTTTAATTAGGTTTTCTAAATGTTAAAAGACTCTAAAAGCTATCTAATTTTGGGGGGTTTTTTTTTATTGAATTAAACTAAGTAAACTGAAATTGAAACAAAATTCCTAATTACTACCTAATTATATGAATTGTGGGTGAATATGGGCTTGTGACTAGCTTTGGAATTGTCACTTGGTATCCACTATCCTTATCCTAATCCAATTATGATTAATTTTGGCCTCAGAGTTCCTAATTGTGTTCATTAGCAAATGATCTTGAATAACCATTCAAGATTCAAGAGACTAGCAATTTAATGTTAATTGAGACCTCAACTCCCATTAAATTACTAATTCTTGTCTTTAAGATCAATGAATACCTAATTTGATTAATTAACTGATTAATTAGCCTCTGATTCATCATCCAAAAATGTTTAATTAACCAACTAAACACCAAGAAATTCTTAAATAGACAATTAAGCAAATAATCTCACACATGCATTTTATCGAACACCTTCGTGGCATACATTAGAGATTAGAGAATAATGAAAAATCAGTGTCTAATCTAACCAATTAATCAACAAAAAGGTTTCCTAATCAGTGTCTAACCAGCCACTAATTAATTACACAAATTCTCAATCCAATATTCCTTAACCAAGCAAATACAAGAAAGAGAAAAAGTGCTGGAAAAATAAGAAATTCTTAGCTAGAATTTTGCATTCTTCTCCATGGATTCAAGCTTTAACTCAAGAGCTTCCTCCTTTGCTAGTCACAGATGGAAATTAAAGCATCATTATGGTGGTATGGAGATGGAGATGGAATGGAATGGCATGGAGGGTTCTGTGTGTGGACGAAGGGGAAGGGAATGGACGAAGGGGTGGAGTGAATGGCGATGTATGACATCGTCAATAATCCAATGACCATGTGAAATACGCTGGATGATGAACAAAGCCCACCCCCTCGTGCTTCATTTGTTTTTCATGTGCTCAGCCATTTCTCATCTCCGAAGCATTTTTTTCCTTCTTTATTTATGTGAGTGTGGGTCCCACTCCTCATTCAGCTCATACATCCACGTCAATCCAAGCTCTTCCACATGATTCCTTCATTTAAATTATTACATGCTTTTCATTCACTTCCCACGTAGTTTCTTTTCTTCGGCCAGCTCTAATTTATTCTCCATGCAAGCTTCTTTTAAAATCTGCTCATCACTTCATTCCTTTTGCATTAGCCCCGTAGCTCCTTCTCTCATTGTGCTCAGCTTCTTCTTTTTCACCACGTGCAGCTCTATGTTATTGAACCTGTATGTTTCTTCCTTGTTTAGCTCGCCTTCCTCGTTCTGTAGCTGCTGTCTAGACTCTAACTCATTGCTTCCTTTTCCACATGAAACTCTTCTCCCTTGCCACAAGTTAAGACTGTGGTGTTATGCACGAGAAACCCATATACATGCGTTATGCCTCTTATTTCTGCTGCAGCTTCTTACTTTATTCATTCTACGTTGCTTCTGAATCTCTAGCTTATGTTTCCTCCTTTGTTCATTCATGTTTGCTTTCCTCTATTTCTATAGCTTCATTTCATGGCTTCATACTTCTTTCCACATGGTTCAGCTGACTCTTCATTCCTCTACACATTCTTTAATCACGTTGCTTCTTCGTGTTGTTCTGCTCTTCCATAAAAATGTGCTCTGTTTCACGTTCTGTGCAGCGTTGCTAACCCATAGCATTCCTTTTCTCCCATGAAGCTCCTACGTGCCTTCTTTCCTTGTGAACTCGTAGCTCTCTTCCTCTGTTTCGAAATAGTTGCTTCTTGCTTCATCCTCTTCATGCTTCCTTGAGTTCCAGCCACATTGCTTCAGCTCTGTTCAAGCTATCAAGCCATACTTTCCTTCTCCTTTAATTCTTCCATGTTTCACGTAGAACTCAAGCTGCTTCTACTCTAGTCTCACGTGGCTATTCTTTCTTCATTCTGTCTCGTGTTGTTCTTCAGCCTCAACACCCAAGCCATGCCTTGTGGCTGCCACATTAGCTTGCATGCTTTTTCTCCTTCCCATTCCACATCAAAACCTTGCTTCGAATATATTTAATTTTTATTCTCTTCAACTCTTCCAACTCATGGCTTTCATGATTATGTTCAAAGCCCATTGAAATCTACACAAAAGAATGGAAAGTGTTAAGTAGGAATACCCACAATATTATTTAAAAGGAATTCATGCAATAAAATTCAAGAATTTTGCAATTTAATTCCTAAAGTGCAAAAGTGGCTATTAAAATAAATTTCCATTCAATTGCATTCATTAAGCCATATTTAGTTATTAAAATGACTAAGTTAGGAGGAATAAGATGTATAAAAATCATGCTTATCAAATTCCCCCACACATAAACCTTTGCACTCTTGGGCAAAGCTCAAGACTTTAAGAAGAGACTGATGGAAGACAAATGGATAATGAAAATGCAAAAGAAAGTGTGAAAATCATAAGCTAGAGACTAATCATAACTCTTCAACACTTCAACAATCTAAGTTAACTTCACTTGCATTAAGAATTAAGCTCCATGGCAATTTCAATTGAAAAGAATGAATTATAATGTATAGCCTCTCATGGATTGGTGTTTACTCTCAACTTTCAAGTGTCTATGGGTAATGTAGATCACTCAAATTTCACCTATCCAAGCTCACTACCATAAGCTTGTCTAGCTTCTAAATCTCCACCACTTAAGCCAAATGCAATGCACAAATCAAAGGACTTTATTTAGGGTTGTAATAGGGCTAAGGAATGAAATAAATGGATATAAAAATAAAGGGAAAACTAAACAAAATGGATACCTTAGAACCTCAAGAGCATTCAATGATAATCTAGGATAAGGAAGAGTGTGCATTCAAGGCCTTATTTCTAACAAGCAATAGATGACTACAACTCAATTTGAAACACTTTTTTTTTCTATGGCTTCCTTTTCTTTTCTTTTTCTCATTGCTTTTCTTTTTCTTTCTTTTTGCTTTTTTTCCTTTTCTTCTCTTTGCATTTTTTTTCTTTCTTAGAACATATTCCTCAACTCTTATTATCAATGGCCTAACTTGATGTAAAGCATACATTCTCTTATCCTAAACAAGTGTAATGCTCCTTCAAATTCCTAAGGCATCTTCAAACAAGGTGGGAAAACATTTTAAATGGCTATAGGCTAACAAGAAAATAAAACAAGGTTCAAAATGGCTAAACAACAGATAAAATGAATGTATGGTTGGCTTTTTGGCTCACTAGCTACAAAAGAAATGAATGCCTTATCATTTTCATGCATGCAAATGCAAATGTGGTCTCAACAAAGAATTAAGACAAGTTCTAGAGCGAAAATAGTGATAGGTGAATACACACTAGAAATGAACAACTAAGGCTCAATTTCTCACTAGCTAATGGCTATTAAATAATTCATTGAAATCAAATTCATTGCCACTTCACTTGAATCAAGACACAAGATCCATCACTTAACATGTTTAAGTGAATCCAAGCTACAATCATATCAACTTGCAACTTTTACAGAAAAACTGAAAAAAAATCACGCTATTTTTTTCAAAAATTTTCAATTGTTTTTCTTTTTTTAAATAAGGAAAAGATGGATGGAATGACTCTCCCCGCACACTTAAATATTGTATTGTCCTCAATGTCAGCACACAGTCCAGTAAACAGATAAATAACACAATATAAAGAGTGAAAAGAGAGAATACAACCGGATAAAGTTGAATCGAAGATCTCAATGGTGGCTAAGATTCCCTTGTAGCTGGTTAGCAACCATTTATTACCTACAAAATAGAAACAAAACAAACTGTAATGCAAAAAAGGAAAGAAAACTACATCCTAAACTAAAAAGAGCTCTATCAGAGACTAACTAATCATATGTATCAAAAATAAGAATTAAAACTACTTTATTCCTTCTTAACTCAAGAAGTTTAAGTCTCACTACTTTGAAATATTTTGATTGATCATGCAGTGATGACTCATGGACTTTCTCAACCATCAGAAGTTTTGGAAAGTCATATTTAGCATATTCAGGAACAAGAAAAGAAGAAAAATCAAATTTAAGACAATTAAAACTAAAGAAAGAAAACTTAAAATCAAATTGAAATTTTGAGCTTCCTAAAAATCTATCAAAACCAGTGAAATCCATTGGACTCTTATCAGTAAAAGTCACTACATCAACAAAAAAATTAAATTGCAACTTCTCACAGTCCTTTGAATTCAATGTATCTAAGGTATCTGGCAGTTGCTTCATCTCAGTTGGGAGAGTCTGTGGCTTGTTGGGAATTAGCTCACCAACTTCAAGAATTTGTTCAGGACTCTCAATAAGAGAAACAGCATAGAGAGACATCAGTAGGCTCACAAAATTCTAGACAATGGTCAACAATAAAATCCAGTCTCTCACTAGTATCAACAAGAGTACAAGGATCAAAAGGATTTTCAACAACAGCAGTATCACTATGCATGCCCTCATCAATACTAGTATGATCAGTGGAATCAGTAGCATCAAAAATTTCAGTGTAGGCAAAGGATTCCATGGATTCAACAGACTTATCAGACTCTAAAAATTCATTAATTTCAACACACATAGGACTTGTATGTATATCATCACATAAGCATTTAAGAGTGGGGTCTGAATGATCAACAACCTATCCAACATTTTATATGCTTTTCAGATGCTATATCTACCACTTCATCAGTCATACCATTACATACTAGTGAGGAATCATGATGATCAGTATATGTAAGGAACTCACTAGCCTCAATGAAAGCATTAATTTGGGAGCATCTATCACATATAGTGGATCCAGCACACACACAATCAAGAGATGCATCCAAATCAGCTATGTCACATGGTCTAGATGGCATGTTATCCCTAAACTCAGAAGATGTATCAACAATAGGCTTATCAACCAATCCTAGACTAGGAATAGCATGATCATCACATTTTAAGTCACTCTCAGACTTATCTACTACCCTAGACTCAATAAATTTATCAATTGATTCAGAAATGAAATTTTTACTATAATCACAGCTAAGTGTAGACATACCAAGTGCATCAATACACAAGGATTCATGAACATCATAAGAAGTATCAATTTTGCTCAATGAACTACCACAATCAACCATATCAGGAGATTCAACAATTATTTCCTCATCAACAACATCATCATGCAACTCAAAATTAACAACATTGTATGCATTAGGAATCACAGTGCTATCATGCATACTAGATTCAGTTCCAACAAATTGTAATGTATTAGAAGATGGAAGGATATTACCTAGTGAATAGGATTCTTCCTCCTATATACATTCCCTTCTAATTTGCTCTTCAGTCAATTCAATAGCACTTGAAGTCGGTTAATTCATTTGAAATCCTGAATCCTTCAAAATGTTGTCCATTATTTGTTGATTTTAGAGTTGCAACCATTGCATTTGTTGCATTTGAAAATTATAGGCCTCCAAATGCTTTATCATCCTCTCTTCCGAACTTGATTCCCTCTGGGGCTCTTGTTGCATGTATCCCTCATGGTAATTGTAAGGATGATATTGTGGCTCTTGCCTATGGAAGGTATGGTATGGATCAAAATGATGGAGGTAATTTGGGTGAATCTTATATGGATGGTGGTGATAAGGTTCAGGGTAACTGGGGTGAACTTCATAGGAATGATGATATGGTTGGTAGTATGGTTGTTGGGCTTGCTGTTCTTGTCTTTGTTGTTCAAGCAAGCCTTGAAGCATTGTATGGAGATCATCCAACTTCCTGGAAATCCGATCATTTGCATAAGGATCATAAACACCTTGATTAGAATAATAAGGATCCATTTAAAGTAAAGAAAAAAAAAATGAGAAGCACAATTAATTTCAGCACAAAGTAAATCAGAAAAAAAAAACTATAACTAAAATTAACTCAAAATTAAGAAAATAAAATCAAATGAAGATAAAAAGTTCCTAACAATCTAAAACACTCTAAAACAGAGGCTAATGACACAAAACAAACTCACAAAAAATAAAGAAATTAAATCCAGAAAAAATTGAAAAATTCCTAAAAAATTCGAGAAAATACTAAAAAATTAGAAAAAGTGTCCCAAACGTTGGAATTTGGCCAAAAAATGGTGCACCAAATAGCACTGCTATTATTTTTGCTTAAAACACCCAAAAACCTTGGAAAAAAAAGTTTGAGAATTTTCTGGGCACTTTAAACAAAAATTCCAGCAAGCAGGCAAGTTAAAATGCAACACCGAAATTACCCGATTCCAAGTTCAAAACATAACAAAAATCAAATCAAAATAGAACCAAAACAGAGCTAAAATAGAACAAAAACACTGAGAAAACTTTCTCAAACAATTAAAACTCCAAATCCCCGGCAATGGCGCCAAATTTTGACGGGCTTGTCATGCAACCCTCAAAATAAAACTAGGTTAATTAAAAATATAGCAAGTGGTACAACCTAGGTCATCTCCCTTGGAAATGGAGTTCAATGTTTAATTAGGTTTTCTAAATGTTAAAAGACTCTAAAAGCTATCTAATTTTGGGGGGTTTTCTTTTATTGAATTAAACTAAGTAAACTGAAATTGAAACAAAATTCCTAATTACTACCTAATTATATGAATTGTGGGTGAATATGGGCTTGTGACTAGCTTTGGAATTGTTCCTTGGTATCCACTATCCTTATCCTAATCCAATTGTGATTAATTCTAGCCTAAGAGTTCCTAATTGTGTTCATTAGCAAATGATCTTGAATAACCATTCAAGATTCAAGAGACTAGCAATTTAATGTTAATTGAGACCTCGACTCCCATTAAATTACTAATTCTTGTCTTTAAGATCAATGAATATCTAATTTGATTAATTAACTGATTAATTAGCCTCTGATTCATCATCCAAAAATATTTAATTAACCAACTAAACACTAAAGAATTCTCAAATAGACAATTAAGCACATAATCTCACTTATGCATTTCATTAAACACCTTCATGGCATACATTGGAGATTAGAGAATAATGAAAAATCAGTGTCTAATCCAACCAATTAATCAACAAAAAGGCTTCCTAATCAGTGTCTAACTAGCCACTAATTAATTACACAAATTCTCAATCCAATATTCTTTAACCAAGCAAATACAAGAAAGAGAAAAAGTGCTGGAAAAATAAGAAATTCTTAGCCAGAATTTTGCATTCTTCTCCATGGATTCAAGCTTCAACTCAAGAGCTTCCTCCTTTGCAAGTCACAGATGGAAATTAAAGCATCATCGTGGTGGTATGGAGATGGAGATGGAATGGAATGGCATGGAGGGTTCTGTGTGTGGACGAAGGCAAAGGGCATGGACGAAGGGGTGGAGTGAATGGCGATGTATGACGTCGTCAATAATCCAATGACCACGTGAAATACGCTGGATGATGAATAAAGCCCACCCCCCTCGTGCTTCATTTGTTTTTCACGTGCTCATCCATTTCTCATCTCCAAAGCATTTTTTTTCCTTCTTTATTTATGTGAGTGTGGGTCCCACTCCTCATTCAGCTCATACATCCATGTCAATCCAAGCTCTTCCACGTGATTCCTTCATTTAAATTGCTGCATGCTTTTCATTCACTTCCCATGTAGTTTCTTTTCTTCGGCCAGCTCCAATTTATTCTCCATGCAAGCTTCTTTTAAAATCTGCTCATCACTTCATTCCTTTTGCATCAGCCCCGTAGCTCTTTCTCTCATTATGCTCAGCTTCTTCTCTTTCACCACGTGCAGCTCTATGTTATTGAACCTGTATGTTTCTTCCCTGTTTAGCTCGCCTTCCTCATTCTGCAGCTACTGTCCAGACTCTAACTCATTGCTTCCTTTTCCACGTGAAACTCTTCTCCCTTGCCATGAGTTAAGGCTGTGGTGTTATGCACGAGAAACCCATATACATGCATTGTGGCTCTTGTTTCTACTGCAGTTTCTTACTTTATTCATTCTACGTTGCTTCTGAATCTCTAGCTCATGTTTCCTCCTCTATTCATTCGTGTTTGCTTTCCTCTGTTTCTGCAGCTTCATTTCATGGCTTCATACTTCTTTCCACATTGTTTAGCTGACTCTTCATTCCTCTACACATTCTTTAATCACGTTGCTTTTTCGTATTGTTCTGCTCTTCCATAAAAACGTGCTCTGTTTCACATTCTGTGCAGCGTTGCTAACCCATAGCATTCCTTTTCTCCCATGAAGCTCCTACGTGCCTTCTTTCCTTGTGAACTCGTAGCTCTCTTCCTCTATTTTGAAATAGTTGCTTCTTGCTTCATCCTCTTCATGCTTCCTTGAGTTCCAGCCATGTTGCTTCAGCTCTGTTCAAGCTATCAAGCCATACTTTCCTTCTCCTTTTAATTCTTCCATGTTTCACGTAGAACTTAAGCTACTTCTACTCTAGTCTCACGTGGCTATTCTTTCTTCATTCTGTCTCGTGTTGTTCTTCAGCCTCAACACCCAAGCCATGCCTTGTGGCTGCCACGTTAACTTGCATGCTTTTTCTCCTTCCCATTCCACATCAAAACCTTGCTTCAAATATATTTAATTTTTATTCTCTTTAACTCTTCCAACTCATGGCTTTCATGATTGTGTTCAAAGCCCATTGAAATCTACACAAAAGAATGGAAAGTGTTAAGTAGGAATACCCACAATATTATTTAAAAGGAATTCATGCAATAAAATTCAAGAATTTTGCAATTTAATTCCTAAAGTACAAAAGTGGCTATTAAAATAAATTTCCATTCAATTACATTCATTAAGCCACATTTAATTATTAAAATGACTAAGTTAGGAGGAATAAGATGTATAAAAATCATGCTTATCAATGGCTGTATAATTTGGTATTAAATTCCTCTTGTTTTTAGCCTAATTAGTGTAATGGTTATTGAATTAAGTGGCTGAAACTTTTGTGTGATTATTATGCTTGAGGAATTTATTAATCTAATTGGTTTATTAGCAATTTTAAGTGGATTGTTTAGCATACCTTAGTGAGCATTTAGGTTCTATTTTGGTTTGTTCCTATTCCTAACTCAATTGATTAATTGTTCAAGGTTTCTTATGGTTACAAAGTCTTTGAATCATTAGTAAATTGAATCTCGGGCTTGGATGGTAATTCAAGAATCCTTATAAAGAATACACAAAGAAGTAAAAGTTTAAATCCAATTTTGGTACATTAAAAAGAGATTAAGGATAATTGAATTCTAGGGAGTTCATCTAAAGGCTAGTTACCACACTTTCTTAGTTATTAACTACACTTATTCTTAAGCTTTTAGTTCTTATTACTTTTCTTTAATTCAATCAAAATTCAATAACTCAAAACCCCCCAAACATTTATCATTTAATATTACTTGGAAAACTCTTTCATAAATAATTAAAGATAAAAATTCCTTGAAAAATGACTTAGGTTGCACCATTAGCTATAAACCCTTTTTCTAATCTAGTGTTATTTGAGGTTGCACGACACAACCACCAGTGTACAAGATAGGGAGTGTCTCAGCCAAAACAAAACCATATGCCTAAGGAGTGTTTTAAATTGTTCTAAGGCTAGAAAGGGGCTAAATATGATAGATAAATATCAAAAGAAACCTTGGAATAAATTTAGAAAGCATGGGTTGTAAGATGGAGGTGTAGGCTCCATAATGAGACATAAAAAAGCAACTTATAGCTAAACTCCTTAAAATGAAATTGTGATGAATCCAAGGAGTCTAAATGGAGTCAAAAGGCTTAGATTGAGGGAGAAAATGGAGCCAAGATCATGAATTCCTATAGTTGCTTCATTAGGTCTTATATGGAACTGTAATTGAGTCTTAGAACAAAGAAAGCTTCCATATAGTTGTCTAAGGCTTAAGCTTATGCCCATAAGTGATTCATGTCTTATTTGATGTGTTTGGGCCAAGAGAATCAAGTGCCACCTAATTGCATGAGCTTGGCCGAAAAGGAGAAGAAGAATTCAAGAGAAAAGTTTTGTGATTTTACTTTAAGGTAGCTCTTTAACCTTTCTCACATGCATGGCTTAAATGTTTGTTTGTCTTTGAGTCTTTGTGTGTATGTTTGAACTATGAAATATGTCTCTAGTCATTGCCTACTTGCTATAGTACCACTATGCATCTTGAAATGAGTTTATGTAGGTATTTTGGCTTGAATATGTATGGTAATGCCAAAAGTCCCTTAAAATAGGTGAGGATGAGCCAAAAGTCACAAAGATTAGGTGAGATAAAGCTAAAAGTTTTAAGAAGAGTTAGGCTTAGTTAATAGTCCCTTGAAAATGGGTGAGGCAAATTTAAAAGTCCCTAGAAAGTTGGATGAAGCTAAACCAATGCCCTTGAAAGCTTATATTTGATATGTATGAGTTCACATGACCAAGAAAATGTTTTATGTATGTTCATGAAAGGCTTGTATGACATGCATGCATTCTTTGACATATATATGCATCTATTATATATGTTTGAAAGGGTAAAGAGCTATTGAGATTCTTTAAATGTCAATATTTCTTATTTTCCATCTAACCATGCCTAAGTGAAGCTAAAGGAAACAAAAATGGAAGCCAAGGAGTATAATGTGTAACACTTTGATAATAGAATAGTTTCTAATGTAATGTAATGTCAAAGTATGTATATATGAGTAGCTTATGGTATGTAAACCATTAAGCATGTGTAAAGGTATGTGAATATCATGTATGAATGGAAGTTGGAACCAAATGTATGCTTACATAAGTTTTTGCCACCTATGAGCCTTTATGTGCATGTGTATAAATGCATGTGGCATGGTGAGATTGAGTTCCATGATAATTTAAACCACTTGGAATGCGTCCCTAGGCTATGTTTATGCTTTTGGACATGCTCAAATGGTTGTGGAAAAATGAGAAGAGCATTTGGTACATATGGAACCCATTATGGACTTCAAATTTGACCAAATCTTGAGTTGAATCAAAGTCTAACCAAATGGATGGATTTTTATATGAAATTCGGCCATCAAGTAGGTCTCATCTAAATATTTTTGCAGAGCTAAACAGCATTTAATTTGGAACTTTATAGAATTTATTATGATTTTTCAAAGTTGGCTAAATTATACATAAATGGTATGTACACTATTTATATGATCAATTTGCTTCTCTATATCACATGTAGGACAAATGAAGTACAATGCTCATGAAATTTTACAATCATAAAGTAGACATCATAAACTTTCCATAGCCACTAAGAGCACCATAGTTAGAGCTCTTTAGAAGGAGAATTGAATTTTTAAAGTTGCATAAAAGTACCAGTAATGTAGCTCAACCTTTAATATTGTTCCATCAAATTTTATGGGTTAACCACTATTTTATTAATCCAAAACTATTTTTAATCATTAGTTAACATCTAGAAGTTTCCAAAAAGCTATCATATGTATGATTTCAATATTTCTAGGATTAGTTATGAATTTTCATAGTTTAAATTAAAAATCCATGATATCAACCCAAGGCTAAAAATTTTGATATGATGTGTCTGGTTCCAAACTTATAAATGTTGAGATGTTTTATGATTCTAACTTGAATGGATATGTGAAAGTTTTGTCATGCAACCTCCAAAATAAATTAGGTTGAAAAATATATGTAATATAGGGTGCAACCTACATCGTCTACCTAGGAAATAAAATTCAATGTTTGATTGGGTTTTCAAAGTGTGAAAGGATTCTAAAACTCTCTAATTAAAGGGGGCTTTTGATTGAATTAAACTAATCAAAATGAAATTGAATTAAAGTTCTTAATTTCTACTTAAATGTATGAGCTAAAAGGTAAATAATGGACTTGGGACTAACTTTGGATCTATCCATTGATATCCACTATCCTTATCCTAATTCAATTGTCATTGGTTCTAGTCTAAAATTTTCTTTGTTTGTGCTCACAACAAGTTATCTTAGGTTACCACTCAAAATTCAAGGAATTAACAATTTAATGTATAATTGAAACCTCAATTCCACATCAAATCATTAACTCTTATTATTAGAAATAATGAACAATTAAATTTGATTGATTAATCGACCAATTAGCTTCTAAATTATCATCCTATGATGTTTAATTAACTAATAAAACTCCAAGAAATCCCTAAAATCAAACAATTAAGCACACCAATTGTCACATGCATTCATCAAATACCTTGATTGCATACATGAAAAATTGTAGGAAAATGAAAATCCAGCTGTAACATCCCAAATTAATTAAGGTGTTAATCATGGATTTGGTTAACTAAGAATAATTAATATAGGATAATTAGGCAAGTTAAGTGAATGAAAATTTTAGAGAGATAAACTATTAATATGAGTTTGCAATTTAATTGAGTTAGAAACCTCATCTAGGCCCAAATTAAATTATGTAGGTCAAGATTATGAACAAATAGAGGCCTAATCATTTTAGGTGCAGACCTAATGTAACACCCCAAAATTAATTAAGGTGTTAATTATGGATTAAGATTAATTAAGGATAATTAATAGAGCATAATTGGGCAAGTTAGTGAATAGGTATTCTAGAGAGATAAATTGTTAATATGGGTTAAGGATTTATGTAGGATAGAGATTTACATATAGGCCCAAATTAATTAGATCATGATAAGAGGCTAATGGAGGCCCAATGAACTAGAGGTAGACCCAAATTAATTTAATGAGATAGAGGCCCAAGATTTATCTTGTGTAGGCTCAATTAAGTGGCCCAATTACTCTTGTGCAGACCCAAGCCTTGAGCTCATCAGATTAGGCCCAAATCCCATTAAACTTTAGCAACCCAATGTGTGAAAACTGGCCCAACAGAATTATGCAGCCCAACAATTAAAAACTGGCCCAACAAGCAAAATCTGAAACCCAATTGGATTTGGACTTGGAGTAACCCATGACCCAGCCCCTTGACCCAACTTAAACCCATCTAAACCCTAATTGCTTCAGCCACTTTTTCCTCCCATTTGCTGAAACACAAAAATAGAAGAGAATTTCAGAGGTGAGGAGAGGAGGCTAGGGTTCTTGACATAATTCTGCATTTTCTCACATTTGGAGCAAGATTTGGCTAAGGTAATAGTTATACAACTTAATCCCCTCATCTTCCTCTTTAATTTGGTCTGATTAGTTTTTCATTTGGAGAGATTTCATTATACCCAAAATCTGAAAAGTGAGTGGTTAGGGGTTTTCTTGGTGAAATTCGTAGGTTGAGGTTGGGGATGGTATTTAGTGACTTTAAACCCCCCATTTTGATACTTTCCTTGTTGGTTTGAGACCCCCATAGCTTATTTATATTATGGATATTAACTTGGTACGAATTTGCTTAGGATTTTGGGTGAAACATTGAGAATTCTGGTGGGAGATACTTGAATCCGAATTTGGGATTTGTGGTGGCTGTTGCAATTGTCTGCAAGTAAGGTAACCAGGGTTTAATTAATTCCATGCATGTATCTAATTTAATTTCATATTTGCTATATATGAATGATTTGAAATGTTGAATGAATTGGTTGGCTATCTGTTGTATTATGATTGGACCTTGTGAGTCCATGGTGGAGCTGTGGTGCGGCTGCCACCCGTGCATGTGCCACGATCGGGCACCGGGTATGATCAACCCAAGATGCACTGAGCCGGTTGTGCTCAATAGGGAGTAGGTGCCGTGGACGGGCCTCTCCCAGTGTTAATGGCCTTTAACATGTTAAATATATGATTGCTAGTATGGGATAGTAATCATGATAGCCTAATTGTTTCATTTGCTGAAATGACTGATATGATTCTAGTATGGATTTTGATTCATGCATATATGTTGATTAAACTGGATTATATGATGGAATTATTTTGGTTACTGAGATTTATATCTCACCCCGTGTTATGGGATCAATATTTCAGGTGAAGGTTCCTCGGGTAAGGATAAGGGTAAGCAAGTGGATGAAAATCCATAAGCTTCAACCTATGGGGAGATGGCTACACTTGGGCTGACTTAGCTAGTATAGATGCTAATTTTGTATTCCTTAATGTATAGCATCATCATGTATCTGCATTGCCAAGTGTAGGCTTGAACATTTAATTTATTGAGAATGTATGTACTAAAGGGGTTAGACCCGCTCTTGACTTAGTATTTGATGTATGGATTCATATGATCTGCTGTAAACTTTGTTGACCTATAATATGGTTGTCAATGGAAATGTAACTCTTGAGATATTAGTATGAACCCTCATTGTATGGAACCCCTATTGACTGAGTATTAAAGGATAGTTGCTGGTAATTCATGTATATTCTGTTGTTGCTATTTTATAAACTTGCTAATAGAGGGTGATTAGAGAACAGAAATGGGCATATAAGTTTTGAATTGGTAATGGAAGAATAGCTAAGTAAATAAGGTAGATAAGTGTCATTAGAGCTATATAAAACGAGGGGAAGTGACCTTAGAGTGTCCCTAAGAAGAGAAATGGAGTGTAGGGGGCGAAATATAGTGAAACTAGTGACAGAAGGGAATCACGCCGCGGCCAAGAAGGCTTCGCCGCGGCCTAGGAAGTGACAGTGGCGAGGGATGCCGCGGCTTGAGAAATCTCGCCGCGACGCGGAGTGAAAATAATTGCCCAGGAGGTGACAGGACGTAACCTCGCCGCGGCGCAAGAAGTCTCGCCGTGGCGCGAGTCGAGAAAATTAATTAGGGAGGTTACAGTAGCAAAACTCGCCGCGGCGCAAGTCTAAAAACTCAGTTTTCAAGCTCCAGAACCTAGCTTAGCCGCGGCGAAAAAGTTCCAAGTCGCGGCGCAGGTCCCCAAACTCCTATATTTGATCTAGAAACCTTAATTTCAGTAAGGCTAATGTTAGGGAATGGTATGAGTACATTGGTGGGATGTTTTTGTGGGTTGAAATTGATTAATAGATGAATCCTAAACCTTTAATGATGGTACAACCCCTTTCATGCAAGTTCCCGTTATGGTTGTTAGTCGATGATCCTAGTAGTATCAAGGTTTAAATTTCCCTTATATTTCCCTAATGTAATTAATTGCAATGACTCCAAACCTTGATCATTATTTATTAATCGTGTATTCAGCTATAATCACTGATATTAGAATCTAGGGTCGTCACACCTAACCTTTTTTTTATATGAAACTTGGCCCAAGAGAGAGCACCTAATGATGCCCCAATTCAATTTAATGAATTGGAAATCTAAGACCCAACTTGTATAAGCTCTTATAAATGGCCCAATAACCCTTGTGCAGACCCAAATCAATTAAGTTTTTCAAACTTGGTCTAACCTAATTAAATTTCTGCAGCCCAACATATGAAAGCAGGCCCAACAAGGCTTAAATCTAAAACCCACTTAGTATTGGATCTTTGGATCAACCCATGACCCACACTAGACTCAACTTAAACTCAACTAAAACCCTAAACACTTTAACCTCTCCACATCTTGCTAAAACACAAACACAAGAGGATTTTCGCACCTTGAGAGGGAGGCTAGGGTTTGGGGGAAGAAATCCACTATTTCTCACTTCTAAGCTCAAAATTAGCTAAGGTACTTGTTATATAACGTAATCCCCCTCTCCTTCTCTTCATTTTAGCCCAATTAGTTTCTCATTTGGAGCATTTTCAATTCCTTGGGTACTTGTTACTATTGTACATTATGATTTAAAGCAGTAATCTTATGATGTTATGGTTATAGACAGATTTTGGTACTACTGATGGCTTTTCAATTATCTGCAAAGTGAGGTAACTGGGGTTCATGCTAATTCCATGCATATGTCTGTTTTAATTTTGTATTTGCTATATGATTATGATTTTTGATATTAAATGAATTGGTTGGCTATCTGTTATATGTGATTAGACCTTGTGAGTCCATGATGGAGCTGTGGTTATGCTCATTAGGGAGCGGGTGCCATAGACAGGCCTCTCTTAGTGTTATTGGCCTTTAACATGTGGAATTATAATTTCTAGTATGGGATAATAATCATAGATAGCCTAATTGCTTCATTTACTGATATGACTGGTATATTTTTTTATACTTATATGAAATCATACATATATGTTGATTAAACTGGAATATATGAATAGAATTTTCCTTGGTTACTAAGATTTGCATCTCACCCCATTTTATGGGATCATACTTTCAGGTGAAGGATCTTTGAGTAAAGATAAGGGAAGCAAGTGGATGAAAATCCAAGAGCTCCAACCATAGGTGGAAAAGACTAGACTTATATTGATTTAATTAGAATAAATGCTAAATTTTATATACCTTTTTGTATAACATTATCATGTAATCATATTGCCAAGTGTAGGCATTTATATTTTGATTAGCTAAAATGTATCTATTAAGGAGTTAGGTCTCATTATAGCTTTGGTATTAGATGTATAAACTTAAAGTATCTGTTGTATGAACTTTATTGAATTCATGATATGGTCTACTATCGAAAATGTTATCATGGGATATATTAGATTTTTGAATCGAATTAGTGATGCATGAAATCTTTAATGGAATGTATATTTGAATGATAATTGTTGGAAGCTTATGAAATTCTGCTATTATTAATTTATGAACTTGTTGATATAGGGTAGTTAGAGGAGTAGAAATTGACACTTAAGTCTTGAACTAGTAATGATAGATTAGCAAGGTAAATTAGGCTAATGAAAGCTATTGGAGCCCTATAATTAAGGTAGAGTGGCCTTAAGGTGTCATTGGAGGGAGAGTGGAGGGAATGAGACAAGACTTTAGAAGTTGTAGGATCACAAGGTATTTCGTCGTGACCAAAATGAGATTACTCGGGCAAATAGAGGCAAAGTTGCCTAAGAGGAGGTTTAGAGAGTAATTTGCCATAGTGAGAAGTGGAATTAGCTGTGGCGAAATGTGAGAGACCAAACTGGAAGTCATCCGAGGGTAATTCGCCAGCTAAATGGGAATTAGCCAGGGTAAACTTTTATGAGAATTTGTCAGGCATTCCAGAGAGAAATTAGCCACGGTGAATGGGGTAATTGGCCAAGGCCAATAGCGAGAGGCGAGCAAGGTAGGTTCTAAGAGGTTTCCTCATTGTGGCGCCATGTAGGTTAGTCGTAGCAAAGCTCCAACTCGCTGCGGCTAACCTTGGTTTTTCCCATGGTAACCTTGAGGGATGACTTAGAAACATTAGTAAAAGATTCTTGTAAGTTGGAATTAATGGGTAATAGAATAAAAGGCTTATAAATGAGTGTTTGTTTCCCTTGTGCACATGGATACTTGTAATTATTTAGTGGATGACTCTAATAATATTAAGGTTCAAATTCCCCTACACTTTCTGAATATAATTAGTCATAATGTCTTATAACCCTGATTTATGGTTATTAATCACGTATTTAACCTTAATTACAATGGTTAGAAGTGAGGGTCATCACACCAGCACTTAATTCAATCCAATAATCATTCAAAAAGCCTCCTAATTAGTGTCTAACTAGCCACTAATTATAACTATACCAATCTCAATCCAATATATCTCAACCAAGCATGTACAAGAAAAAGAAAAGTATATAGAAAAAGAGGAAATCTTAACTAAAATCCTTTACTAATTCCAATAGATTCAAGCTTCTCCAAGGTTATCTTCCAAGCTAGCCACAAGATGGAGTTAAGCTCTCATAGAATGATAATTGATGGAGGAATAAAATGAAGGTATGGAGAAGAAGAAGCTACAATGAAATAAGGAACGATGTGGTTCGAATGGAAGAAGGAAAATGCATGGACAAAGAGTGTGAATATGAGAATCCTCCTTCTGAATGGATGCACCAGTGTATTAATGACCCCTCATGCTTCTCACATGCTTTCCCACGTGTTCTGGATTAATTGTGTATCATGGATGAATTAATGCTCAATGCTGGATGCTGCTCAAGCATATTATTGATGTCTACCCTTTATGAATCACATGCTCAGCCTATTTCATTTTTCTACTCACATCTTCTCTTTAATTATTTTTAATGGTCACTCATGTGTTGCCTCTTCTTTAATAACCATGTGCTTACTCCAGCCTTTACCACATCAGCTTCTTCACTTTTATTTACAACTAAGCTTCCTCTTAATGAATCAGGTGGCTTGTAGGTGTGCTTCTTTTTCTCACTTTTCCTTTCATGCATGTGTAGCTTCCTTTATGTAGCTACTGTGTTAGAACCCGTGGCTTCTTCATTCTTAGCTCGTGCTTTTTCATGCGTTGTACTGTTCATGTGTTTTGCATTTTAAGTCTGCTTCTTGCTTTATTCATATGTGATTCTTATTCTTTTGCCCTCACATGTTCTTCTCAAGCTTATTAATCCTGCTACTGCTCCACGTATTTTCCCACATAAGCTTTTGCATGGCTTGGTGTCTCGTGTTTACGTGGAGGGAGAGCTAACCATGTGCAGAGTAATAGAAGCTGCTTCTTCTCTTCTATATCAAAATTTGCATGTATGTGTCTTACTTCATCACGTAGATCTCCCTTTATTTCTCCCTTATAATACCCATAACCTCACTTCCACCTTCTCTAGCTCTCCATTTGCCCAAGTGTGCTGTGTATGTGTTTACATGTATGAACTGATGCATTATGGTGAACCCGTGCCTTATGTGTGTTTCTGGAAGTGTGCTACAATGTGTTTATGAGCTACTGGATGTATGAAAGTTACGTGGAAGTGTGTTCATATAGGTGAGCTAAACTCATGGCCTACGTGTTTATTCTAGTGAGCAAGTGTGTTACATGGAACTTGTGTTTTTCTATTGCTCATTGTGTGTGATTGGTTTGTGCGTGAGAGTGTGAGCTAGAGCAATTGAATAAAGTTGAGAGAATGTGATCTTAATGAATCAATGCATGGTACTTCAATCATCCTTTGCCCTCCAAACCCATGAGTAGATGAAGGTGTGGTGAATAAGACTAGCCAATACATGTGTCTCGTGTATGTAGGAGCTTATGAAGTGAGCATGAAGCTGGATGTACATGTGTGACCTGGTGAGTGAGTGAGGGAATGTGTGCAATGGATTAATGTGTGTGCAGCCTAATAAATGAAGAAACTCATGACTCTCTTCCCCTAGACCTAGTAAACTCAAGAGTGAATGTGTGTAATGCACAACTATGTGGATGGATGTGTGCTATGTGACATGAATGATCTGCTTCTTTAATCCATGCCTCTTCAATGAGCGGGTGGATGACCTAGACAGTAAACATGCAAGAAAGTGTGATATGGTTAAGGACGTGAGAATTGAATGAAGCTAGCTAACTATGCATGTGACTTGCCTGTGGAATAAATGTGAATGAATTTGCATAAGCTCCTTCTCACTTCTAAAACCTCTATCATCTCCTAAATTCTCCTCCAACCTTTAAATTTAAATTGCCCAAAGGCTACACAAAAATAATGGAAAAGAAAACTAAGTAGGAATATTTGCAAAAATTATTTAAAAGATATTTATGCATTAAAAATCCCAAATTTTGTAAATTAATTCCTAAAGTGCAAAGAATGGCTAACATCTAATGAAAACCCAAAAGCCATATTTAATAATCAAAATATCCAAATTAAAGGGAAATAAGATGTAGAAAAATGGCCTTTATCAATACTCCCACATTTAAACCTTTGTATTCCTGGGCAAAACTCAAGATCCAAGGAAAGGCTAGCGGAATGGAAGTGAAAATGAGAATGAAAAAGAAAAGTGTAAAAATCATAAGCTACAGACTAATCACAACTTATCAACACTTCAATCATCCAAGCTAACTTCACTTGCATCAAGAAGCCCAATTCCATGGAAATTTCATTTGAAAAGAATGAATTGAAAATGCATAACCCCTCACATGGATAATTGTTTACTCTCAACTCTCAAGTGGTTAAGGCAATGTGTATCACTCTAACTTCACCTATCAAAACTCACTACCATAAGCTTTTCAAGCTTCTAAATGCCCACCACTCATGCCAAATGCAAAGCATAAATCAAAAAGACTTTATTCATAGCTGTAATGGGGCTAAGGAATGAAATGAATGGATATACAAGAACAAGGTAAAACCCACAATAATTGGACACCTTAGAACTTTAAAAGCAATCAAAGGAACTTATAATAAGGAAGAATGCGTGCAATACAAGGCTTTATTTCCAACTAGCATAAGTAAGTACAAACTTAATTTAAAACACTTCTTTCTTTTGATTTTCAATTGCTTGCTTTCTTTCTTTTTTCCTTCAAACTTTTTTTTTTACTAAGTAAATTTCCTCAACAAAATGCATCATTTCATTTTTTTTTTCAACAATTTTGCAAACTATGTAAATTCTAAAGAGAATAAACTAAATCGCCAAAATTGATTCAAAGCACACATTCGCCCATTCTAATAAGATATAATGCTTGTTGAAATCTATAAGGTATCTTAAAACAAGGTGGGAAATTTATTTATTTATTTATTTTACTTTTCATGGCTATGGGTTCAACAAGAAAATAAAACCAAGTCCAAAATGACTAAACAATGGATAAAATGCATGTAATGATTGGCTTTTTGGCTCACTAGCTATAAAAGAAATAAATGACCTATCACTTACATGCATGAAAATGCAAATTTGGTCTCAACAAAGAATCAAGACAAGTTCTAGAGTGAAAGAAAAGATAGGTGAATACACACTAGAAATGAACAGATACGACGTAAATTCTCACCAGCTAATGGCTATTAATAATTTATTAAAATCAAATTTATTGCCACTTCACTTGAATCAAAACACAAGATCTATCACTTGTCATGTCAAAATGAATCCAAGCTATAATCATCCTAACTTGCAACTTCTACAAAAAACAATTTCTTTTTTAAATTTTTAAAAACTAAAAAGCAACACAAAACTTCAAAAGTGAAACAAAAGACTAAAAACCTAGAAAAATCAACTAACTAAAACAAAGCAAAACTAAAAATTTTATTTGCACCCCCCGCACTTAAACACTACATTGTCTTCAATACCAACATGAAGTCCAATCAATAGAAAGACAACACAACATAAAAAGGAAAAAGGAAAGGGTACAACCAGGTAATCAGGGTGGGTCTTGAAGTTGGAGCTCCTCCTCTTCATCCTTTAGAACTCCTTTATGAAAGTCCTTGAGCTTATGTCCATTAACTTTGAATTTAGCTCCCATATGCTCATCCAAAAGCTCACCTGCACTAAAAGGGAAAAAATCAAAGACTATATATAGACCTTCCCATTTAGAATGAAGTTTACCTAGCATAAGCTTTAAGTGGGATTTATAAAGCATAACTTTTTCGCCAACTACAAACTCCTTTCTTGCAATCATCTTGTCATGGAATGCCTTTGTCTTTTCTTTATAGATCCTTGTATTATCATAGGCTTCTAAGAGGATTTCTTCAAGCTGTTAGAGTTAGAATTTTCTATGAGATCCCACTCCATTCAAATGCAAATTGCATTTCTTCACAACCTAATAAGCTTTATGCTCTACTTCCACCGATAAGTGACAAGCTTTCCCAAATACTAGTCGATAAGGTAACATGCCAATAGGAGTCTTGTAGGCAGTTCAATAGACCCAAAGTACATCATCTAGCTCTTGCACCAATCTTTCCTATTCAGCTGCACTTTCTTCTCTAAAATTTTCTTCACCTCCCGGTTAGAAGTCTCTGCCTGGCCATTTGTTTAAGCGTGATATGGAATAACTACCTTATGCATAACATCATACTTGCTAAGCAAGCTTTGCATACTTTTGTTGCAAAACTGAGTGCCTTGGTCACTAATAATGGCTCGGAGATATCAAACCTATAAAAAAATATGAGAGTTCTACAACCACAGAAGAGCCAAAAGAAGTAGGAAAAGGTCCCATAAAATCAATGCCCAAAACATCAAAGACTTCACAAAACAAAATGGGATA
This sequence comes from Erythrophleum fordii, assembly GCA_032878935.1. Taxonomy (NCBI): domain Eukaryota; kingdom Viridiplantae; phylum Streptophyta; class Magnoliopsida; order Fabales; family Fabaceae; genus Erythrophleum; species Erythrophleum fordii. Next base: position 19,485,424 of record JAVQMF010000038.1, read on the forward strand.
CTGTGGCATTTCATTTTTCTTAGATATGCATCCTGTTTATTGACACCTAACATATCTTTTACAAAAATCAAAGGCAATGCAAAACAAGGTAGCCCAATATAATTCACTATTTAGAACCTTCCTAGCTGTGCTTTTTAGACTAAAGTGACCTTCACATGCAAGTGTGTGACAAAATTTCAAAACAAAATCAAATTCTATATCAAGCACACAATGTCTAATCACTTGGTCACTATATAGTCTCCACAAGTATGGATCATCCTAAATATAATATCTAGCTTCACTCCCAAACTTATTCAACTGATATTTATTCAAATCAATAGGCAATTCAAAAGCACCTAGATAATTTACTAAGTCAGTATACCATGGGTAGAAACTATGCACAGCATACAAATGCTCATTAAGGAAATCATTATCAATAAGTAAGGAATCTACCTTTGGAGCCTCAATTCGACTCAAGTGATTTGCCACCTAGTTTTCCACTCCATTTTTATCCCAGATGTCAATATCAAACTCTTGAAGTAAAAGCCTCCATCTAATCAATCTTGGCTTCATATCAAGCTTCTTCAGCAAGTACTTTAGAGCTGCATAATTAGTAAAAACAATTACTTTAGTATCAAGCAAATAAGATCTCAACTTATCCAAAGCAAAGATAATAGCAAGAAATTCTTTTTCTGCGGTTGTATAATTTGCTTGGGCCCCATCCAGAGTCTTGGATGCATAAGTTATCACATGGGACCTTTTATTCACTCTCTGGCTGAAAACTGCACCTACAGCAAAATTAGAAGCATCATATAAGAGCTAAAATGGGAGATTCCAATTAGGGGGTTGAATAATGGGTGGAGAAGTCAATTTTTTCTTAAGATCATCAAAAGCTATTTTACATGCATAATCAAAATGGAAATCAACATCTTTTTTGTAATAGTTTAGATAATGGTAAAGCAATTTTACTAAAATCCTGTATAAATCTTCTATAAAAACCTACATGACCTGAAAAGAGCGGACCTCTTGAACACATGTCGAGTACGGTAAAGAAGTGACAATATCTACTTAGCCTTATCAACCTCTATGCCCTATTCAGATACAACATGACCAAATACAATACCTTTCTAAACCATAAAATAACACTTTTCAAAATTAAGTACAAGGTTCTTCTCTATGCATCTCGCTAAGACTCTATCTAGACTAGACAGGCAGCCATCGAAAGAGTTCTCATATATAGTGAAATCATCCATAAAATTTTCTATATAATTTTTTAGAAAATAACTAAAAATGGAAACCATGCACCACTAGAAAGTTCCAGGGGCATTGCGAAGACCAAAAGGCATTCTTCTGTAGGTAAATGTTCCAAATGGGCATGTAAACATTGTCTTTTCTTGGTCTTCTAGGGTATGCATATCTAGAAATAACTTGAAAATCCATCAAGAAAATAGTAGTGAGACCTCCCAGCTAAATGTTCAAGCATCTGATCAATGAAAGGGAGGGGGTAATAATCCTTTCTAGTGACTAAGTTAAGCCTCCTATAATTAATGAAAACCTTCCCACTATTCTATACATAGGTGGGCACCAATTCATTATTTTCATTTCAAACCACTATGATCCTTGATTTTTTTTAAAACCACCTACATAGGACTAACCTACTGACTATTAAAAATAGGATATATAATACCAATAGATAAAAGTTTAAAAACTTCCTTTTTTTAACCACACCTAAAATAAGTGGGTTCAGTCTCCTTTGAGGTTGCCTTACTAGTTTTGCCCCATCCTCTAACAAAATTTGGTGCATGTAGGTGTCAGGGCTAATCCCAGGTATATCTGCCAAGGTCCACCCTATTACTTGTCTTCTCCTCCTCAAGACCTCTAAAAGCTTCTCTTTCTCCTCTGCGATAATGTCACTAGCTAAAATCACTGGAAGCTTCTCATCTTTCTCTACATAGGTATACTTCATATTGTCTAGCAGTGGTTTGACCTCTAAGGTAGAAGCTTGCTCAACCAAAGGTATATGTGGTTTGATTTCAATCTCTTCCATGCCAAATACCTATTCAAACAACTCACAGACAGAGGAAATAACTTTCCCATCCATAGGAACATCAGTTGCATGGGACAAATCAAAAGAATTAACAGTCAAGTGAATATCAGTATCATGATTACCCAAACTATCCATATCAGTATGCAAAGACTCATTAGAACCAGGGAAAGCAATAAAACTAGTAAAATTAGTAGAGGTTCTAGATGAAACAAAATCAATCTAATTAGCAATAGATTCTGTAGAGTCAATACCATCATATAAGCTCAAAAATTCATTAATTACTCTACATATAGTACAAGAATGAGAATCATCACAAATGTATCTTAAAGAATCATCAAGATCAACAATATCACAAGAATCAGTCAACATACTATCCCTAAACTTAACATTAGCATCATTAACTAGCATATAAATCAGACTCACACTAAAGACAAAGTTATCATCACATGAGTGTTTCATGGAATCAAATATATTAAATTGCATCACATTGCCAGCAAATGCCATTTGAAGAGTACCTTTATGCACATTTATAATTATCTTAGTAGTTTTTAAGAAAGGTCTACCTAAGATGAGTGAGGCATATCCACAAGACCTATATCTATCATCCTCCATGTTAAGGATTTAAAAATCAGCCGAAAATATCAAATCCTTTACCTTAAATAGGACATCCTCCAAAACTCCTAAAGGATAAGTGATACTCCTATTTGCAAGCTTCGTAACCACTCCAGTAAGTTTCAACTCTCCATCTTCAAAGATAAGTACACTGATTTAGGCATAACATTTATAGCAGCACCAAGATCAATTAAAGCATTAGAAAACTCAAAATTTCCAATAGTGCATGGAATTGTAAAAGTGCCCAGATCTTGACATTTAGTGGTACATATTTCCTTGAGAAATTTAGTGTACCTAAGGATGGTCTTGATTACTTCCAACAAAGGTATGTTAACCTCAACCTTCTTGAAAGTTTCAAGAATTTCCTTCTCAATTTCTGCTTCACTTTGCTTCTTTCCCAAAGTAGGTCTATGTGGGAAAGGCAAAATCTTATTTGACTCCTTTTCTTTCTTAAGCTCATCTGGTGCGATGTGTGTTTTTTATGATGTCAACTTATCCATAGTAATAGTATCTGAGGATCCTTAAATTTCCTTTTCACTCCTAAGAGTGATGGCACTAACATTGCTACTATTTCTTAGATTGACAATTGTCTATGATGGTAATTGGCCTAAACCTTGAGATTTCACCTCATTGAGAGATGTAATAAACTAGCCTAACTAAATATCAACCCTTCTTTCTAAATTTTACATGCTCATCTATAACTGTTGTTGTTGCTGCTGCAATTGTTAGGTAAGTTATGCATTACTCTCTATAACCTACTTCATCATGTCCTCCATATTATTTCCTTTCTTTGGTTCCTCCTACATAGGGACTGACTGCCTTATAGGTTGAGAAGACTATACATTAGGTCCTATAACATTATATCTATTCTGCTATTGTCCTCCTCCATATCTTAAGTTGGGATGATCTCTCCATCTTAGATTGTATGTATTAGAGTAGGGATCATACTTTAGCTGCCCTTATTGTATTGGCCTGATTGGAAATATCCCAGTATAAGTCTCTACCCTATCCTCTAACATCGGGCACTGATCAGTAGCATATGTGGCCAAACAACATATGTCACATAAGGATCCTACCAAGGTAGTAGAGGTAGATGGCAGCCTAAGTGTATAGCATTATAGATAAAAATGCATCTGAGTAGCATAGGACTGTGGTGCATAAGTCTGAGATGGAATAGAGGATGACTGTGGCTACTACTAAGCTAAGGTAAGTTGTTTAAGCACAAATGACATCTTATCAATCTTGCTCCCAATTCTCTGATCATAATGTAAAGCATATAACTCACTGACTCCTCTCACTGTCTGTTGCACACCAAACTAATGTGCATTCTAAGCCATCTTGTTAATAAACTCCTAGGCTTTTATAGGTGTCAGATCACCCAAAGCTCCACCAAAAGCAGCATCAATCATGTTTCTATCCATATTCAGCAACCCCTCACAGAAATACTAAATAAGCAGCTGATCAAAATTTGATGGGGAGGACAACTAGTCGGCAACCTTTTGAACCTTTCCCAGTATTCACACAAGGTCTCTCCACTATTCTGTCTGATCCCACATACTTCCTTCTTTATTGATGTAGTGCAAGAAGTAAAAAAGAATTTTTTTCAAGAAAAGCCTCTTCAGTTGATCCCAAGAAGTGATGGCACTAATGGGTAAATAGTACAACCAGTCTTTAGCTACACTATCTAAGGAAAAATGAAATGCTCTGAGCTTAATTTATTCTTCTGAAACTCCCTATGGCTTTGTAACACCCCAAAATTAACTAAGGTGTTAATCATGGATTTAGGTTAATTAAGAATAATTAATATGGGATAATTGGGCAAGTTACGTGAATGGAAATTTTAGAGAGATAAATTATTAATATGAGTTTGAGATTTAATTGAGTTAGAAACCCCATTTAGGCCCAAATTAAATTAAGTAGGTCAAGCTTAAGAACTAATGGAGGGCCCAATCGGATTTAATGAATTAGAGGCCCAAGACCCAACTTGCACAAGCTTTTATAAATGGCCTAATAACCTTTGTGTAGATCCAAATCAATTGAGTTCTTCAAACTTAGTCTGGCCTAATTAAATTTCTACAACCCAACACATTAAAGTTGGCCCAACAAAGTTTAAATCAGAACCCACTTGCAATTAGACCTTTGGGTCAACTCATGACCCACATTAGACCCAACTTCAACCTAACTAAAACCCCAAACACTTTAGTCCCTCCATATTTTGTTGACACAAACACATAACTCATTTTCGGAGGTTTGAAGGGAGGCTAGGGTTTGGGGCAAGAAATCCACCATTTCTCACTTTTAAGCTCAAAATCAGCCAAGGTACTTGTTATATAACTTTGTCCCCTTCTCTTTCTCTTCATTTTGGCCTAATTAGTTTTTCATTTAGAGCATTTTCACCTTACCCAAAGTTTGAAATGTGGTTGTTTGGTATTTTCTTAGAGGATTTTCAAAAGGTAGAAGCTAGGAGGGATATTAGGTAGGTGTAAACTCTCCATTCTAATGTATTTTTCTACTAGTTTAAGACCCCTATGGTTGACTTATAGTATGGGTATTAATTTTGTATGAATTTGCTTAAAAATTAGGGTGATATATTGAAGTTTCTAATAGATGACATATTCAATCTAAATTTAGGATTTGTAGTGGCTAGATAAGTGTCTTTCGAGTAGCCATTAATATTTTAATTCCTTAGGTACTTGTTGCTGCTATACATTATGATTTAACGTAATAATCTTTTGATGTTATAGTTATAAGAAATTTTGGCACTGCTGGTGGCTTTTCAATTGGCTGCAGAGTGAGGTAACCGAGGTTCATGCTAATTCCATGCATATGTCTGTTTAATTTTGTATTTGCTGAATGATTATGATTTTAATGCTAAATGAATTGGTTGGCTATCTGTCATATGTGATTGGACCTTGTGAGTCCATAGTAGAGCTATGGTGTGACTGCCACCCATGTATGTGCTTCGATTAGGCATTGGGTTATGATCAAACCCCAGATGCACTTAGCCTTAGTTGTGCTCATTAGGGAGTGGGTGCCATAGACGGACCTCTCCCGGTGTTATTGGCCTATAACATGTGGAATTGTAATTGCTAGTATAGAATAGTAATCATAAATAGCCTAATTGTTTCATTTACTAATATGGTTGGTATGTTTTCTGATGCTTATATGGAATCATGCATATATGTTAATTAAACTAGAATATATGAATGGAATTTACCTTGATTATTGAGATTTGCATCTCACACCGTTTTATGGGATTATACTTCTAGGTGAAAGCCCTTCGAGTAAGGATAAAGGGAAGCAAGTGGATGAAAATCTATAAGCTCTAGCCATGTATGGAGGAAGCAACACTTAGGCTAATCTAAGTAGAGTAGATACAATTTTGTTAATCTTTTATATATCATCATCATGTAATCATATTGTCAAGTGTAAGCACTTATATTTTGATTAGTTAGAATGTATCTATTAAGGAGTTAAGTTTCATTATAGCTTGGTATTGGATGTATAAACTTATAGGGTCTGATGTATGAACTTTGTTGAATTCATGATATGATCTACTATTGGAAATGTCATCATGGGATATATTAGATTGTTGATTTGAATTAGTGATGTATGGAATCTTTAATGGAATGTATATTTGAATGATAATTGCTGGAAGCTTATAAAATTCTGCTATTATTAATCTATGAACTTGTTGACATACAGTAGTTGGAGGAGTAGAAATTGACTCTTAAGTCTTGAACTAGTAATAGTAGATTAGCTAGGTAAATTAGGCTAATGAAAGCTATTGGAGCCTGACAATTAAGGTAGAACGGAGAGTCTGAGACAAGATTTTAGGAGTTATAGGATCAGAAAACATTTCTCCACGGCCAACATATTATTAGTCGTGGCCAATAAAGGCGAAGTTGCCTAGGGAGAGTGCTAGAGAGCAATTTGCCAAGGCAAAAAGTGGAATTAGTAGTGGCAAAATGTGAGAGGCAAAACTGGGAGTTGTCTAGAGGGTAATTTGTAATATTTGGTTTTCTGAAAATGAGAAAAAATGTGAAACATAATGTACGATTTTTCCATAAACGAATAAAACTCATCGGATACAAAAGGAAGTCCCCCAAAATGATGTAGCTAAGGTCCTAAAAATTTTGGAAGGCATTTCAGACTCCTAAAAATGAGAATTTTAGGCTCAGACAGGAGGGAAAATGGAGCTAGAATGAAGAAACAATTTCTTATGAAAAGCTTATGAAACGTAATGGTATTTTCGTAATTTTGAGCAAATTTTGGAATTCACATAAGAGGGCTTTTTAAATGAAAGTTTTGAATTCCCTGGTGTTCTCAGAGGCCCTGAAAACCATAAAAAGCCCTAGGTCAGTTAAATCCCCTCTAATGGACATTTTCCAACATCGATTGACCTAAACTTTGACCGGTTCGTTCAGTAAGGTTTTAATCCAAATTGAGTGAATTCAAAGTTATTTTATTAAATTGGGAACTTAAATTTTAAAATGGAAAAGAAGGTTCTAAAAAAGGAGCTAAAACGGAGCCAAAACAAAATTTTCATTACAGAAGGATAAAATTAGAATTTTTGAAAAAGTGTGTTTCGAGAAGCACCCACACACTTCCCCTTTCTTCTCCCATCTTCTTAAGCACGAAATTTTTGCCCAAAATACAGAATATGATCTGCTCTCTTAGGCTCACAAGAAGGGGAAGAAAAGGAGGAGAAAATTAAGAAAAAGGTATGGATTCTTGGTAATTTTCTATGCTTTCTTCCATCCAAACCTCTTCTCCTCCATTCTTCTTTGTTTCCTATGATTAAAATGAAGTTTACAAATCTGTTTTAAGGGAGAAATAGAGGAAAAAATTCGAATTTGAAGAGAGGAGCTCAAAGAACACAAGATTCAAGTGAGAAAAAGCAAGAAAACAAGGTAATTTCTTTTCCTATGGTTGCCATCTTTGGTTGCCTTCTCCACCATTTTACCCCACTTGAGAAAAGCCTAGGAGGAGATGATTTTTAGGCAGAACTAAGTATGAATCTAAGGAAAAAGGGTGTGGAGATTAAGAATATGCAAAGGGAATTATCAAAAAACCATTAGATTTCAAGATGCAAATTCTAGGATTTTGTGTGCACCTTGTAAAATTTGACCTTATGTGATGATTCCTAGGTTTAATTAAGAGTTTAAATGAGTTCTTAAGATCCCTAAGATACTCCCCACATACTTCCTCCTTCAAGAAAACAAAGAAACCTCCAAGGAGCCCTAAACCATGCATAGGCTTAGCCAAAGGGAGTTCATATAGCTAAGGAGAGTTCTAAATTATTCTAAGGCCAGTATTGAGTCATATTTGATTAATGAAAATGAGGGTAGGCCTTGGGAAAAATTTAGAACTCAGAAAGAGATTTGGTGCTTTAAGTTCCATATTATGACCTAAAGAAGTAACATGATATTAAGCCCTTTGTTTTAATTGTGTAATGACTCCAAGAGGCTTAAAAGGAGTCAAGAATCATATTTGAAAGGAAAGAATGGATCCTAGAAATTGTTTGAAGGGTGTTCCTTCATTAGGTGCATTTATGGATCATAATGGTGGTTATAGAGCAATCTAACATTTAAGCAAGTTGTGTGACCTTAGAGTTTGTTTCATGAACCTAATTGGCTTCCATAAATTGTGTCTAGACCAAGAGAAACTATCTCCACAAATTTATGTGTGTGTGGACAAAAGAGGAGGCTTGAAATCCAAAAAAAAATGTGTGATTGTGTGCAAGGTAGCTCTCTCCACTTTCTCTCATGCATGGATGTGTGTTTAGCTTATCTTAAAATGTTTGTATGTGTATTTTCAAGCCATGAAAAGTATGCTAGCATGATGTTATATGCCATGATTCCATGATGTCATATTATGCTTTCAAATAAATGTATGATGTTTGTTGAGTTTGCTTGAGTGTGGAGAGGCCAAGAACTCTTTAATATGGTGAGGATGAGCCAATAACCCTTGAGATTGGTTGAGATAAAGTAAAGAGTCTCTCAAAAGCAAAATGGGCTCCCAAGAATATGGTTGAGTCCAAAACTCTTAAAGAATGGGTGAGGCAAGTCCAAAATCCATGAGAAAAAGTTTGAGGCCAATCCAAATACTTGGTGAGGTCTTGAATGTCTTGTATGATTTGTTCACATGCCAAACTTGCTTCTTAAATGTTCATGACTTTCATGATATCCATGCATGCATTTTTAAGACTTGCTTTGCATATGTTATGTATGATTGAATGGGAGATGAGCTATTGGGATTCTTTGAATCTCATTCCCTCCTCTCCAATGATCTCACATGCTAGGTGGACCAAGGGGGCATGGTAATGGGAGCCAATTACCTTGAAGAAAGAAGATTGACAACCAAATGCTTAAGTTTTGCCACTTTAAAACCATAATTATGTCATATGATGTATCCCTTTGATGTATATTGTCTATGACCCATTAGACATATGTAATTATAATATTATGTGATGTATAAATATATGGACATGATGTACAAACCTTAGAATAGAAATTGGATATGTAATGCCAAAGTATACATTTTGGAAAGTTTGATGTAATGTGCATATGTGTGGATGGAAAGGCCAAAATGAGATTAATAGGATTTGGGACTATTTAGGCAGCTCATACAAGTCCTAAATGTGATTTTAGACTTGCCCAAAAGGTGCCAAAACCAAAGGAAAGCCATTTGACAATTTTGGTATCCCATATAGAGTCAAAAATGACCATAATAGAATCCTATATCATTTTTTGGCCAAATGAGTTATTCTTGTCTGAGATTTAGCATGCAATTAGGTCTCACTAAGAGTTTTTTGGGAAGCTAAAGATCATAATTTTTAGAGGTCTACAGAATATTTGGGAATTTTTCAAAGTTAGCAATTTTTTTGGTTTTGGTCTGTTGCACTATTCATTTGGTCCAAAAATGAATTCTATCATGTAAGGCTCAAATGATGTCCAATTGCCATGAAGTTTTATATAGAGAAACTAGACATTCACAGTGACTAGTACCAACTAGAAGCACCTCATTTGGAGGACTAGAGAGGGAGATATGAATTTTTGAACATTCTGTCCAGTAACAGGAATTTTGCCTAACCTGAGTTACTGTTCCATTAAATTCTGAGGTCTGGGCTTGATGAACTGGTATAGAAATATTTTTCTCTCTATAACATCCACAGCTTTCTAAATTGGTATCATTTGCATGGATTGGATTTTTGTGGAATTAATTGGACATTTTTACAATTTGCTGCAAAATTCTGTGACAGTTCCAGAATGCAGTTTGACCTCTGGACATTTTTTGATGTCAAATGTCCTCTGCGATTGATGTTATGATCTAGGGATATTTTTAGTTTGAAGTAGACATCCATAGCTTTCCATAATGACCAAGAATGCATTTTTTTATTTTTCTAGAATTAGTTATGATTTTCCAAATTTTGGACAAAAAAGAGGCAAAATTTGTTCGAAAATCAACCTCCATATTTTATGCTTCATTTCAGTTTTCTTGAGCTGTAAGCCACATTTTATGATGCAAATAAGTTTTATACAAGTAATTAAATATGAGAAAGTATAGTATGAGCTCACATGGTTCATGTGACACTAGATGGAATTTTTAAACACGACGCAACATAAAAATATTCATTATTTCTATGATATTTCTTTGATTATTCCATGAGATGTCTAATAGGAAGCATAAAGATAGCATGAAATGATCTAGAATTTATGGTGTTACATAATTCATTGCAGCTAAATGGGAATTGGCTGCGGTGAATTTTTGTGAGAATTTGTCAGGCATTCCAAAGAGGAATTAGCCACAACAAAAGAGGAAATTGGCCACAGCTAATAGCGAGAGGCGAGCGAGGTAGGTTCCAGGAGGCTTCCTCGCCACAGTGCCATGTAAGCTAGCCATAGTGAAGCTGCGACTAGCCGTAATTCAAGGGCATTTAGCCACGGTTAACGGACCCAAATTCTCATTCTAACTTAGAAACCTTGGGTTTTCCCATGGTAACCTCAAGGGATGACTTAAAAACATTGTTAAAAGATTCTTGTGTATTGGAATTAATGGGTAATAGAATCAAAGACTTATAAATGAGTGTTTGTTTCCCTTATGTACATGAATACTTGTAATTATTTGGTTGATGACTCTAATAACATTATGGTTCAAATTTCCTTGCCTTTTCTAAATGTAATTAGTCGTAATGTCTTGTAACCCTGATTTATGGTTATTAATCATGTATTTTACCTTAATTACAATTATTAGAAGTTAGGGTCGTCACAGGCTTTATTGTAGAGCAAACAAGATGGAATTCCTTTAGATGCTTGTGAAGGTTACCTCCTGCAAGTCTATGAAATTTTGGAAGTAAGTGAATCAAACCAGATTTAAGCTTAAAATTTGCATCTAATTTTGGATATTGTTTACAAAGATTTTGATCATGCATATTAGGAGCTATCAATTCTCTAATGATTCTTGCACACATGTTATCATTCAAATTTGCACTTGCATTCAAGTTAGCCTAAACATGCATATTCATGTTAGCATTCACTTCTTCTTGTTCAGCCATATTATCACTAGCAAATTAAAATATACAATCAATTCCTTGCACACAATCAAAAGAGAATAAGAACTACTATTTCTTACACTATCACTATTTTTCTTAATCCTTACTTGCCTTCTAAAGGTTCTTTTAATTTCTGAATCCAAATCAATCAATTTCTCACCAGAGGTTCTAGTCATAAACCAATTAGACAAGAAAAAACTAAAAAGCAACACCAAAACTAGCAAAGAAAAATCAAAACAATAAGTCTAGAAAAATAAAGAAAATAACAGAAATATTAGAAATATTTTCTCAGTCCAAAAGGCAGAAAGATTAATTCCAAATTAAACTAACAACTACCTAGCATATATAAACACTTAAAAACAAAGACAAATCTCACAAAAAAAGCTCACAAAAATAAAGAAAATAAATCTAGAAAAATCCTTTAAAATTCAAGAAAATACTAAAAAAATTAAAAAAAGTGCCTTAAACATTGGAATTTGCTAACAAATGGTGCGCCTAATAGCTATGCTATTACTTTTGCCTAAAACATCCAAAAACCATGGAAAATGAAGTTTGAGAATTTTCTGGACACATTAGACAAAAATTCCAGCAAGCAGCACAAATAATTCAAGCAACTGAAAGACCAAAATCCAAGGTTAAAGCAGAACAAAAACCAAATCAAAATAGAGCAAAAACACTAGAAAATCCTCTTCAAACAATTAAGAAACCAAACTCTTTGGCAACAGCATCAAATTTTAAAAGTTTTATTGCGCAAGCTCCAAAATAAACTAGGTTGAAAAAAATATGTAATATAGGATGCAACCTAGATCGTCTTCTTAGAAAATAGAATTCAATATTTGATTAGGTATTCCAAGTGTGAAAGGATTCTAAAACTATCTAATTAAAAGGGGTTTTGATTGAATTAAACTAATCAAAATGAAATTGAATTAAAGTTCTTAATTACTACTTAAATGTAAGAGCTAAGAGGCAAATAATGGACTTGTGATTAGCTTTGGATCCATCCCTTGGTAATCACTATCCTTATCCTAATTCAATTGTCATTGGTTCTGATCTAAGAATTTCCTTTTTTATGTTCATAACAAGTTATCTTGGGTTACCACTCAAGATTCAAGGGATTAACAATTTAATGTATAATTGAAACTTTAACCTCGCATTAAAATCATTAACTCTTATTATTAGGATCAATGAACAATTAAATTTGATTGATTAATTAATTAATTAGCCTCTAAATTATTACCTTAAGATGTTTAATTAACCAATTAAACAATCAAGAACACTAATTCTTATATGCATTTCATCAAACACCTTGATTGCACACATGAAAAATTGTAAGAAAATGAAAATCCAACACGTAATTCAATGCAATAATCATTCAAAAAGTCTCCTAATTAGTATCTAACTAGTCACTAATTATAACTACACCGATCTTAATCCAATACATCTCAACCAAGCATGTATAAGAAAAAGAAAAGTGTATAGAAAGAGAGGAAATATTAGCCAAAATCCCTTCCTAATTCCAATAAATTCAAGCTTCACCAAGGTTATCCTCCAAGCTAGCCACAAGATGGAGTTAAGCTCTCATGGAATGATGATTGATGGAGCAGTAAAGTGGAGGTATGAAGGAGAAGAAGAAGCTATGGCAAAATAAGGAATGGAATGGTTTGAATGCAAGAAGGAAAATGCATGGATGGAAAGTGTGAATATGCTAATCCTCCTTCTGAATGGATGCTCTAATGTATTAATGATCCCCTGTGCTTCTCACATGCTTTCCCATGTGTTCTAGATTGATTGTGTATCATGGATGAATTAATGCTTAATGCTAGATGCTGCTCAAGTATATTATTGACATATACTCCTTATGAATCATGTGCTCAGCCCATTTTATTTGTCTGTTCACATGTTCTCTTCAATCATTTTAATGGTCACTCATGTGCTACCTCTTCTTTAATAACCACGTGCTTACTCTAACCTTTACCACGTCAGCTTCTTCACTTTTGTTTACAACCAAGCTTCCTCTTAATGAACCATGTGGCTTGCAAGTGTTCTTTTTCTTCTCACTTTTCCTTTCATGCATGTGCAGCTTCCTTCATACAACTACTGCTTTAGAACCCATGGCTTCTTCATTCTTACCTCATGCTTCTTTATGTGTTGTACTATTCATGTATTCTGCATTTTGAGTCTGCTTCTTGCTTTATTCCCACGTGATTCTTATTCTCTTGCCCTAACATGTTCTTCTCAAGCTCATTAATTCTGCTACTACTCTATGTATTTTCCCACATAAGCTTTTGCATGGTTTAATGTCTCATGTTTACGTGGAGAGAGAGCTAAACATGTGCAGACTATAGAAGCTACTTCTTCTCTTCCACGTCAAAATGTACATGTATGTGTCTTGCTTCATCACGTAGATCTCTTCCTGTTTCTCCTTCACTAAACCTGTAACCTCACTTCCACATTCTCCAGCTCTCCATTTGCCCAAGTGTGTTGTATGTGTGTTTACATGTATGAACTATTGTATTATGGTGAACCTGTGCCTTATGTGTGTTTCTAAAAGTATGTTGCAATGTGTTTGTGAGCTATTGGACGTATGAAAGCTACATGAAGCGTGTTCATATGCGTGAACTGGACTCATGGCCTACGTGTTTATTCTGGTGAGCAAGTGTGTTACATGGAACCCATGTTTTTCTATTGCTCATTGTGTGTGATTGGTTTGTGCATGAGAGTGTGAGCTAGAGTAATTGAATGAAGTTGAGAGAATGTGATGTTAATAAATCAATGCATGGAAGGTTCTTACATGGAGGTTGCATGGTACTTCAATCATCCTCTGCCCTCTAAACTCATGGAGTCGATGAAGGTATGGTGAATGAGACTAGCCAATGCATATGTCTCGTGTATGTGGGAGCTTATGAAGTGAGCATGAAGTTTCATGTACATGTGTGACCTGGTGAATGAGTGAGGGAATGTGTGTAGTGGATTAATGTGTGTGCAACCTAATGAATGAAGAAACTCATAACTCTCTTCCCCTAGACCTAGTAAACTCAAGAGTGAATGTGTGTAATACACAGCCATATGGATGGATGTATGTTGTATGACATGAATGACCTACTTCTTTAATCCATGCCTCTTCAATAAGTGGGTGGATGACCTAGACAGTAAACATGCTAGAGAGTGTGATGTGGTTATGGAAGTGAGAATTGAATGAAGCTAGCTAACTATGCATGTGAGTTGCTCATGGAGTGAATACGAATGAATTTGCATAGCTCCTTCTCACTTTTAAAACCTCTATCATCTCTTAAAATCTCCTCCAACATTTAAATTTAAATTGACCAAAGCCTACACAAAAAGAATGGAAAAGAAAACTAAGTAGGAATATTTACAAAAATTATTTAAAAGAGATTTATGCATTAAAAATCTAAAATTTTGTAAATTAATTCCTAAAGTGCAAAGAATGACTAATAAAATAAAATCTCATCTAATTAAAACCCAAAAGCCATATTTAATCATCAAAATATCCAAATTAAAGGGAAATAAGATGTAGAAAAATGGCCTTTGTCAATGTAATATGGATAGTAAATAATATTGATGAGCTCTTATGGTCTATGAAGCATAAAATAAATTAATTGGGCCTCACATAATGCAATTTAATATGATGTTTTTCTTGTAAGTGTATGAGGTTAGACTATGTAATGTAAAAGACTAAATGTAATGTCCAATTTTCATCAAACGATGGACATGGATGCGTTTTCAAAGCAAGTCTCCCAAAATGAATTAGTTAAGGTCCCAAGAAATTTGAGTAGCATTTTAAACTCCTAAAAATGAGAATCCCAGAGTCAGAAGGAAAGAAAAATGAAGCTGGAATGAAGAAATGAATTTGAACAAAAGGTTGACAAAACGTAATGGCATTTTTGTAATTTTAAGTAAATTTTAAAATTCTCATAGGAAGGCTTTTTAAATAAAAGTTTTGAGTTCTCCAAGATTCTCAGAGGCCCTGAAAACTTTCGGAAACCCCGAGATAGTTAAAACCCCTCCAACTAACGTTTTCTAACGTCGGTTGACTTGAACTTTGATAGATTTGTTCGAAAAGGTTTTAGCTTTGATTTGAGTGATTCCAAAGGTATTTTATTAAATTGGGGAGCAAATTTCATGATGGACAAGACTATTCTTAAAAAGGAGCTAAAACAAACTGAAATCGAAAATGCCAAGATGAAGAGGTAAAATTGAAATTTTTGAAAAGTATTTTTTAAAACTACCTATATATATGAGGTGCCCCACCTCCTCACTCATTTAACCACATTTGTTTTTGCCTAAAATAGAGGAGAGAGATAGGGTTTAAGGTGCACCAAGAGGACAAGAAAGGAAGGAGAAAAACAAGGTAAAAGGTATGGTTTTTCTTGATTTTTCATGCTTTCTCCTTAGCAAACTCCTCCTCCACCTTCCCTTCTTTCCCATCATTTTATTGAAGTTCTTGGATCTGTTTTGAGGCAAAACAGTGGTGGAAAATTCGGATTCAAAGAGAGGAGGCCAAGCAAAGTGAGAAACAAGCAAGAAACTAAAGAAAAACAAGGTAAATCTTCATTCCATGGTAGCTATCTCTTGCTTCCTCCTTCTCCATGGTTCATCCAACATAAGGAAGTCTAAGAGAGCTTGGATTTTAGGTAGAACATGGGGTGAATCTTAGGGAATGGAGTGTGGAGAATAAGAATATGCAAAAAGAATTAACAAACAACCATGGAAAATTAAGATAGTAAACCTAGGGTTTCAAGTGTCCCTTGTAAAATCTGATTTGATACAATAATTATTAGGCCTAAATGAGTGTTTGAATGAGCTCTTAAGATCCCTAAAAAGCTCCTCCTATGCATCTTCCATCAAGAAAACAAAACAAGTTCCATGGTTGCCAAGAAGATGTATAAGCTCGGCCAAGAGGGCTCCATGTACCTAGGGATAGTTTTAAATTTTTCCAAACCTATTTTTGAGTCATATATGATGAATGAAGATAAGGGAAAACCTTGAAAAAAATTTAGGAAGCCTAGGAAATGAATTGGTGTCATGGGTTCCATAATATGACTTAAAGAAATAACACCTAGTTTGGCTCCTTATTTTAATTGTGTGATAACTCCAAGAGGCTTAAAATGTAACATCTGGTTCTCAAAAAACAAGAAAAACATGAGAAACGTAATGTATGGTTTCTCCGTCAATGAACAAACTTCACTGGATATAAAAGGAAGTCCCCCAAGATGATGTAGTTAAGGTCTCAAAAAATTTGAAAATCATTCTAGACTCCTAAAAATGAAAATCCCAGGCTCAGATGAAAAGAAAAATGAAGCTAGAATAAAGAAACAATTTCTTATGAAAAGCTTACGAAATGTAATGGTATTTTTGTAATTTTGAGCAAATTTTGGAATTCACATAGAAGGGATTTTTAAATGAAAGTTTTGAGTTCTCCAAGCTTCTTAGAGGCCCTAAAAACTATGGAAAACCTCGGGACAGCTAAAGCCCCTCTGGTGGACATTTTCTAACTTCGATTGACTCGAACTTGACTGATTCATTCGAGAAGGTTTTAGCTCTGATTTGAGTGATTCCAAAGGCATTTTACTAAATTGGGAATCTAAATTTCATAATGGAAAAGACAGTTCTAAAAAAGGAGCTAAAACAAAGGAGAAATGGAAATGCCAAGAACAAAGGGCAAAATAGAGATTTTTAAAAAGTGTAACTTACTCCCACCTATATATATGATGCACTCTTTTTCTCCCTTTATTATGCAGGACCATGTTCTACTTATAACCAGAAGAAAACCCTAGGGGATGAGGCGCACAAAAGGAGGAAGAAAAGGAGGAGAAATTCAAGGTAGAAAGGTATGGAATTTTATGGTTTTTCATGCTCTTTCTCTTCCAAACCTCTTTTCCTTCATTCTCCTTTATTTTCTATGATTATAATGAAGTATATGGATTTATTTTAGAGGAGAAACAAAGGGAAAAACTAATAAAAAAACCATTAGATTTCAAGATGCAAGTTCTAGGGTTTCAATTGCACCTTATAAAATTTGATTTTGTATGATGATTTTTAGGCCTAAATAAGAGTTTAAATGAGCTCCTAAGATCCCTAAGAGGCTTCCTATATGCTTCTTCCCTTGAGAAAATAAAGCAAACTCCAAGGAGCTCCATTTCCTCCCTAGCCTCAGCCAAGCAAGGATAGCATAGCTAGGGAGAGTTTTAAATTTTTCTAAGCTCATTATTGAGTCATATATGATGAATGAAAATGAGGGGAGGCCTTGAGAAAAATTTAAAACCTATAGAAAGTGAGTTGGTGCTTTATGTTCCATATTATGACCTAAAGAAGCAACATGTAGTTAGGCTCTTGGTTTTAATTGTATGATGACTCCAAGAGACTTAAAAGTAGTCAAGAATCATATTTGAAAGGAAAGAATAGAGTTTAGAATTTATTTGAGGGGTGTTGCTTCATTAGGTTCATTTATGGACCATAATGAGGTTATAAGCCAACCTAGTGTCTAAGCAAATTGTATGGCCTTATAATTGAGTTCATGAACCTAATTGGTTTCCATAAATTGTGTCTAGGCCAAGAGAAAGCATCTCCACAAGTTTATGTGTGTGTGGCTGAAAGAGGAAGCCTTGATTCAAGAAGAAAAGTATGTGATTGTGTACAAGGTAGCTCTCTCCACTTTCTCTCATGCATGGATGTATGCTTAGCTCATCTTAGAATATGTGTATGTGTATTTCAAGCCATGAAAAGTATGATAGCATGATTTCATATGCCATGGTTTTATGATGATATATTATGTCTCATATAA
Source organism: Erythrophleum fordii (assembly GCA_032878935.1). Taxonomy (NCBI): domain Eukaryota; kingdom Viridiplantae; phylum Streptophyta; class Magnoliopsida; order Fabales; family Fabaceae; genus Erythrophleum; species Erythrophleum fordii. The sequence continues at coordinate 19,503,418 of JAVQMF010000038.1, forward strand.
TGTTTCAATGTGTGCTTGGGTTTGCTTGAGTGTGGTGAGGCCAAGAACCCTTAGCCATGGTAAGGATGAGCCAAGAACCCTTAAGATTAGTTAAGACAAAGCAAAGAGTCTTCTAAAAGCAAAGTAAGCTCCCAAGAGCATGGTTGAGTCCAAAAATGCATTAAAGAATGGGTGAGGCAAGTCTAATATCCACAAGAAATTGGGTGAGGCCAATCCACTTGCTTGGAAAACCTTTATATGTTATGTATGACTTTCTCAAATGATGAAAATGCCTCTTGAATGTTTGTACATGTCAACATGACCATACATGCATTATGAGACCTGTTTGCATCCATTATGTATGACTGAATAGGAGATGAGCTATTGGGATTCCTTGAATCTCATTCCCTCCTCTCCAATGATCTCACATGCTAGGTGAACCAAGTGGACAAGGTAATAGAAGCCAACCACCTTGAGGATGAGAGGATGACAACATAATACAAAGTTTTGGTTCTTTAAAGCCATACCCATGTCCAACTATATAACTTATGCCTGTATATGGTCTATGACCTCTTAAACATGTGTAATTATGATATTATGCAATGTATGAATAAGGGAATATGTTTTATAGTTATTAGAATGTGAAAAGGGTATATGGTGGCGAATTAGCTTCATTGATGGTTTGATAGAATTATGCATATGTGTGGATGAAATGGCCAAAATAAGATGCATGGATTTTGGGACCATTTGAGAAACTTACACAAGTCTTAATCATGCTTTTAGACTTGCTCAAAAGGTGCCAAACCCTAGAGAAAGCCATTTGGTTGCTTTGGTACCTCATATGGTGCCAAAATTGACCATAATAGAACCCTCTGTCACTTTTTGGCCAAATGAACTCTTCTAGATCTAAGATTTGGCATGCAATTAGAGCTTGTTGAGAGCTTTCTGGGAAGATAAAGAACAACATTTTTGGAGGTCTACAAAATATTTGATGAATTTTTAAAGTTGGCAATTTTTTTGATTTTGATCTGCTAAACTATTCATTTGGTCCGAAAATAAAATCTATCACATAGGGCTCAAATGATGTTCAATTGCCACAAAATTTTATACAGAGAAACTAGACATTCACAGTGACTTGTACTAACTAGAAGCACCTTATTTGGAGGTTTAAAGAAGGAGATATGAATTTTTAAAAATTCTATTTAGTATTAGGAGCTTCACCTCATCTCAGTTATTGTTCCATTTAATTCCGAGGTCTGGGCTACTTGAGCTAGTTTGCTGCAGAAGTTTGGAGTTATTTTTTCCCTCTAGTTAATATCCACATCTTTCTAGATTGATATCATTTGTATAGATTGGATTGTTTTGGAATTAATTAGATATTTTTAAAATTTGCTGCAGAAGTCTGTGACAGCATCAGTGATAGTTTTACCTCTAAACCTTTTTGGATGTCAAGCATCCTTTGTGATGGAATTTATGGTCTAGATATATTTTTATTATGAAGTGTACATCCATAGCTTTCGAAAATAGCCAAGAATACATAATTTTGATTTTTCTAAAATTAATTATGATTTTTCAAAGTTTGGTCAAAAAGAGCCAAATCTAGCCGAAAATAAATGTCCATATTTTATACTTTATTTCGGTTTTCTTGTGATGTGAGCCAAATTTTATGATGCAAATGAGTTTTATTCATGTAATTAAATGTGATAATAGATGGTATGAGCTCACATGGTCCACGTGACACCGAATGAAATTTTTACATATGATGCAATGTAAGAAAATGTATTAATTTTAATGGAATTTCTTACTTCCTTCATGGAACATATCACATGAACTTGTAAATGATGATAGATATGAGCTAGAAATGATGGTGTTACATAAAAGGAGTTAAGAATCATAAATGAAAGGAAATAATAAAGCCTAGAATTCAATTGATGGATGTTTCTTCATTAGGTGCATTTTGGAACCATAAAAGGGGTCATTAGACTAAGTTAGTGTTTAAAGAAAATGTATGACTTTAGAAATGATTCCAAGAATGTAATACCATATTATTCTTGTAATCATACTCTCCTATTTAGGGCAATTTGTGCATATTCACAGGGTAAAAGTAAGGAAAAGTATGAAAGTAATACACTTTTCTTACATTACGCTGGGGAAAAGTTTTTCATCTCGTGTTATGTAGGCCCCATGGATTATCCAACAACATTCTATAGTCATTTACCATTTATATGAATCATACATAACTCAAAAAATCACATAATCCATGGTTTTCAAGCTCAAACCCCAAATTTTCACCAATCCTTATTTTCAGGGCTAATTTTAAAAATTCATAACTAAATGTAGAAAAATTAAAATCACACAAACCATAGCTTTCTAAAAAGATCTAGATGTCAAATTCACACTACAAATAATTTTAGGACATGAATATAGCCTTTGGACCATGTTTGACAACAAAATAGCTACAAAAGGTCTGGCTGTCCCTGGTATTGATATAGTTTATTGTTATAAACTTCAAAAATATTCAATTAATTCCAAAAATATCCACTCTATGCCAATGATACCAATCTGGAAAGATACAAATATTAGCTAGAGGAGAAAAATATTTCTAAACTAAGCCAAGAGCATTCAGACCCCAAAAACTAATCAAACAGTAACACAGGTCTAACTAATTAGCTGGTACTAGATAGCAACTTCAAAAATAAACATCTCCTTCTCTAGACATTCAAAGGAGATGCTTCTAATTGGCACAACTCATTGGAAGGTCTCATTTCTTCTTGCAAAATTTCATAGCAATTGGACATCATTTGCCCTATGATTGACACATATTCATTTTCAGACTATGTGTACAGTACCAGTAGCCAAATTAGAAAAATTTGCCAACTTCAAAAATTCACCAAAAATTCTGTAGACCTCTAAATATTACCAACTTTAGCTTTCTAAAAAGTTATCAACAAGCTCTAGATGCATGCCAAATCTCAAACAAAGAAGACCTTATTTGGGCAAAAGTGACTCGGCCTCACAAAATGGTCACTTTTACTCCATATAAGGTACCAACTTAGTTCAATTGGCCTCTTTTAATGTTTGGCACCTCTTAGGCAAGTTTTAAAGCATGAATATGACTTGTATAAAAGGTCCCAGTGGTCCTAAATCCCATGCATCTCATTTTGGTCATTCCACCTCCAAGAATACATAGTTACATCAAGCGATCAAGAGCCAAATTCTACATTTGCATTGATTTAGTGTCACACATAGGCTATACAAAAGTCATACATCATATTACATTTGTTCATGGTCTTATAACATAAAAGATAATATGTAAAAGGTAAATTTGACATTTAACTACACTTAAAACCACATAATGGGCAAAATACAACATGTTAGGTTCCTTGTCTTGCATTCCTTGGATCTTAAGCAGCACCTAGACATGTCAAGAAGAAAGGGGGAAGGGAAGTAAAATTCCTAGAATCTCAATAGCTCACACACCCATTCACACATATATTCAAGCATACATACATCAAGTGCACAAATAAACAACCTACTAAGATCATAACTGCTCATTTCTAAGATTTTCATGCCATACTTTCATAATTAAGCCATCAAGGAGCTCTAGGGATTTTTGGTTTTGCCTCACCCTATTTTTAGGACTTTTGGATATGCTGAGCCCTTGGCCTAGGGACTTTTACCTTGGCGTCACCCATGGCTTGAGACTTTTGGCACCTTCTCACCCATATTAAAGGACTTTTGGCATCATCTCACCCTTGGGAGCTATTCTCACAATCAATGGCATTCAAGACAATACATTGGTACCAATGCAACCTTAAGACATCAAATGGCATATTCTCAAATTGCAAGAGCATACACAAGAACACAAAGAGATACATATGCACACAAGATTGCAAGAGAATGAGGTGGATAGCTACCTTGAATTTATGCAAGTTTTTCTTGATCCTTTTTCTTTCTTTTTTTGGTCCCATAAGCACACTTAGGTGGATATATGTTCTCTTGTCCTAGACACCATAAAGAACGTATAATTACATACTTGAAGCGAGTCAAGACACTAAACTCACTCTTGAACACACACTTAATTCCATAAGTAGCATAATGGTTACATAAATAGCCTATTGAAGCAACCTTCACAATTCAAGCTCTAGGATCCCATCTCTTTCCATTTCTAGGCCTCTTGGCCTCATTTAAAGTCCTTGGAGCCCTCACACATTCATTTACATAATTGGAAAACTAAGTTGCTTCATAAGGCACCATTATGGACACCATTGCTCTATCTCTTAATCTATGACTCCTAAATTTTTCCTAATGGTTTCTTCCATCTTCTAACACCATATAAAGTCATAAACCAAAGCTAGAATAAATTAAAACATCCCTTAGCCCAATGAACCTAGCTTGGCTAAAATGTGCATCATAATGGAGGTTCATGGAGTTCTTAATTTTTCCTTGATGTGACAGCCACTTAGGAGGGTTTCTAGAAGTCTTAGGAGCTCAAGGAAACACTCAAAGTGGCCAAGGAATTACTCACACAAAATCAAAATTTCAAAAACCTTAAAGAAGCCTACACTTTTTTATCTTGTTTTTTATAGGTTTTTCTTGCAATTTCTTGTCATATTCCTCTTCCTCATAGTTTAAAACCCTAGTTCCTCTCTTGTTTTTAAACAAAAACTCCCTCCCCTATATGGTTCTAGTTTAGGCCGAAATATAAATAAGGAAGGAGCAAAATAAAGAAGCAATTAAAACAAGAAATTAAATGAAAGTTTTAAGTTTTTCAGGGCCTTCAGAAGCCCTAAAAACCATGGAAAGCCCCGAGACAGTTAAAACCCCTCCGATGGATATTTTTTAATGTCAATGTACCTAAACTTTGACGGATCCATTTGGGAAGGTTTTAACTCTGATTTGAGTGATTCCAAAGGCATTTTACTAAATTGGGAACCTAAATTTTATAATGGAAATGACGATTCTCAAAAAAGAGCTAAAATGAAGGAGAAACAAAAACACCAAGAACGAAAGGCAAAATGAGAGTTTTTGAAAAAGTCATTTTTCCTCCACCTATAAATAAGTGGCACCACCCTTCCTCACTCATTTAGACACAAGTGTTTTTACAAATTTCAGAGGAGAGAGCTCGGGTTTAGGCATACCAAGAGAAGAAGAAGAACAGGAGAAGAAATTTAAGCATTAAAGTATGGTTTCTTGGTAGTTTTTCATGCTTTCTTCTATCCAAACCTCCTTTCCTTCATTTTTCTTTGTTTCCTATAATTATAATGAAGTCTATAAATCTATTTTAAGGGTGAAATTGAGGAAAAAATTTGGATTTCAAGAGAGGAGCTCGAAGAACAAAAGATTCAAGTGAAAAAAAGTAAGAAAACAAAGTAAATCTTGTATCCCATAGTAGCTACTCCTCCCCCCTTCTCCTCCATATTTTGCCCCATGTGTGTAGATACTAAAGGCTGGAATTTTGAAGGGAACCAAGGGTGAATTCTATGAATTTGAGGGAGGAGAGTAAGAATATGCAAAGAAATTTAAGAAAAGGCCATGGATTTTCAAGGTAGCAAACCTAGGGTTTCATGGGTTCTTTTGAAAATCTGATTTGATATAATTATTTCTAGGTCTAAATGAATGTTTAAATGAGTTCCTAAGATCCCTAGGAGTGTCCCCATATGCATCTTTTATGTAGAAAACAAAGCAAACTCCATGGAGGCCAAAAGGAGACATAGGCTCGGCCTAAAGGGGATGAGACACCTAGGGAGAGTTTTAAATTTTTCTATGACCATTCTTGAGTCATATATGATGAATGAAAATGAGGGGAGGCCTTAGGAAAAATTTAGGAAGCTTAGAGAATGAGTTAGTGCCTTATGTTCCATATTATGACCTAAAAAAGCACCATATAGTTAGGCTCTTAGTTTTGATTGTGTGATAACTCCAAGAGGCCTAAAAGAAGTCAAGAATCATATTTGAAAGGAAAGAATAGAGCCTAGAATTTATTTAAAGGGTGTTGCTTCATTAGGTGCAATTATGGAACCATAATGAGGTTTATAAGTCAAGCTAGAGTTCAAGCAAGTGTGTGGCCTTAGAATTAATTCCATGAACCTAATTGGCTTCTATAAGTTGTGTTTAGGCCAAGAGAAATCATCCCCATACTTTTGTGTGTGTGGCCGAAAGAGGGAGCCTTGATTCAAGAAGAAAAGTGTATAATTGTATCCAAGGTAGTTCTCTCCACCTTCTCTCATGCATGGATGTGTGCTTAGCTTGTCTTAGAATATGTGTATGTGTATTTTTAAGCCATAAAAAGTATGCTAGCATGATTTTATATGACATATTATGTTTCTAAATGATGTTATGATGTGTGCTTGGATTTGCATAAGTGTGGTGAGGCCAAGAACCTTTAGCTATAGTGAGAATGAGCTAAAAATCCTTAAGATCAGTTAAGAAAAAGTAAAGAGTCTCCCAATGTAACACCCCGAAATTAATTAAGGTGTTAATCATGGATTAAGATTAATTAAGGATAATTAATAGAGCATAATTGGGCAAGTTAGTGAAAAGGTATTCTAGAGAGATAAATTATTAATATGGGTTAAGAATTTATTTAGGATAGAGATTTACCCCTAGGCCCAAATTAATTAAATCATAATAAGAGGCTAATGGAGGCCCAATGAACTAGAGGTAGACCCAAACTAATTTAATGAGATAGAGGCCCAAGATTTATCTTGTATAGGCTCAATTAAGTGGCTCAATTACTCTTGTGCAGACCCAAGCCCTTGAGCTCATCAAATTAGGCCCAAATCCCATTAAACCTTAGCAACCCAATGTGTGAAAACTAGCCCAACAGAATTTAGCAGCCCAACAATTAAAAACTGGCCCAATAAGCAAAATCTGAAACCCAATTGGATTTGGACTTGGAGCAACCCATGACCCAACCCCTTGACCCAACTTAAACCCATCTAAACCCTAATTGCTTCAGCCATTTTTCCCCCCCATTTGCTGAAACACAAAAATAAAAGAGAATTTCGGAGGTGAGGAGAGGAGGCTAGCGTTCTTGACATAATTCTGCATTTTCTCACATTTGGAGCAAGATTTGGCCAAGGTAATAGTTATACAACTTAATCCCCTCATCTTCCTCTTTAATTTGGCCCGATTAGTTTTTTATTTGGAGAGTTTTCATCATACCCAAAATCTGAAAAGTGAGTGTTTAGGGGTTTTCTTGATGAAATTCGTAGGTTGAGGTTGGGGCTGGTATTTGGTGACTTTAAACCCCCCATTTTGATGTTTTCCTTGTTGGTTTGAGACCCCCATAGCTGATTTATATTATGGGTACTAATTTTATACGAATTTGCTTAGGATTTTGGGTGAAACATTGAGAATTCTGGTGGGAGATACTTGAATCCGAATTTGGGATTTGTGGTGGCTGTTGCAATTGTCTGCAAGTGAGGTAACCGAGGTTTACATTAATTCCATGCATGTATCTGCTTTAATTTCATATTTGCTATATATGAATGATTTGAAATGTTGAATGAATTGGTTGGCTATCTGTTGTATCATGATTGGACCTTGTGAGTCCATGGTAGAGCTGTGGTGCGGCTGCCACCCGTGCATGTACCGCGATCGGGCACCGGGTTATGATCAAACCCCAGATGCACTGAGCCCTGGTGTGCTCAATGGGGAGTAGGTGCCGTGGACGGGCCTCTCCTAGTGTTAATGGCCTTTAACATGTTAAATATATGATTGCTAGTATGGGATAGTAATTATGATAGCCTAATTGTTTCATTTGTTGAAATGACTGATATGATTCTGATATGGATTTTGATTCATGCATATATGTTGATTAAACTGGATTATATGATGGAATTGTTTTGGTTACTGAGATTTATATCTCACCCCGTGTTATGGGATCAATATTTCAGGTGAAGGTTCCTCGGGTAAGGATAAGGGTAAGCAAGTGGATGAAAATCCATAAGCTTCAACCTATGGGGAGATGGCTACACTTGGGCTGACTTAGCTAGTATAGATGCTAATTTTGTATTCCTTAATGTATAGCATCATCATGTATCTGCATTGCCAAGTGTAGGCTTGAACATTTGATTTATTGAGAATGTATGTACTAAAGGGTTAGACCTCATCTTAACTTAGTATTTGATGTATGGATTCATATAATCTGCTGTAAACTTTGTTGACCTATAATATGGTTGTCAATGGAAATGTAACTTTTGAGATATTGTATGGAACCCCTATTGATTGAGTATTAAAGGATAGCTACTGGTATTTCATGTATAATCTATTGTTGTTACTTTATAAACTTGTTGATAGAAGGTAATTAGAGGAAAGAAATGGACACATAAGTTTTGAATTGGTAATGGAAGAATAGCTAAGTAAATAGGGTAGATAAATGCCATTAGAGCCATATAAAATGAGAGAAAGTGACCTTAGAGTGTCCCTAAGAAGAGAAATGGAGAGTAGAGGGCGAAATATATTGAAAACAGTGACAGAAGGGAATCACGCCGCGGCTAGGAAGGCCTCGCCGCGGCCTAGGGAGTGACAGTGGCGAGGGACGCCGCGGCTTGAGAAATCTCGCAGCGGCGCAGAGCGAAAAAAATGCCCAGGAGGGTAACAGTAAGCAACCTCTCCGCGGCGCAAGAAGTCTCACCGTGGCGCGAGTCAAGAAAATTAATTTGGGAGGTTACAGTAGCAAAACTCGCCGCGGCGAAAGTCAGGAAAATTTCAGAGAGTAACTGGGCCGCGGCGTAAGAGTTCCAGGCCGTGGCGCAAGTTTAAAAATGTGGTTTTTGAGCTCCAGAACCTAACTTAGCCGCGGCGGGAAAGTTCTAAGTCGCGGCGCAGGTCCCCAAACTCCTATATTTGACCTAGAAACCCTAATTTCAGTAAGGCTAATGTTAGGGAAAGGTATGAGTACATTGGTGGGATGTTTTTGTGGGTTGAAATTGATCAATGGATGAATCATAAACCTTTAATGATGGTATAAACCCTTCTTATGCATGATCCCGTTATGATTGTTAGTTGATGATCCTAGTAGTATCAAGGTTTAAATTTTCTCTATATTTCTGCAAAGTAATTGATTGTAGCAACCCCAAACCTTGATCATTAATTATTAATAGCATGTTTAACCTTAATTATTGAGATTAGAAACTAGGGTCGTCACACCCAAAAGTGAGATGGACTCCCAAAAGTATGGTTAGGTCCCAGAATGTCTTAAAGAATGGGTGAGGCAAGTCTAACATCCACAAGAAATTAGGTGAGGCCAATCTACTTGCTTGGCAAGCCTTTGCATGCTATGTATGACTTTCTTAAATGATAAAAATGCCTCTTGAATGTTTATACGTGTCAACATGACCATACATGCATTTATGGGACTTGTTTGCATCCATTATATATGATTGAATGAGAGATGAGCTATTAGAATTCTTTGAATCTTATACCCTCCTCTCCAATGATCTAACATACTAGGTGTATCAAGTGGATAAGGTAATGGAAGCCAACCACCATATTTATGTCAAATGATGTAACCCACTATTATATATGGTGTATAAAATCTTAAGCATATGTAATTATGATAATATATCATATATGAATGAGAGAATATGTCATGTAGCTATTAGAATGTGATTTGAGCATATGATGACAAACTAGCTTCATTAATAGTATTATGCAATGGTGCATGTGTAGATGAGATCGCCAAAATAAGGTACATAGAGTTTAGGACCATTTGGGTAGCTCACACAAGTTCTAATTAAGCTTTTAGACTTGCCCAAAAGGTGCCAAATCCCAAAGAAAGCCATTTGGACATTTTGGTATCTTATGTGGAGCTAAAATTGACCAATTTAAAACCCTGTCACTTTTTGTCCAAATGAGTTTTTCTTAATCTGAGACTTGGTAATTAAAGCTTGTTGAGAGCTTTTTAGGAAGCTAAAGAATAGAATTTTTTGAGCTCTAGAAAATATTTTATGAATTTTCAAAGTTGGTAAATTTTCTAATTTTGGTCATGTCACTATTTACCCAGGTCCGAAAATGGAATTTGTCACATAGGGCTCAAATGATGTCTAATTTCTATGAAATTTTATACAAAAAAACAAGGAATTTACAGTGACTTATGCCAACTAGGAGCACCCCATTTGGATTTCTAGAGAGAGATATATGAATTTTTAAAGATTTCATCCAGTATTAGGAACTCAAGCCGACCTCTATTATTATATGATTGAATTTCGAGGTCTAGGCATACCTAAACCGATTTGGAGTTATTTTTATCCTCTATCTAACATCCACAAATTTTCATATTGGTATTATTTGCATGAATTGGATTTTTTTTGAATTAATTGGATATTTTTGAAATTTGCTGTAGAATTCTGTGACAACAACAATAGATAGCCTGACCTCTGGACTATTTCGAATGTCAAACATCCTGTGTTGGATATTATAGTCTAGACATATTTTTATTGTGAATTAGACACGTATAGCTTTCCAGAATGGACAAGAATATATAATTTTGATTTTTCTAGAATTATTTATGATTTTCCAAATTTGTGACAAAAATGAAGGCAAAGCTGGCCGAAATTATACATATCCATTTCATGCTTCCCTTTGAGTTCCACGAGATGTAGGCCACTTCTGATGATGCAAATGAGTTGTATTCATGTATTTAAATATGAGAATATGATACATGAGTCCATATACCCCACAGGACTCTAAATGAAAAATTTATGCATAGTGCAACAATAAGAAATTCATCATTTTATATCCTTTTTCTTGCTCTTTCATGAAATGCATGATGTGAAGCATGAGAATGGCATAAGATAAGTTAGAAAATTATGGTGTTACAATGAACATATGTAATTATGCAAATGTATTATGTACAAATGAGATTTAATGTTATATGTACAATATAGTGCATTTTTGTGCATGGCATGGGGTGAGAGAGTGAGTTTTCAAATTCTGGCTTTATACACCTTTGAGACAAGTTTAGAAGGCCATTTTGGTGTGTTCCCATATGCTCAAGTGGTCATGGTTATCTTAGAACTCAAAATGGACCATTTACACCCTTTATATGACACAAAATGAGCCATTTTGCAACCCAATGTCAAGATCTGACCAAATAAACGAATTTGGCACACATATAGATCTTATCTAGAGCCCTTTGGGAAGCTAAAAACTAGATTATTTTGAGATCTGTGGAATTAATTATGAATCTTCAAAGTTGGCATTTTTCTATTGAACTAATGCAGACACTTTTCATATGGTCAATAACTTAGGATGTGTCATTTAAGGGTCAAATGATATCTAATGCTTATGAAATTTTACAAGAATCTAGACATGATAATATTTCCATGGCCACCAAGATCAACCCAATTGGATCTCTGAATAAGGAGATATAAATTTTTGAAGTTGGAGGACAGTATCAGTAATCACAGTCAACCTCTGGTACTATTCCATCAATTTTCAATGGGTAGCAGCCCTTGTTGTGGTCTAGATATATTTTTAACATAATTTAGACATATATAGATTTCTAGAATGGTAAATTATACATGATTTTGATTTTTTTAGAATTAGTTATGATTTTTCAAAGTTTATGACAGTAAGTTAGAAATTATGGCCGAGGCTACACCTAGTGTTTTTGTTTTTATGTATTTCATCCACTTGCATGAGTTTTAGGCAACTTCCTTGGATGGTTATGAGTTGTATCTGTATAATTAAATATGAGAACGAGAAGGATGAGTCCATACGGTCCATGGGACACTGAATGCAAAATTGATCCACTACGAACACAAATTTATTCATTATTTTTAATGCCTTTTTCCTTGAGAATTCATGTGCTTCATGGAATTGAACATACAAATGGTAGGAAATGAGTCATAGAATCATGATGTTACACTAAAAGGTTAAGGTATTACACCTCGCCATAGCACAAAGAGTCTAAGCCGCAACGAGAATTATGAAATTTAGGAAATAGCTCCAAGATCATATTAAGCCACGGTGTGAAGTGCCTAAGTCACAGTGTAGGTGTGTTAAGTAGCTTTTAAAGGTTCCAAAACCAACTTAGCCATGGTGAGGTCATTCCAAGTCGCGACTTGAGATGCCTTACTTTGATTTCAACTTTAAAAGTTTGATTTTTGTAAGGTTTTTGACGTATATTGACTTGCAAACTAAGGTAAATTAATTTTATGTTTCCTTAAATCATCTAGGAGAGTAATGAATGTCTGATATGAGAGTTTAAATGCCCTTGGTTGTGAACATTCTTGTTCCTATGATTGGTAACTTAGAATAATTAATAAGGTTCAAATTTCACTGTATTTCCATTTCTAAAGAATTAATAACAATGTTTAACTCAAAGCAGACAAGATTATGAGTTTAATTATGATCAATTAGTATGATTAGTAGTTAGGGTTATTACATTTTCCATATTAAAGGCTATTAAGTGGCATAAGCATGAATGGATATGGGATAGTAATTTTTAGTAGCTAACCCTCTTTCATGCAATGATTCCTATGGAAATGAAGCTTGGATACATTAAATTTTGCTTAAAATGAGAGATTGCAATTTAAAGGCCAAATAGACTATTTTATAACCAAAGTTTGGCTCAAATGAGCCATAAATTGCATCTCTACACTTAATAGGCCAAATGACCTAGTATAGAGTTGAAATTTGGTAAGCATCTAGACAATTTCTAATAAGCCAAAGATGGCTTTTTTTTTTAAGTTCTATAGAATATTTTATGAATTTTTTAAACTGGTCCAAATGTGTATATTTTTGTAATCACTATTCAAAATATCATGGCCTCGATTTTCATGAATTTTAAGGGGCCAAATATATTCATTTTCACTTGAAATTTTTGTAGTATAAAGTTCAGATTGTAAGCTTTATATAGACCCTTAATTTGCATGAATTGAAGTTATATATCCCAAATTATGAATTTTGAAAATTAAGGCCCTTTTTTGTCCAATGTGACAAAAATTGGTTATATGGCTCCTTTATGCAAATGATGCTTGTATCTTAGTCTTATGGATCAAAACAAACTTATGTATGGTAGCCATGAATGAAAATGATAAGAAATTCAAATTTTGACTCCTATAGTTCCAATTAAAGTATCAAAAGAGCTAAAACCACTACAAAAAGTTTAATTATGATTATAAATTTGTTACCATAGAAATGAATTAATATGCGTATACCTATATAATGTATGTTATGACATTATGGGAGTAAATTTCAACACCCAAAACTAACCCTATAATGGTGTCACTAAGGCCTAAACCTTTTCAAATCAAAATTTGACCCAATGACTTCTTTTAGCTGCTTACTATCTAATTACCAACCATTTCATACACCATTCCAAAACACCATAGAACCATACTTAAGACATTCATACATAACCAATAGGTTAAAGACCAACATCAATACAAGCTAATTAGTTATAATCACATATATTTGTCAACATTCACAAGATAGCTTTAAGATAAACTATATTTACATTTAAGATCCCTTTATAAAAGAACAAGGTATCATCTAGGGTCAAAGGCTATTACAAAATAAGTCTAACTTAAAAGATTAGTTCTCCCCTTGTTTCTCCTTACCTAAACTTGATACTTCACTTGGAAAATGTTACCTCATAATTAGGGTGAAATATAAAATCCTAATAACCAGGTAAGTAATTCCATTTATGTTTAGATAGAAAAATCAAGGTCAATCGCATACACAAATAAAACACAAAACATGTCATATTCCATAAATCATACCTAATAAGCTTGACTACAATATCCTTACTGCTGTAAATACACACAGCCATTGGCCAATAACAACACAAGCATAGCAAAGCCTATAAAACCCCAGGGCTATTGACTTGGAACATAGCAAGGTCCCTATGACCCACCCTAACTATCATAATAATTAAGTAGTCAAACTCAACTGGTATTGCAATTAAACACATATGCATGTATACATAGTCAACAAGATTACTTAATCACATATGAATGGAATAAACTTATGGTTACCTCAAATAATGTCTATCAACTCCCACTTAGCTATCCACCCTTTCAAAGAAGCTATACAAGCTTAAAACAACCTTGAACAACTGTTATAAACTCATCAATCAAAAGAGTCTTATATTCATGTCAAGTCGAAGCACTTTATAGTAATAAAGTTTCACTTACCAAAGCTTTCAAAAGTCCCAAAAAATTGATTTGACCTCACTTGACCAAGCTAACATGATGGGTCATCTCTTCCTCTTGAATTTTTGCATATACAAGTAAAGCCACTAAAAACTCAAGCTTAGAGATAGGTTTTGTGAAGAAAAAGATTAGGAATGAAGGAAAACACTTACCCAATGAATACCCAAGCTTCCTAAAGCTCTAAAAGCTTGTTCCAACCATCAAAATCCAAGATTCTACAATATGTCTCCAAAAATTCACATATGTAAATGACCTAATCAAAAAGTCAAGCGTCAAGTTGCATTATTGGTAGAAAGACATCACAAATGAAGGGAAAACTTATACACATACCTTAGTTTAGCATTTCCTTCAATTTTTTGAGCCAAAACACTCTAAAAATCCCCAATCTACAAAATAATGATTTTGAAAATGTAATATTCCATGTTTTAATAATTGAAAAGGTCTCTAGAGGGAAGAATCATAATTAAAGTATCTAAAATTGAAGATTCGAAATGATGGATGGCCTAGAATCAAAGCCCAAATGGCTAAACCAATTAAATGACAAATGCAGTGGCAAAATTGTAATTTCATGCAATATTTTGAATACTCAAAGGAGAAAATTTTAAATGATAAAATTAAGCTTACTAGGATTTTCAGAGGCATAGAAAACCATAGAAATTGTTAAAGTGGTTAAAGCCATTCTGGTTTATAATTTAGGTTGTCAGTTGATCTAAACTTTGACCAAATCATTTGAAATTGTTATAAATCCTACAAATTTGAGGTTAAAGGTTTTTAATAAACTAGAAAGCCTAAATTTCATAATGTAAAAGATAGTTCTCAAAAAGAAGTTGAAATGAGTTCAAACGGAGAAAGGCAAATGTAAAGATAAAATGGGAATATTGAAAAATTATAAAACCCTAGTCTTCCCTATATGAATCATGCCCCACTTCTTCTCCCTCACTTTTGGCCAAAAATTTCCAGCTCCAAACTAGAGCCAAGGATGTCCCATGAGAGCACCAAAGATCAAAGGAAAGGCAAGCCACCTAAGGTAAGTAATTATGAGGATTTTGCCTATGACGTCCATATAACCTAGTTTATACTTTTTCTTCTCTTCTTCTCTATGGTTTTGACATCTCAAAAGATGAAATGGTAGGTCTAAACTTATGAAGGAGAGATCTTTTAACAAGGAACCAAATAGACCAAAATAATCACCATTGAAAGCCTTTTCATTTGGTGTATGACACATAGTATGAAATGAGCTTCTCTTTGTTTCTCCTTGCCCTCATAAGTTGGGCTAGCCTAGGAGGAATATAAAGAGAATTGCTTTTTGATGAAATCATGATGGGAACAAGGGTTTTAGAGTGTGGAGATTAATATGGAACCAATAGAAACTATTAAAAGGCCATAGGTTGTAAGATTCCATGCTTAGGGATTCAATTGCACCTTAAGCAGTACAAGGCCTTATTTGATATTTCAATCTACGTAAGAGTGCAATTGAGTCAAGAAGAGGTTAAGAAAGTTCTATAGATGCCATTCCCAGAGAGAAATAAACAAAACTCCAAAAAGGCCACCATTGATGTATGTCTCACCCAAGTATGGTTTAAGGTACCTAGGGAGGGTTTTCTTTGATTCTAAGGTTAGAAATGGTCTAGATATAAATTATAAATACCAAAGAGACTATTGGTTTGAATTTAGAGGCCTTATTTTAAAAAGTAAAAGTTTGGAGTTCTATTATGCATAAAGAAGCAATTTGATATTAGATTCCTTAAATTGAATTTATGATGACTCCAATGAGTTTGAATGGATTCATATGACTTATATTGGGTGAGAAATTGGAGCCAAGACCTTAAATTATATAGATTGCTTTCTTATGTCACTAAATGGAACCATATGGAAACCTAAATCTAAAGTTAGCTTATGTAAGGCTTATTTGAGTTTAAATATGATTCTATTGATATATTTGTGCCTTGTTTGATGTGTCTAAGCCAAGAAAGTGAAGTTTCTCCTAAGTGTGGATGTGAAGCTGAGAGGAAGAACTAGAATCCAAGGAAAATTTTGTGCATCTTTGAGTAAAGGTAGCTCTTCATCCATTCTTGTATGCTTATATTAGTTGTTTGAGTGTCATTGATTACTTGTATGTATATGAAATATGAATTATGCTTGTTGCTATTAGTTTGATGATTATATGCAACTATATAACATTTGAATACTTTTGAAATTTGAAATGGCCCTTGATAGGTGAGGTTATGCTAACAGTCTCTTGATTTGGATGAGGTAAAGCCAAAAGTCCCTAAATATGAGTAAAGCAAGGCCAAAAGGCTTAAATATGAGTGAAACAAAGTCAAAAATC
This sequence comes from Erythrophleum fordii, assembly GCA_032878935.1. NCBI lineage: Eukaryota > Viridiplantae > Streptophyta > Magnoliopsida > Fabales > Fabaceae > Erythrophleum > Erythrophleum fordii. The sequence continues at coordinate 19,519,894 of JAVQMF010000038.1, forward strand.
CCTAAAAATGGATGAGACCAAACCAAAAGCTCCAAATAATTGGGTGAGGCTAGACCAAAAGTGTAACATTCAGTTCTCTGAAAATAAGAAAAAATATGAGAAATATAACATACAGTTTCTCTGTCAATGAACAAAACTTACCAAATGCAAAAGGGAGTCCCCCAAAATGAGATAGTTAAGGTCCCAAAAAATTTGGAAAGCATTTTAGACTCCTAAAAATGAGAACCACAGGATCAGAAGGAAAGAAAAATGAAGCTAGAATAAGGAAATAATTTCTTACGAAAAACTTATGAAAAGTAATGGCATTTTTGTAATTTTGAGAAATTTTTAGAATTTACATAGGAGGGCTTTTTAAATGAAATTTTTGAGTTTTCCAGGGTTCTCAGAGGCCTTGAAAACCATGGGAAGGCCTAGGAAAGCTAAAGCCCTTCCGGTGGATGTTTTCTAACGTCAATATGCCTAAACTTTGACAGATTCATTTAAGAAGGTTTTAGCTCTGATTTGAGTGATTCCAAAGGCATTTTACTAAATTTGAAACCTAAATTTCATAATTAAAAAAAATGGTTCTCAAAAAGGAGCTAAAACAAAGGAGAAATGAAAATGCCAAGAATGAAGGGCAAAATGAAAATTTTTTAAAAGTATAACTTCCTCCCACCTATATATATGATGCGCCCTTCTTCTCCCTTCATTTTGCATGACCAAGCTCTGCCCAAAACTAGAGGAAAACCCTAGAGAGAGTGGTGCACAAGAGGAAGGCAAGGAGAAGGAGAAATCAAAGGCTTAAAGTATGGAAATTTAGTAGTTTTTCATGCTCTTTCTCTTCTAAACCTCTTCTCCTTCATTCTCCTTTATTTCCTATGATTATAATGAAGTATATGAATCTGTTTTAAAGGAGAAATTGAGGGGAAATTTTGGATTTGAAGTGAGGAGCTCAAAGAACACAAGATTCAAGTGAGAAAAAGCAAGAAAACAAAGTAAATCTTGCATCCCATGGTAACTACTTGATAAACACATATTTCTATCTATTTTATTCCCCTAACTTGGGCATTTTAACAATGAAATATGGCTTTAAGACTTTAATTAGATAAGATTTCATTTTAATAGCCATTTCTATATTTTAGGAGTTAATTTGTAAAAATTTGGTTTTTAATGCTCATTTTATCTTAAATAATTTTCACGAATATGCCTATTTGATTTTTCCCACTCTTTTGTGCAGAATTTTAATATGAATTTAGAGCTTGAATGAGCATTTGTTTTGAAGAAGAGGAGAAGAAGAGTTATGATCAAGTGCACTTCTTGCTGGGCAATAAAATATGAATAGGAAGAATGAGCTGAAAATGGTGTGAAAAAGAAGTTTTTACGTGGAATAACTTGAGCTCACATGGAAGAAACCCGAGACCAGTAGCTAAAGAAGAATTTCGAGCTTGAGTAAGGAAGAAAGCCATAAGTCATAAAGAACATAAGAGGAAGACGTTGAGCTGGGAGCTGGCATAATAAAAATGCAAGGAAAAGAAGGACAAAGCTTGAGCTTGAGAAAAAAGGAATCAACGTGGAAGATAAAGAACCCTGTGAGCAAAACAAAAGAGAGGCAACAAGAGAAGAAGCTTTGGGTAGAACAGAGAAGAAGGAAGAATACACATACATGTAGAATGTGCTACAAACAGAAACAAAGCACTAGTTACAGAGTATAGCAGTTGCATGGAACGTAGATGACGTGAAGAAGCTTAACAACATGAAAGAAAAGAAACAACATGATTAAAGGATGAAGCAACTTAAGTGGAAGAAGTCACAGGCTGCACGAGACGCTGAGCAGAGAATGGGGTGAAAGCTAGATTGAATTAGCTGGAAGCAAAACACAAACCAGCATAGAACGAAGGAGTCAGGCAGCTCGAGTTAAGCATAGAATGCGAGGAGTGGAAATAAGCCATGAAAGCACGTGATGAAGGCTCCAAATACATGCAGAAGTTACGTGCAATAGGAGCTAACATTATAAAAATGACGTCAGAAAGAACAAGAAACTGAAGTAGAATGTGGAATAAAATAAAGCTTACATGGATGAAATGAGGCCTACTCTTATACATATAATCACATGGAAAGCTTCAGACAATTGGAATGGGGGCTAAGCACGTGAGGTCATTAAAAAAACACGTGAGAAGGGGATCACACCATCAGCATTCGAGGATCCATCGTATCCATTCATCTCTCATGCCTTTGTCACAACCCATCCACACATTCATCATGTTACACATTCATTTTTCCACCCTTCACCCCGTCATTATTCATCACGTCATTCACCCATTCCCCACGCCCATTCTCTCCATCCCTTCGTCTTTTTCCACACACACAACCATCCAGTGTCCAGAGCTTCTCATCCACTCCTCCATTTCCATCCACTGAATGAAGCTCTGATTCTCATTTGTGACTAGCAAGGGAGGAAGCTCTTGAGTTGAAGCTTGAATCCATGGATGAACTCAGAATTTGGGCTAAGAATTTCTTATTTTTCCAGCACTTTTTCTCTTTCTTGTATTTGCTTGGTTAAGGAATATTAGATTGAGAATTTGTGTAATTGATTAGTGGCTGGTTAGACACTAATTATGATATTGTTGACTGATTATTTGATTGAATTAGTACTAAATTTTCCAATTTCCTACAATTATCCATGTATGCAATCAAGGTGTTTGATAAAATACATGTGAGAAATTAAGTGTTTAATTGTTTGAATTAAGGATTCCTTGGTGTTTAGTTGGTTAATTAAACATTTTTAGGTGGTGATTCAGAGGCTAATTAATCATTTAATCAATCAATTCAAGTGTTCATAGATCTTAATAACAAGAGTTAATGATTTGGTGTAGGATTGAGGTCTTAATTCAACATTAGATTGTTAATCTCTTGATGCTTACGTGGTAACTCAAGATATAATTGTATTGAACACAATTAGGGACTCTTAGGCTAGAATTAATCACAAGTGGATTAGGATAAGGATAGTGGATACCAAGGGACAAATCCAAAGCTAGTCACAAGACCATTCTTCACCGACAATTCATCTAATTAGGTAGTGTTTAGGAATTTTAACTCTAGTTAGTTTAATTCAATTAAAAACCCCCAAATTAGATAGTTTTTAGGATTCTTTAACACTTAGAAACTCAATTGAATATTGAATTCCATTTCCAAGGGAGATGACCTATGTTATGCCACTAGTTATATTTTTAGTCAACCTAGTTTTATTTTGAGGGTTGTGCAGTGAGCCCGTCACTACTCCTCCCCCCTTCTTCTCCATATTTCACCCCATGTATGTAGATGCTAGAGGGCTAGAATTTTGAGGGGAACCAAGGGTGAATTCCATGAATTTAAGGGAGGAGAGTAAGAATATGCAAAGAAATTCAAGAAAATGACATGGATTTTCAAGATAGCAAACCTAGGGTTTCATGAGTTCCCTTGAATATCTAATTTGATATAATTATTCCTATGCCTAAATGAATATTTAAATGAGTTCCTAAGATCCCTAGGAGTCTCCCCATATGCATCTTCTATGTAGAAAACAAAGCAAACTCCATGGAGGCCAAAAGGAGACATAGGCTCGGCCTAAAGGGGATGAGATAGTTAGGGAGAGTTTTAAATTTTTTCAAGCCCATTTTTAAGTCATATATGATGATTGAAAATGATAGAATGCCTTGGAAAAAATTTAAAACCCATAGAAAGTGAGTTGGTGCTTTATGTTCCATATTATGACCTAAAGAAGTAACATGTAGTTAAGCTCTTGGTTTTAATTGTGTGATGACTCCAAGAGGCTTTAAAGGAGTCAAGAATCATATTTGAAAGTAAAAAATGGAGCCTAGAATTTATTTGAGCAGTGTTACTTCATTAGGTGCAATTATGGAACCATAATGAGGTTTATAGATCAAGCTAAAGTTTAAGCAAGTGTGTGGCCTTAGAATTAATTCCATGAACCTAATTGGCTTCCATAAATTGTGTTTAGGATAGGAGAAATCATCCCCACACTTTTGTGTATGTGTGGCCGAAAGAGGGAGCCTTGATTTAAAAAGAAAAGTGTATAATTGTATCCAAGGTAGCTCTCTCCACCTTCTCTCATGCATGGATGTGTGCTTAGCTTATCTTAGAATGTGTGTATGTGTATTTTTAAGCCATGAAAAGTATGATAACATGATTTTATATGTCATGGCTTCATGATGACATATTATGTTTCTAAATGATGTTATGATGTGTGCTCGGGTTTGCATGAGTGTGGTGAGGCCAAGAACCCTTAACTATGGTGAAGATGAGCCAAAAATCCTTAAGATTGGTTGAGACAAAATAAAGAGTCTCCCAAAAGCAAAGTGGGCTCCCAAGAGTATGATTGAGTCCAAGAATCTCTTAAAGAATGGGTGAGACAAGTCCAATGTCCACAAGAAATTGGATGAGGCCAATCCACTTGCTTGGCAAGCCTTTGTATACTATGTGTGACTTTTTCAAATGCTTAGAATGCTCCTTAAATGATTGTACATGTCCACATACCATGTATGCATTTATGAGACTTGTTTGCATCCATTATGTATGATTGAATGGGAGATGAGCAATTGGGATTCTTTAAATCTTATCCCATCCTCTCCAATGCCCTAACATGTTAGGTGGACTACGAGAGCAAGGTAATGGAAGCCAATCACCGTGAAGATGAGAGTATGACATCCAAGAACATGAATTTTGCTACTTTAAGGCCATACAATTGGCAAATGATGTGATTAATGAATGTATATGTATTATGATGTTATAAACATATGTAATTATGATAATATGTCATGCATAAATGAGAGAATATATTATGTAGCCATTAGAATGTGATTTGGGTATATGATGGCAAACTAGCTTCATTAAAGGTATTATGCAATTATGTATAAGTGTGGATGAGATGGCCAAAAAGATATGCATGAGGGTTGGGACCATTTGGGTAGTTTACATAAGTCCTAATTATGGTTTTACACTTGCCCAAGAGGTGCCAAATGTAACATCCGATTTTCTAAAAATGAGAGAAAATATCATAAATGTAACGTACAGTTTCTCTGTCAATGAACAGAACCCATTGGATACAAAAGGAAGTCCCTCAAGATGAGATATTTATGGTCATGAAAAATCTAGGAATCATTGTAGACTCCTAAAAATGAGAATCCCAAGCTCAGACAGAAAGAAAAATGGAGCTAGAATGAAGAAACAATTTCTTACGAAAAGCCTACGAAACGTAATGGCATTTTCATAATTTTGAGTAATTTTTGGAATTCACATAGGAGGGCTTTTTAAATCAAAGTTTTGAGTTCTTCAGGGTTCTCAGAGGCCCTGAAAACTATGGGAAGCCCCGGGACAGTTAAATCCCTTTCGGTGGATGTTTTCCAATATCGGTGTAGCTAAACTTTGACGGATTCATTCGAAAAGGTCTTAGCTCTAATTTGAGTGATTCCAAAGATATTTTTCTTAATTGGGCACCTAAATTTTATAATGAAAAAGACAATTCTCAAAAGGAGCTAAAACAAAGGAGAAACAAAAATGCAAAGTGTGAAGGGCAAAATTGGAATTTTTGAAAAAGTCACTTTTTCCTACCTATATATAGGTGGCGCCTCACACTTGCCCTCATTTCACTTCAGATTTTCCAGCCCCAAACCAGAAGCAAGACCCTAAGGCAGAGGCACCCAAGGAGGAAGAAGAAGGAGGAAGAAATCCAAGTGTAAGGTATATTTCAATGGTGATTTTCCTTGCTTTTCTTTATCCACACCTCCTCTCCTCCCTTCTCCTTTGTTTTCTTGGATTAAAATGAGGTTTATAAATCTGATTCAAGGGAGATATTCAAGGGAAAGTTCGGATTTGAAGAGAAGAGCTTGGAGAAATCAAGATTCAAGCCAAACTAAGCAAAGAAACAAGGTAAAAATGCATTCTATGGTTGATATCTTCCATGACCCTTCTTCTCCATTTCAACTTGGTCTAAGAACCCAAGGAAGATCTAATTTTCAAGCACAACCAATCATGATTCTTAGGTATTAGTTGGAGAAGAACAAGAATATGCAAAGAAAACAACAAAATAACCATTAGAATTCAAGATGCAAAACCTAAGGTTTCTAGTGCACCTTTCAAATTCTGAATTTATGTGATGCTTCTAGGTTTAAGTTAGAGTATAAATGAGTTCTTGAGACACCAAATATGCTCCCCACAAGCTTCTCCCTTCAAGAAAACAAAGAAAACTCCATGGAGCCCAAAACCTAGGCATGTCTCAGCCAAGCATGTTCCATGGTGCTAAGGGAGTTTTAAATTTTTCTAAGGCCATTCTTGAGTTATATTTGATTAATGAAAATAAAGGGAGGCCTTGGAAAAAATTTAGAACTCATGGAAAGTGATTTGGTGTCTTAAGTTCCATATTATGACCTAAAGAAGCAACTTGATACTAGGCCTTTTGTTTTAATGATGTGATGACTCCAAGAGGCTTAAAAGGAGTCAAGAATCATATTTGAAAGGAAAGAATGAGGCCTAGAAGTCATTTGAGAGGTATTGCTTCATTAGATGCCAATATAGACCATAATGGGGGTTATAGAGCCATTTAGTATTTCACCAAGTTATGTAGCCTTAGAATGTGTTTCATGAACCTAATTAACTCCCATAAATTGTATCTAGGCCAAGAGAAACCATCTCCACCAACTTGTGGGTGTGTGGCCGAAAGAAGAGGCTTGAAAGCTGAGGAAAAAGTGTGTGAGTATACACAAGGTAGCTCTCTCCACATTCTCTTATGCATGGATATGTGTTTAGCTTGTTTTAGAATGTGTGTATGTGTATTTTCAAGCTATGAAAAGTATGCTAGCATGCCTTTATATGCCATGATCCTTGATGCCATGATATGTTTCTAAATGAGCACATGATATTTGTATGAGTTTACTAGAGTGTGGAGAGGCCAAAAATTCTTCCCTTTAATGAGGATGAGCCAAAAACCCTTGAGCTTGATTGAGATAAAGTAAAAAGTCTCCCAAAAGCAAAGTGGGCTCCTAAGAGTATAGTTAAGTCCAAAGCTCTTAAAGAATGGGTGAGGCAAGTCCAAAACCCGTGAGGAGAAGTGTGAGGTTAATCCTAACACTTAGTGAGCTCTTGAATGTCTTGTATGATTTGTCTATATGCCAAGTTTGCTTTTAAAATGTCCATGACTTCCATTTTCTCCATGCATGCATTTGTAAAGCTTGCTTTGCACATATTATGTATGATTAAATGGGAGATAAACTATTAGAATTTTTTAAATCTCATCCCTTCCTCTCCAATGATCTCACATGCTAGGTGGACCAAGTAGATATGCCAATGAGAGCTAATAACAATTTAAGCTACACCCTAAAGCCTGATAGCCCAGAGATGATAAGTGGTTATGCATGAATGAAACAAAAGGTAAAACCCTCTAACTTGACAATGGGCTAGATATAGAAACCATGAGGCTCGGGTTAGTGGTAAAAGATGAAAATCTAACCCCTAAACAAGTAAGCCAATTAGAGGCTGTTAGCCATGACTAATTAATTACTTAGCCATAGCCAATTATTCCATGAAGTAGCGAGGTAATCCAGAGAGTTCCTCGCTGTGGCTAACACTCAGACAGGAAAATTAGGGTAAACCTGAGGCTAATTAGCCACGATGAATGATGTGTTAGCCGTGGCAAATGGCAATGTAAACACCTTGTTGGTCATATTCAGGCCAACTTGAGAAAGGAGTTGATAAGGGGTTAGATGACCCACTGAAAGTGGGAACCCCTAACATAAGTAGAGGAAAGGGTATTGAATAGTTACAAAAGATTAGTAAGAAGTCTGTGGGCCTGGTAAATAAGACTAAGGAAAGAGCTCAACATAGAAGAAGTTAGACACAATGATAATGAGGTTGTTGAGAGCCGCCTATGAGGTATTGACTCTAACCGAAAGTGCTACGTAATGAGACACTGAATGATAGAATACTAATATAGCCTCAAAATAATGTAAGATAAGACTACCAGTAATAAGGTACATAATGAGTGACCTAGAGAGATGTACTTTATAGGTAACACCTAGAGGTAAGTATAAGTAGCCCAGTGACAAAGGCTCAAAGGAGAATGAGAGTAGTTAGCAAGCTATAGGTCCAATGAGATGGCTAGCCTAGGCTGAGCATAAGCTAAAGCCTAGAGGAGATGACCAGTAGCATCGTTTCAGGTGAGTATATGAGTGAAAGCCTCAGCGAAAGTTCTCACTGGATTGAGAAAGAAAAGATAAGACATCTTGATGCTGAGGAAACCACCCAGTAGTGGTTAGTAAATTTCCCTAGATAGACCCCACTGAGTAAAGTATAGTAATAAAGGAAGTAAGGAAGAGCTAAGAAACTAGCTATAAAAAATAATAATAATATATGATGCTCCTGGGAATAAAGCTAAAGGGGCTTAACAAAGAGAAAGCCTAGCTCTGATCCAAACATAGAAATAAGTTGAGATGGATAAGTAATGCCTTTGTACCCTCAGAAAAGCTTTAGGGAGCTAAAGATCGCCTCAGAAGGCGAGTCTTATATTATGCAAAAAAAAGTGTTAGTTGAGAGCGACATAGAATAAAATTCTTAGGATTATATGATATAGAATTCTTTTTACCAAGGGATGGTTTAGCTAAGAGCAGAATAAGAGTATGAGTGAAAAGTAGACCCCCTTGATGTTATAGAGAGTGAATAAGTAAAGGAATCTTGAGAAAATGTAGGTGTTCTTAAGCATAAAGAAACCTGAACTGGCAACAGAAATAGCCAGTAGTAGAACATCTTTTTACCAAAATGAGAGGATAAGAAAGGTAGAAAAAGCATATATGACAATGTTCAAGCTGAAGACATATTAGATTGAGAATAGATATTCAGTTAATATGCTTGAGTACTTAAGAAGACATATCTATCCTTGGCATAGATGCCCTTTAGCATGATACTGCTTAAAGTAAAATAATCGGGCAATGTAGAGAGATTTCAGGATGTAGTAGAGAAAGAATCCTACTTTCCCTAAGTACTCTACGAAAATAGGGCAGATAGAGAAAAGTAAGAGAGAGGTACTTTAGATTATTGAGAAACTTATAATATATAAGCGATAGTGGCTTTAAGCTCAATCATGAGGCACCTATGTATTAGTGTTTGATGTTATGGGTTGCTTGTGACAGAGGCTACATGATATTAGGTCTGGCCAACCTAGTAGTAATGTGGCTTAAGTGTATAGAAAATGACGACATCAATCATCAAAGTGTCCCAATAATCAAACGGTATCCTAGTTAGTTAAAGAATGAAATAAGTTAGAAAAGAGAAGTAAAGGGATTCTAGAAATACTGAAACAGTAAGAAAAGCATGTAGAGGGGAATCCCCAACAGAAAATGTTCATATTCAGTATGCATAGCCTAAGCCCCCTTATAGTACATATAAATGGAATGAATAGAGACCGGTATATAGCCTTTCTCCTGCCAGAGATATGTACCATACTCAATGTGTAAGATGCCCTAGAGCCAAAGCACTTAAAAGCATAATGTGAGCATAGTTGGAAACTGTAGGATATAAAAGGGGGGCTAGAACAAGCATATGTAAAGTAAGTAAGTCAATAGAGTAAGAAGAGAAAGCCCAAGTGAAAAAGAGGTTGAAGTGGGAATTTAAGGATCCTATGAGGAGCAATGAATGAAAACTTAGATACTTCTGAGTATTAGCATAATGATCCTAAGGAAGCAGATAACATAAAACCCACTTCACACGAAGAGCGCAATGTACCTCTAAGTTTAGCCTCAATACTATGAGTGATGGTAACCAGACTTAGTGAGCATGAGTTTTACTGTCAGATACAGTAATCTTAGGTTTTGACATCTCCTAGAGATGGATTGCAGTAGATTTCAGCATAACATAGTGGGTTGCAGTAGACTCTAGCAGGGCTTTAAGAGGTTATAGTAGACTTAAGGGTCACAGTAGATCCCACAGAGTTACAGAGAGCCCTAGCCACAGCATGATAGATCTTTAGTAGAGATGACAGCCTGAGATAGTTTTACAGAATAGTTAGTCTCAGAGATTAGTACAGTTTCAGCTAGCCTTTGTCTCAGAGACTACAGACCTCATGAGTCTGGTAGACTGTTGCTATAGAGATATAAAGGCTTTACTCAAACAGTCAGACTATTGACTAGCTCTCTTTAGAGATGAGCATAGTATATGGGATGCGGACAGCAAGAAATTAGCTTATCAAAGTTAGAGCCAGATGAACCACTACCTAGCAGATAGTAGCCCTGACCGAGGGATAGAGAGATCCCTGCATGCTAGCTTATGTATTCAGAAATGAGTCAGGTGCAGTTTTTATATGAGGTAAGTGGTATAGTATGTCTCCAGTGAGCAAAACTATGAGAATAACTAGCATCCCATCAGAGCTTAGCAGTAATCAGTGGCAGTAGCTCTTCAGTGTTAGTATGAGACATACAAGTTAAGCCTATCGGTGTTGAAATGAGGGACTATAAAATGTCACTATAAGTGAGCAAAGAAAGTAAGAAAAGCCCTGGCCTACAAAAACAGATGTAGTAGTAAATAGAGAAACTAGGATCATAAAAGTAAAAACTCCTCAAAAGAGTAGTAATCCCAGTATGTAATTGAGATGTGAGGCCTATGATAAAAAGAAATGCAAATTATAATCATAGGATGAGCTAGTGAGAAAGAATGCAGAAATAAATAGTGGACGAAACATGTAAATAAGCAGACAAATAGAAACCTCCGAAGGCTCCAATGATTAGAAAAGATGATGAGATGTTATGAGAAGCCATTCAAAGAGAACATGAGAGACATGATATGAAATAAGTTATCTCTCGAGATGTGTAAAAGAGTCTACTGAAAGAAACGTTAATCCTGCAATCAGGTTAACATTAACCCAACATGATTAGTAAGCTCTTTTAGGATAAGCCTCCAAAGTCAGAAATTCCTTTCCCTTATAAAAGGAACTAGCCAATATTTAAGAGCAATAGATCCCTTATTAAGAGCTAGTAATAAAAGTTCCCTGGCTAAGAGCAAATTCGAAAGAATGAAATCACTTAAAAAGTGTATAGAGCCAGGAAAAAGGGAAAGAACAGAACAGTTAGCCAGAAAAGAAAATAGTAAGAGAAAGTGTACCATAAATTTTGAGGATGAAATTTATTTAAGGGGGGAGAAATGTAATATCTAGTTCTCCAAAAACCAAAGAAAACGTGATAAATGTAATGTACAGTTTCTCCGTCAACGAACGAAACTCACCGGATACAAAAGGAAGTCCCTGGAATGATGTAGTTAAGGTCCTAAAAAATTTGAAAAGCATTCTAGACTCCTAAAAATGAGAATCCCAAGCTCAGATGGAAAGAAAAATGGAGCTAGAGTGATGAAACAATTTCTTACGAAAAGCTTACAAAACGTAATGGCATTTTCATAATTTTGAGTAAATTTTGGAATTCACATAGGAGGGCTTTCTAAATGAAATTTTTGAGTTCTCTGGGGTTCTCAGAGGCCCTGAAAACCATGAAAACCGTCAGGACAGTTAAAACCCCTCTGGTGGACGTTTTCTGACGTTAGTTGACCTGAACTTTGACTGATTCATTTGGGAAGGTTTAAGCTCTAATTTGAGTGATTCCAAAGGCATTTTACTGAAGTGGGAACCTTAAATTTTATAATAGAAAGATGGTTCTCAAGAAAGAGCTAAAATGAAGGAAAAACGAAAATGCCACGAACAAAGGGCAAAATTGGAATTTTAAAAAAGTATAACTTACTCCCACCTATATATATGATGCACCCTTCTTCTCCCTTCATTATGTACGACCATGTTCTGCCCAAAATCAGAGAAAAACCCTAGGGGATGAGCCACACAAGAGGAAGAAGAAAAGGGGGAGAAATTCAAGGTAGAAAGGTATAGATTTTCATGATTTTTCATGCTCTTTCTCTTCTTTATTTCCTATGATTATAATGAAGTATATGGATCTATTTTAAAGGAGAAATTGAGGGGAAAATTCGGATTTAAAGAGAGGAACTCAAAGAACATAAGATTCAAGTGAGAAAAAGCAAAAAAAACAAGGTAACTTCTCTTCCTATGGTTGTCATCTTTGGTTCCCTTCTCCACCATTTCACCCCACTTGAGAAAACCCAAGGAAGAGATGATTTTTAGGTAGAACCAAGCATGAATCTAAGGAAAAAGGATGTGGAGATTAAGAATATACAACGGGAATTATCAAAAAACTATTAGATTTTAAGATGCAAATTTTAGGGTTTTATGTACACCTTCTAAAATCTGATTTCATATGATAATTCCTAGGCCTAATTAAGAGTTTAAATGAGCTCCTAAGATCCCTAAGATGCTCCCCACAAGCTTCCTCCTTCAAGGAAACAAAGAAATCTCATTATAGCCCAAATGATGCCTATGTCTCAACCATGGAGGGTTTTAGTAGTGGGGGAGAGTTTTAAATTTTTCTAAGACCATTCTTGAGTCATATTTGATGAATGAAAATGAAGGGAGGCCTTGGAAAAAATTTAGAAGCATAGAAATTGATTTGGTGTCTTCGGTTCCATATTATGACCTAAAGAAGCAACATGGTACTAGGTCTTTTGTTTTAATAGTGTGATGACTCCAAGAGACTTAAAAGGAGTCAAGAATCATATTTGAAAGGAAATAATGAGGCCTAGAAATCATTTGATAGGTGTTGCTTCATTAGGTGCAATTATAGACCATAATGGAGCCTATAAAGCAATCTAGTGTTTCATCAAGTTATGTAGCCTATGTAGCCTTAAAATGTGTTTTATGAACCTAATTGGCTCCCATAAATTGTATCTAGGCCAAGAGAAACCATCTCCACCAATTTGTAGGTGTGTGGCCGAAAGATGAGGCTTGAAATTCAAGAAAAAAATGTGTGTGTGTACACAAGGTAGCTCTCTCCACCTTCTCTCATACATAGATGTGTGTTTAGCTTGTTTTAGAATGTGTATATGTATTTTCAAGCTATGAAAAGTATGCTAGCATGCCTTTATATGCCATGATTCTTGATGTCATGTTATGTCTCCAAATGAATACATGATATTTGTATGAGTTTGCTTGAGTGTGGAGAGGCCAAGAACTCTTTCCTTTGGTGAGGATGAGCCAAGAACCCCTGAGCTTGGTTGAGACATAGCAAAGAGTCTTCCAAAAGCAAAGTGGGCTCCCAAGAGTATGGTTGAGGCCAAAGCTCTTAAAGAATGGGTGAGGCAAGTCTAAAATCCATGAGGAGAAGTGTAAGACCAATCCAAGCACTTGGTGAGCTCTTGAATGTCTTGTATGATTTGTTCATATGCCAAGTTTGCTTTTGAAATATCCATGACTTCCATTCTCTCCATGCATGCATTTGTAAAGCTTGCTTTGCACATATTATAATGATTGAATGGGAGATGAGCTATTGGAATTCTTTGAATCTCATCCCCTCCTCTCCAATGATCTAACATGCTAGGTGGACCAAGTAACTATGGTGAAGGGAGCCAACAACAATGAAAAAGGGAGATTGACAAGCATATGCCTAACTTTATCTATTTTGGAACCATAATGATGCTTAATGTTATATATTATTGTTGTAAATAGCATATGACCCTTGAGACATGTGTAAATATGATATTACATGATGTATAAATGGTTAGATATGATGTATGAATTCTAGAATAGAACTTGAGTATGTATGGCAAAGATGGCTTCATGATTGACTTAATAGAAATCTGCATAAGTGTGGGTTAAGAGGCCAAAATGAGATGCATGACGTTTGGGACCATTTGAGCAGCTCACACAAGTCTTACATATGCTTTTATAGTGGCCCAAAAGGTACCAACACCAAGGGAAAGCCATTTGGTAAGTTTGGTACCCCATATGCAGCCAAATTTGACAATAATGAAATTCTATATCACTTTTTGGCCAAATGAGTTAGTCTTGAGTTAAGATTTTGCATGCAATTAGGTCTCATTTAGAGCTTTTTGGAAAGATAAAGATCATAATTTTCAGAGGTCTACAAAATATTTGATGATTTTTCAAAGTTGACAAATTTTATGGTTTTAGTCTGCTATACTATTCATTTGGTCTGAAAATGAATTCTATCACATGAGGCCCAAATGATGTCCAATTGCCATGAAATTTTATACAAAGAAACTAGACAATCATAGTGACATGTTCCAACTAAAAGCATCTCATTTGGAGGCCTAGAGAGGGAGATATGAATTTTTGAATTTCTACCCAGTATTAGTAATTTTGCCCGACCAGAGGTACTGTTCCATTGAATTCTAAGGTTTGGGCTTGATGAATTGGTCTGGAGATATTTTTTCCCTCTAGACAACATCCACAGATTTCTATATTGGTATCATTTTCATGATTTTTATTTTTTTGAAATTAATTGGATATTTTCAAAATTCTCTACAGAATTCTATATCAGTTTCAGAATTCAATATGACCTTTGGACGATTTTAGATGTCAAAAGTATTTTGTGATGAATTTTATGATCTAGTTATATTTTTAGTGTGAATTAGACATCCAAAGATTTCCATAATGACCACGATTGCATGATTTTAATTTTTCTAGATTTAGTTATGAATTTCCAAAATTTAGAAAGAATAGGAGGCAAATCTGGCCGAAATTTAATAAGCCCATTCCATGCTCCATTTCAGTTTCCATGAGTTATGGGCATGATTTTGTAATGCAAATGAGTTGTAATGATGTATTGAAATATGAGAATGCATAACATGAGCTCACACATTCCACGTGACACCGAATCAAATTTTCAGAGACGACGCAGTGTAATTAAGCTCATTATTTTAAGAAAATTTTTCTACTTCCTTTATGGAATTGATGATATAAAGGTTATGAATGTCATGAAATGAGCTATAATTTATGGTGTTACATTTATTGGTATCACATACACATATAAAACCACTAAGGTATTATCCCTTCCTTCCCGGCTCGTGGGTCTTTGACCCTGCCTTCCCGGTTCGTTGGGGTTTGTCCCTTCCCGCTTAGCTCACGGGAAAAGCGTGCCTTTGTGGGGAGGGATTCTCACCCACTTATATGGGCTAGCCACAGGCCCCTTCTAGCCGATGTGGGACTTTACAATATACCTCCCTTTTGGGCTGACCCATCCTTGGGTAGCACATGGGCTAGGATTGCTCTGATACCAACACACATACAGAGCCACCAAGGTATTGTCCCTTCCTTCCCGATTCATGGGTCTTTGACCCTGCCTTCCCGCTTAGCTCACGGGAAAAGCATACCTTTGGGTGGAAGCGTGGCTACCTGTCCCTCCCTAAGGTATTGTCCCAAGTGCAGGTCCTTTAACCAGTTTGCTCAAGGGGTTTGTCTTCTCCAGCATAGGACCTTTAACCAGTTCACTAGGAGAAGCTCGCCTTTGTGGGGGAAGGATTCTCCCCCACTTATATGGGCTAACCACAGGCCCCTTCTAGCTGATGTGAGACTTTACAATCTACCCCCCTTTTGGGCAAACCCTTCCTCAGGTCGCATATAGGGCAGAATTGCTCTGATAGGTCTTTGACCCTGCCTTCCCTGTTCGTTGGGATTTGTCCCTTCTCGCTTAGCTCATTGGAAAAGCATGCCTTGGTAGGGAGGGATTCTCCCCCACTTATATGGGCTAGCCATAGGCCCCTTCTAGCCGATGTGGGACTTTACAATCTACCCTCCTTTTGCGCCGACCCGTTCTTGGGTCACACATAGGCTAAGATTGCTCTGATACTAACACACATATAGAGCCACCAAGGTATTGTCCTTTCCTTCTCAGTTCGTGGGTCTTTGACCCTGCCTTCCCAGTTCGTTGGGGTTTGTCTCTTCCCGCTTAACTCACGGGAAAAGTGTGCCTTGGTAGGGAGGGATTCATAAACCTAATTGGCTCCCTTAAGTTGTATTTAGGCCAAGAGAAACCATCTCCACCAACTTATGGGTGTGTGGCCAAAAGAAGAGGCTTAAAAGCTAAGGAAAAAGTGTGTGAGTATACACAAGGTAGCTCTCTCCATGTTCTTTCATGCATGGATGTGTGTTTAGCTTGTTTTAGACTGTGTGTATGTGTATTTTCAAGCTATGAAAAGTATGATAGCATGCCTTTATATGCCATGATCTTTGATGCCATGTTATGTTTTTAAATGAGCACATAATGTTTGTATGAGTTTACTTGAGTATGGAGAGGCCAAGAACTCTTCCCTTTGGTGAGGATGAGCCAAGAACCCTTGAGCTTGGTTGAGACAAAGTAAAGAGTCTCCCAAAAGCAAAGTGGGCTCCCAAGAGTATGGTTGAGTCCAAAGCTCTTAAAGAATGGGTGAGGCAAGTCCAAAACCCATAAGGAGAAGTGTGAGGCCAATCCTAACACTTGGTGAGCTCTTGAATATCTTGTATGATTTGTCCATATGCTAAGTTTGCTTTTAAAATGCCCATGACTTCTATTTTCTCCATGCATGCATTTGTAAAGCTTGCTTTGCACATATTATTTATGATTGAATGGGAGATGAGCTATTGGGATTCTTTAAATCTCATCCCCTCTTCTCCAATGATCTCACATGCTAGGTGGACCAAGTAGATATGCCAATGAGAGCTAACAACAATGAAGAGGAAAGATTAATAAGCTTATCCTTTGTTTTGTCTACTTTAGAATCATAATGATGGTTCATGGTGTATATGATATTGTAAATATATTATGAACCTTAAGACATGTATAAATATCCTATTATGTGATGTTTATGTGTATGGATATGATGTATGAGCTTTAGCCCATATTTTGAGTATGTAATGCCAAAGTGTGCAATATGAAAATTTGATAGAAATGTACATAAGTGAGGGTTGAATGGCCAAAATGAGATGCATGAGGTTTGGGACCATTTGGGTAGCCTACACCAGTCTTAAATATACTTTTAGACTTACCCAAAAGGTGCCAATATCAAGGGGAGGCCATTTGGCAAGTTTGGTACCTCATATAGAGCCAAATTTGACCATAATGGAACCCTATATCACTTTTTAGCCAAATGAGTTAGTCTTGATCTGAAATTTGGCATGCAATTAGGTATCATTGAGAAATTTTTGGGAAGCTAAAGATCATAATTTTTGGAGGTCTATAGAATATTTGATGATTTTTCGAAATTGGCAAAATTCATGGTTTCTGGTTGCTGCACTATTCATTTGGTCCAAAATTGTTTTCTATCACCTGAGGCCCAAATGATGTTCAATTACCATGAAATTTTATATAGAGAAACTAGACAATCATAGTGACTTGTGTCAATTAGAAATACCTCATTTGGAGGTCTAGAGAGGGAGATATGAATTTTTGAAATTTCTATCCAGTATCAGTGAATTTGCCCGACCAAAAGTATTGTTCCATTGAATTCCGAAGTCTGGCCTTCATGAACTGATCTAAAGATATTTTTCTTCTCTAGTTAACATCCATAGATTTCTATATTGGTATCATTTTCATAGATTGAATTTTTTTGGAATTAATTAGATATTTTCAAATTTTTCTGCAGAATTCTGTGACAGTTCCAGAATTCAATCAGACCTTTAGACCATTTTAGATGTCAAACATCCTCTGTGATAGATGTTATGGTCTAGGAATATTTTTAGTGTAAAGTAGACATCTATAGCTTCCTAGAATGACTAAGATTGTATAATTTCCATTTTTCTAAAATTAGTGATGATTTTTCAAAATTTACCCAGAAAAGAGGCTAATTATGGCCATGAATAAACTTCCATTTTCTATGCCCCATTTCAGTTTCCATGAGTTGTGGGCATAATTTTGTGATGCAAATGAGTTTTTTTTATATAATTAAATATAAGGATATATAGTATGAGTTCACATGGTCTACGTGACACTAATTGCAAATTTTTAAATATAGCGCAATGCGAAGATATCTATTATTTTCATCCCTTTTTTCATATGCTCTCATGGAAATGATGATGTAAAGCCTATGAATGACATAAAATGAGCTAAAATTTATGGTGTTACATTTATTGGTATCAAAGCGAAGTTCCAGGCTCTCTCGGATTGGATTTGGCTTAAGGATGTAGCCATTGGGCTTTGTAAAAGGTTTGTATGACTATAAAGAGTCCTATGTGAGACATCTTAGGTGTAGGAGAATAGTTTGTGACTTTGTGAATTATGGGATTATCTTAAAGTAGTTAGTGGATACTGAGAAAGAGTGGCCTCTAGAGTTAGTTTGAGTAGAGTTGAGTGGTCTGACGGCTAAAGCTTGATGAGATGTGATAGCTCACCAGGATCAGTGACAAGCCCAAGATATAAATGATGAGAAATGATCTCATTGATAGGAAGAGGCTTGCTAGAGAGAGAGTACTTGAGGCCTAATTCCCTGGTAGTTATACTCAGGCCATTCCCAATTGTCTCACGTAACGCAGAGACAAGTAATGATACAGCGCGATGTGAGATGAGACTGTAGCTGCACAGGACCAGTTTAAAGGGAAAGTGAGAAAAAGAGTCACCCCCTAACCACAACACCCAAATGTCTAGATAAGTATTAGAGCCCGAAGGGTTAGTCTCTTCAGGCCAGAGGTTAAGTTACAAGCAACACCCTAAAGCCCGATGGCCCTAAGATGAAAAGTAGTTCTGCATAAATGAAGCAAGATGTGGAATCCTCTAGCTTGATGATGGGCTAGATATAGACGTGGTGAGACTCGGGTCAGTAGCTAAAGATGAGAATCCAATCTATGAAAAAGCAAGCCAATCAGAGGCCATTAAAAGCCTTGTTGGTCATATTTAGGCTAACTTGAGAAAGGGACTAATAAAGGGTCAAACAACCCACCAAGAGCGGGAACCCCTAGTATAAGTAGAGAAAAAGCATAATAAATGATTATAGAAGATTAGTAAGAAATCTGTGGGCTAAGTAGTTGAAACAGAGGAAAGAGCTCAACACAGAGAAAGTTACTCAAGGATGATAAGGTTGTTGAGACTGCCTATGAGGCGTTGACTCCAACCTAGAGTGCTAACCAGTGAGACACTAAATGATAGAATGTTAGTGTAGCCTCAAAATAACATAAGATAAAACTACCAGTAGTGAGGCACAAAGTGAGTGGCCTAGAAAGGTGTACCTCATAGGTAACACCTAGAGGTAAGTATGAGTAACCCAGTAACAGAGGCTAGTTAGTAAGCTACAGGTCAGATGAGATGGCTAGCCTAAGTAGAGCATAAGCTAAAACCTAGAGGAAATAACCAGTAGCACTGTTCCAGGTGAGATATGTGAATGAAGGGCTCAGTAAATGTTCTCCCTAGATCGAGAAATGAAAGATGAGACATCCTCATGTCAGGGAAACCACCTAGTAGTGGTTAGTAACTTCCCTAAATAGACCCCCTTGAGTCATAAAATATAGTGATGAAGAAAGCGAGGAAGAGTTGAGAAATTAGTTACAAAAAAGAAGCCTTCGCTTTAGTTATGAGTAGATAAGTAAGCTAAGCCTAGAAGAGTAAATAAATAGGGGTTTGATAGTTAATTAGATGAGCTCCCTAATATGAGAATGCAGGGGTTGAGGCACATGCATGATTAGAGCACCCTGTAGAGCATAAGTTTTCAGTAAGGTATCTAGACATTGAGAGTACGTGTCCTGGATTGGGTCAGTAGAACCCTAAAATTAATATACTGTACTCCTAGGGATGAGACTAAAGAGAATAAACAGAAAGAAAGCCTAGCTCTGATTTGAACATAGAAGCAAGCTGAGATAGATAGCTAGTGCCTTAGTACCCTTAGGAAAGCTGGAGAGAGCTAGAGACCACCTAAAAAGGCGAGTCTCATGCTATGTAAAGAATAAAGGTAAGCCAAGAGTGCCATAGGATAAAATTCCTGGGATTATATGAAATAGAATCCTTCTTACCAAGGGATGGTCTAAATAAAAGTATAGTAAGAGTATGAATGAAAAATAAACCCCCTTGATATTACAGAGAGTGAATAAGTGGAAGAACCTTAGGAAAATGTAAGTGCTCTTGAGCGTAAAGAAACCTAAACTGGCAACAGAAATAGCCAGTAGTAGAATATCCTTTTACATAAGTAAAAGGATAAGAAAGGTAGAAAGAGAAGATATGATAGTGTTCAAGCTGAGGACATAGTAGATTGAGAATAGATATTCAGTTAATGTGCTTGAATACTTGAAAAAGCACACTTGTCCTTGGTATAGATGCCCTTTCTAGCATGATATTGCCCAAGTAGAAAAATATAAAATAAAATAAAATAGCCGGGCGATACCAAGAGACCTCGGGATGTAGTAGAGAAAGAATCCTACTTTCCCCAAGTACTCTACGAGAGTAAGGCTGATAGAGAGAAAAGTAAGAGAGGGGTACTTTAGATTATTGGAAAACTTGTAGTATACATGCGATAATGGCCTTGAGCTCAGTCATAAGGCGCCTATGTATTAGTGTTTGATATTATGGTTTACTTGCAACAATGGTCACATGATATTAGGCTTGATCAATCTAATAGTAATGTAACTTGAGTGTGTAGTAAACGACGATATCAATTACCAAAGTGTCCCAATAATCGAAAAGTATCCTAGTTAAAGAATGAGATAAGTTAGAAAAGAAAGGTAAAGGAATTCCAGTAATATCAAAATAATGAGAAAAACATGCAGAAAGGAATCCCCAGTAGAAAATGTTCAGATTTAGTATGTATAGCCCGAGTCCCTTATAGTATATGTAAATAAAATGAATAGGGACCAGTGCATAGCCTCTCTCTTGCTAGACATGTTAGCCACACTTAATGTGTAAGGTGCCCTAGGGCCAAGACACTTAAAAGTAGAATGTGGGCATAATAAAAACTGTAGGATATAAGAGGAGGGCTAAAACGAGTATATGTAAGTAAGTAAGCCAATAGAGTAAGAAAAGAAAGCCCAAGCAAAAAAGGGATGAAGTGGGAATCTGAGGATCCTATGAGTAGCAATGAATGAAAATTTAAAATGCTCCCTAGTATCAGTATGATGGGATCCTAGAGAATCAAATGACACACAGAACCCACTTTGTATGAAGAGCACAATGTACCTCTGAGTTTAGCCTCAACTATTATGAGCGATGGTTATCGAACTTAGTGAGCATGTATTTTCTTATCAAATACAGTAATCTTAGGCTTTGACGTCTCCCAGAAATAGATCGCAATAGATCCTAGTATAGTACAGTGGGTTGCAGTAGACCCTAGCAGGGCTTTGAAAGGTCATGTAGACCCAAGGGTCACAGTAGATCCCACAGAGTTGCAGAGAGCCCTAGCTGCAACATGATAGATCTCTAGTCAAGATGACAGCTTGAGATAGTTTTACAGAATAGTTAGCCTCAGAGACCAGTACAGTTTCAGTTAGCTTTTGTCTCAGACATTAGAGACCTCCTGAGTATGGTAGACCATTGTTGCAGAGATATGAAGGCTTTACTCAGACAATTAAACCACTTACTAACTCTCTTTAGAGATGAGAATAGTATATTGGATGCGAAAAGCAAGAAATTAGCTTATCAGAGTTAGAGTCAGATGAATCATTACCTAACAGATAGTAACCCTGACCGAGGGATAGAGAAATCCCTATATACTAGCTTATGTATTTAGAAAGGGGTCAGGTGCAGTTTTTATATGAGGTAAGTGGTATAGTATATCTCCAGTGAGCAAAACTGTAAGAATAGCTAGCATCCTATTAAAGTCCAGCAGTAGTCAGTAGTAGTAGCTTTTCAATGCTAGTATGAAACATACAAGTTAGGCCTATCAGTGTTGAAATAAGGGATTATAAAATGCCACTATAAGTGAGCAAAGAAAGTGAGAAAAAGTCCCGGCCTATAGAGATAGATGCAATAATAAATAGAGAAACTAGGAATATTAAAAGCAGAAACTCCTCAAAAGAGTTGTAATCCCAGTAAGTGATAAGCATGATTTTTATACATTTTATTCCTCCTAACTTAGTCATTTTAATAATTAAATGTGACTTAATAAATGCAATTGAATGGAAATTGATTTTAATAGCTAGTTTTGCACTTTAGGAATTAAATTGCAAATTTCTTAAATTTTATTACATGAATTCCTTTTAAATAATTTTGTGGGTATTTTCACTTAGCAATTTCCATTCTTTTGTGTAGACTTTAATGGGCTTTGAACACAATCATGAAAGCCACGAGCTGTAAGATGGAAAAAGAGTCTCGAGCTTGGTAGATGAATTAAGAAGAAGAAGAAGAAGGCTTGAGAAGAAGATCGCATGGAAAGCCACGAGCTGCAACACTTACAAACAGCCACAGGTTTCACGTGGGAGGCAGCATCAAAAGAAGTTACAGGTTACATGAAAGTAGAGCTTGGGCAGCTGTCATGCAAAACACACAAGCTTAAAATAGAGGAACTAGACATCAAGACGTTGCAGCAACTGAAACTAGAGACGTGGTTGAATAAAGGAAAGGGGGCAACTCGTCCAGCACGTTGCCACGGGTTCTACACTCACACAAGGAGCTTTAGGCTGAACTCGAGGGCTGTGTTAAATGAAGGAAGCAACGAGTTGAAGTCTGGAATGAGCTGCACGAGAGAAGTAACACAGAATAAACGAAGAAGATCACATGCAGAGAGAGGAACATGACTTCAGCGTGGAAAAGGGAGGAAAAAGCAAAACGAAATGTCAGCAGAAATAGAGCACGTTTTTAGGAAGCAGCCTCTGTTTGGAAACAAATGAAGAAAAGCAAAACAGAGCATGGATGGAGGAAAAACTAAGGTGAGAAAAACGCAAAAGAAGATCCATGTGGAGATTGGTACGTGGACAGCAACGTGAAACAGAGACAGCTACGAGTTGGAGAAGAAAGAAACACATGCAGAATCACATCTGGGCAGCAGCTTACAACTCAAGCAAAACGTGGAGAAAAGCACGTGAAGAGCATGAAGAAAGGGGCTGGACAGTCACATGAGAAGCTCGAGTTTCGTGTGCAGAATCAAGCAAAGAAACACGAAGAAGAAAGCTACGGGTTGCTCGATGCATGATCTGAAAAGAAAAAAACAAAGAGCAGAGAAGAAAACGTGGGCTGGGTTTAAGAGAGAAACAAAGCACGAAGCATGAATCAGAAAACGTTGAAGCCAATGTGGATTATTATATTCAAGTGGGGCCCACCTTACATGCACATGCAAGCTTCAGCCGATTGAAATTAGAGAGGGGAGCACGTGAAAAATAAGTAAGCCACGTGAAAGAGGATCCAGGGTATTCATTCATATACAAGCCCTAGCTGCCATTCACATAGCCTCGCCTCCTTCGCCTTCGTCCACACACAGAACTTCCTCCATTCCATTCTCCATCTCCATTCCATCGTAATATGAAGATCTAATCTCCATCTTGAGGCTAGCAAGGGAGGAAGCTTTTGAGTTGAAGCTTGAATCCAAGATTTAGAATCAGAATTCTGGCTAAGAATTTCATTTTATTTTCTTCTCTTTCTATATCAATTTTTATTATTTTATATGCTTGGTTAAGTATGTAAGTGATTGAAATTGATGTAGTTCATGATTGATGGCTGGTTAGACATTGATTAGGAGAGATATTGGCTGATAAATTGTATGAATTAGTTGCTGGATTTTCATTTTCCTACAATTTTCTAAGTGTGCAATCAAGGTGTTTGATGAAATGCTTGTGAGAATTGATGTACTTAATTGTTGATTTAAGGATTCTTAGGAGTTTGGTTGGTTAATTAAACATCCTAGGGTGTTAATTCAGTAGCTAATCAATCAATTAATCATTCAATTTAAATGTTCATTGATCTTAAGGACAAGAGTTAACGATTTAATGCGGGATTGAGGTCTCAATTCAATATTAGATTATTAATCTCTTGAATCTTGAATGGTTATTCAAGATCATTTGCTAATGAACATAATTAGGAATTCTTAGGCCAGAATTAATTATAATTGGATTAGGATAAGGATAGTGGATACCAAGAGACCATTCCTAAGCTAGTCACAAGACCATTATCACCCATAATTCACAAAATTAGGTAGAAATTAGAAATTGTGATTCAATTTAGTTTTAGGATAGTTTAATTCATTCAAAAACCCCCCAAACTAGATAGTTCTAGGACCTTACCAAATTAAGCATTGAATTCCATTTCCAAGGGAGATGACCTAGGTTGTGCTACTTGCTATATTTTTAGATCAACCTAGTTTTATTTTGAGGGTTGCACGACAAGCCCGTCAGTAAGCAGTTGTGATATAAGGCCTATGATAGAAAGAAATGCAAATTATAATCATGGGATGAGCTAGTGAGAAAGAACATAGAGATAGACAGTGGATGAAACATGTAAATAAGCAGATAGACAAAAACCTCCGATGGCTCAAATGATTAGAAAAGATGATGAGATATTATAAAAAGCCATTCAGAGAGGATACGGGAGATGTGATATGAAATAAGTTACCTTCTGAGATGTATAAATGAGTCCACTGAAAGAAATATTAATCCTGTAAACGGGTTAACATTAACCCGACATGATTAGTAAGCTCTCCCACGATAGGCCTCCAGAGTCAGAAACTTCTTTCCCATATGAGAAAGAACTAGCTAGTACATTATAGTAATAGAGCTCTCATTAAAAGCTAGTATGGAAATTCCCTGGCTAAAAGAAAATTTGAACAAGTGAAATCGCTAAGAAAAGCGTATAAAGTCAAGAAGAAAGAAAAGAAAAGAATAACTAGCTAGAAAAAAAAAAGAGTAAGAGGAATTGTACCCCAAATTTTGAGGACAAAATTTATTTAAGAGGGGAGAAATGTAACATTTGGTTTTCTGAAAATGAGAGAAAATATTAGAAATGTAACATACAGTTTTTCCGTAAATGAACGAAACCCACTGCATACAAAAAGAAGTTCCCCAAGATGAGATAGTTATGGTCCCAAAAAATTTGGGAAGCATTCTAGACTCCTAAACATGGGAATCCCAAGCTCAGACGGAAAGAAAAATGAAGTTAGAATGAAGAAACAATTTCTTACGAAAAGCCTACAAAACGTAATGGTATTTTTGTAATTTTGAAAAATTTTTGGAATTCACATAGGAGGGCTTTTTAAATCAAATTTTTGAGTTCTCTAAGGTTCTCAGAGGCCCTGAAAACCATGGGAAGCCCCAGGACAGTTAAATCCCCTCCGATGGACGTTTTCTAATGTCGATGTGCCCAAACTTTGACGGATCCATTTGGAAAGGTTTTAGCTCCAATTTGAGTGATTCCAAAGGCATTTTTCCTAATTGGGAACCTAAATTTTATAATAAAAAAGATATTTCTTAAAAAGGAGATAAAACAAAAGAGAAACGAAAATGCAAAGTGTAAAGGGCAAAATTAGAATTTTTGAAAAAGTCACTTTTTCCTACCTAGATATAAGTGGCGCCTCACACTTGCCCTCATTTCACTTCAGATTTTCCATCCCTAAACCACAAGCAAAACCCCAAGTGAGAGGCACCCAAGAGAGGAAGAAGAAGGAGAAAGAAATCCAAGTGTAAGGTATGTTTCCATGGTGATTTTCCTTGATTTTCTTCATCCACACCTCCTCTCCTCCCTTCTCTTTTGTTTCCTTAGATTAAAATGAAGTTTACAAATCTGATTCAAGGGAGATATTCAAGGGAAAGTTTGGATTTGAAGAGAGGAGCTTGGAGAAATCAAGATTCAAGCCAAACTAAGTAAGGAAACAAGATAAAAATGCATCCTATGGTTGATATCTTCCATGACCCTTCTTCTCTATTTTGACCTAGCCTAAGAACCCTGGGAAGATCTGATTTTCAAGCCCAACCAAGCATGATTCTTAGGTATTGGATGGAGAAGAGCAAGAATATGCAAAGAAAACAACAAAATAACCATTAGAATTCAAGATGCAAAACCTAGGGTTTCTAGTGCACTTTTCAAATTCTGAATTTATATGATGCTTCTTAGGTCTAAGTTAGAGTATAAATGAGTTCTTAAGACACCAAAGATGCTCCCCACAAGCTTCTCCCTTCAAGAAAACAAAGAAAACTCCATGGAGCCCAAAACCTAAGCATGTCTCGCCCAAGCATGTTCCATGGTGCTAGGGGGAGTTTTAAATTTTTCTAAGGCCATTCTTGAGTCATATTTGATGAATGAAAATGAAGGGAGGCCTTGGAAAAAATTTAGAACTCATGGAAAGTGATTTGGTGTCTTAGGTTCCATATTATGACCTAAAGAAGCAACATGGTGCTAGGCCTTTTGTTTTAATAATGTGATGACTCCAAAAGATTTAAAACGAGTCAAGAATCATATTTGAAAGGAAAGAATGAGGCCTAGAAGTCATTTGAGAGGTGTTGCTTCATTAGGTGCCAATATGAACCATAATGGGGGTTATAGAGCCATCTAATATTTCACCAAGTTATGTAGCCTTAGAATGTGTTTCATGAACCTAATTGGCTCCCTATAATGATGGCTCATGGTGTATATGATGTTGTAAATATAGTATAAACCTTGAGACGTGTATAAATATCCTATTATGTGATGTTTATGTGTATGGATATGATGTATGAGCTTTAGCCCATATTTTGAGTATGTAATGCCAAAATGTGCAATATAGAAATTTGATGGAAATGTGCATAAGTGTGGGTTGAATGGCCAAAATGAGATGCATGAGGTTTAGGACCATTTGGGCAGCCAACACAAGTCTTAAATATACTTTTAGACTTGCCCAAAAGGTGCTAATATCAAGGGAAGGTCATTTGGCAAGTTTGGTACCTCATATGGAGCCAAATTTAACCATAATGGAACCCTATATCACTTTTTAGCCAAATGAGTTAGTATTGATATGAAATTTTGCATGTAATTATGTATCATTGAGAACTTTCTGACAAGCTAAAGATTATAATTTTTGGAGGTCTATAGAATATTTGATGGTTTTTTGAAATTGGCAAAACTCATGGTTTCTGGTTGTTGCACTGTTCATTTAGTCCAAAATTGTTTTCTATCACCCGAGGCCCAAATGATGTCCAATTGCCATGAAATTTTATACAGCAAAATCAGAAAATCACAGTGACGTGTGTCAACTAAAAGCACCTCATTTGGATGTCTAGAGAGGGATATATGAATTTTTGAAATTTCTATTCAGTATTAGTGAATTTGCCCGACTAGATGTATTGTTCCATTAAATTCCGAAGTCTAGACTTGATGAACTAATCTAAAGATATTTTACTTCTCTATTTAACATCCACAGCTTTCTATATTAGTATCATTTGCATGGATTGGAGTTTTGTTGAATTAATTGGACATTTTCAAAGTTTTCTGCAGAATTCTATGATAGTTTCAAAACTCAGTCGGACCTTTGGACCATTTTAGATGTCAAACATCCTCTGTGATGGATGTTATGGTCTGGGCAAATTTTTACTATGAATTAGACATCCATAGCTTCCCAAAATGACTAAGATTGTATGATTTCAATTTTTTAGAATTAGTTATGATTTTTCAAAATTCGCCCAGAAAAGAGGCCAATTCTAGCCAAGAATAAACTTCCATTTTCCATGCCCCATTTCGGTTTCCATGAGTTGTTGGCATGATTTTGTGACGCAAATGAGTTGTTTTGATGTAATTAAATATGAGGATATATAGTATGAGCTCACATGGTCCATGTGACACTGATTGTAAATTTTTAAATATAACGCAATGCGAAAATATCCATTATTTTCATCCCCTTTTCATATGCTCTCATGGAAATGATGATGTAAAGCCTATGAATGACATAAAATGAGCTAGAATTTATGGTGTTACACCAAACCCCAAGGAAAGCCATTTGGACATTTTGGTATCCTTATGGAGCCAAAATTGACCAATTTAAAACCCTATATCACTTTTTGTCCAAATGAGTTCTTCTTAATCTTAGATTTGGCATGAAATTAAAAGTTGTTAAGGGCTCTTTGGGAAGCTAAAGAATAGAATTTTTAGAGGTCTAGATAATATTTGATGAATTTTCAAAATTGGAAAATTTTATGGTTTTGGTCATTTTACTATTCATACTGGTCCCAAAATGAAATTATCACACGGGGCTCAAATGATGTTCAATTACTATGAAATTTTATACAGAGAAACTAGCCATTCACAGAGACTTTTTCCAACTAGAATTACCTCATTCGGATGTCTAGAGGGGAGGATATGAATTTTTAAAGATTTTATCCAGTATCAAAAACTCTAGTCGACCTCTATTACTGTTTGATTCGATTTCGAGATCTGAGCATGCTTGAGCTAGTCTAGAGTTATTTTTCCCTCTAGCTAACATTCATAACTTTCCAAATTGTTATCATTTGCATTGATTGGATTTTTGTGGAATCAATTGGACATTTTTGAACTTTGCTGCAAAATTCTGTAACAGCACCAATGGACAGCCTGACCTCTAAATCATTTTGAATGTCAAATATCCTTTGTGTTGGATGTTATGGTCTAGACATATTTTTATATGAATTAGACATCAGTAGCTTTCCAGAATGGCTAAGAATGCATGATTTCAATTTTTCTAGAATTAGTTATGATTTTCCAAAGTTGTGACAGAAAAGTGGAAAAATCTGGCCGAAAATATATATGTATATTTTGAGCTTCCCTTCGAGTTTCTTGAGATGTAGGCCACTTTTGATGGTGTAAATGAGTTGTATTCATGTGATTAAATATGAGAATGTAATGTATGAGTCCATATGGCCCACAGGACTCCGAAAGAAAAATTTCTGTATAGTGCAATGACAAAGAAATGTAATATTTTAATGCTATTTTCCCACTTTCTAATGTAATTCATGGTATGAGACTTAAAGGTGGCGTGAGGCAAGACTAGAAATGCATGGTGTTACAAAAAGTCCCTTACCTTGATGGATCCATATGATTTCATATATATGGTTATGTTTGACATTTGGATGTTTATTATGCATACTTGCTCTCTTTAACATTAAAATATGCCCTTATAATTGTGCTTGAAAGATGAATGAGTTATTGAGATTTATAGAATCTCACTTTCCTCTATATTATTTCTAACCATATCCAGGGAACTCACAAGGAAGTAAAGATGGAGACTAAAGAGCATAAATGGCTACACTTTGATAATAATTTAGAATTTTGTGTGTTTTGTAACACATGAGAGGACATATATGATTATGTTGTGATGTAACCATTCCTACAAATGTTAAAGTATGAGATTATAAAGTAAATGTTATTCTTGGATGTAAATGTGCAAGATTTTGCAACTTAACCATATGTGAGCCATGAAATGTGTATGTGTTATGGCAAGTGGATGAGTGAATTTGAATTGCATGAGATCTAGGACATGATAAATCAGTTATATATGCTGTATTTTACATTTGAAACATGCTAAAGTGGTCCTTGAGTTGAAGGAGTCCATTTTGAACCACTTGGATCCAAATTTGCACCATTTTGAGCCATCTTTTGCACCTGAACTAAAACTAGAGCAAATGAAAGAATTTATAGATGAAATTTGGTAGACAGTTAAAGCTCATTTATAGCTTTTCATAAAATCAAAGAACACAATTTTTAGAACTCTGTATAATTTATTATGATATTTTGAAATTCGCTAAAAATTATAAAAATTATTGGACACTATTCATATGGTCCACTTCTAATGTTTCATGTATTTGAGGGGCCAAATAAACTCCAATGCTCATGAAATCTTACAAAAATATAGTTGATGTTATAATCTTTCTATAGCCTCTAATTTTACTTAAATCAGAGTTGTGTAGCCAAAGATATATATGTCTAAAGTTTAGGCTCTAGTTTATGTTCGAAAACAATAGCAGTTACTATTATATTGGATTTTCATAACCCAAATGAACTTCTTTTGGCTTGAAATTTTTCTAGCATGTAGCTCATGTTCTAGGTTTTCCATTGACACCTAATTTACATGAATTAGAATTTTGTAACCCAAGATATGAATTTTTGAAATTGGTGTCTAATATGTGGACTTATGTAAATATGGTAGCTTAGACTATAAGGCTTGAGACCCAAAAATTATGCTTCTTTTTATGATGTTTCATGCTAAATAAACTTCTTTAGTATAAATCTTGGGATTTATATGATGAAGTTACGAAATTATGCCTCTTCAGAAGAATTGAGCCTTTAGTGTCAGTATTTTCCGTTGCTAAAAGTATTAAATATAAGAAATTAAAACTATAAGTATGGGATGATATAAAATACATGCTTATTCTTTGATGGCATGACATATGGTCACCAATCCACAAGATGTTTATGTCAAAATGTAGAGGAGAAGGAGTTGAACAAGCGTCCCTTTCACTCACTTAAGCCAAATCACATGTTTTCCTTACAATTCAAAGCTCTAAAAATGAAGAAACCACACTTTTCCTTTGCTTCCGCATTTATGTTTGTCTAAGCATCCCATTTTTTGCTCCTATGTGATTTCAAGCATGAATGAAGGAGAGAGTGAGCATTAGGGTTAATATGGTAAGTGATGTGGGCCATAAGTGGTTGATCCAGGTCATGAGCTATCTAATTCTTAATGGGCTTCAGCTTAATCTCAACTTTAGGGCCCTTTTTATCTTGACTTAAATCACCTTAAAGGATTAATAGGATCTAATAAAATTTTCCTTAGGGTCATTACTAATTTACACTTAACTAATTTAAGCCCAAAATAATAAAAATTTATTTTCTTATTAACTTCCTAAATTATTTTTCATTGATAATTCCTCAATTATTTAATCTTCTCTAAGTAAATTCCTAGTTTAATTATTTTCTTCCAAAATCCCTTATTTAGATTATTTTTACTTAAAAATTGCTAAATTAGTTATTTTTTCTCTAAAATCCATGTTAAATACCGTGATATGTTACACCACTATCTCTTTTACACATAGCAATTAAGCATTTGGTTCATTAGTCATCCCTCCACTTGCACCCACTCTCATTTTCTTGCTATTGCTCTATTGGTCAAGAAGAATCTAAGGGAGAAAGAGATCTAAGCTTACCAAATTTTAGAAAGAGAAGGAGGTAATTTTGGCCATTTTCAAAAAGAAGAAGGATGAAGCAAATAAAGACAAATTTCCCCTACTTGGGTATTTCTCATTCCTGGTCAATTCACTCACTCAATACCATCTTCCCTTGTTGCTTCATAGCTTGTATAAAAAAGAGAAGAGTGAAGTAGGAAAGGAAGCCATTTTGAGTGGAGGAAGAAGAAAAGGAATTAAGGTAAAACTTCTTCTCTTATGATTCATACTTTTGGCTAACCCATGAAACTCTTTTCTTTGTATGTATGGCTAAAATGAAAAGTAAGGTTGAGAGAGAGGAAAGTTGTTTCATGTACTTATTTTTGGGTTAGATAATTTGATCATCTTTCTTTAAGGCAAATTCCTAAGTACTTTAGGTTGTTGGTTTTGTTATAGAGCAAGAGCACACTTTAGCAAGGCTAGGTACCTACTTTGATGAAGAGGTTGAGTTACATGGGAAGAGGAAGAAGGCATTTGGCAAACCATTAAGCTAGTTAGCAATTTGCAAAATATGTGAGTTGAATGTTTTATTTTCTATAAATGGCAAATCCAAAGTGTTTTATGATATATGTGTTGCTAGCTTAAATTGGTGGTGACTATGCTTCCAGTTAATTGATTTTATGAATTTTGTTGCCTTGTTATATATGATTAAACTTAGTTTTATTCTTGTTTCATTTGTTAAGTTATGAGATGTTATGTTATGAGAAAAGGAAGTGATTTCAGATCTTGCCCTTTATGGATTTGTTAATTAGCTCTCAACAATTTAGCCATAAACTTAAGTAAAAGAGAGACCTTGTGTAGGTATAAGACTACATTTAAGAAGAAGCAATACAAGTTACATAGGATGGCAACAAGAAAAACCAATTCAAGACCCATAGAGCAACTAATACATAGAATGTGTTATCTAATTTCAATGCTAGCTAAAAGCTTATAAACTGTGTTTTGGTTTCCAATCATCAAAACATACTTTGAACTAGTTCAAATTATTTGAAAATGATTAAAATTGATTAAAAACTATGGACATATGTATACTTATATTTCTATGTTTTTATAAACCATATTAAGTATCAAAATTTTGCAATCTTACTATGATATGCCATTTTTTTTGTTACAAGAACCCTCTAAGTGAAAGTGCTAAGGTAGAAACAGAGAAGTAGATAGTTAGCTAGTGTATGATAAAATGTAGTGACCTTTTGTGTTGTAAATTTGTATATAGTGGTTGTGATGTTTGTATATAGATATTTTAAGTATGCTTTTTTCTTTTTTTAGTGTATAGGATGATTGTTGTGTGTATGTTCAAGGAAGTAGCTAGGTCTCAGTTGTTTGGAAGTGTATGAAAATTATAGGTAACCTAGAAGCAAATGTGTTAGTAAGAGCATAGACTATAATTCTGTTGTATTTTTGGAAATTAGTGTTATTAATCCAGTATTCCTCCTAAGAATTGTATGATTTTTGGTAGAAACTTAAAGAACATGTTTAAGGATTGGTAAACCAAATTTCAAAGTTTTCTAAGGTGTGTACGTAGTTTAGATTTGCCACAAATAGTGCTAGTTTATCTAATGAGATAAGATAAGGTAAATCCAAAAATTTAACAAGTTAAAGAATCAAATGGTAGATTTTTCATATGAAACTTAAATTATGCTTAGTTAAAACCCTAAGATGAGATCTAGAGAGCTACATAATCGTTTAAGTTGATTTCCTAGCCTAAGTAAACTCAAAATAGTGTAAGTATAGAAATAGAACCAAACTAGGTAGCAGTGAAAATAAGTTTAGTTAAAGGGCCAAATGATTGAATTTTTACTTGAAATTTAATCAAAATGAAGTTAACATATAAGTCTTCAATCCTAGATAAGTCTTCAATCCTAGAAGTTTAAGAATTTTTGGAACATAATAGCTATTTCTTTCAATTTTTCTAAAGTAGGCTAGAATCCGATGGTTGTAGTTAACAATTCACATTATTCTTTAGAACTTCTAGTAAACTAGAAACAAAACTAGTTAAATAAAACCTAATAAATAACTTGGCCCTTAGAACCTAGATAGTAGTCATTGTACTACCCACCATCCCTTAGGAACTTCTAGTTAATTGGAAACTAAACTAGTCTATTAAAACCTTAAAAAACAACTTATGAGTTAATTGAATCTTATAGGAAATTCTTATAGAAGTACTTTTCTAAAACTACCTTAAATATTTTTATTAAGACATTTGAAATTAGCATTTATAACTAGAGGTTAAAATTTCTCTCATTCTCTCTCTCATTAACACTTTACACTAAATTGGGGAGATAATTAGTTAATCAACCCTAGATACTACATTATTGATCAATCAAAAGCTTACAACTTATATAATCTTAACACCAAGAAAGTGATCATCAATGTGGTTGATTAAGCAAAGTTCTAGCCATAGGGTGAAAAGCTTAATTAAAAATATTTTTTTTTAAATTTTGACAGTGATGATGAGAAAAGGAAATAACTAGATAAACTACAAATTATTGGAGTAGAAAGTAGACCAAAAAGTGAAGTTCCATACTAGCAAATTGATGCACAAAGTAACTGCATTTGAAAAAGGCCAACACAAATGATAGATTATAAGGTCAATTATAATAAACCTAAAAAATTAAAAGGTAAGGGTGATAAGTCCCAATTTGTATTGATTTTTAGATGATTTTACAGTACTTATTAGTGTTTTCCAAGATTTTTAAAGCTTTTTGCACCAATTTCAGCATTAATTTGCATTTATGGTTTCTTACGTACAACTAAGAGCTTAGTTAGTAAAATCCTTAACTTCAAGACTAAATGTTAATATTTTTTATTAATTGTCTTTTATTTGAATTCTCAAGTAATTATGTTCACTTAGTAGTAATTTAGACATTCATGAAGCTAAGGTTGTATGCTATAAATAGCTAAAGTATATTAATTAGTTTATTTTAAGTGTTTTAATTGTTTAATTTCTTGTTTTGGTTTATTTATGTTGTTTTGTAAGCATTAATTTGTAAATAAATAAGGAAATTAAGGTTAAGGAGCTATTACAAATAGGCTAAGAACCAAAGTGAAAAGAAAGATTTTAAAGGCCAACACAGCATGTTCATTATGATAGAGATCTCAGCTTGCATTCATCACGATGAAATCTAAGACATATTCGCTACAACGAAGATTGATTTTGTCACAACAAGCAACAAGTATGCAATTTTTATAAATAACTAGTTAAGTTTGAAATTGATAGTTCTTTTTGTCATTTTTCTAATTTTTTGAATAGTGTAAGATCAAAGAGCTCTGCTAGGGTTTAGAAGGGAAAGAGGATCATAAAGAATTAGAGCTTCAAAGCTTGATTGTTTCACAGTTAATATGAGATTTCTAATGTAATTCCTCAATCCTATGTAAAATTAAACTAATTTCCTTCTACTTCTTCTAGTTTCATTTTCTATTTGTATCTTTCACTTTCTTCTATTAATTTCATGTTGTGATTACATCTTCAATTGCTTTATACTAGATTTTGATGGTGAATAGTTGTTATTGATGGTTGAATTAATGTAATTACATTAATCTTGATAGTTGTTCCTATCTAATGGTGGATTTCAATTGTTATGGATTCCTAGGCTTCTAAACAAAGTAATAGGATGATTTAATAAATAGAAAACACTTACCAAAAAGGAATAAGTAGGATAGCAAGTGATCTAGACCTTAATAGTCTAGAAAATATGTTAATCAAATTAAATAATGTAATTACCAATTAATTGTAGTTTAGTTGCTTGATGAATTAGGCAAATGAGATTCTTATGGCAATGAACTTTGATGGAAAGCTAACCTATAAGAATATCATAAGGAAGTCAAAAGGAGATACACATTAATTAGGCTAATCCTAAGAACTTACTTGTGCTTAATTGTCTATCAAGCTTAGATTATAATTAATTGGGGTGATAAGAATAATTTGTGAGATACACTTTGTTATAAGGCTAACCACTAATGGTTCTTATGGCTAATGAACCTAATGCATCTAATGAGAAGTGTAGGGTAGGTAATTCCGTAAGGAATGTATTATCTTATGCTAGGAATTAAATAGGTTGGAGTTATCTACAAGGAACACTAATAAGTTAAAGCTACTAACTAATAGCAATAATAATTAGAAGTCAATTACCTTTCCAAGTCTAATTCATATTTACTTTTAGAGTTTAGGTGTCTTTGAGCTCTATGATTCTTTTCAAGTCTTTTTCTTTTTAGGTTAGTACAGGTTCATAGCTTATCATCCTTGTTTGTTAGTGACTAGATTATCTAGGACACTAGTTTAGGTTAATTCATCTAACAATTAAAGCAAAAACTCATTTCTTCATGAATAATTCACCAATTGTTACTAAAAACACTTTTCTTGTAGGATTTGACACTCAAATATTTGAGTTTTTATTACTTATAATGACTAATATAATTGCTATTAAGTGTGACATCCAAAACTAGTCTCACTAGTCAAAGAAAGAATTAGTTTGACATGAATTAAATTGAACTAAGCTGTAACTTAAGTATAATTACTAAAAAGGAATTAGAAATAAGATCTGCAATAACTCAAGTAGATATCAAGTTAGTTTTATAATCATGGTATCTTGGGTTCAAATTAGGGTAATGCTACTCTCTTTGCCCTTTTTTTCCTTTTATTTCCATATTGCTCTTGATATTTTTCGCTCAAACATCAGTTACTGTACTAAACATCACAAGAAGCAACTCCATTCTTCAACTTCATCTTTATCTGCCCTAATTATGTTCCTATCTCTTGAAGCTTTTGTAAGATATTTAGAAGATTTAGCATATTCTCCCCCACCATTTTCTTATAAGGCCATCTCTCATTCTCCCTTTCTTATACCCTATCTACGAAGCTCTCTACCTTCCCTTGTTCCTATTTCTTCATTATCTTTTGTTTCCAACTCTCAGTTCTTGAAGATTAGCCCTACCTTCCTCTTCGTGGCTTTTTTGTATAATGTTCGGTGGCCCATTTGCCTCTATTATAGCAAATATGTTTGCCATCATCACTCTCACTACTATTTATGGTAATTACAAAAGCGCAACCTAACATCCTTGCCTTTACATCTTGAAATTTTGAACCAAGCTTTTCCCCTTTCCTAGAGATTTTAATGTAAGAGTATAGGTTTTCATTCAAGTCTTGGTGATAATCACAATTATTAAGCATTCCTATTTTTGTATTAATTTTAATCTATGAAGCCTATTTGATTTAGAATTTGATTTTCTTGCTACTCTTATATTCTACCATTAATAAAAAATTGTGCTAATGCCTTTGAGTTTAATGTGTTATTGGTTAAGAGTTAGGTATTGGGTTTGCAATTGATGGCTATTGTGTTCTTACATTTTTTGGATTAATATGCTTGCTTAAGCTTGTCATGGGATTCTGGAAATAATCTAGTTTAAAAATGAGTTCTATAGTTACAAACTAGTTTCTTACTATTTTTTTTTTATGTTTGGGTATCACATGAATATTTTGGGTTTAGAAATCTTAGTCATTTTTAATGAAAACATTAGGTAGAACTTAAGTTTTCTTTTTTTTTTAAAACCATGATTGTCCCTTTTTGGATGAAATGTTGGATGAAAATTAAGTTTAATTAGACAGTGAAGATTTTTGTTTTTGTTGTGACGGACTTAAGTAAGTAATTCTTGTACAATGACAATCATTTTGTGATTAGTACATGCCTCTATCTTAATTTTTTAGGGAATAATATGAGATACTTAGCATATGGTAATTCTAGATAATTTCAGTCATATAGTTGTCTATGCTTCATTTCCGTCATATAAGTCTGGGGTCTAAATAGTTAATACTAAGGCTAACATGTTCTTTAGTCTTATATGATAGCCTTGTTTAATCTTATTAATGTTGAAATTAGCTTTGGTAATGATACAAGGAGTGAGTCAGTTTAAGTTAAGTGAGTTAATCATCATGGACATGTTAAGAAGCTAGTTATTAGCTATAAGCAAAAGCTAACTTGAAAAGTTTACATGAAGTTCTTAGCTAGGTGATACTTATATAACCACTTATGTAGAAGCATGGAATTAACCTAAGCACATGACACCTATTTAAGATTAATCAAGACCTATTATTCCATTATCACTAAGTCCTTGTAATGCAACATTTGTGAGCGACCATTGTTGCCTAAATTAAAGAATTTCTTTAACTATTTTGGATGTTTTGTATGGATTATTGCAATCTCAATTTTAATATATCTAATAGGTGTGTTCAGCCTTTGAATATTGCTATCTAAGTTAATTATGCTTAAGAAGTGTTTGTGACTTTCATTCTCTCTTTAGTAATTGTTTAAGAACTAAAATGATTTGAAGTTAGAAACATAAGTGACAATGCTTGTGTATTGAGTTATAAGGAATCTTGGAGATGCCCTTACATTGAGGCTTTATTTGAAGAATTGGTAAGAAGTACTAGCACTACACCTAATGCACTATAGGTAGATAATGTTCATTATGTGGATTTTTTTTTGGGTCTCCTTTCCTTTATTTCGAATGAATTTAATTATTTTTTATCTTTGTACATTTAGAGGCAAGCCTTCCATTTTAAACTATCTTATAAATATGGAAGTTCAAATAGTGTTCCTTGATCACTTGTATTACTTGCATTCAAGGGTGAAACAAAACTTTATTCTCAATGATAAAATGCATCACTCTAATTTTCAATAATGGTTTAAAATTGTTATTTATCCTCATTGGGAATGGATACCCTATTTCAAAATTTTAATTAATGTAATATTTAAATATGATTTTTCAACTAATTAAGTATCAATGTCTTGATTTATTCAAGTATTATGATTTTGAGATGAACTTTATGCATTTCATGTTTGGGATATTTTTGTGGGACAAATTTGGATATACTACACTAGTTACTAATAGTAATTATATTAGCCTTTAGTGTGCTTTAACTTGAACCCAAGCTAGCAGGGAAGATAGGAGATGCTAGCCTTATATGATAACCAACACACATGGTATAGAGATATGTTACCTCATATGAGTTGTGGACTCACAAACAAAATGGTTACTTACCCACATGAGTTGTGTGTCACAATAGATTTAGTGACTTACCCATATGAGCTATGTACTCACAATAAATATATTATTCTAATTGAGGTCCTTCTAGCAGTATAAGTTTTGAATGAATAAAATCAAAAAATTCCTATTTTTCACTTGAAAATGTTTATTCTTTATTGAGGAATTTCTATTGATCTTTCATTACTTAGTGCTTGAAGTTATGATGTTTATTTTCCAAGTCCATATGATACTTCACTTCTTATTATGACCTTTTACTAATATTATTGTATTACTTATCTTTGTTAAAAGACTTATATGTTTACTTAGCTTGTACCACACCTACCATAGTTTGTATTAGCTACTCACTAAGTGTTAAAACTCACCCCTTTAACATTTTATAGGTTGCAAATTGTAGAATTGGTCATAAGTCTACTCTATGTAAAGTCCAATAGTGTGAGAAAGTATAAGTCTAGTTATTTTGTTTGACTTAAGAATACGAGATCATTCTTATATTCTATGCTAGTTACATCTTGGGTCTCTAGGGTGTTACATCAATGGTGTCTAATATGAAGATGATGATCCAGTCACATATTTTGCACTTTTTTCAAATTGTGAACCTATAGTTTTTAAGGAAGCTATTAAAGAATCTAACTAGTAAAAAGTAATGTATGATGAAACTACAGTAATTGAGAAAAATAATACTTGGGAATTGACTAGACTTCTAAAAGGGCATAAGACAATTGGAGTCAAATAAGTGTACAACATGAAATTGAAGAAGAATAGTGATGATGATAAATACAAGGTGCGTTGGGTAGCTAAAGGCTATAAAAAGGAGTTTGGCATTGACTACAAAGAAATTTTCACTCATGTTGCAAGGCTTAATACTATTAGATTGATAATTACATTAGTAGCACAATATTCATGGCCTATCTTCCAATTAGATGTGAAGTTGGTGCTCTTACATGGAGACATGGAAGAACATATGTTTATTGATCAACCTCCTAGCTATCTAAAGCTAGGCAATGAGCATAAAGTGTATAAATTTTTTTGAAAAGAAAAAGGATTTATATGGACTAAAATAAGCTCCACGAGCTTGGTATAGTCAGATTGAAACTTATTTTTTGAATATGAACATACTACTTTTTTCTTAAAATGGGGATGAAGTAAAATTACTCACAACATGTTTATATGTTAAAAAATCTTATATTCACTAGAAATGATATTGTCATGTTCAAAAAAATTTAAGGAGTCAATGATGGATGACTTTAAGATATCTAATTTAGGTATGATGCATTATTTCCCTAGAATTTAAGTTAATCAATTTGTTAATGGAATTTTTATTTCACAAAAGAAATATATATTAGAAATTTTAGACATTTTTGGAATGAAGAATTATAGTTCTACCATTAAACTTGCTTAGGTGGGGTTAAAGCTAAAGAACAATCCTAGAGGATAAATGATTAACAATATACTTTTTAAGCAAATTTTAGGGAGCATGATGTATTTAACAACTACAAAGCTTAATATAATGTATGCTATAAGTATTATTAGGAGGTACATGAAGCACCTAAAGGAGATGCAATTTCTTATTGCCAAAATAAATCTGAACTACTTAAGAGGTAGCACTAATTTCAAAATCTTTTAGAAAAAGGAAGAAATTTCATATTTAATAAGGTTTACTAATAATGACTATATGAGGGACCCAAATGATAAAAAGTATACTTCAAGATTTGTGTTTACGTTGAGTTTAAGAGTTTGTTTCACAATTATCTAAGAAACAATCAATTGTCACACTTTTAACCACAAAACCAAAGTTTATAGCTGCAACTTCCTATTTTTGTCAAGTAATCTAGTTAAGAAAATTTAAAGGTACACATAGGTCGAGATGAGTTTCACCTTTACTGGTTACCCAACCTAGTTTAAGCCAAATAGCAAAATGACAAGCTCAAGACCTAACTTGGCCTAGGTTTGGCCCTATTACAGGCTATAAACAAGTTATGCTTTTTTTTTTTCAAAAAACTTTAAATGTAATACCCAATTTTCTAAAATGAGGTGAAACTAATTAGTTACAAAAGGAAGTCCCCATATGCCAATAATTAGAGGTCAAATAAAATTAGAGTAATAATTTAGACATCTAAAAATGATAATACAAAGCTAAGGATGCCCAAAAATTAGAGCCAGAATGGCCAAATAAAATTAAATGAAAAGGCAGTGGCATTTTTATAAATCTGAACAACTTTTTGAAAACTTAAAGAAGGGATTTTTAAATGGAAAATTTGAATTTTCTAGAGTTCTCAAATGCCCTAAAAACCAGACGAATCCCTAAAATGGCCAAAACCCCTCTAGTATATATTTTAGAGTGTCAGTTAACTAAAACTTTGACCAAACTATTCAATAAGGTTTTAAATCTAATTTTGGTGAAACCAAAAATATTTTATGAATTAAAGGACTTAAATTTTATGATAAAAAAAAATGATTCTCAAAAAGGAGTTGAAATAAGCCCAAATGAAAATAACCAAGTTTAGGGATTAAATTAGAATTTTGAAAAATATTATAAATCAGCCCCCTAGCCTCTTAAAACCATGTCCCACTCTTCTCCACTCTTCTAACCGACTTCCATTTGGTCCTAAACAAAACCCAAGCAAACTTGAAGAGGCGCACCTAGTGGAGGAGAAAGGAGGAGAAAAACCAAGCAAAAAGTGTAAGAATTCAAGACTATTTCATGCTTTCTCCTTTACCAAACTTTCCCTCCTCTTTCTCCTCTATTTTCTCATGGTTTTAATGACTTATTTGGGACTTTTTCATGGCTGGTTCAGTAGGAGGAAGAGAGGAATTTAAAAGCTTTGGGAAGTTCCCTTGAAAGACTTGAAAACAAGGTAAGATTCATAGTGTAACTTTGCTTCATCTTGCTTTTTCTTCCCTTGTATTTTTTGGCCAAACCTAGGCCCATCTAGGAGAGGATGAATTCGGGTCATAGCAAGGTAGGAACAAGGGTTTTAAAGCATGAGAAGTAAGAATATGCAATTTGAACCAAAAAAAAAAAAGCATATGGCTCTTAATGGGTGAAGTTGTGCCAAAAGTCCCTTAAAGTGGGTGAGGAGAAGCTAAAAATCCCTAAGAATTGGTGAAACAAAGCCAAAAGTCTCAAGGGTAAGTTGGCTAAGTCAAAATTTTCTAAAAATGGATGAGACTAATCTAAAAGTCCTAAAGAATTGGGTGAGGCTAGACTAAAATCCCCAGAGCTCATGTTTAAATTAGAATGACTTCATGTGACTTGAAAATGTGATTATGTATGTCTACTAGAAGCATTTGTAGCATGCTTGCATTCTTTGACATAAAAATATGTCATATATGTATGCTTGAAAGGGTGAATTGAATCTCACTCTTCCCCGCTTTATGTCTAACCATGTCTAGGTAAGTTCCATGGAGCAAGGAATGGAAGCCAAAGAGCATGAATAGATACTATAATAATATGATAGTTTTTTATGTAGTCTAATGTCAAAGTATGTATATATATGATATTTATGAGATACAAACCTTTGATCATATGTAATAGTATATGAATATGTTATATGCAATGGGTATGGAGCCAAATGTATGAGAATGTAAGTTCTTGACACCTTTGAGCCTTGATATGCTTGTGTATATGAACAAGTGGAATGATGGTTTTAAGTTCCATGGTGATATGAGCCCATTATTATGCTTCTATATGTTGTACTTGAGCTTTTGAACGTGCTCAAATGGTCATGGTTTATGTGGGAAGCCATTTTGAACCATTTGATAATATAATGAGATCATTTTGAGCCATAATCTTAACTTGAACCAAAACTAGACCAAATAGATGAGTTTTGGCATGAAATTTGATAAGTATTTAGATCTCATCTAGAGCTTTTTACAAAGCTAAAGAACAAAATTGTTTTAGAGCTCTAGAGAATTTCTTATAATCTTTCAAAATTAGCCAAATTATGTAGAAACTGTCAGTGATGTTGTTCATTTGGTCAGTCTAGTTTTTTAGGTTTTTTAGGGGACAAATGAGGTCCAATACTCATAAAATTTTACAGGCATATATTTGGCATTATAAGCTTTCCATAACCATTAAGACACCCAGTTTGGATCTTTGTAGAGAGAGATATGAATTTTTGAAATTTTAGGTCTATTGTTGTCCCAAATTTCGACCCAGTTACTATTGCATTAAATTTTATAAGCCAAACGATATTGTTTTAATCTAAAATTTTTACAATAGTTAGATGATATCTTGAGATTTCCAAAAGTTCTGGTTTGTATGATTTGGAATTTTTTAGAATTAGTTATGAATTTTTAAAATTTGGAACAAATTATGGAACTTAAGGAAAATGCAAGTTTGATGTTGAAATTGCTATGTATGCCTCAAACCCAAAATTCATGTCCAAACTGTGATGTTTCTAGTTGAATAAGTGTGTTATGGGTGGAAGATGACTTTGACAAACGCAAATGGTCTATTTAAGCAAAGATGAGTTAATTTGCCATATAATAATGGTACTTTGCACTGCTAAAAGTGCTAATTTGATGAAAATACACACCCTAAGCTATTTATGCTACAGGTTAAGTGTTATATAGATATGATGTTACATCAAAACTTTGGATACTCATATTTTTGTAACTATTTAACCATTTTTGGCATATAACCACTCATTTTGGTACTTTTTTTATGAGATGTAAATAAAATACAGAGGTTCAAATGAGGGTACAAGAAGAAAATGTAAGCATAAATGGCAAAATTTTAAAAAGCAATAACTCAGAGCATGATGATCCAATTGAGGTTTTTTTTTTTTAAGGTAATTTTAAGAGATCTTAAAATTTGAAATTATTTTCAAGAATCACAGGATCAAAAATTTAAATTTCACGAACAAATTATAGTTTAGGATTCTAAGTTTAAATTTTTAGTTTTATAATCTTTTAAAATAATTTTAAAATTTAAAGTTCTTTAATATAAATATCTTTAATATTGGAGTCTTAAATTGTAATTTTTTCTATTCATTTTGAAAAAAAAAAAATCCAATTTTGAAATAATGGGGAAAAGGGAAAATAACATCTAAGGACCCTAGCTTTGTAAAATTGACATTGAAGGCCTTAAAA
The DNA here is from genome assembly GCA_032878935.1 of Erythrophleum fordii. Classification (NCBI taxonomy): domain Eukaryota; kingdom Viridiplantae; phylum Streptophyta; class Magnoliopsida; order Fabales; family Fabaceae; genus Erythrophleum; species Erythrophleum fordii. The sequence goes on from JAVQMF010000038.1 coordinate 19,562,936, forward strand.
ACTTAAATTTTCTGAAGGCCCAAAGGACATAAAGTCTACATTGCAAAGATGAAAATACCACCAATGCTTTCCAAATTTATCACTCATACTTTCTAAAGTTACAACACGAAAGCTTTCCTAGAATTACGATAGTACTTTTGGTTTGTTACAACCACTGGATGGAAGACGAAAGTTATCACCTCTTAGTTACCATTCGTGTTTTCCAAAGTTACCACTGCTACTTCCTAAAGTTACTACTCTTACTCTCTAAAGTTACAACATGGCCTTCCTAAAGTTACGATTGTATTTTGAATTTATTACAACTAGTAAATAGAAATACAAAAATTTCTACCACTTAGTTACTACTCATACTTTTCAAAGTTACTATTCATATTTTCTATAATTACATTAGGGATATTTTTGTCCTTACAAGATAAAGTTTAGATTCTTTGGGTAACATCCTCTACCTTCTTTTCTTATTTATTTCTTACATTAGCACATTTGTAAAATATTAAAGGACAATAAAAGACATACAAAATGAGTTAGAAATCATGTTATCATTATCTAGAGGGAAAAGTTAGAAACATAACCCACAATATACATGCCAAAAAGAATATGCAGAAGTTTATATCTTTCAAAAGCTACCAAAAAGTTTCCCTCCCCTCCCTTCTTATGTTACTAATCTAGAGTTACATCATACTTCTCTATAACCTGCTAAGACATGAACTAAATCTCCTAAATCACAGGGGTTAGAATAATGTACGAAATGTTAACCCATATATATTATACTCTAAAGGTAACTTGAATTGTTGCCATCATAATCTATGATAATCTAGACATATCATCATGAAAATAGTGAAAATTTATAATTCCTAATAGATAACAACAGCAACTAGAAATTCATGATGAGATGGTCATACTATATTTGTAGTAATTAAAACGTCATTTTATATCGTAATAGCATCTCGTACACACTCACAGCAGGATAATATAATGCATATATACTCATGGCAAAATAAGATTATACTCATGTTAGAAACAACATCTTTATCATTATGTTCTAAATATATCTACTATTTTTTTTTTTATGTGAACTAGATTGCTGAACCTTTTTTAAAGTGTCCCCTAAAATTGATCCATAATGGAGAATCAAATAATTAAAGGTCACCTCCTTTACTTTTCTCTATAAGGATCATCCCCATAACTTCCCAAAATCACCTCCTTTATTTCTTTACTCTTTTAAGAATCATTTCTCATTTCACATCATCCTTACACGCGATATCCTTATTCATCTTTCATAATAACATCACAAATAGTCTTAATACAAACTTGCTCATAAAATAATTCTCATGCATTAATTCGGCATAATTTATTCCCATCATCAAACATATAGTTACCAACATAAAATGAAAAATAACGCAACATTAATTAAAAATTCCTTTACATGTATTACCCATATAGATGTAATAAGAATTGTTTGGAACTTCATACGAATACCATGCATATAATTTGAATCAATTTTTTAAGCACCAATATGTCAATCAATAGAATATTATACATTAATATAATTCCTCCAACTTAATCTCAGGGTGATATTCAGTAGAAATAACAAAAAAGAACCAAAAACCATAACTAGTTCATCCAGTAAAACAAACAAAAATAAATAAACAAATCCATTAACAGTAAACTGAATAGGCAAAAGATAAATAAATAAATGAACAGACAAATAATCCAAATAAATAAATAAACAGTAAAATAGATAACATTAAAATAATGATACCATATAATGTAAATAAGCCATAACTAGCTCATCCAGTGAAACAAACAAAAATAAATAAACAAATAGATTAACAGTAAACTGAATAAGCAAAAAAATAAATAAATGAACAGAAAAATAATCCAAAAAATAAATAAACAGTAAAATAGATCACATTAAAATAAGTAAAGAAATAAATAAATAGAAAATTAAACAAAAGTAAAAAAATGGGTACTAAAATAGTGGTAAAATAGATAATAGTTTAGACATTATTATTCTCAATAAATAAAGTTTTAAATTATAAGAATTATTATAATTATATGATAACCATAAATTTTAAAAATATATTAGTATTAAAATACTAAAAAAATTGTTATTATCTGCCTTAAGCCAAGATCTTCTTTCCAAACTATCGTCTGTTTCCTCCCTCGTCTCCCACGCTCTCGTTACTGTCTCTTTCTACTTTCGCACTGATTCGTGCTTTAGGAGGGGAAGGGGGTGCCTATTCATACCAGAATGGACAGCCCAAAGTAATCATTAATTTATACCAATTGTAATCTTGCTGATCAAGTTCAAGTCACTCGGTAAAGAAGCATTCCAAACGGCTATTTACACTCTGCCGAACGTGGCATTTCCCTAATCATGTATGGTATTTGTTTATTATACTATATATATTGAATTAACACAAGTGTTAGGGGTTGATATATTATTTTAATATTATATTTATTATACTATTTATTAAGTTTTTCTTTATTAATTCTTGTTTAATTAAATCCTTTGTTGTTCCTAAATTTCTTTTTAACGATTTTACTTATTATATTTTTCAATACTTCTAAAAAAATCTTTCTTAGATTAATTTTATTAAAGCCTATTAATTATTTCAAATTAAGAAAATAATATGATTATTTCATTATTTAGTGTGATTATTTCATTATTTAGTGTATTTTTTAATTCCTATACCTATAATAAAATATTGAAACCAAACAAATTTCACAAAACTTAATTAAATACATAGCTAATTCTATGCTTAATTAATTTATATATCTTAATTAGAGAAAGATGTTACAATTCTCTCCTTCTTTAAAAATTTTGTACTCAAAATTTGAATTATTTGTTAAAATAAATTTGAGCATTTTTCCTTGATCTTATAAGCCATCTCCCAAGTAGCCTCTTCTAAAGTTAATTCCTTCAAGGCCACGTTAACCAAAGAGATAGTTTTTTGAGAGAATTAGATATAAGAATCCAAAATTAAAAAAATTTACTCTGAAGAACCTTATTACCATTGTTTTAAGATAGATTATCACTGATTTTAAGTAAAATTCCCTAAACCAAGTGATAGCAGGTCTTTCAGAATAAATTTTTTTAATTTTGGATCCTTAACTCTAATTCTCCCTAATTTTTTCAATTTCTTTGAGTTAGTACCTATAATTTGTGTAGGTCTTGATTGATAAGTCAAATCTTTTCTTACTTCCATTGATTTATCAGCTATGATGTTTGAAAGATCCAACATGTATTTTTGAAACTGAAACAAATGAAAAACATTATTAAAGGTTGAATAATTTTGGCATGAGCACAATTTGATAAGCAACTGACTTGACTCTTTTGAGAATTTGGAAAAGTTCTAAATATCTTGGGCTCAACTTATTCAACTTTAGAGACCTACCAATCCCAATAGTAGGAGTAACATTTAGGAAAACATGTTCTCCCTCTTCAAATTATAAAGGTTTTCTTCTTTTGTCACAATAGCTTTTTGCCTACTCTAAGCAATTTGTAACCTATCTCTATTCATTTTAACTTGTTCTAAAGTGTTTTGGACAAGATTAGGTCACAACAAATTTTTCTCTCCTACCTCACGTAAGCATAAAAGTGATTTACATTTCTTACCATAGGGAGCTTCATAAGGTGTCATTCTAATGCTAAAATGAAAACTACTATTGTAAGCAAACTCTACTAAAAGAAAACATTTATCCTAGCTTTCTCCTTCTCATAACACACATGCCCTAAGCATATCTTTTAGGGTCTAAACAATTCTTTCAGGTTGACCATCCATTTAAGGATGATATATTGTGCTAAAGCACAACCTAGTCCTAAAGGCCTTCTACAAGGCTTTCTAAAACCTAGAATCTAGTGTCTTTATAAGAGATTATGCTAGAAGGTACACCATGCAATCTCACCACTTGTTGAATATATAATTGGGCTAGTTTATCCAATAAGTAATTGGTTTTAATAACTAAAAGGTGAGCAAACTTAGTTAACCTATCCACTATTACCCATTTAGGATCATATCCAGGTTGAATTCTAGGTAACTCTATCACAAAATCTATTAAAATACTATCTCATTTTTATTTAGGAATTTCTAAAGGCTATAACAATTATAAGGGTTTTTTATGTTCTATTTTGACCTTTTGGTAGACTAAGCATTTTGCCACATATTTACTAATTTCATTTTTCATCCCTTGCCACCAATACATCCTTTTTAGATCTTGGTACATTTAGGTTATACCAGGATGATGGTGTAGTGGCTTTTATAAGCTTCTTCTAATATTCTATTCCTCAATTCCTAGTTAGTCTAGACACATAATCTTCCTTAAAAGAGAATAGTCTTGTCCTCTATTCTAGAAAAATCCATATGGTTTGGTTGGGATTGTAAAATATGATTCATCCCTTGTGCTTCCTAAATTTGGGATTTTAAGTCACGCTTAATTTTAATCTCACTCATATATAAATTGTAGGGTAACAAGGTCATGGAAAGATTTAAATTTATAAAATATTCAATCAATTTCATTTCCTCAATCATCATTTAAGCCATATGCAAATATTTCCTACAAAGAACATTAGCCACTATATTGGCTTTGCCTAAATAATATTTTAATTCAATATTATAATCCTTTGATAATTCCACCCTCCTTTTTTGCCCATATTTGGCTCCTTTTAGTCAAAAGATACTTAAAACTTTTATAGTTGCTAAATACCTCAAATTTTGCCCATACAAGTAATGTCTCTAGATCTTTAAGGCAAACACTATTATTGCTAATTCTTGGTCATAAGTGAGGTAATTCTCTTCATATGATCTCAGTTGTCTAGAGGTGGAGGCAACTACTCTCTTGTTTTACATCAAAATACACCCTAGCCATTTTTAGATGCATCCCTAAAAACTTAAAAATTTCCTGAGGGATATGGGATTATTAGTGTAGGAGTAGTAATCAATTTTTATTTCAATTTCTAGGAACTATTTTCACACTCTTAAGTCTAAACAAATGGGTTTGTTTTCCTTGTTAGTTTAGTCAATGGTGAAGCTAATTGAGAAAATCTTTGAATAAATTTTTGATAATACCCTACCAATATTAGAAAGCTCCTAATTTCAATAATGGTTTTAGGCCTTTTCCATTGAACTACTACCTCAATTGTGTTAGGATCTACCAAAACTCTTTCTTAAGAAATCACATGGCTTAGAAAGTTCACTTCTTTTAACCAAATTCACATTTCTTAATTTAGCAAACAATTGTTTTTCCTTACCTTACCTAACTCAAGGATTTTAAGACTAACCAAACTACTCAAACTCTAACTATGTCAGCATAAGAACTCTTCTATGACAACAAATGGTAGGGAATAGTTTCAAGTGACAACTTAAAATTCACAATACACCACCTAAATACATCAAACCACATTGAGCAAGTTTTAATTGACAAAGTAAACTTGTCCACATCCTCAAAGTTTGGATAAAAACCCACACTCAAAATATGACTATACCACACCCAACATCATCCAAATAAGACTCATGATAGCAAAATATGCTACAATAACACCCAAGAGATGGACTATTACACATTCTACATGAACAAAGCTCCAAAAGTACATTTCTAAGGCTTTGTTGTGCAATCCAAAAATAGAACCACATTGGCACAAACATCAACATCAATATGTCACCACATATGACAGCAACTTACCTTTTGATAGTAACAAGGCTAACAACATGAGTGAGTAACATGATCACATTCATCATTTGATAGGGTAATCCTTTATACACAAATTACTTAGTTACAAGTAAAGTCATCAGGTTAAACATAATTTAAAGTCTAATCTTATAGGTTCACTCTAAATTACAAAATATCAAAATACCTATAATTGACAATGTATGAATGCAAAATGATACTATACGAAGTTTAGCTCACAAAAATTAGCATATACAACTAAACCAATTTATCCAAGTATAGAATCCCACGCAAAGTCGTAAACTAAGGATTGTCATCCAATAGCTTTCTCTTATCCTTAGCAAAAGAACTTTTACTTGAAAATGTTAGCCTATAATCGAGATGAGATATAAATCTCAATAACTAAAAGAAATTCTATCTACATGTATAATCTAATCAATAAAATGCTCAACATAAAGAAAAATGATAAGGTATTTATGTAGATTCTTAAATGGACAAATTTGATTATAAGTAACTACCATCCCATAGTAGCAATCATATATAACATGTTATTAGCCAAAAACAAAGGGAAGGGCATGACCATGGTACAAACTCCCCAATGAGCACAATCATGGCTTGGTACATTTCAAAAAGTACAATCATGACTCAGTGCATGATCACAACATAATGCACAATGGAAGCTTGATCACAACTCCATTTAAGGACACGATCATAGTCTAAAAACAACAAGTAGCCAAACTAATTATTTAGTATAAAGGATAATATGTGTAGCAAACATATGGAACTTAAAACTCTAAGTCACTTCACTTAAAAGCCAACTCCTAAAAGGTTACCAACAAGTGCTAAAAGCACCCTAAGTGTCCTAAATATGCAAAAAATAATTTTTAGTCATTATCCACCAAAAGGGTCATATACCCATTCATCCAAAATATCATAAATCACTTAGAGAACACTTACTTAAGTCTCTAATAGATTAAATGAACTAATTGGATCACCAAAAACTCAGAAATATCATGAGTCACCACCATCACTTGTATTTTTATACATAGAGACAGTCACATATCAAAATCAGCTTACAAGATCAAATTTAAGCATGTAAAAACTACAAAAAGAAGGGAAACACTTACCTAATAGTTCCTCTAACCCTAAGTTTTGAAAATCATGCAAGAAAATATCAAGAACACAAACTTTAAACCTAGGGTTTAGGTGAAAATCCTTTAAATGGAAAACTATTTAGACCAAAATGAAAAAGGAGATGAGAGGAACAATTTTTATATAACTTACATCGGCCAAATCTTCCTCTAGATGAGTAAATCAAGGTCACAAAGCTAAAAAGCCCTAATTCTTCCCCACTAGTGCTTTTTTTTCTTCTTGCCTTTACTATCCAAAATGTTTCAGCTCTATTAATAAAGTGTGTAGCACCTCCCTTAGGGTTTAATGAGTGTATGGCCAACTTAAGGGCATTTTTTTTTCTAATTAGGCTCATATCTGAGTATTGAGCCATGATCTGATAAATCCAAATAGGTTAGAACTTCACTATAACTTAATTAAGACTTATAAAAATTATTTTTAATAGAGTACAACTAATTATTGATATTTAATTTAATTTTCTAGACTTCACTAATTAATTTCTTCTAATTAAATTTAAATTCTATAATTAAATTTGTTTTTCTTTGTTTTAAGGTAGATCAAGATATCATTTATAAAGACAACAACAAACTGGTCTAGGTACGGTCTAAATATTTAGTTTATGTAATCCATAAATACTGCAAGGGTATTAGTCAATTCAAAAGGCATGACTAAATATTTATAGTATCCATATCTAATCTTGAAAGTAGTTTTGGGGATATCTTCAAAGCTAACCCTGGTTTGGTAATATCTTAATCTCAAGGCTATTTTGAACAAAAGAGATGTCCCCTTAAGTTGATCTAAAAGGTCATCTATCATTGGGAGAGGAAACTTATTCTTGATGGTTATCTTATTTAATTGTTTGTAATCTATGCACAATATAAAGCTTCCATCATTTTTCTACACGAAAAGCACAAGAGCTCCCCAATGTAACGGACTAGGCTGGATAAATTATTTTGCTAGTAGGTCCTTTATTTATTTCTTAAGTTCACCTAATTCTAGTAAGGACATCCTATAGTGTGCTTTGGAAATCAAACCTATCCTAAGGACTAACTCAATTGAGAACTCCACTTATCTTTCAAAAGGTAAGCTAGTTATCTTAAAGGGAAAGACTTCATGATATTCATTAACTATAGGGATACTAGCTACATCCTATTTTATCTCTGACCCTAAATAGCATAAGAGAATATATCCTTAAGCTCTCTTTGTGAACTCTCTACTAACTTAGGTGGCAATAAGAATTACAAACTCTTGTACAAGGTTGATTTGAAACATAATGGAATTTTGATAGCAATTTAGAATCACATTATTGGCTCTTGTCTCCCAAAGGTAAAAAAATGAAATGAATATAAATGGTTTATCTTTTACCAAAATAGAACAATCTAAACAAGCTTGTGAAATTGAAAATTTTCCTCTAGTAGGAGTAAAAAACACATAAATCATAAAGCAATCTGGACACAAGCAAGTTCAATTTCTTCACACAATCCATATATATAAAGGAATGAGTTACTTCTGAGTCAAATAGTACAATTAAAAAAATTATTTTTAATAATGCATATACCTTGTATCAAAATTAAGAGACTGATTTGCTTCTTTCCCACTTAGAATGAGTACTCTCTAATTAGCCTATGGCCTTGGTTCGCAATTCTTTCCTTTTCCTTGAGGACATTCCTTGAAGAGATGTCTTAGATTTCCATAACTGTAGCACACATTTTGTCCGCACTTACTATAGACTGTAGGGTGAGCATTTCTTTGTGGTTATTTTTCATTTCCTTGATTGAATTTAGGCTTCACATTCTTCTTTGGTCTATTTTCTTCCCTCTTCCTCTACCAAAAATTTTTTTTTTTCTTTTCATTTTCCATATCTACCAAGTTCTTTTCAACTATATTGCACTTATTTACTAACTTTACAAAGTTCTTGATTTAAACACTGCTACTATATTCCTTATTTCAAGCCTTAATCCTACCCCAAACTTCCTTTCCTTCTAACTTTCATCAAGATTATTTTTCAAATATGAAAAATATTTAGATAATTTTTAAAACTTGATTACATACTGGCCAATAAACATACTACCCTACTGCATACTAACAGGTAAATATTTATTCAAAAAAGTGTTTTAGAATATCTCCTAGGTGATTTGAGTCCTTTGACTTTCCAACAACCTTGTAGCACTTTTCCACCAATGCCATGCCTCATTGGCTAACATATAGGTTGCAAAAGTTAGCTTTTATGCATAAATGCATTTTAAAGCCTCGGAAATCTTTTCTAACTCCAACAGTCATTCTTCTACTACTATAAGGCCATAGTCACCTCAGAATGTTAGGCAAACCTTAAAAATTCAAGTTTATCATTGGATTTCCATATCCAAAGTTTTTATTATCATTTCCATTTCCTTGGAGGTGTTATAAGACGTTATTAGTCATAGATGCTTGGTCCCTAATGGTAGTTACCATCTTTTTAATGGCACCTATCATTCCTTCCATGTTATAGGTAGAATTTCCTTCCTTTGATGCCATTGTGTACATTGGACAAACTACTATTAAGTTGATCAGGCTCAATATCATAAGGCTATTGTAGCGAGAAAGTTATGGCAACAATCATTAGTATGCAAGTATATAATTATGGTACCCAAGTAATCATTTTTACTTGTATATTAAAAGTTCACATGATAATCATAGCTATCTGCCTACTCTTTCTAATTCCAGACATACCTAGATCAACCTACTCTGATACCATAACGTAACATCATCTACCTTGTTTTCTTATTTATTTCTTACATGAGCATATTTGTAAAATATTAAAGGATAATAAAAAATTAAATAATAAAGGACATAAATATGAGACCATGTTATCATTATTTGGAAGAAAAAGTTAGATACATAACCCACTATATGAATGCCAAAAAAAATATGTAGGAGTTTACATCTTTTAAAAGCTACCAAAAATGTTACTAATTTGGAGTTGAATCTACCATCATACAATTTGAGTCCATTGAATCATAGGGGTTAAATCAATGTACGAAATGTCAACCTATATATATTGTACTACTTGAATTGTTGCTATCATAATCTGAACACATTATGAAAATGGTAAAAATTTATAATTCCCAACAAATAATAACAATATTAAAAATTTACAATGGTATCAACATAGTTATACTATATTTATATTAGTTAAACACCATTTTATATCATAATATCATCTCATACACACTCATAACAAAATAATATAATGCATATATACTCATGGCAGGATATTATCATACTTATAGTAGATTACGATTATACTCATGTTAGAGATAACATCTTTTTTTTTTTTTTGAATATATCTACCATTTTTTTTTTAATGTAAACTAGAATCAAATTATTAAACCTTTTTTAGGGTGTCCCTTGAAATAGATTTATAACAAAAAATCAAATAATTAAAAGTCATCTTCTTTTCTTTTCTTTGTGAGAATCACTCCTACAATTCTCTAAAATGACGTTCTTTATTTATTTATTTTTTTCTCTTTTAGGGATCATTTCTCGTTTTATATACCTTTATAGGCATTATCTTTCCTCATCTTTGATAACAACATCATAAAGAATCTAAATACAAACTTGCTCATAAAATAATTCTTCTACATTAATTTGACATAATTTATTCCCATCATCAAACATATTGCTATTATAACAGAATATTAATTAAAATTTCCTTACATGTATTAGCCATATAGATGTAATAAGAATTGGTTGGAATTTCATGAGAATTCCATGCATATAATTTGAATCAATTCTTTTAAGCACCAATACGCACATATAGGAGGAACCAATAGAATACCATATATTTTATAATTCCTCAAATTTAATACGAGGGTGATATTCAAGAGAAATAAAAATAATAATAAAAAACTTAATGATATCATATAATGTAAATAAATCCTAACTATTTCATCTAGTAAAACACACAAAAATAAATAAATAATAAAATAGATAGCAGTAAAATAAGCAAAGAAATAAATAAATAAATAAATAAATAAAAATAAAATCAATAGGTAGAAAATTGGTAGTGTATTAAAACAGTAAAATAGATAATGGTTTAGGCATGGTTATTCTTGATTAATTTAAACATAAAAAAGTAAAGTCCTAAATTATAAGAATTACTATAATTATATTATAATTATAAAATTTAAAAATATCTTAGTATTAAAATATTTAAAAAATTGTTATTATCTAAATCTCCTTCCCAAACCATCCTCCGCTTCCTCCTTCCCACCGCCCTCGGTCACTCTTTCTACTTTCTTGCTGACTCGTGCTTCGGCGGTAGAGAGGGTGCCTATTCATTCTAGTGGACAGCTCAAAGTAATCATTACTTTATGTTATACGTGAGTTAGAGATAAAATAAAAAATAAAAAATAATTTTTAAAAATAAAAAAAAATATATTTTTATTTTTATTTTAAAATAAATATTTATTAAAATAAAATACTATTAAATAATAATTATATAAATATAATAGAAATTGTGCAAAAGTTTCCTTCCATTTCAGCTAACAACAGCCTTAGTAAAGGAACATTCCAAATGGCAGGCTATTTACGCTTTGCTAAACTGGGCGTTTCCCTAATCATGTATGATATTTGTATATTATATTATATATTCACCAATTTGTAATCCTTTATTTCGGTATTATTTTAATATTATATTTCTTGTATTATTTATTAAGTTTTTCTTTATTAATTGTTTAATTAAATTCTGTGTTGTTTCTAAAATTTTTCTGTTAATAATTTATTCATTATATTTTTCAATACTTCTAAAAGAAATCTCTCTTTGATAAGTTTTATTAAAGCTTATTAATTATTTCAAACTAGCTAAATAATAAGATTATTTATTATTTAGTGCATTTTTTAATTCCTATACGTATAATAAAATACCCAAATCAAACAAACTTCAGTTAATTAATTTATAAATTTTTCATAAATTTTAATTAAATCACTCTACTAATCCTATAATTTATTAATTTAAATGTTTTAATTAAAGAAAGATATTGTATTTTGGGTTTTAAAAATAAAAATTACATTTAAAGAATTAAAATTTTATAAAATTTAGAATAAATTATCTTTAAAAGAAAATTTATTTTTAAAAATTAAAATTATTATTAAAATTTTAAAAAATATTACTTTTCTAAACTTTATTAATAAATTTTTTTAAATTTTATAGTAATTTTAATTTCAAAAGATAATTTTAATTTTTGTAATTTTTTATTATAAATTTTATAATAAGTCTTTAACATAATTTTTTTAAACAAAAATTATATCTAAGGACCTAGCATAGTAAAATTTAAAATAAAAAATTTTGAAAATTAAAATTATTTTTAAAAATCACAATTATCATTAAGTCTTACAAAATTTATTATTAATTTTAAAAGATTTATTATTAAATGTAAAAAAAATTAGTATTTTTTTATATTTATTAGAAAATTTTTTAAAATAATTTATAAATTTTTTAAAATTTGATAATAATTATAATTTTTAAAAATAATTTTAAAATTAAAAATTTTTTATTAAAAATTTTATAATATCTGAATTTTTTATTATATATATTTTTTAATCTTCAATTCTCTTTTTCTTTCTTTCTGTTGGCTAGAAATCCAATAAAGAGGACATTTATACAGCTATATCACTGTTGTGACATCTGAATGACTGCTGGGTTCTGGGTTATTCGTACGCTCTCTGCTTCGTTCAGCATGACTGTTCGGCAAGGTACATATGCCATGCTGGGCCTCAACTAGTGACCCCAACAGCTACAAGGCTAGCCATTAGAGTCGTCTTTTCCTTTCAAACAAAAAGCTTCGTGGCTGCTATTGCAAGCCATTTTGCAGAAGAAATTAGTGAACGACACTGATGACATCACCCTATCTGAAAGTGGCATTGTTTCGTCTTGACCAGATGCTCTCCAATTGAAAATCTCATTATAGCCATTCCAGAGCGTTGTGCGGAGAATTCAATCCTGGCTCTACTTGTTTATTGCGTTTTTTCAAATACTTATTAAGGGCACCTTTTTTTCTAATTCTTTTATAGATTCTCTCTCGTATATAATATTTTCTTTTCATCCATCATCCATCGATATTCACCTGAATACGTCTAGATGTATTTTATCTTTTAACAAAAGTAGAATATTTATTGGTCTAAAGAACAAGTTGCTAACTTCCAAAACGCAAGTGTGAATGTCAGCAATTCCCATCCACGCACATCCGACCTTACGTGAGGATGAGAGGAGAAATAATCATTTTAAATCATAAATCAATAGTTGAAATAAATGCAAAATTTACTAATGTGAACATTAAAAAATATATATTTATTATTAAATTAGATCTTTTACAGTTCTAAAATTTAAAAGGGAGTGATACAAATATATAGGAATGTATATAAAACACATTTTTCTTTATTTGTAACTATTTATTTATTTATTTTTTACTATATTATATGTAGTTAATTTTTTACTATAAATGATTTGGATTTATTTATTATATATTTATAATAACTTTTTATTGTTTTTAACCATTGATTTATAACGAATAATTATTTTCTGTCATATAAAAGTAAAATCTATGAAAAAGTTAGTTATGAGCTTTTTATTAATTTACTTACAGATTTGTAAGTAAATATATGCAGACTTTGTTTTACTTTTATTAAAATTACATAGATCTCGTTTTTATTTTTAAAATATATATTTTGTTTTAATTTTAAATTTTTTAATTAAAATATTTTTTATATAAAAAATATATTTAAGTTAAAAAAGAATATATTAAACAAAAAATTTTAAAATTGAAGTAAAATATAATATAATTTTTTATTTTAAATAAGATTAATATATATTTTTAAAGTAAAAAAAGACGTATGTATAATTTTAACAAGACTGAAGACTAAATAATTTACTCAAAATCTCTCAATACCAAAAGGGACTTAAAATTAACGTTATGACTCGTTAATTTAATGTCAATTGACTCAGGTTTCAAAACCTAAGACAGTTTAAATCACATTCTATGATAAAAGGTACACTAAACAGTATACTTGAATGGAAAAAAACAAAAAAAAATGAAAATTTTATTTTTATATTATTATTTAAATATAAAAAATTTCTTATTATTTATTCTTCTCAATCTAATATTTTATATATATATATATATATATATATATATATACACCTCCGTTCAAATATACTTAAATTTTCTAAATTTAAGGCCACCAACGCCAATTGAACATAATGATACTTTGTCCCAAAATCGCTTTCCAGAGTTCGTAGCCAAATTATAATAATACCAAAGAATGGCATCGGCAGAGATATAAAGTTGGAGTGAGCCCCATTGTTGCGAAGCTCCAAGTTCACATGTAGGAGGTAAGTATTTTCTGTGTTCTTAGCCAAATTATAAAAAAACCAATAATCAATGGCATCGACATAGATAGAAAGTTGAAGTGACCCACATTGATGTGAAACTCCAAAGTTCACATGTAGGAGGTAAGTACTAGCAATGGTAGAGTACATTTTTAAGGAAGCAAAAGGAGACTACAGATGCTACAACAGATCTATCAGAAGACCATTGCATCACCGAGCTGGGTGAAATATTGTAGAACGAGGACCACAACAACATCAAGACATGAAGGGACCACTGATGAGCAGGGTACAAAATTGGCCACCACTGGCAACAACAACAGTTAATTGCTCCTCTGGATATTTAGAAAAAAGAAGTGAATATTATTGAATAAGATTCAGGTATACTTTCTTGAGTATTTGCTATTTGTAAAGTGTTTTTTTTTTTTAATAAAAACATGAATATAAAATAAAAGTGTAAAAAATTTAATCATGTAATATTTTTTATTAAAAAATTTAATAATAAAATCTAAAAGTTATACTTAAATTTTGTCTCAAATAATTGGGAGCAGTAAGGATAGTTAAACACTTCATGATTTAAGATCTTGTGCTGTATAACATGACAACATCCAAGTCGAGGCTTATTGTTATATATTTCTCTAGAGTAATGGTTATTTCTGAGGCGATTGAATTCAAAATTCAATTCAAATCACGCCAGTATTAAAACATTTGAAAATATCAATGCATAACTAGATTTACCATTTGGGTCACATTATTACATTGCTTTAATAATCGAAACCCTATTAAAAATAAGTTTGAATTTTCTATAATCACAAATTAACTATACATAATGCAATTAGAAAGGGATAAAGAGGAGATAAAAAAAACAAATGAGTGTATAAAGAAAAAGTGGATTGATATACATTCTTATCTCTTTGTATAATCTTCTTCGACTCTATGATTATATGATCACAGAAAATCTAATTTTATTTAAAAATTGGTAATCCAGAGTGCATCTTGACAACACTTTTGTTGTTTTAATTGTCTGAAGTCGGCCTCTTTGATTTGATGAGTTTAACTTTTCCACAGAGTGGGGAGTATAGTTTCCATCCCCCTAGGGTAGGAGTATTGCTAAATTCACATTATAAACTGCCCAAGAGCATATACATGCATTTGCAAAATATAACATTATAGGTACACTGCATATTAATAACCTAAATATATGTGACTTTTAAAATAACAAATACAAGTTATAATTTGTCTTTAGGGAATTTAAAATGGCTCGTTTACTTTTATAATGCTCATAATTATACACAATCACATAATTATCTCCGTATGAATGTAAAGGAGGGAAAAACAAGAAAAGGTATACTAGATTACTTAAAGTTAAATGGATTGACCTGTTTAATTAACTATACACCACATGAAATACAAATGTTACATGTAAGAAGAATTGTTCTATGTCTTGTAATGCTCCCTAACTAAATCTAGTCTAATGTTGGGTCTTATTGGGAGTTAGTTGGACAGAAAGATCGGGAGGTGGCTCCAAAGAAATATGAGATAGTGAGTGTAACATCCAGCCTTTCCGTAAACGTGAAAAACACAATGCTCAATTTTTCCATAAACGGCAGAAATGGGCCAAATACAAAAGGAAGTCCCTAAAATAGAAGGAATTGGGGCCAACTAAAACTATGATAAAATTTTCAACATTAGAAAATGAGGATTTGAGTCTTGAGTTGCCCAGAAATCAAAGTCAGAGTGATTCAAAAATTTGTCAAAAGGCCAGTGGCATTTTCGTAAATATAGACACTTTTTGAAAAACACACAGGAGGGATTTGTAAATGAAAGTTTTGAGTTCTCCGAGGTTCTCAGAGGCTCTAAAAACTATAGAAAGCCCCGAGACAGCTAAAACCCCTCCGATGGATATTTTCCAATGTCAGTGTACCCAAACTTTGACGGATTCGTTCAGAAAGGTTTTAGCTCCAATTTGAGTGATTCCAAAGACATTTTACTTGATTGGGAACCTAAATTTTATAATGAAAAAGACAGTTCTAAAAAAAGAGCTAAAACGAAGGGGAAACGAAAATGCAAAGTATGAAGGGTAAAATGGAAATTTTTGAAAAGTGTAACTTATTCCCACCTATATATATGATGCACCCTTCTCCTCCCTTCATTATGCACAACCATCTTCTACCTAAAACCAAAAGAAAACCTTAGGGGATAAGGCTCACAAGAAGGGGAAGAAAAGGAGGAGAAATGAAAGGCTTAAGGTATAGAAATTAGTAGTTTTTCATGCTCTTTCTTTTCTAAACCTCTTCTCCTCCATTCTTCTTTATTTCCTATGATTAAAATGAGGTTTATAAATCTGATTTAAGGGAGAAATTAAGGGGAAAGTTCGGATTTGAAGAGAGGAGCTCAAAGAACACAAGATTCAAGTGAGAAAAAGCAAGAAAACAAAGTAATTTCTCTTCCTATGGTTGTCATTTTTGGTCCCCTTCTCCACCATTTTTGCCCCACTTGAGAAAACCCTAGGAGGAGATGATTTTTAGGCAGAACCAAGCATGAATCTAAGGAAAAAAGGGTATGGAGATTAAGAATATGCAAAGGGAATTATCAAAAAGCCATTAGATTTCAAGATGCAAATTTTAGGGTTTCAATTGCATATTGTAAAATCTAATTTTGTATGATAATTCCTAGGCCTAATTAAGAGTTTAAATGAGCTCCTAAGATTCCTAAGATGCTCCCCACATGCTTCCTCCTTCAAGAAAACAAAGAGAATTCCAAGGAGGCCAAAAAGGGGCATAGTCTCGGGCAAGCAAGGTTGGGGTAGTTAGGGAGAGTTTTAAATTTTTCTAAGGCCATTCTTGAGTCATATTTGATGAATGAAAGTGAAGGGAGGCCTTGGAATAAATTTAGAACTCATAGAAAGTGATTTGGTGTCTTAAGTTCCATATTATGACCTAAAGAAGCAACATGGTGTTAGGCCTTTTATTTTGATGATGTGATGACTCCAAGATGCTTAAAAGGAGTCAAGAATCATATTTGAAAAGAAAGAATGAGGCCTAGAAATCATTTGAGGGGTGTTGCTTCATTAGGTGCCAATATGGACCATAATGGAGGTTGTAGAGTAATCTAGGGTTTAAGCAAGTTACATGGCCCTAGAAATTGTTTCATGAACTTAATTGGCTCCCATAATTTGTATCTAGGCCAAGAGAAACTATCTCCACCAAGTTGTGGGTGTGTGGCCGAAAGAGGAGGTTTGAAAGCTAAGGAAAAAGTGTGTGCTTATATACAAGGTAGCTCTCTCCACCTTCTCTCATGCATAGATGTGTGTTTAGCCTATTTTAGAATGTGTGTATGTATAATTTCAAGCTTTGAAAAGTATGCTAGCATGCCTTTACATTCCATGATGCTTGATGCCATATTATGTTTTCAAATGATTACATGATGTTTGTGTGAGTTTGCTTGAGTGTGGATAGGCCAAGAACTCTTCCCTTGGGTGAGGATGAGCCAAGAACCCTTGAACTTAGTTGAGACAAAGTAAAGAGTCTCCCAAAAGCAAAGTGGACTCCCAAGAGTATGGTTGAGTCCAAAGCTCTTAAAGAATGGGTGAGGCAAGTCCAAAATCTATGAGGAGAAGTGTGAGGCCAATCCAAGCACTTGGTGAGCTCTTGAATGTCTTGTATAATTGATTCACATGCCAAGATTATTTTTAAAATATGCATGTCTTCCATTTTCACCATGCATGCATTTGAAGAGCTTGCTTTACACATATTATGTATGATTGAATGGGAGATGAGCTATTGGAATTCTTTGAATCCCATCCCCTCCTCTCCAATGATCTAACATGCTAGGTGAACCAAGTGGATATGCTAATGGGAGCCAACAACCCTAAAGGAAGGAGATTGACAAACTTATGCCTTGATTTTAGCTATTTTGGAACCATAATGATGGCTTATCATGTATATGATGTTGTATATGTACTATGAATGTTGAGACATATGTAAAGATACTATTATGTGATGCTTAGATGTATGGAAATGATATATGACCACTAGCACATGTTTTAAGTATGTAATGCCATAGTATGCAAGTTTAAAGTTTAATGAATATGTGTATAAATGTGGGTTGAATGGCCAAAATGAGATTCATGAGTTTTTGGACCATTTGGCCAGCTCACACAAGTCTCAAATGTACTTTTAGACTTGCCCAAAAGGTGCCAATACCAAGGGAAGACCATTTGGCAAATTTGGTACCTCATATGGAGCCACATTTGACCATAATGGAACCCTATGTCACTTTTTAGCCAAATGAGCTAGTCTTGATCTGAAATCTAGTATGCAATTAGATCTCACTGAGAGCTTTTTGAAAAGGTAAAGATCATAATTTATGGAAGTCTACAGAATATTTGATGATTTTTTGAAATTGGAAAATTTTATAGATTTGGTCTGCTATACTATTCATTTGATCCGAAATTGTTTTCTGTCACATGAGGCCCAAATGGTGTCCAATTGCCACGAAACTTTATACACAAAAACTAGGCAATCACAGTGACTCGTGCCAACTAAAAGCACCTCATTTGGAGGTCTAGAGAGGAAGATATGAATTTTTGAAGTTTCTGTCCAGTATTAGTGAAATTCCTCGACCAGAAGTACTATTCTATTGAATTTCGGAGTCTGGGCTTGATGAACTGATCTGGAGATATTTTTTTCTCTGTAGTTAATACTCACAAATTTTCAGATTGGTATCATTTGCATGGATTGGATTTTTGTGGAATTAATTGGACATTTTCAAACTTTTCTGCAGAATTCTGTGATAGTTCCAGATTTCAGTCGGACCTCTGTAGCGTTTTGGATGTCAAACGTCCTAAGTGATACATATTGTGATCTAGACATATTTTTATTGTGAATTAGACATCTCAAGATTTCCAGAATGACCAAGATTGCATAGTTTTGATTTTTCTAGATTTAGTTATGATTTTTCAAAGTTTGCCCAGAAAAAGGACCAATTCTAGCCGAGAATGATCTTTAGGTTTCCATACCCCATTTCGGTTTCCATGGGTTGTAAGCATGTTTTTGTGATGCGAATGAGTTGTAATGATGAAATTAAATATGAGGAAGTATAGTATGAGCTCACACGGTCCACGTGACACCGAATAAAATTTTGAGACCCAGTGCAATGCTAAAATGAGTATTATTTCTTTGTCTTTTTCATGCAAAACTCACATGATTTATAATATTAAGTCATGTAAAGGCACATGAGATGAGTTATAATGAACTAGAATTCAAGGTGTTACAGTGAGCATTTTGATTAAGGAAAAATTACAATTTAAGATTTTAAATTAAAAATATTTATACTAAAAAATTTTAAATTTTAAAATTATTTTGAAAGACGTTAAAATTAAAAATTTTAATTCGTAATTTTTTTCATATAGTTTAAATTTTTTATTCCAAAGTCTTTTAAAATAATTTTAAAATTTAAAACCTTTCAATATAAATGATACAAATGTTACATGTAAGAAGAATTGTTCTATGTCTTGTAATGCTCCCTAACTAAATCTAGTCTAATGTTGGGTCTTATTGGGAGTTAGCTGGACAGAAAGATCGGGAGGTGGCTCCCAAGAAATATGAGATAGTGAGTATTTTGATTAAGGAAAAATTACAATTTAAGATTTTAAATTAAAAATACTTATAGTAAAAAATTTTAAATTTTAAAATTATTTTGAAAGACATTAAAATTAAAAATTTTAATTCGTAATTTTTTTCATATAGTTTAAATTTTTTATTCCAAAGTCTTTTAAAATAATTTTAAAATTTAAAACCTTTCAATATAAATTATTTTAATTTAAAATTCTAAACTATAATTTTTCCTTTTGATCAAGGTGCATGGCAATTTGTGTAAACGGATCAATTTTAAGTTGAGTCGAAGAAAAAGGAATATCATGGTGTATAACAGGCCCCAAGCCAATCCATCTCGGCTTTGGGGGTTTCAGCAGGTTGATTAACCTCCTAAATCTGCAAACCAAATCAACCCACTAACAACTTTGCAGGTTGAGTTGGATTCTTAGAATGAGTCGGATTTAATATGACAAAAGTATTCTTTTCAGTCTCTTAAATTTAGATCCATTTTTTGTCTCAAAAAAGTTGTTTTTTTTTTGTCAATCTTGTCTTATCTCTTTTTAAAAGTTTTTAATTAAAAATATTAATAAAAGTTATTCATTTGGCTCCAACATGGCAAATAAAAATTATTTAATGATCCACATGTCACATTTTTTAACCAACTAAAAAGAAGACAAGATTGTCCTCATCTTCTGCATTTGGTCATCTTCATCTGCCTTCCCTTTCTTCCCCCTTGCACAGCCACCACAACCACCGAAGAGGTTATCAGAAGGAAATGACAAGGAAGGAGGCTATTGGAACATTATATGAGTAATTAAGATGGGTTAAATTGAAACATGTCCATGGGGCAGTTGAACACGTGGTTTGAGGGCCTGGCCCGCCCAGTTATATTGGGCCAGGAAAAAAATGACTGTATCAGACCAAACGAGGCACAAAACCATGCTAAACAGTGTTGCCTGATTCAACCCAATCATATTTCTTTTAAAAAAATTTATCTTATATGAAATTTTTTTTTAGAGGCTATTTTTTAATTTTTACGAAGTAAATTTTACCAAGGATAAAAAATTGACATTGCCAAATCGGCTTAACTCAACTCGGTGACATACCACTCTAACTCAAGCCAGGGAAATTGGCTTAAACTGAACACCGAACTAGTTAAAAATCCAGCCCAGTTAACATGCACCCCTAACAAGAAATAATAACGGCCAAGCACAATAAGTTGCCTACTGCTAAACATTTAGATGTGAGAAATAAATAGGTAGCGGAAAAAAATTAAATAAATAATAAATAATAAATAATTGAAACCAAGAATTAAAAAACAAAAACAGACACAAACTAAAACAGAAGTTACATTCAAAGCTTAATATCTGGTAAAACCATATTAGAAGTTAAGCAATTCTACCACCAAGGGCTACTTTAGACGATGGGTAAGAGCTCAGGTAAACGGTCACAAGTTCAATCTCCTCTTACGAATAAGAAGAATTCAACAATTCTAACACATTTGCTAGAACTGCAGGACTGTTTTAATATCTGGTATACATGAAGCTATCTCATAGCGTTGCAGAGTAATGGTTATCTTAGAGATCACTGAATTTTCTAAATACAAATTCCAATTGCACCAACATTGAACTAGTTGAACCCATACCTAACAAGATAACTACATTTGACAATTTAAGGAAATACTAATAGCTTGAGGCCAGGTTTCCAAACAAATCATAATTAAATGTAAATTTTAACAATTTTGTATTCTCCATTTTTTTAAAATTCTTTTAATTAATCTCAAATAAATTCAATAATGTTTATGGTAGATGACCAGAACAACTCGAATTTGAGATTTGAACTAATTAAATTCGTATATTATACAAATCTCTTGCCACAAAACCATAGCTAGTGGCTTCGATTATAGAAATCAATTTTACATAATCAGCATATGAATGATAAAAATTATGATCTACTCGAAGACCCATGAATTGAAACAAAACTGAATAATCCCTCAAATAAAAGCAGAAAAAGAAGAAGCAGCTAAATTCAATATAGATTTAAACATCATAACCTACATAATCTTCCGTGTTTCAAAATGCATTTTTTTTTCTTTTTTTGTTACTTTGAGAGCCAATAAATAATGAGGAACAACGTACAAGCAGCAATTACTGCTGACAATATAAGAGTATCCCTCGAGCGTCTCCTTTTTATTGAACCTGCAGGATCAGAGGCATTAGATTAACATAATAACACCAAAAAAGAGAAAGGAAGGCAAAATATCAAAGGCAAAGTCAAAGGATAAACACAGCTTTACAACATACCGAGCAGGCTACGAATCATGGGGAACTTGTCGCCGAGAAGCTTCACTTTGCCTTGAACATCACCAAACAAAGCCCTTTGAGACCCCAAAACAGTTCTTGTCGCTTGAGCTTGACTAATCACATCATCGATCTGTGAAGCAGCAAGAAAATTGAATTAGGTATCATCAAAGGCAAATACAGAGATAAAAGAGTCATATTCCATAATAGCTGATACGAAATAAGTTTGTATAAAACCCATCCTGATCTAAGGGTGTAAGCAGACATATCTGAAAATTTTAGTCATTAACATATCCTTCAAGAATGCTCCAAATGCAGATATAAAAATTATAACAAAATAAAATTATGAAAGCAACATGAGCTTTAATAGTTAAATATATCATGCTAAACATCAGTGACAGCGACCGAACTGGTCATGCATGCATAAACACACAAGTGCAACTGCAAGTAAGCCATAAAAACAAGGCTTGCCAGATCTAATAGGTACTTACTAAAACGAACTAAATATATGGAGAAGAGGGCAATTGCCTAAAAGGAAATATTTCTAGTACTGATAGGGTACTAAAGATCTCAATATGAAAACTGTGACTTTGGCTTTACCTTAGATATATAATTTTAAACACACCAGATGACAAATCCTTAATAGAAATCTTCGGCTAGCTCCATTACATTAGTACTACTGAGAATGGCCCCCCGAGGGAGCCCCAAATAAAGAGCAAGGTCCATCCGGTAAGACTTCCAAGAGATCAACACTTGTTGAGCATTCGTTACTGCTGCCTACATATATTCACGTATAAGCAATTTACCAATTTTCCATCCACTAAATCTAGAGAGAAGATTAGAAGTTGATATCTTGAACCAGTACAAACTCAATATGATATGTATTCCATTATCAGGAAAAAGTGAACCTAAATCATTTCCTGTGACCATTCTTATTGGTTTCCAACCTCTTTTTCCTTCATCCAACACATCTTCAAGATTTGGTGTTCAAAGGAAGTCTCATACTGTCACAGGTAGTGTAAATAAAACAAGAGGCTGAATTATCTCCTATTCTGCTCTAATTATTTGATGAACAAAAGCAAGGGATTTAAGATCCATCTTTTTATGCTATTGCTGATGTTGTTCTTGTTAGTTGTCTTAAAGAATTAAAGTGGTAAAAGTTTGACAGGACTGGAACATTCAAGGAGGAAAGTACTCTGGCTGTATATAAGAATAGCCATTAATATCCAAGACCAACAAATTTTGATGGAAAGTAACAAATGTGAGTACAATAATGCAAAAATATAAATCCAAAAGGGTAGGGTTAGGCTAAAGGAATTCTCAACTAAAGCAACATGAAATCCTTTACACAGGCTTGTTGTCATTCAACCTGAAATAACCATACAACTATATTTTTCCACACCACTTCTACCCCATCATTTCTCTTCACTGCCTTAAAACTTTTATTCATCAGTTCATTTTGTAATTCTGCTTTATATATGACCCCAAAGAAAAAAAAGGATACTTTTCATCTTATCTTCAACAGAGACCCTAGTACCCCATTTTTGCTATGTTGATTTCCAGCGCAAAATATCTTTGAAGATCACCTAAATTTGCACACAGGGCTGTACAGAAAAGAATATATAACAAACCAATAACATTCAACCTTCTTTTAAAAGGGTGACGTCAATTTTTTTTGAAACTCAAGACATGCTTCTCCATATAGTTTATCCAGCCATACTCAACTTTTTGACACACGTTTCATCCAATTTCATATTTAACGCAGGATGTTCAAAAATTTTATCGATCTTTAAAGAACTCTTCTCCTATTTTGCTAAATATACACCAACTTTCTCCTCTGTCATAATTCTACTCACAGCCCCCTCAGATTCTAAGCTTATCCTGAAGTTCTGATTTCCAGTTGAAATAAACCTACAAGATACATGATTTATCAAATATGTAAGATCATAAACTAAGATCCTGCATTGAGAACCCTTGCTTGGACAGATCCTATCATGATTGAAAATTTTTTACAAGCTCTCTCTACCAATCAGTTATTTTCTCTTTCATAATACCAACACATAGTAAATGCCTAACAGTTTTTCTGACAGTATTGGTGGTGTGTGGAGCATAAAATTGAGACTTTCTCTTTAAAAGGAAATGAAGTTATCCTCAGACTAATACTACTCTAACCATTCGTTGCAGTGGTACAGAAAATGTACAAACTTTTGTAACCTATATAGCACATAAGAGCAAGGTATGCTGATGAAAACAAAATTTAATCAAGAAGTGAATCAACCATTGTTTTCTTTAAAAACTATTGAGCCTGCAGTTGCAACACATGGCAGCCCTCCCTAACTCCAACCCCTCCTCTCCAAAATAAACCTGAGATCTTCATCCAATTAAATGTGAATAAGATAAAGGAGTGAAAGCAAGTACAAACATGTTAGACCTCCTATTCAAAAAGTATATCAAAGAAGGGGTAAGATGGGAAATAACAAGATGGTTGGTTATAACTAAATTTTTCTTTTTTTTTTTTGGGGGGGGGGGGGGGGGAGAGTGGGGAGTGTGTTGCTGAATCTGCGAGTGACAGTTGTCACAAGGAAGGGTGGTTAGTTACCAGACCCTTAGAGCGTGATACGTGGCAGTTAACAGTTAGTTGTTTTTTTAGTTGTTAAATTTCTATTTTCTGTTGCAATTACAGCTGTTATTCTGTTATAAGTATTTTCCGGTTCATTGGTGTTCCTTTCTTTATATAAATAAGGAGAGGGAAATAATAAGATGTATGAGGAATTTTTTAATAAAAGAACAGACGATATTGAGTACCAGTCATTGAGCACCTCGGTTCTGTGTCAGAGTGTGAATAAAAGGAGTTGCCGGTTTGAATGGAGGTTAGGGAAGATTTAAGAGGAGTGCCGGCAGACTCAAATTGCCAGGCCTGGATTTCTTTGTTCTTGTTTCCTATTTTTTCTAGTTTCAGTGTGTATTTCTGGTTCTGTGTTGCCTATTTCTGAGTGTTTTGCTGCGGTATTTCTGGTTTCCTATCAAAATGATACACCAATGCTGGAGATTCTACACAAACAAATCCCATAGACCACATCATTTCAGCATTATACCATCAAATTGAGTTTTGAGTTTGCTAGAAGAAGAGCTTTCCTCAATCATTAATTTACATCATGTAAAACTGCAGCACTTAAATTTGGCTCAAATAGGTGTGCATTATAATCCATTTCCAATTTAAAGTATAAAGTTTACAGCATTCAACTGACAAAACAAATCTGACCGGGAAAAGGAGGTTGGATTAAAGAAGAATATGTATAATGCCAAAGTACATTTAACATTGCCATCTAGGAGTGGATGAGAGTGGTAAGCGTGGTGAGGTTGGTTTTCAGGGTTTGGAAGTACAAAAATGTGTTTATAAAAAAAAAAAGTAGTCCATCAGTAAGGATTGTTTTGCATGTGACTGATTTACATTTCTATCATCCATTTTTTTTCTTCTTTCACAGTACTCATAATGTCAAAAAGGAAATTGCCATTAACAAACGGTTGCAGCATCAACACTGTTATAAAAGGAAAGGAGCAGGAGGTTATGGAACATTAATCAACACGGATGAAGCAAAATGTGATGCCCTTGATGGAACTATTTATTCAATTAAGCCTTACATCCAAACAGAATTAGTCGAGTCTCTCCATCAACGGCTGAATTCACTGATAGCTCAAAAGCCAACAAGCATCTTCTTTTCACTTTAACCATTCACCTTCAGTCAGACTTAAAACATAAAAAGAAGAATGGGTACACTCAGCATACTTAGAATGTTAAATGGATTTATTTTTCCAACTTTCCATCATTCCCACATTTAGCTTCAGACTAAAAATCTTTTGCTTTACATAATATATTTCAGTTAATATGAACCACCAACTACAACAACCATTTCTTGCTTTATATATTAAAAACGATTCATGTATCTGTAGAATCAATGTGATATTTCATAATAGAATATATACTTACATGAGATATACTTCCATGGATTGCAGCTCTCTCCCGTAATAACTGCATCCTTGGTGACATACTTCCTGATGCCTGCCAGAAGAAGGAAAATCTAATACAGCTATGAAAAAATCAACCGTATAATTAAATTCAGATCATGCCCATTGCCCACCTTAAATTCACTAATATCATCCCTGACTGAACTCAAAAGCTCCGCATGTTCCTTCATTGAGTTTATGTTCCCCTTAATACGCCTAAATTCCTGAAAAGAATAACAACATTCGACATGGAAAAGACATGTAAAGTCAGCTCACTAGTAAAAATGAGAAATATGAGATAAAGCTACAACATTCAAGGTGTGCATGTTTGGCGGGACAAAAATGAAATAGAATAAAATAAGAGAATGTACCATTTTCATCTCACCATGAGCATATTTACTCTTATCAATAAGAGTAGTTCAAAGATGGTACCAAGAAATTTTTATTTATTTTAGAGAAAATGGGAACTGAAAGGGAGAAGAGCTTATGTGGAGTTGTACATAAACTATAACAGAATGTTAAGAGGCCACTGATGGGCTTGCTGGCCCAAATGTGGCTGCTGGCCCAAAAGATAATTCAGTTTCAGCCCACAAGACTTAATTCAGAAGAAGCAAGATGAAGACAAAAGAAGGAACAGACAAAGGAGCAACTAACTCTAAAGCTAGTGGAGGTCACAGATGGTGGTGGAAAGGTGAAGGAGTGTTGCTGAGGGGTTTTGAAGGGAGTGTGCAGTGAGAAGAAGGGTGAATGATGTAGGAGAATTTTCTTTGGGAGAGACACCGGCTTCTTGAAAGCTAGAGAACTATTTATCTTATTCTTTGTGTTTTTTTTGGGGTACAAGTGCTATAAGAGTTCTGGTATTTGATTGTTAATAAGGAATGTTTTGTTTCTTGTTTGTCTTTGCTGTTCTGTGGTTCAAATCTCATAATTTGGTGTGGGAGCAATGAGATTCTTGTGGCACGGTTAATACTAGAATGGAAAGCAAAGTAGAAATTTTGGAGCAGGACATGGCGAGTACCAAGCAGTGGATGGCTGAAACTAAGGAATCGGTAAACAAACTTACCAGGCATATGTTAGCAGCTGAAAGAGAGAAAGTTGCAGTGGAGGTTCAACCCTCCAGACCAGCAGGAACAAGTGGTGGTGCTAATGATTTGGGGAGCACAGCAACAGTGGTGGAGAAGGAGGCCATGAGGTTGAGGAAGCTTGAACTACCAATATTTTCAGGGAAGGATCCTATCAGGTGAATTTTTCAAGTTGAATGCTATTTTTAAGTGAATGAGGAACCTGAAGAGGAGAAAATAGAAGTAGTAGCATTATGCTTAGAAGGGAAGGCACTCAATTGGTTCCATTGCTTAGACACTCAGCTCCAATCACGTCATGGTCAGAGTTCAAAACTGAGGTCCTGGAGCATTTCCATCATTCACATAAAGACAATCAATATGAGATGATTATGGCGTTGAAGCAAAAGGGAAGTATTGCAAAGTACTGTGAACAATTTGAGATGTTGTCAGCACCATTGAAGGAGGCTTCTGATGAGGTTCTATATTCTTAACTGGGCTGAAGGGAGAAATTAGGGCTGAGTTAAGATTAATGAGATCCCAGTCTCTTAAAGATGTCATGAGTTTGACCCATAATATAGAAGAAAAGAATGAAGCATTGGAGAAAGCCCATGGTGTAAAATGGGATAAGAATATTAAGCCCATTTCAAGCCCAAAATGGAGTGGGCTGAAGTCACCATTCTCTCAGGTTACGGGTTTTATTGACCCAACCCATTGTGCATTGGTAGCAGTGACAAAAGACATCAAATAGAAAGGGGTGGAAGAATGCACTGATCATGGAAACCAAAAACACACAAGCAACACTGCTTCATCATTGCTCAAAGGGAGAAAAATGTTTGAAAATTTACAGAGGCTAAGATTGCAAAGAAAAAGGAACTGAGTCTGTGTTTCAAATGCAATGAGAAGTTTGGGCCCAACCATCATTGTAGGAATAGACAACTGAATGTCATTATATTGTCAGAGAAAATTGAAGAAGATGAAGAAGGTAGAGAGGAAACCATGGCCAAGGGAAAGGAGGAGCCATTTGTTTAAGGCAGTGGGAGTGTTCCTATGGCTCTATCTATGAATTTAATAGTAGGGATCACTAGAGACAAAACTATGAACTATTGGGGAAATTACAAGGTGGGACAATTTTGATTTTAATTGATAATGGTGCCTCTCATAATTTCATCTCAACTGGGTTGGTGGAAAGTTATCGTTACCTGTCTAGAGGACCCTCGTCTATGAGATTACAGTGGAGGATGGGTATACAGTCAAGGGCAATGTGTGTGCAAGGATTGATAATAGAATTACAAGAGGCCATTGTCCAATGAGTTTTTTATCCCCTTAAGCTCAGTGGAGCAGACATGGTGTTGGGTATAGAATGGCTCGAGTCATTCTATACAAGTTTTTTTATCCCTTTAAGCTCAATGGGGCAGATATGGTGTTGGGTGTAGAAGTTTAGGCCCAACCATCATTGCAGGAATAGAAAATTGAATGTCATTATATTGTTAAAGAAAATTGAAGAAGATGAAGAAGGTAGAGAGGAAACCATGACCAAGGGAGAGAAGAAGCCATTTGTTGAAGGCAGTGGAAGTGCTCTTATGGATCTATCTATGAATTCAAATGTAGGGATCACTAGAGACAAAATATAACCATTAAACCATGCTATAACTATTAAACCAAGTCAATCACCCACCAAATATTCGCCCTTATCGCTACTCACACTCATCCAAAAGAAAATAATAATAATAACAATAACAATAATATTGAAGGGTTGATGAATGAGATGTCAGTGGCTGAAATTATTTGACCAAACAGCAACCCATATTCAAGCCCAATTTTGCTAGTAAGGAAAAAGGACAGTAGTTGGCGACTTTGTGTGGATTACCAAGCACTAAACAAAATAACCATGCCTAATAAGTTTCTGATCCCTACTACAAATAAGCTCTTGGATGAATTAGGGGGAACTTCCATTTTTTCGAAACTTGATTTGAAATCCAGGTATCATCAAATTCGCATCAAACCTACTAACAAAGAGATGACAGCTTTCTAGACACATGAAAGCCACTATGAGTTCATGATAATGCCCTTTGGCTTGACCAATGCTCCCTCTATCTTTTAGTTCCTAATGAACGACACTTTTAGGAAGCATCTCTAAAAATTTATATTAGTGTTTTTTGATGATATATTGGTATATAGTCCCAGTTTTTCCACTCATCTTGACATTTACAAGTTGCTTTGGAAATTCTTAAAAAGCATTAATTGGTTATTAATCCAAAAAAATTGTGTTTTTGGAAAACCCAAACTCGAGTATTTGGGACACATTATTTCAGCTGACGGGGTCCAAGCAGATCTAAGAGAGGTAGAAAGTATGACAAAGTGGCCTATTCCCAAAGATATCAAGTCCTTGCAAGGTTTTTTAGGGTTAACCAATTACTACCGTAAATTTGTGAAAAATTATGGCCAGATTGCAACACTTCTCACTTATTTACTCAAGAACGATGCCTTCAAATGGATGGAAGAGGCTCAAAGGGCATTTGACAGCCTAAAAATAGCCATGACCATAATACCCATCTTAGCCATTGCTGATTTTCCCAAATCATTTGAAATTGAAACCGATGCTTCCGGGGCTGGTGTAGGGGCTATATTGATGCAGAATGGGCGTCCTATTGCATGTTATAGTCAAGTTCTAAGCTCTAAAGCTCGACAAAGTTCAATTTATGAAAGGGAATCGATGGCAATTGTGTTTGCGGTAAAAAAGTGGAGGCATTATTTGTTGGGGAACCATTTTATAATAAACACTGACCAAGAAGCCTTGAAATATCTCTTGGAACAGAAGGTTTTAGACACAGATTAGTAAAAATGGGTCTCAAAATTAATGGGAATTCAAGTATTGCACAGTGTATAAACCAGGGGCTGAAAATCGAGCAGCAAATATGCTTTCTAGAAGAGGGGAAAATGGAATTTAAGGCCTTTTTCAATAGTGCAAAATGCAGAATTGGAAGTTTGGGACAAAGAGGTGAAGCAAGATGAAAAGTTATCTGATATCCTTAACCAATTAATCACAGCGCAGACCACTAATCTAGACTATAGCTTAAAGAATGATTGTTTGATGTTTAAGGGCTGTTTAGCAATTCCAAAGGGGTCCACTAGAATTCCTCTACTATTCAAGGAATTCCATTCTTCACCAATTGGAGGGCATATGGGTTACCTAAGAACCTACAAAAGATTGACTGAAGTTTTCCATTGTTAAGGCAAGAAACGAGATGTGCAAGAGTATATAGCAAGGTGCAAAATCTACCAAAGGAATAAATACCAAGCCATGAGTCTAGCCAGCTTACTACAGCCCCTACCAATCCCACAACAAGTTTAGGAGGACATTAGTATGGATTTCATCACTAGCCTCCATAAATCACATCGATTTGACACTACAATGGGGGTAGTAGATAGATTTACCCAGTATGCCCACTTTATGCCACTTGTTCATCCTTTTTTAGCTAAGGATGTAGCAGAACTCTTCATTCAAGAAGTGGTCAAGCACCATGGATTTCTGAAATCCATCGTTTCCAACTGCAATCAAGTGTTCGTAAGTCAATTCTGGAAGAAACTATTTAAGATGGTAGGTACTACTTTAAAGTATAGTTCTAGTTGCTATCTCGAAACAGATGGACAAACAAAGGTGGTCAATAGAAGCCTTGAAACTTATCTTCAATGGTTCGTGCAGAAGAAACCTAAATAATGGTCACAGTGGCTTGCTTGGCAGAATATTAGTTTAACACAAGCTATAACAAATCAACAGAAATGACACCTTTTAGGGCCTTGTATGGACGAAACCCTCCTACCTTATTCAAGATGGATGATGCTTACTCTCTGGTGGAAAGGGTTAGTGAGCATATTAAGGAGAGGAATTTGATCTTGATAGAACTAGAGGAGCACTTGGAGAAGGCACAAGCAAGAATGAAGGCCAAAGCTGATAGACATAGAAGAGAGGTAAGCTTTAGTGTTGGTGATTTGGTGTACTTAAAAATCAAACCCTACAACCTGAAGGAATTAGCAAAGAAACTGAATGAGAAACTTACTCCTACATTCTATGGACCCTACAAAGTTATAGCTAAGCGTGGAGAGATGGCCTACTATTTGGAGATTCCAGCTACTACCAAAATTCACCCCATTTTCCATGTTTCACAACTTAAATGATCTCTGAACCTGCTATGTTTACTCAAGAAATTCCTTTGGCCTTGACTAAAGACTTAAGAGCTGTAGGTGCAACCAGAGGAAGTTAGACAAATCAAAACTTTATCTACTGGACAACTTCTAGTGCTCATTAAGTGGATTGAACTTCCTGGGTTTGAGAATACTTGGGAAGATTTTGAAACCATCAACCAACAATTTCCTCATTTTAACCTTGCGGACAAGGTTAAACTTGTTGGAGCAGGCATTGATGGGTTTGCTGGCCCAAATATGCCTGCTGACCCAAATATGTCTGCTGGCCCAAAAGTTAATTCAGTTTCAGCCCACAAGACTTATTCCAGGAGAAGCAAGATGAAGACAAAAGAAGGAATAGAGAAAGGAGCAACTAACTCTAATACTAGTGGAGGTCACAGAGAGTAGTGGAAGGGTGAAGGAATGTTGCTGAGGGGTTTTAAAGGGAGTGTGTAGTGAGAAAAGGGGTGAATGATGTTGGAGAATTTTTTTTCCAAGAGACTCTAGCCTTTGGAAAGCTAGAAATCTATCTTATCCTTTGGTTTTTTTTTTTTTTGGGTACAAGTGCTATAAGAGTTCTGGTATTTGATTGTTAATAAGGAGTGTTCTGTTTCTTGTTTGTCTTTGCTGTTCTATGGTTCAAATCTTGTTAGTCTTTGTTGTGTTTGTGGTTCAAATCTCATCAATCACTTTTTTCCAGATCATAACACTCGAATGATATTTTTATACCCTATTTAGTTCTTTCCAGGTTCATTTTTTTCCATATTTGTTATATCCTTTCCTCGTGCACTAATGCTACCAAGATAGCATAAATGACATCCAATGAAAAGTTATAAGAGGCACCAACCACAGATTCAGCACTTCACAAAAGAATACAGGCTGACATGACATAATACTGGGCGTGACATGGAATTGTTACAGGACATTTGGCTGGAACTTTAAAATAGTACTATGGTGACTAGTGACAAGCGACATTTCATTGAGAAAGAGAGAGAAAAATCAGGCAGTGAGAGCTTCAGTGTTCATGTGCTCCAAACAATGAAGTGAAAGCTGGATAAATATTAAAATGAGCATTTCCATTAGCTGCTTCAAAATTCGCTTTACCCTTTGGGCTTGGTTGGCCCAAAACTATTCAATTTTAAAAAAGAAAAAGCTCACTATTTGAATCTAGAATGGAAAATAAAAGCTCAGATGCCAAGATCCACATTCACATATGATGTGACAATCTTAATTTAGTCAACGCATCACTTATAAGAAGCCAGAAAAAGGTTCATATTCCTAGCAATCTGCAAATACTGCCAACTAAGACTTATGCAACTTTTATCAACGTAACCTAATAAACAAAGAACATAAAAGTAAAATGAGCCATTTGGACTTCTGTAACAATTTACACTTTTATTTCCTTGTGCAAGTAATACCAGGGAATTATTCCTTTGAAAGTTGAACTTCTATCCTACCCACAAAAAAAAAAAAAACCTGACACATATCATACCTGGGTAAACTCATGAAGAATGTCTCTGTGCCTAGCTAGCTTTTGAGTTACAGAAGTGGCCGGTGCTGCAGATGCAGCACATCTACTCATCGAATCATTTATGTCCAATAGTTTCTCAAGCAAGGATTGGATTTCCATTTCCATGGACTTCCATGATCTGCTGGACGCAAGAGGTGGTGACCCACTTTCCACATAACCTGATAGAAAAAGCTACATTATTATATATGTATAGGACTGGCAGAACTAGATAAGTAAACATCATAATCAAAGTGCCAGAAGACAGTTGTAATAGTCCTTACCTAAATGATGGAAACTGCTCAATCATAGATAGATAAAAAATAAGCACTGACTCCGGGCTATATGTAAGAAATACTGTACTAAAATTAATAAAAAAATGAGATAAAAAGTACGACTTCAGGTTACTATTGTCTTCTGCAACTATATACAGAGCTACTAACCCAAAAAGCTATTTAAGCAGCCAACTTGTAAGATCTTAATACACTGGAATTTGGCCAGGAATAATTAGTTTCTACTTTCTAGAAGAACAAGTTTATTGCAGCTCCTTGGAGGAAGAAAGCAATACTAACACCCAAAAGCCATAATAAAGAGAAGGAAAAGAAAATGTATAGGAAGTTAGTAACTGATTAACAGGGGGAAAATAGCATCAAGAGGCAACAGCTTAAAACTATAAGACAGAAGAGAGGAGATATAAAATGTACAGAAAAGAAGAACGCATAACCACTCAAGTTTCTGTACTGTAACTTGTAAAGTGTCTGTATAGCTCATAAAGATATAGGAAAAGGATAGCCCCCAGCCTCACCTGGGGCATAGGGGTGAAAAATATTGCTACTGTCTTTATCATGGATTTTCTTCTTAAGAGAGAAAAATCCATTTTTTAAGGCATCAACCTTCTCTGGAAGAAAATTGCCATATATTTCTCTGTCTGTTCTTCTTAGAATGTACCATTTTCAACTTATAAACTGGAGTCACACCAAATCATAGAAACTTATCTTCATTTTATTTCTCCTATACCTTATTTCTGTCCATAATTTGCATTTGAACTCCAATTTTCCCCCATACAGTGGCGATCATTAATCATAACACTTAAGATAAAATATAGCGAACAAAAACAAGTACGTTCAACAAATAATCCTAAAAAAATAAGAGATCAGACTAAACTCCTCCATAGAGTAAAACCTGTCTTACTTTTTAATTAAATCTGCTAAGCTGCTAAGCAACCACAAGAATCAGGCAAACAAAATATTAAAAGGGAATGGAAATTTCATTCCCTTCGTACTGAAAAGAATCAAGAAAGGAGAACGAAACATATTTATCCTCCCCCATTAAAATTGGGGTTACTTTGTCTACCCCCGTCTCCCCAATGCAGACAGATTTTAATCGCAATTCTCACAGACATTCAACAAACAAATCGTAATTCGGGAAATCCAACACAAACCCACCATATCATACTGCTATGGTCAACATTCATCAATATGTGAAGCAGCAGAGCGCGAGTGAAAGAATTCAGTGAACAATATCATGAAGAAAACAAACCTCCTTGGGTGAACCTAGCGCCTAGCTTAGCATAGGAAGAGAGCTTGACATCAAGATCGCCCTCGATCTTCCGCGCTTCCTTTCTCAGTTCCTCCCAACCAGATTCCTGCAACTCCATGATAGGATCCGCCATTCAGATCTTCTCAGAAATCAAATCCGGATCCTCCTCCTCCTCCTTCGTCTTCCCTTATCTTCTGATCACTCTTCGTCGATTCAGTTATTACAGTTAAAATTCTGGCTCACTTGCATCACTGCGTCTATTCAAATTCAACCCTTCGCTCTGGCTTCGCTTTCTCCCTCACAATTTACAAACAGTCACAGAAGGTGGGGAGGGGAGAATGATCGTCTGCAGCTAGCCCGCCGTAACCACCACTGCAACCGGATCTCTGTCAGTCTAGATGTGGCTGATTGCTTCCTCTTGTAGGATGATCAATGCCCGGGACCCACATTCCTGGTACGACAGTGACACGATTGGGCCCAGATATTCATATGTTGGCCCATACTGAAAAGTCAACGGTCACGCTTCTATATAATGGTTTAAATATTTGTTATCCTATTTTTTTAACAAAAAAATATAATATATATCAATATTTGAGCAAATTACTGTTTTCATCTATGAAAAGGATTAATTTTTCAATTAGGCCTTCTAAGTACCCCTTCAAGAAGAGAGAAGGAAGGAAACCAAAGAAAAAAGATAAGAATTTTTAAAAAATTTTATGCTTGTTCTTCTTGAGACTTTATCCTTCTCCTTTTAAGCTCCCTTTTTCATGAGTTGCTGAGTAGTATGGCTCTGTTCTAACTTAAAACAAATATGAAACCCTTGAATTAGAGTGTGAAAAATTGAAAAATGTAAAATAATTAGAAAAAGAAATAGTGAAATTCTAGAAGGAGAAATTAGGGATTCTTAAATACTTTATAGAATTTGCCTTGATGTAAGAATCCCCTAGCCTAGTGAGTGTTTATTTGAGTTATAAGAGAGTAATTGCATGCTATTTGTTGTATTTAGGCCCAAAAGATCAAGCTCCATCTAGTTGTAATTACGAGACCAATAAGGGAGAAGAGAAGTTGAAAGGGAAGGCTTGTATTGGCTTATAAGGTAGCTCTTTACTCTTTCTTGATGCATTCTTATATGTGTGATAGTCATTATATATGTGTGTGTGCACATGTATTATGAGATATGCCATTTGATATTGCCTTGATGCATTGGTACCAATATACTTATGTTTTGAGTTATGAAAGTTGTTCTTAAATGGTGAGGTGGTGCCAAAAGTCTCATGTAATTGGTGATGTGGAGCCAAAAGTCCCTAAAAATAGGTGAGACAAGACCAAAAATCTCATGAATGAGTAAGGCCAAGTCAAAAGTCCTTAGACCAAAGGTGAATGGTCCTCTCAGTCTGTCCATCAGATTGAGGATGATAAACAGTGCTAAAGTTAAGACTAGTGCCTAAAGTTTCTTGTAGAGACCGCCAAAATTTTGATGTGAATCTTGGGTCTCTATTTGACACAATGCTATTAGGAACACCATGTAACCTTACAATCTCACGAACATACAGTTAAGCTAGCCTATCTAGAGGATAAGTAGCTCTAATAGGTAGAAAGTGGGCAGATTTCGTCAATCTATCCACAATCACCCAAATAGCATCATACCCCGAGGATGTCCTAGGCAAACCCATCACAAAATCCATAGATATATTATCCCATTTCCATTCTGGAATCTTTAAAGGGTGTAACAAACCTGCGGGTCTTTGGTGCTCAATCTTAACCTTCTAACAAATTAGGCACCTAGCCACAAACTCTGCTATGTCTGACTTCATTCTAGGCCACCAAAAGCTCTTCTTTAAATCCCTATACATCTTAGTGGTGCTCGGATGAATAGTGTACTGACTCTTATGAGCTTCTGATAACACTATGTTCCTCAACTCTTCATCCTTAGGTATGCACACTCTACCTTGGTACCTCACCAAACCATCTTCTGATAGGTCAAAATCCTTGACCTCACCACTAACCAATTGCTCTCTAATTCCTCCCCAGTAGGCATCTAACTCTTGGGCTTCTTTAATCCTTTTCCTAAGGTCATTTTCTATCCTTAACTCTTCCAAAAGAAGACTACTAAGGTTCATTGAAATTGACAAATTCAAATCTCTCATCTCCTCAATCAACCTTTGCTCTCTAAGCATCATCATTGCCATGTGAATAAATTTCCTACTCAAAGCATCGGCGACCACATTCGCCTTCCCCGGATGATACTTTAAGGAAAAATCATAGTCCTTAAGGAATTCCATCCACCTCCTTTGCCTCATGTTCAACTCCTTTTGGTCAAACAAGTACTTCAAACTTTTGTGATCACTATACACCTCAAATTGGGCACCATAGAGATAGTGCCTCCAAATCTTAAGGGCAAAAACTACAGCCGCTAGCTCTAGGTCGTGGGTGGGATAATTCTCCTCATGAGGTCTAAGTTGTCTAGAAGCATAGGCTATCACTCTACCTTGTTGCATTAAGACACACCCTAATCCTTTCTTAGAAGCATCACTATAAACTATGAATGTCTCTTTTGGATCAGGTATCACTAACACAGGTGCGGTGGTAAGCCTATCCTTAAGCGCTTGAAAGGCATTCTCACACTTAGCATCCCACACAAATGGTTGGTCCTTCCTAGTCAATTTTGTCAAAGGCATGGCTAACTGAGAAAATCCCTTAATGAATCTTCTGTAGTAGCCGGCTAGACCTAAGAAGCTACGAATTTCGGTCACTGTTTTGGGTCTCTCCCAATTCAGTACCGCTTCTACCTTGCTAGGATCTACCGCTACCCCTTGTTCTGATATCACATGACCTAGGAATTTGACCTCTCGCAACCAAAACTCACACTTGCTCAACTTAGCATACAACTGATGCTCTTTCAAGGTTTAAAGAACTATCCTAAGATGCTCTTCATGCTCTTCACTACTTTTAGAGTAGATGAGGATGTCATCAATGAATACTACCACAAACCGGTCAAGATAAGGCCTAAAAATCCTATTCATATAATCCATGAAAATGGCAGAGGCATTGGTTAACCCAAAAGGCATAACTAGGAATTCATAATGGCCATACCGAGTCCTAAAGGCAGTCTTAGGTACATCTTCAGCCTTGACTCTAAGTTAGTGATATCCCGATCTAAGGTCAATCTTTGAAAAGACCGACGCTCCAGTTAATTGGTCAAGTAAATCATCAATTCTAGGCAAAGGGTATTTATTCTTGACAGTCGCTTGGTTCAGTTGCCTATAGTCAATGCAAAGTCTAAGGCTACCATCTTTCTTTTTGACAAATAGCACTGGTGCTCCCCATGGAGACACACTTGGCCTAATAAACCCTTTCTCAAGTAACTCTTCTAATTGACTCTTTAACTCAACCAACTCAGCAGGCGCCATTCTATACGGGACCTTAGAGATTGGACTAGTACCGGGTACCAAATCAACAGAAAACTCTAGCTCTCTCTCTGGAGGTAGTCCACTAAACTCCTTAGGGAAAACCTCAGGAAACTCCCTAATCACAGGTATATCCTCTAACCCATCCTCAACTTCCACATGCAATGAAAAGAATACTAGAAACCCTTGGCATCTACGCCTAAGGCACCTCCCGGCTTGGGCAGTAGACACACAAGTAAGCTCAGTCACAGGACAAGTTTCAGGTATGTTTGCAGGTAAGGAAACAGTCTTACGGTTGCAGTCAAGTATCACGTTATTAGCAGACAACCAGTCCATACCAATGATTACATCAAAATCACACAAAGGGATACAAATCAAGTCAAGGGTAGTACAACGGCTATCCAATTGTATAGTACAATTTAAGCATACATCAGATGTAATCATAGAATATCCAGTAGGGGTGGACACAGACAATTCAAATGGCAACAGGCTGATTTTAAGACCCAGACGCTTAACACAGTCATATGAGATGAATGAGTGGGTCACAACCGAGTCAAACAATGCATCTACGACATGATTATGGACAAGTAAAGTACTTTGGATCAGACTAGGGGATTTACTAGCCTCTTGCTGCGTAAAGGCGAACACCCTTCCTTGGATAGGCGGCTTAACTGATGAGGCTGACTCATGTGACATCGTGCAAGTCCTTGCATAGTGTCCCGGCTTTCCACAATTTTAACACACTAGACAAGGCCCACTCCCATGGTTCTTCCCACATTTGGCACAAGTGGGTGGGGCACTCATTGCAATTCTCGGTGGTCCCATGCTTGTTCTTTGAGGGACATTCCTTGGGGGTGGTCTCCTACCCCAAGAGCCACTCCCACTATGGGTTCCTTTCTTGCTTCCGCCCCTAAAGGGCTCCATGCCTGGGTCACGTTTTCCTTCCAGGGTCTTCTTTCTCTTGGCCTTACTCTCCATCATGACCCTTTTTGTCACTCTACACTTCTCCACTAATTCATCAAAATTGTGGATTTGTAGAGACACAATTTTATCCTTGATCTTTGGTCTTAGGCCTCTCTCAAATTTCTCAGCTTTCCAGGGCTCAACGTCAAACCTTTTTAGGTAGGAGGAGAAGCAAGACAACTGAATGAATTTGACCGCATATTGGTCTACATTCATATCCCCTTGCTCAAGGAAGTTAAACTCAGCCTCCTTGTCGGCCTTCACTGATGGTGGGAAGTATTTGCTTTCAAATTCCGTTTGAAAGCTCTCCCAGGTCAAGGGTATCTCCCTCGTAATCAGTAATCTGGAGGCATTCCTCCATCAATGCTCAGCCTCTCCTTCCAACTTGTAGATAGCCAGCTTGGCCTTTTGTTCGGTGGTGCAAGTCATAACCCCAAAGATCTTTTCCAATTGCATAAGCCACCTCTCAGCTTTATCAGTGTCTAAGTCCCCCAAAAAGGATGGAGGATCAGCCTTTCTAAATTTGGACAACACCACAGAGAAGTCACCATCCTCCCCTAGGTGTCCCACACCAGGGTTATGACCAGCCCCCATACGGTTGTCCATTGGCAACTCCTGATTCGGCTTATTCATACTTTCATGTAGCTGTTGCAGCACTTGTACAGTCGCTGCATGAGCCTCGACTTGCTCTTGAAGCCGGTCAGTCATCGCCCTCACTGTGGTTTCATAGGCCTCAGCTTGTTCCCTCATACGGTTGGCCATTGCAGCCATGGCCTCTTGCATCTCTCTTAGCATCTCAGTTGTTTCTCTACGGGTAGCCATCTAACTCTTCAATGCTACAAGCACAACCACAAGCATCCCCCATTAAGCTACAGCCCAAGGCAAACAAAACACACTCCACCCATGACAGATACATAGATATATAGGTATGAGAGTTATCATCAGGCCACAATGTTCCTATTCCTATCATGCATGCATCATGATTGCCAAGTTTTCTAATCACAAAGTTGTAAGTCAAACACACTTGCCTGAACCATTGCTCTAACACCAACTGTGACGACCCTAAATTCTAATATCGGTGATTATAGCTAAATATACAATTAATAAATAATGATCAAGGATTGGAGTCGTTGCAATTAATTATATTAAGAAAATATAGGGGAAATTTAAACATTAATACTACTAGGATCATCAACTAACAACCATAACGGGAACATGCATAAAAGGGTTTGTACCATCATTAAAGGTTTAGGATTCATCCATTAATCAATTTCAACCCACAAAAACATCCCACCAATGTGCTCATACTATTCCCTAACATTAGCCTTACTGGAATTAAGGCTTCTAGGTCAAATATATGAGTTTGGGGACCAGCGCTGCAGCCTGGAACCTTCCTGCCACGGCTAAGTTAGGTTCTGGAGCTCGAAAACTAAGTTTTTAAACTTGCGCCATGGCCCAGACCTTTTGCGCCGCGGTCAAGTTGCTCTCGGGAATTTTCCTGAATTTCGCCGTGGCTAGTTGGACCTGTGCCGCGGCCAACCTATATGACGCCATGGCCAGTTTTGCTACTGTAACCTCCCTAATTAATTTCCTCGACTCGCGCCGCGGTGAGGTTACGTTCTGTCACCCCCTGGGCGATTATTTTCACTCTGTGCCGCGGCGAGATTTCTCAAGCCGCAGCGTCCCTCGCCACTGTCACTTCCTAGGCCGCGGCGAAGCCTTCCTGGCTGTGGCATGATTCCCTTCTGTCACTGTTTTCCCTACATTTTACCCCCTACACTCCATTTCTTTTTTTAGGGACACTCTAAGGTCACTTCCCCTCATTTTATATGGCTCTAATGGCATTTATCTACCTTATTTACTTAGCTATGCTTCCATTACCAATTCAAAACTTATATGCCCATTTCCGTTCTCTAATTACCCTCTATCAGCAAGTTTATAAAGTAGCAACAACAGAATATACATGAATTACCAGCAGCTATCCTTTAATACTCAATAAATGGGGATTCCATACATTAGGGGTTCATATCCATATCTCAAGGGTTACATTTCCATTGATAAGCAATATTATAGGTCAGCATCATTTACAGCAGATATCATGATGTCTATACAACAATTACTAAATTAAGATGAGGTCTAACCCCTCAATACATACATCCTCAATAAATCAAATGTGCAAGCCTACACTTGGCAATACAGATACATGATGATGCTATAGAAGACTTAACAAAATTAGTATCTATCCTATTACACTCAGACCAAGTGTAGCCTCCCCACACTAGACCTCAGCTCATGGATGTTCATCCACTTACTTGCCCTTATCCTTACCCGAGGAACTTTCACTTGAAATTGTAATCCCATAAAACAGGGTGAGATATAAATCTCAGTAACTATGACAATTCTATCATATAATCCAGTTTAATTATCATATGTGCATGAATCAAAACCAACATCAGAATCATATCAGTCATCTCAACAAATGAAACGATTAGGCTATCATGATTACTATCCCATACTAGCAATCATATATTTAACATGTTAAAGGCCATTAACACCGGGAGAGGTCCGTCCACGGCACCTACTCCCCATTGAGCACAACCAAGGCTCAGTGCATCTGGGGTTTGATCATAACCCGATGCTCGATTGTAGCACATGCACGGGTGGCAGCTGCACCACAGCTCCACCATGGACTCACAAGGTCCAATCATCATACAATAGATAGCCAACCAATTCATTCAACAATTTCAAATCATTCATATACAGCAAATATGAAATTTACATAGATACATGCATGGAATTAACGTAAATCCCGGTTACCTCACTTGTAGACAAATTCGCAACAGCCACCACAAATCCCAAATTCAGATTCAAGTATCTCCCACCAGAATTCTCAATGTTTCACCCAAAATCCTAAGCAAATTTGTACCAAATTAATACCCATAATATAAATAAGCTATGGGGGTCTCAAACCATCAAAGAAAGCATCAAAATGAGGGGTTTAAACTCACCTAATGTCAGCCCTAGCCTCAACCTACAAATTTCATCAAGAAAATCCCCAAACACCCACATTTCAGATTTTGGGTATGATGAAACTCTCTAAATGAAAGACTAATCGGACCAAATTAAAGAGAAGGATGAGGGGGTTAAGTTGTATAACTATTACCTTGGCTAAATCTTGCTCTAAGTGTGTAAAAATGCAAAATTCTTGCCCCCAACCCTAGCCTCCTTCTTAACCTCCGAATTTGCTTTGTGTTTCAGCAAATGGGGGGGAAAAGTGGCTGAAGCATTAGGGTTTTAGGTGGGTTTAAGTTGGGTCAAGGGGCTGGGTTATGGGTTGCTCCAAGTCCAAATCCAATTGGGTTTCAGATTTTGCTTATTGGACCAGTTTTCAATGGTTGGACTGCAGAATTTCATTGGGCCAATTTTTATACATTGAGTTGCTGAAGTTTAATTGGGTTTGGGCCAAGTTTGAAGGGTTCAAGGGTTTGGGTCTGCACCTAATTCATTGGGCCTCCATTAGCCTCTTATTATGATTCATTAATTTAGGCCTAGATGCAAATTTCTATTCTAAATAATTCTCAAACCTATATTAATAATTTATCTCTCTAGAATGCCTATTCACTAACTTGCCCAATTATCCTCTATTAATTATCCTTAATTAGTCTTAATCCATGATTAACACTTTAATTAATTTCGGGGTGTTACAATTTGTACCATCCTTAAAGGTTTGTGATTCATCCATCCATCAATTTCAACGCACAAAAACCTTCCACAAGTGCTCCTATATCATTTCCTAGCATTAGCATTAAAGAAATCAGGATTTCTACG
This sequence comes from Erythrophleum fordii, assembly GCA_032878935.1. Classification (NCBI taxonomy): domain Eukaryota; kingdom Viridiplantae; phylum Streptophyta; class Magnoliopsida; order Fabales; family Fabaceae; genus Erythrophleum; species Erythrophleum fordii. Next base: position 19,605,486 of record JAVQMF010000038.1, read on the forward strand.
TCAAAGGTGGGAGTTTGGGGACCCCCGCCGCGACTTGGGACCTTCCCGCCACGACTAAGTTAGGTTCTGGAACTCGAAAACTAAGTTTTTAACTTTGCACCATGACCAAGTTGCTCTCGGGAGTCATTGGGTAACTTACTCGAATTTCACTGCGGCCAACCTACGTGGTGCCGCGACGAGTTTTGCTACTGTACCCTCCTTAATTAATTTCTTCGACTCGCGCCGTGGCAGGATTTATTGCGCCACGGTGAGGTTTCGTTCTGTCACCCTCCTGGGCATTTTTTTCACTCTACGTCGCGGCGAGATTCCTCAAGCCACGGCGTCCCTTGCCACTGTCACTCTTCAGGTCACGGCGAGGCCTTCCTAGCCGTGGCGTGACTCCCTCTTGTAGCTATATCTCCTACATTTTCATCCTATGCACTCCAATTCTCTTCTTAGGAACTCCCTAGGACCACTTCCTCCTTTTTTATATGACTCTAGTGGTATTTATCTACCTTATTCACCTAGCTATTCTTCCATTACCAATTCAAAACTTATGTGCCCATTTCTTTTCTTTAATTACCCTCTATCAACAAGTTTGTAAGATAACAATAATAGAAATACATGAACTATCAGCAGCTATCCTTTAATATACAATCAATGAGGGTTCCGTACATTAAGGGTTCATATCAATATCTCAAGGGTTATATTTCCAATGATAAGCCATATTATAGGTCAACAAAGTTTATAGCAGATATCATGAATCCATACATCAAGTACTAAATTAAGATGAGGTATAACCCCTCAATACATATATCCTCAGTAATCAAAATATGAAAGCCTACACTTGGCAATACAGATACATGATGATGCTATACAAGACTTAACAAAAATTAGCATCTACCCTATTACACTCAGACCAAGTGTAGCTTCCTACACTAGGTCTCAGCTCATGGATGTTCATCCACTTACTTGCCCTTATCCTTACCCGATGAACCTTCACCTGAAATTGTAATCCCATAAAACGGGGTGAGATACAAATCTCAGTAACCAAGGCAATTCCATCATATAATCCAATTTAATTAACATATATGCATGAATCAAAATTAACATCAGAATCATATCAATCATATCAGTAAATGAAACAATTAGGCTATCATGATTACTATCCCATACTAGCAATCATACTTTCACATGTTAAAGGCCATTAATATCGGGAGAGGCCCGTCCACAGCACCTACTCCTCATTGAGCACAACTAGGGCTCAGTGCATCTGGGGTTTGATCATAATCCAGTGCCCGATCGAAGCACATGCATAGGTGGCAGCTGCACCACAGCTCCATCATGGACTCACAAGGTCCAATCATAATACATTAGATAGCCAATCAATTTATTCAGTATTTCAAATCATTCATATACAACAAATATGAAATTAAAACAGATACATGCATATAATTAATGTAAACCCCAGTTACCTCACTTGTAGACAATTTGCAATAGCCACCAATGGTACAAAAATCCCTATAACCATAGCATCAGAAAATTACCACTCTAATTCATTATTAACAGTAGTAACAAGTACCCAAGGAATTTAAATGTTAATAATTACCTAAATAATACTTATCCAGTCACTACAAATCTCCAAATTCGGATTGAGTATGTCCTCTACCAGAAACTCCAATATACCACTCAAATTCCTAAGCAAATTCGTACATAATTAACACTCATACCATAAATCAACCATAGGGGTCTTAAACAAGCAGAAAAGACACTAGAATGGGTAGTTTACACTTACCTAATGCCAGCCCTAACCTCACCTATAAATTTCTTATAGGAAAATACCAAACAACTTTATTTCAGAATTTGGGTATGGTGAAAACACTCTAAATGAAAAACTAATCTGGCCAAATTAAAGAGAAAGATGAGGGAATTAAGTTGTATAACTATTACCTTGGCTGAATCTTACTCTAAATATGAGAAAATATGGAATTCTTGTCCCAAACCCTAGCCTCCCTCTCAACCTCCGAATGTTGCTTCTTGAGTTTTAGCAAATGAGAAAGTGGCTGAAGCATTAGGGTTTTAATTGGGTTTAAGTTGGGTCAAAGATAGGTCATAGGTTGCTCCAAGGTCCAACTCCAAATGGGCTTTAGTTTTTTTTTTTACTTGTTAGGCCAGTTTTAAAGTGTTGGGCTGCAGAATTTCATTGGGCCAGCTCTTATGCATTGGGTTGCTGAAGTTTAATTAGGTTTGGGCCAAGTTTGAAGAGCTCAAGGGTTTGGGTCTACACAAGGGTAATTGGGCCACTTATAAAAGTCTATACAAGGTGGATCTTGGACCTTTATCACATTAAATTGGGTTGGGTCTGTACCTAACTCATTGGGCCTCCATTAGTCTCTTATCATGATCTATTAATTTGGGTCTAGATGAAATTTTTATCCCATTAAATTCCTAACCCATATTAATAATTTATCTCTCTAAAATCCCCATTCACTTAACTTGCCCAATCATCACATTAATTATTCTTAATTAATCTAAATTCATGATTAACACCTTAATTAATTTTGGGGTATTACAATTCTTGTGTATATCATAGTGAGTTTGAGATGTGCGATGGTTTAAACTACTTGGGCAATTTACATATATTGTGTCTATGCTTTAAAACTTGCTTAAGATGTGCTAGAACATGTAAGAGGCCATTTAGATCCCTTTTGAACCATATATGGTGTTAAATTTGCCAAATTCGTGAGTTATGTCAAGATATAACTAAATGAGCTCTTCTTGATATGAAATTTGGTATGTATCTAGAGTTTATTAAGATTTTTTTGGGAATTTTTGATAAATTTTCAAAGTTGGCCAATTTTGGTAGAAATGGCATAGTTACTGTGCTATTGGTCAGAGCTTCACCTCTGTCACACGTGGGTTAAATGATGTCCAATGGCCATGAAATTTTACAAAGAGAAACTAGAAATTATACCAGCTAGAAGCACCTCAATTTGAGGTCTGTAGAGGGAGAAATAATTTTCTGAAATTCTATGTCATCATCAAGGATGCCGGCTGCCCTTCATTATTGTTCCATCATATTTTGAGGTCCAAACGCTACTAAAATGATCCAGGCTTATTTTTTCCCTCTAATTAACATCTGTAACTTTCTAAATTAGTATAGTTTTTCTAGATTGGATTTTTATAAAATTAGTTATGAATTTTTGAAATTCATGATAGCAAATTATATTAGTACCAAGGACAGTCAGACCTTTGTGCCTTTTTCATTATCAAACATGGTCCAAAGGCTATAGTCATATCCTGGAATCATTTTTAATATGAAGTAACATTTAGGGCTTTCTAGAAAGCTATAGTTTACTTTATTCTCATTTTTCTAGAATTAGTTATAATTTTTCAATGTTGGAGCCAAAATCTAACTTTTGGACCCGCAGAAAAATTTGCATTTTTCTGGTTTTTGGCTTCATATTTGTGGTTCATGGATTGTTTTATACTATGTATAAGTTTTATGAATAGAGTTTGAGTAGAGAATATGATTGATGGGATTCACGAGACCTATAGGGCAAAATGTGAGTGTCTGAACCCCCGACATATAGTATTAAAATACCATGATTTTGCTCTTTTCTTTGGAATTTTATGGAATCAAGCCTAAGTGTAGATTAGTTGAGGTTAGCATATTATGGTGTTACATTTTTGGTATTTGAGCAAAGGGTCAGACATTTTTGCTCTATGTTGGACTCTTGAATAGTATGATTGGCTTATGTTTGGTGTGAATTGCCATAAAGGTGCTAATCTACTTATGCATATATGCTTGAGATACAACTGTAAACTGAGGGTTGCTAATTCTTTTCAAACAAATAGTTGAGACTAGACAGGGTAAGGGTAGAGGCAGGCCGCCCAGGGCTCAGAGAGTTGAGCCAGAGTTTCTGGTTGGGCCTGAGGATCCTTTGCAGACCATCATAGAGAGACTTGATCAGTGTGAGGCCATGATGGGCTAGTAGCAGGAGAAGCTGGAACAATAGAGGTACATTGCTCAGCAACAGTATGACATGATCATGCAGTTGCAAGATACCCTGGTTAGGCAAAAAGAAGCCAGGAAAGAAGCCCTTGTACCTCAGCCATCTACTTCTAGCATTCCACCTGCACCTCCTCAGGAGCTTACTCAGACCCAGACACTTATCCAGAAATTGTTGAATCAGCTTAGGAAAAATAGTCCACCCTTTTTTGATGGAGAATTGGATACGGATAAGGCTGAAGCTTGGGTTATAGAGTTGGAGAAAATATTTTCGGTAATGGATTGTACCACAGAGTAGAAAGCTCAGCTTGCTACTTTCGTGCTACAGAAAGAAGTCGATAAACAATGACATAGCACGAAACCCCTAATGGAGACTAAGAACATACAAATCACTTAGGAAAGTTTCTTAGTAGAGTTTTATGAGAAATATTTTCGTAGTTTGATAAGGAAAAAAAAAAGAAATGGAATTTATAGGCTTGAGGCAGATTGAAGAGATGATTGTTGACCAGTATGTGGCCAAGTTCCTTGAGTTGTCTCGGTATTCCTCTTACCTTCAGAGGTGTAATGATGAGACTTGGAGATGTGAGCAGTTTGAGACTGGGTTGAAGCCTCTAATTAGTGACAGGGTTACTCTATAACGGATTAGAAAGTTTACTACCTTTTTGGAGGTCAGTGGGGTGATTAAGAATAACTTGCACGCTATCATGCCTACTACGGCTTCAGCTAGTCAGAAAGGGGCTTCATAATTAAAAAGACCAAGACTAGAAGAGGGTTTTAATGTGACACTCAGCACCAAGAGGAGAGGCAAGGTGCTATGGAATAGAAGGCCATAGAGGGGCAAGCAGATGTTGCCTCTTCGAAGCTAGTCATCTATCCTGCAGTCTTCAATGACATGTTTCAAGTGTGGGAAGTCAGGGCACATTGCTAGAAATTGTCCCTAGATAGATACAATGCCTCCTCCTAAACCACAGACCAAGGGCAGAGTGTTCGCTCTCACTTAGCAAGAAGCTAATGTGTCCCTCAATTTGATCTGAGGTACGCTGATAATGAATAGCTTTCCCGTAGTTGCTATGTTTGATTCGGGTGCTTGTCACTCATTTATATCCTATGTTTGTGTGAGGCAATTGGGTCTGGTTGTTAGTACTTTACCATTTGATTTATCTGTCACTACACCCATTAGAGGCTATGTTGTCACTTCCCATACTTGCTTAAATGTCACTGTTCAGTTCAATCATTATCATACCATTATTGATTTGATTTTTATACCCTTCCATGGTATTGATTTGATTATAGGTATAAACTGGATGGTCACGAATAATGTAATACTTAATTGTGAACACTGAACCATTTCTTTACCTGTTTGTGAGACCATACCTATGGTAGGAGTTAAGTTATCTTTTGTGACTACAACCCAAGCTGAGAGACATTTAGAGCATGGATGTCAAGGGTTTCTAGTCTTTTTCTCTATTCAGGTTGAGGTGGAGGAAGGGATAGAGGAGATCCCAATTGTTAGGGAATTTTTGGAGGTTTTCCCTAAAGATTTTGACTTTAGTGATCTACCCCATGAGAGAGAGTTAGAGTTCCCTATATACATAGTGCCTATGTAACACCATGCATTTCTAGCCTTGCCTCATGTCACCTCTAAATCTCATATCATGAATTACATTAGAAAGTGGGAAAATAGCATTAAAATATTATATTTCTTTATGTTGTACTATATGGATGTTATAGCCTGAGGCTGGACCGGTGTCCAAAGCTCTTTACAGGATGGTCTCGCCAAGCTTGTTCAATTGAAAAAGCAAATAGAGGATTGTTAGAAAAAGGGTTTATACGCCCTAGTGTTTCACCTTGGGGAGTTTCGGTATTATTTGTGAGAAAGAAGGATGGTAGCTTATGATTGTATATAGATTATAAAGAGTTGAATAAAGTTACCATCAAAAATAAATATCTTCTCCCTAGAATTGATGATTTATTAGATCAATTGGCTAAAGCATCTGTATTTTCTAAGATAGATCTTAAATCTGGTTACCACTAGTTGAGAATGAGAATTGAAGACGTCTCTAAGACGACCTTCAGAACGAGATATGGGCACTATGAGTTCCTTGTAATGCCATTTAGGCTAATGAATACGCTCGCTGTGTTCATGGATTACATGAATAGGGTATTCAGATCTTACTAGATCAGTTTGTGGTGGTCTTCATTGATGATATCCTAGTATACTCTAAATCCTTTGAGGAGTATGAAAGGCATCTGAGATTAGTCCTAAAAACCTTGAGAAGTAAAAGGTTGTATGCCAAATTTAATAAATTTGAGTTTTGGCTAACCGAGGTGAAATTCTTAGGCCATGTGATCTCACAAGATAGGGTCGCGGTTAATCCCATAAAGTTGAGGCTGTGTTACAGTAGGATAGATCTAGAATGATCATCGAGGTTAGGAGTTTCTTAGGTTTGGCAAGATACAATAAATGGTTTATTTAAGGCTTTTTTCAGATGGCCTTACCATTGATGAGGCTAACTAGGAAAGAGACACCGTTTATGTGGGATGATAGATGTGAGAGGAGTTTCTAAGAGTTAAAACTCCATTTGACCACTACCCCTGTACTGATTATCCTTAACCCTAGTGAACCATTTGTGGTTTATTATGATGCCTCGGGCAAAGGATTAGGATGTGTGTTGATGCAACAGGTGTAATGTTCGGTTTTCATTAAACAACAGAAACGGGCGCATTTTCAAAGCAAGTCCCCTAAAATGAATAAGTTAAAGTTCCGAAAATTTTGAGTAACATTCTAGCCTCCTAAAAATGAGAATTCTAGCCTCGGACAGAAGGAAAAAATGGAGCTAGAATGAAGAAACAAATTTTGACAAAAATTTTACAAAACGTAATGGCATTTTTGTAATTTTGGGTAATTTTTGGAATTCACATAGGAGGGTCTTTTAAATCAAAGTTTTAAGTTCTCCAGGATTTTCAGAGGCTCTAAAGACTATGGAAAGCCCTAGGACAGTTAAATCCCCTCTGGTGGACATTTTCTAATATCGGTGTGCTTGAAACTTTGACGGATTCATTTGAAAAGGTTTTAGCCCTGATTTAAATGATTCCAAAGGCATTTTTCTTAATTGGGAACCTAAATTTTAAAGTACGAAGGGCAAAATTGAAATTTTTGAAAAAGTCCTTTTGCTTTAGCTATATATAGGTGGTTGCCTTCATTTAACTTCAGAAAATTCAGCCCCAAACCAGAAGCAAAACCCTAAGGGAGAGGCACCCAAGAAAGGAAGAATAAGGAGGAAGAAATCCAAGTGTAAGGTATGTTTTCATGGTGATTTTTCTTGCTTTTCTTCATCCACACCTCCTCTCCTCCCTTCTCCTTTGTTTCCGTAGATTAAAATAAGGTTTATAAATCTGATCCAAGGGAGATATTTAAGGGAAATTTCGGATTTGAAGAGAGGAGCTTGGAGAAAGCAAGATTCAAGCCAAACTAACTAAGAAAATGAGGTAAAAATGTATTCCATGGTAACTATATTGACCTCCCTTTCTTCTCCACTTTGACTTACATATAGTGTGCCCTAGGGACTTAAATTTTAAACCAAACCAAGGGTGAATCTTAGGTATTTGATGGAGGAGAATAAGAATATGTAAAGAAAACCATGAAATAGTCCTTAGAATGCAAGATGCAAAACCTAGGGTTTTATATACACCTTCCAAATTCTAAATTTACGTAATGATTCCTAGGTTTAATTAAGGGTTTAAATGAGTTCTTGAGACACCTAAGATGCTCCCTATAAGCTTCTTCCTTCAAGAAAACCAAGAGAACTCTAAGAAGCCTAAATGATACCTAGGTCTCAGCCAAGAGGGGTTCTAGTAGTGGGGGAAAGTTTTAAATTTTTTTAAGCTATTCTTAAGTCATATTTAATGAATGAAAATGAAAGGAGGCCTTAGAAAAAATTTAGAACTCATAGAAAGTGACTTGGTGTCTTAAGTTCCATATTATGACATAAAGAAGCAACATGATGCTAGGTCTTTTGTTTTGATAGTGTGATGACTCCAAGAGGCTTAAAAGGAGTCAAGAATCATATTTGAAAGGAAAGACTAAGGCCTAGAAATTATTTGAGGGATGTTGATTCATTAAGTGCCTTTATAGACCACAATGAAAGTTATAGAGCAATTTAGTGTTTAACTTAGTTATGTGACCTTAGAATGTGTTTCATGAACCTAATTGGCTCCTATAAATTGTATCTAGGCTAAGAGAAACCATCTCCACCAATTTGTAGGTGTGTGGTCAAAAGAGGAGGCTTGAATTTCAAGGAAAAAGTGTGTGAGTGTACACAAAGTAGCTATCTCCACCTTCTCTCATGCATGGATGTGTGTTTAACTTGTTTTAGAATGTGTGTATGTGTATTTTCAATCTATGAAAAGTATGCTAGCATGCCTTTATATGATAGGATTCTTGATGCTATGTTATGTTTTCAAATGAATACATGATATTTGTATGAGTTTGCTTGAGTGTCGAGAGGCCAAGAACTCTTCCCTTTGGTGAGGATGAGCTAAGAACTCTTGAACTTAGTTGAGACAAAGTAAAGAGTCTCTCAAACGCAAAGTGGGCTCCCAAGAGTATGGTTGAGTCCAAAGCTTTTAAAGAAGGGGTGAGACAAGTCTAAAATCCATGAGGAGAAGTGTGAGGCTAATCCAAACACATAGTAAGCTCTTGAATGTCTTGTATGATTTGTTCATATGCCAAGTTTACTTTTAAAATGTCCATGACTTCCATTTTCTCCATACATGCATTTATAAAGCTTGCTTTGCACATATTATGTATGATTGAATGGGAGATGAGCTATTGGGATTCTTTGAATCTCATCCCTTCCTCTCCAATGATCTAACATGCTAGGTGGACCAAGTAACTATGGTGAATGGAGCTAACAACAATGAAGAAAGAAGATTGATAAGCATATACCTAGCTTTACCCATTTTGGAATCATAATTATATTTCTTGATGTATATAATGTTATAAATGGTCTATGACCTTTGAGACATGTGTAAATATGCTATTATGTGATTTTTAAATATGTGAATATGATATATGAGCTCTAGCATGTACTTTGAGTATGTAATACCCAAGTATGCAAATTGAAAGTATGATGGAAATGTGCATAAGTATGCGTGGAATGACCAAAATAAGATACATGAGGTTTGGGACCATTTGGGCAACTTACACAAGTCTTAAATGTACTTTTCGACTTGCCCAAAAGGTGACAACACCAAGGAAAAGTCATTTGGTAATTTTGGTACCCCATATGGAGTCAAAATTGACCATAATAGAACCCTATATCACATTTTGGCCAAATGAGTTAGTCTTGATCTGAGATTTGGCATGCAATTAGATCTCATTGAAAGCTTTTTGGAAAGTTAAAGATCATAATTTTTGGAGGTCTATGGAATATTTAATGATTTTTCAAAGTTTGCAAAAATTATGATTTTGGTTTGCTATACTATTCATTTAGTCCGAATTTGCATTCTGTCACCCCAGGCTCAAATGATGTCCAATTGTTAGAAAATTTTATACAAAGAAACTAGACAACCACAGTGACTTGTACCAATTAGAAGCACCTCATTTGGAGGTCTAGAGAGGGAGATATGAATTTTTGAAGTTTCTATCTAGTATTAGTAATTTTGCCCAACCAGAATTACTATTCCATTGAATTCTAAGGTCTAGGCTTGATGAACTAATCTGGAGATATTTTTTCTCTCTATTTAACATTCATATCTTTCCAGATTTGATATCATTTGCATGTTGGATTTTTGTGGAATTAGTTGGACATTTTCAAAATTTTCTACAGAATTTTGTAATAGCTTTAGAATTTAGTCAGACCTTTAGACCATTTTGGATGTTAAACATCCTTTATGATTAATGTCATGATTTGAGCATATTTTTATGTGAAGTAGACATTCAAAGCTTTCTAGAATGACCAAGATTGTATAATTTTGATTTTTTTAGATTTAGTTATGATTTTACAAATTTGGTTAGAAAATAGAGCAAATCTGGTCGAGAATGAACCTTCATATTCCATGCTCCATTTCGATTTCCACGAGTTGTGGGTATGATTTTGTGATACAAATAAGTTGTAATGATGTATTTAAATATGAGGATGTATAGCATGAGTTCTGATAAGCATGATTTTTATACACTTTAATCCTCTTAACTTTGGCATTTTGATAATGAAATATGGCTTTAAGACTTTAATTAGATAAGATTTTATTTTAATAGCCATTTCTATATTTAGGAGTTAATTTGCAAAAATTTGGTTTTTAATGCTCAATTTTATCTTAAATAATTTTTGTGAATATTCCTATTTGATTTTTCCCACTTTTTTTATGTAGAATTTTAATATATAATTGGAGCTTGAATGAGCATTTATTTCAAAGCAAGCAAGAAGAAGAAGCATGTGAAGATCAAGTGGAGAAAGAAGCAAGGTTCTGATGTGGAATAGGAAAGAGAAGCATGTGCAGATTTTAAGAGAAGCAACGTAATTTTTGAGCTAAATAAGAGAAGCTACAGAACCATGCAGCTCGAGTGAAGAAATAACATGAAGAATGAATAGAAGCAAAGTGAATAAAGGAAGCAGGGGCACGAGATCTTCACTCGAGCTTGAATAGTGAAAAAGTGCAGCAGAAAATGAGCAGAAATAGAGAGAAATAAAGCTCAGGCAAAACATGAAGCAGCCACATGAGAAGTTCAAGCTTGGGTGCTTGATGCAACGTAGAGAAACACGTATGCAGTTTTGAAGTCGAAGAAGACACTCCCAATGAGCAAGCAAGCAATGCACAGAACATGAAACAGAGCATGTTTTTATAAAGGAGCTGACGTGGAGGAAGCATAAGTCTAGCTGGTTATTCGAAGAGAAGAGGTTACGGGTAGAAGGAACAAATACGCAAGAAGGCTAGAAAGGAAGAAGAAGCAGCTAAAACAAGAAGCTTTGGGGTGGAGGAATTAAAGGAGAAGAAGTTAACTTGGAAAAACTGTAGAATGAAGAAGAGAGCACGATGGGTTTTGAAGGATTCTAGCAAGAAAAATGAGAAGATTTCCATGGGTTTGAAGGAAGCTCAATTACATACACATGCAGAGGCATGCAGCACGAGAACCAGATTACTACGTGGAAGAATACACACTTGAGCAAATGGATGGATAAGGTAGCACCAGCTGCAGCATAGGGAAGGAGAAAAAGATGTCAAATAGTGAAGAAGAGATTTGAGTCTGTGAGCTGGAAACACAATTTGGAATACTATAATATAAAATAAAGTGGGGTCTACATTGGAGCTACAGGGAATTGAAATAAAAGAGCATCTGCATATGGTGAAGGAGAAGGAAAAAAAAAAGCTTTAGGTAATTGGCAAGGTTAGCACGTGAAAGTGAGCATGAAAGGGGCACGTGAACTATTAAAAAAAAATACGATGGACATTCCATAAGGAGAATCACTCCTCATTCAATTATTCACATCACTCCACACGCCCCTTTCGTCCACACTACGCAGAACCACGCCGTAGCCATTTTCATAATCCATTTCTTCCATTTTCCTTCCACCTCCATGAGAGCTTAATTGAAGATTGTGATTAGCTTGGAAGACAACCTTGGCTAAAGCTTGAATCCATGGATGAGCAACATTTTTTACTAAGATTTTCTTATTTTTCTAGTACTTTTCTTTTCCTATATTCTCTTGGTTAAGATTGTATTGGATTTAGAATGTGTATTATCTATAGTTAGTGGCTAGTTAGACACTAATTAGGATGCTTTTTATTGATTAATTGATTGGATTGGACACTAAATTTTCCATTTCTCTCTAACCTCCCATGTATGTCACGAAGGTATTCGATGAAATGCATGAGTGAGATTATGTGCTTGATTGTTTAATTTGAGGATTCCTTAGTGTTTAGTTGGTGAATTAAACATCTTAGGGTGATGATTCAGAGGCCAATTAATCAGTTAATCAATCAAATTGGGTGTTCATTGATCTTAAAGATAAGAATTAACGATTTAATATGGGGTTGAGGTTTCAATTCAACATTAGATTGTTAATCTATTGATTCTTGCATGGTAACTCAAGATACATTTGCCGTGGACACAATTAGGGACTTTTATACCAGAATTAATCACAATTGGATTAGGATAAAGATAGTGGATACCAAAGGATGATTCCAAAGCTAGTCATAAGACCATTATCAATCATAATTCATCTAATTAGATAGTGTTTAGGAACTTTATTTCAATTTAGTTTTAGCTTAGCTCAATTAGATCAAAAACTCCCCAAATTAGATAGCTTTTAGGACCTTTAATATTTAGAAAACCCAATTGAATATTGAACTCCATTTCCAAGGGAGATGACCTAGGTTGTGCCCTATATTGCATTTAATATTCAACCTAGTTTTATTTTGAGGGTTGCGCGACGAGCTCGTCAAAATTTGGCGTCATTGCCAGAAAATTGGAGTTTTAATTATTTGAGAAAGTTTTCTAAGTGTTTTTGTTCTATTTTAGCTCTGTTTTGGTTTAATTTTTGTTCTATTTTAAACTTGGAATTGGGTAATTTTAGTGTTGTGTATTAACTTGCCTGCTTGTTGGACTTTTTGTTTGAAGTGCTCAGAAAATTCTCAAACTTTGTTTTCCAAGTTTTTTGGCCAAATTTCAACGTTTAAGGCAGTTTTTCTAATTTTTTACTATTTTCTCTAATTTTTTAGGATTTTTTTAATTTTTCTAGATTTAATTTCTTTATTTTTTATGAGTTTGTTTTGTGTCATTAACCCCTGTTTAGGAGTGTTTTTCATAGTTAAGTAAGTCGTAGCTTCATTTGAATTTTATTTTCTTGATTTTAAGTTAATTTTAGTTATAATTTGCTAGTGATTTTTCTTGTACTAAATTTGATTGCACTTCTCTTTTTATTGGCTTTAAATGGATCCTTATTATTCTAATCAAGGTGTTTATGATCCTTGTGCAGAGCATAGGATTTTTCGGAAGTTGGATGACGCCATGTCAATGCTTCAAGGTCTTCTTGAAAGACAAAGACAAGAGCAACAAGCCCAACAATATCAACAAGTCCAACCACCATGCTACCAACCACACCATCATTCCTATGAAGTTTACCCCAGCTACTAACCATACCACAATCCATATGGAGTACACCCTAACTACACCATCATTATGAAACATACCATAACTTTCATAGGTAAGAGCCACAATATCATCCTTACAATTAGCATGAGAGGTACATGCAACAGGAGCCCCAGAGGGAATCTAGTTCAGAAGAGAGGATAATGCAGCTAATAAAAGCTTGTATTATTCAAAACTAACAATTGGAGAAAATGGTCTAACGAGGAACTGAATGGTTGCAATTCCATGACCAACAAATGATGGATAACCTCATGAAGGATTCAGGATTTCAAATGAATCAATCAACTTCAAGTGCTAATTAATTAATTGAGGAACAAATTAGAAGGGAATGTATAGGAGAGGAAGAGTCCTATTCATTGGGTAATATCCTTCCATCTTATAATATTTTACAATTTGTTAGAACTAATTCTAGTATACATGATAGCACTGTGATTCCTGATGCATATAATGTTATTGATTCTGAATTGTATAATGATGTCGTTGATGAGAAAATTATTGTTGAATCTCCTGATTTGATTGATTGTGGTAATTCATTGAGCAAAATTGATATATTTGTTGATGTTCATGAACCCTTGTGTACTGATGCACTTGGTTTTTCTACACCTAACTATAACCTTAGTGATAATTCTATTTCTGAACCTGTTATTGATGAATTTATTGACTCTAGGGTAGTAGATAAGTGTGGGGGTAACTTAGGATGTGATGATCATTCTGTTCCTGGTGTGGAATTAGTTGATAAGTCTATTGATGATGCATCTTTTGAGTTTAAAGATAACATGCTATCTGGACCATGTGATATAGTTGATTTGAATGATTCTCTTAATTGTGTGTGTGTTGGATTTATTATATGTGATAGATGCTCTCAAATTAATTCTTCCATTAAGACTAGTGAGTTTCTCATATATACTGATCATCATAATTCCTTACTAGCATGTCATGGTATGACTGATGAAATAGTGAATGTAGCATGTGATGAGAATATAGACAGTGAAATTGTTGAGCAAATTGTTGTTGATGAATCAGACTTAACTCTTAAATGCTTATGTGATGATATGCATACATGTCCTATATGTGCTGAGATAAATGAGTTTCTGAAGTCTAATAAGTCTGCTGAACCCATAGAGTCCTTTGTTTGCACTGGAATTATTGATAAGACTGATTCTACTGATCATACTAGTATTGATAAGGGCATGCATAGTGATACTACTGATGTTGAAAATCCTATTGATTCTTATGATGTTGTTGATACTAGTAAGAGACTAGATTTTGTTCTTAATAATTGTCTAGAATTTTGTGAGCCTACTGATGTCTCTTTGGTAAGAGAAGATGTTGTTTCTCATGTTGAGAGTCCTGAACAGCCAGTTGAGATAAAGCAATTGCTAGATACCTTAGAGGACTTGAACTTAAAAGGCTATGAGAAGTTGCAATTTCATTCTTCTGTTGATCTAGTGACTCTTACTAATAGGAGTCCTATAGATTTTATTGGATTTGATAGATTTTTAGAAAGTTTTGATTTTCAATTTTCTTTCTTTAGTTTTAATTATCTTAAATTTGATTTTTCTTCTTTTCCTTCTTCTGAATTTGCTGAATATGACTTTCCTAAACTACTAATAGTTGAGGAAGTCCATGAGTCAACACTGCATGATCAATCGAAATGTTTTAAAGTAGTGAGACTTAAATTTGTTGAACTGAAGAGGAATAAAGTAGTTTTAACTTGGTTTTTAATACTTATGATTAGTTAGTCTTTGATAGAATTCTTTTAGTTTAGGATCTAGTTTTCTTTTCTTTTTTGCATTACAGTTTCTTTTGTTTTTGTTTTGTAGGAAATAAGTTGCTAACCAGCTATAAAGGAAATCTGAGCCACCTTGAGATCTCCATTTTCAAGTTCATCTGGTTGTATTCTCTCCTTTCGCTCTTTATCTTGTGATGTTTATCTGTTGACTAGACTGTGTGCTGACATTAAGGACAATGCAATATTTAAGTGTGGGGGGGGGGAGAGTCATTTCATCTTCCATCTTTTCCTTGTTTTGAAAAAAAAAACTAAAAATTTTGTAGGAAAGTTTTTGAATTATAGCTTGGATTCACTTAGACATGACAAGTGATGGATCTTGTGTTCTGATTCAAGTGAAGTGGCAATGAATTTGATTTCAATGAATTATTTGATAGCCATTAGCTGGTGAGGATTTGAGCCTTAATTTTTTGATTCTGGTGTGTATTCACCTATCTCTACTTTTACTCTAGAACTTGTCTTGATTTTCTGACCACATTTGTATTTGCATGCATGAAAATGATAAGGCATTCATTTCTTTTGCAACTAGTTAGCCAAAAAGCCAACATTACATACATTTTATCCATTGTTTTAGCCACTTTGAACCTTGATTTTATTTTCTTGTTTAGCCTATAGCCATTAAAAATGTTTCCCACCTTTTTTTAAGATGCCTTAAGAATTTTAAGGAGCATTACATCTAAATAGGATAGGTGAATGTGTGCTTTGCATCCATTAAGTCCATTGTTAGTCAAAGAATTTGTTTTAAGAAAGAAGGGAAAAAAAATTTGCAAAAGAAAAGAAGAGATGGAAAAGCTAAAGAAAAGCAAATGAAAAAAAAAGGGGAAAAGCAACAGGAAATCAAAAGAAAGAAGTGTTTCAAATTGAGTTGTAGGTGCCTATTACTAGTTGGAAATAAGGCTTAGATGCACATGCTTCCCTATCCTAAGTTTCCATTGATTGCTCTTGAAGTTCTAAGGTATCTATTTGTTTTTCCCTTGTTATTGTTTATCCATTTATTTGATTCCCTAACCCTGCTATAACCATAAATAAAGTCCTCTTGATTTGTGCATTGCATTTGGTATGGGTGGTGGAGACTTAGAAGCTTATGGTAATGAACTTTGATAGGTGAAGTTTGAGTGAAACACATTACCCTAAACACTGGAAAGTTGAGAGTAAACACTAACATATGTGAGAGACTATGCATTTCAATTCATTCTTTTCAAATGAAATTGCCATAGAGCTTAATTCTTGATGCAAGTGAAGTTAACTTAGATTGTAGAAGTGTTGAAGAGTCTTGACCAATCCTTAGTTTGAAATTTTTCACTTTCATTTTCCCATATGTCATTCCATTAGTCTTTCTTTGATTTTGAGCTTTGCTCAGGAGTGCAAAGGTATAAGTGTAGAGGAATTTGATAAGTATGATTTTTATACACATTAATCCTCTTAACTTTGGCATTTTGATAATAAAATATGGCTTTAAGACTTTAATTAGATAAGATTTTATTTTAATAGCTATTTCTATATTTTAGGAGTTAATTTGCAAAACTTTGGTTTTTTAATGCTCAATTTTATCTTAAATAATTTTTGTGAATATTCCTATTTAATTTTTCCCACTTTTTTTTTATGTAGAATTTTAATATGTAATTAGAGCTTGAATGAGCATTTGTTTCAAAGCAAGCATGAAGAAGAAGCATGTAAAGATTAAGTGGAGAAAGAAGCAAGGTTTTGATGTGGAATGGGAAAGAGAAGCATGTGCAGATTTTAAGAGAAGCAATGTGATTTTTGAGCTAAATAAGAGAAGCCATAGAACCATGCAGCTCGAGTAAAGAAATAACGTGAAGAATGAACAGAAGCAAAGTGAATGAAGGAAGCAGGGGCACGAGATCTTCACTCGAGCTTGAGTAAAGAAAAAGTACAGTAGAAAACGAGCAGAAACAAAGAGAAATGAAGCTCAGGCAAAACGTGAAGCAGCCACATGAGAAGTTCGAGCTTGGGTGCTTGATGCAACGTAGAGAAACACGCATGCAGTTCTAAAGTCGAAGAAGACACTCCCAATGAGCAAGTAAGCAATGCACAGAACGTGAAACAAAGCACGTTTTTATGAAGGAGCTGACGTGGAGGAAGCATAAGTCTAGCTAGTTATTCGAAGAGAAGAGGCTACGGGTTGAAGGAACAAATACGTATGAAGGCTAGAGAGGAAGAAGGAGCAGCTGAAACAAAAAGCTTTAGGCTGGAAGAATGAAAGGAGACAAAGTTACGTGGAAAAGCTACAGAATGAAAAAGAAAGCAGGATGGGTTTTGAAGGATTTTAGCAAGAAAAATGAGAAGATTTCCACAGGTTTGAAGGAAGCTCAATTACATACACATGCAGAGGTATCAGCGCGAGAACCAAATTACTACGTGGAAGAATACACACTCGAGCAAATGGATGGATAAGGTAGCACCAGCTGCAACATGGGGAAGGAGAAAAAGACGTCAAATAGTGAAGAAGAGATTCGAGTCTGTGAGCTGGAAACATAATATGGAATACTATAATATAAAATAAAGTGGGGTCCACATTGGAGCTACAGGGAATTGAAATAAAAGAGCATCTGCACGTGGTGAAGGAGAAGGGAAAAAGAAAAAAGCTTCGAGTAATTAGTGTAACACCATAACTTCTAGCCCATTTTGTATCATTTATAAGCTTTGTATGTTCAATCCCACAAGAGCATATGAAAAAGGGGATGAAAATAATAGACTTTTTTCGTGTTGTGCTATATCAAAAAAATTCAATTCGGTGTCACGTGAACCGTGTGAGTTTATACTATACTTTCTCATATTTAATTTCATTATTACATCACAAAAACATGCCTATAATTCATGGAAACCGAAATGGAGCTTAAAATAAGCAAGTATATTTTCAGCCAGATTTGCTCCATTTTCTGACCCAACTTTGGAAAATTATACGTAATATGTACAAAGCAAGTTTCACAAATGCATGCATGGAAAAGGTAGAAATTATAAACATTTGAAAGGCAACCTTGGCATGTGAATCAATCATACAAGACATTCAAGAGCTTACTAAGTGTTTGGATTGACCTTACACTTCTCCTCATGGATTTTGGACTTGCCTCACCCATTCTTTGAGTACTTTGGATTCAACCATACTCTTGGGAGCCCACTTTGCTTTTAGAAGACTCTTTACTTTGTCTTAACAAAGCTCAAGGGTTCTTGGCTCATCCTCACCTAAGGGAAGAGTTCTTGGCCTCTTCACACGCAAGTAAACTCATACAAACATCATGAATTCATTTAAAAACATAACATGGCACCAAGCATCATGGCATATAAAGGCATGCTAGTATACTTTTTAAAGCTTGAAAATACACATACACACATTCTAAAACAAGCTAAACACACATCCATGCATGAGAGAAGGTGGAGAGAGCTACCTTATATACAAGCACACACTTTTTCCTTAACTTTCAAGCCTCCTCTTTTAGCCACGCACCCATAATTTGGTAGAGATAGTTTCTCTTGGCCTAGACACAAATTATGGGAGCCACTTAAGTTCATGAACCACACTCTAAGGCTACATAACTTAATGAAATACTAGATTGCTCTATAGGTTTCATTATGGTCCATATTGGCACCTAATGAAGTAAGACCCTTTAAATGATTTCTAGGCCTTATTCTTTCTTTTCAAATATAATTCTTGACTCCTTTTAAACCTCTTGGAGTTATCACATCATCAAAACAAAAGGCCTAGTACTATGTTGCTTCTTTAGGTCATATTATGGAACCTAAGACACCAAATCACTTTCTATGAGTTCTAAATTTTTTCCAAGGCCTCCCCTCATTTTCATTCATCAAATATGACTCAAGAATGGCCTTAGAAAAATTTAAAACTCTCCCTAGCTATAAGAAACTCTTTAGGCCGAGGCTATGGAGCTTAATGGCCTTCATGGAGTTTGCTTGGTTTTCTTGAAGGAGGAAGCTTGTGGGAAGCATCTTTGGTGTCTCAAGAACTCATTTATACTTTAACTTAGACCTAGGAAGCATCCTACAAATTCAGAAATTGAAAGGTGCACTGGAAACCCTAGGTTTTGCATCTTGCTTTCTAATGCCTATTTCTTAGTTTTCTTTGCATATTCTTATTCCTCTCCATCAAATACCTAAGAATCACCTTTGGTTTGGTTAAAAATATGACTCCTTAAGTCTGTCCAAGTCTAGGTTGAAATGCTCAAGGAAGGGAGGAAGAAGACTAAGTGGAAGAATTATAAAATACCTTGTTTTCCTTGGATTTCCTTGCTTGTTCTTTCTTTCCTTGGCCTCTTCACTTGAATTTCGAACTTTCCCCTCTGTTCTCCCTTCAAAATAGCCCTCAAAATTTCAGAGAAATCATGGAGAAGAAGAGGGAAAAAGAGGAGAAGAAAGTGGTGGAGAGAAAGCATGAAAAACAAGTAAAATTCCATACCTAAAGTCTTGAATCTTTCCTCCTTCTTCCCTTCTCTTTGTGCGCCACTCTCCAAGGGATTTGCTTCTAATTTGGGGCTGGAAATTCTGAAGTGAATGAGGGAGAGTTGAGGTGTCACCTATATATAGTTAGGGTAAAGTGACTTTTTCAAAAATTCCCATTTAGCCCTTCATACTTTGCCTTTTTGTTTCTCCTTCGTTTTAGATCCTTTTTTAGAACTGTCTTTTCCATTATAAAATTTAGGTTCCCAATTAAGAAAAATGGCTTTGGAATCACTCAAATCGATCAAAGTTCAGGTCAATCGATATTGGAAAACTTACACCGGAGGGTTTTTACCGATCCTAGGGCTTCCCATGATTTTTAGGGCCTTTGAGAACCCTGGAAAACTCAAAAATTTCATTTAAAAAGCCCTTTTGTAGGTTTTCCAAAAAGTCCACTTATTTACGAAAATGCCACTGGCCTTTTGGGTAAAATTTTTGAATCACCCCAGCCTTGATTTTTGGGCAACTCAAGGCTCAAATTCTCATTTTCTAATATTTAAAATTTTATCCAAATTTTATTTGGCCTTGAGTCACTCATCTCAAGGGGGCTTGCTTTGAAAATGTGCCCTTTTCCGTCGTTTAACAAAAACTGGACATTATAATTCTCCCCCTTTTTTAAAAATTTCGTCCTCGAAATTTAGATAACATACCTCATGAGAAGAGTTCTGGATATTTCTTCCTCATATCATCCTCTAATTCCCAGGTGGCTTCCTCAGGAGATAACCCTTTCTAAACCACTTTCACCAGCGGTATCGTCTTATCCTGTAACTGCTTAAGTCTAATGTCCACGATCTGATATGGTGATACTATGTATGATAGATCATCCTATAACTGCACATTCTCATATTCTATGATATATGAGGGGTCGGGCTGGTACTTTTCCAACTGGGAAACATGGAAGACATTATGGACTTGGCTTAAGTTCAGAGGAAGGGCTAGTCTGTATGCCACAAGTCCTACTTTATCAAGAATCTGGAAAGGACCTATGTACTTTGGACTAAGCTTTTTGGTTTTGATGGATCGACCTATCCCTGTGACTGGAGACACTCTAATGAAGACATGGTCTCCAATTTCAAACTCTAACGGCCACTTACGTTTATCTGCGTAACTTTTCTATCTACTCTGGGCTATCAGAAGTTTCTTTCTGATGGTCTCTATTTGTCTAGAGGTCTGGTCCACTAACTCTGGGCCTATGAGGCTCCTCTCTCCTAGCTCAACCCAACACACTGGGGATCTACACTTCCTTCCGTA
This sequence comes from Erythrophleum fordii, assembly GCA_032878935.1. Lineage (NCBI taxonomy): Eukaryota > Viridiplantae > Streptophyta > Magnoliopsida > Fabales > Fabaceae > Erythrophleum > Erythrophleum fordii. The sequence goes on from JAVQMF010000038.1 coordinate 19,626,141, forward strand.
TAATGCCTCATACGGTGCCATCTGTATACTTGCATGATAACTGTTATTATAGGCAAATTCTGCTAAAGGCAAGTATGTATCCCAATTCCCTTTCATTTCTAATACACACGCCCTCAACATGTCCTCTAGGGTTTGGATGGTTCTCTCCGTCTGTCCATCCGTCTGAGGATGATAGGCCATGCTGAATCTAAGTTTGGTGCCTAGAGCATCCTGGAATGATCTCTAGAAATTCGATGTAAATCTGGGATACCTATCTGACACCATGCTCCTAGGCACACCATGCAGTCTCACTATCTCCCTAATGTATAGCTGGGCTAACTTGTCTAGGGTATAAGTGGCTTTCATAGGTAGGAAATGCGCTGACTTTGTTAACCTATCGACTATTACCCATATTTCATCATACCCCGATGATGTCCTGGGTAAACCCATGACAAAATCCATAGCTATGCTATCTTATTTCCACTCCGAAATATCTAGGGGCTGAAGTAATCTAGCTAGTTTCTGATGTTCTATTTTTACTCTCTGATATACTAGACATCGGGAGACATATTCTGCTATGTCTGTTTTCATCTCGGGCCACCAGAACATTTTCTTTTAAGTCCTGGTACATTTTATTACTGCCCGAATGAATGGTGTACTTACTCTTATGTGCCTCATCTAATATCTTTTCTCTAATTTCTGTATTTCTAGGCACATACAGCCTATCCTTGTATCTTACTATGTTATCCTCAGATATATTGAACTCCTACATACTACCCTGGGCTATCTGGGCTCTAATCTTATTTACATGGTCATCTGTCTACTGGGCCTCTCTTATCTGATCCCTCAGGTCATTCTTTATTCGGGTCTCACTCATTAATAGCTTCCTTGAATACACCTCGCAGGAAAGACTTATGTCTCTAAATCTCTCAATCAATTCCTGCTCTTAGGTCATCATACAGGCCATGTGTATGGATTTTCTATTAAGGGCATCAGCTACCACATTAGCCTTACCAGGATGGTACTTTAATGTGAAATCATAATCTTTTAGAAATTCTAACCATCTCCGTTGCCTCATATTTAGCTCTTTCCGTTCAAACAAATATTTAAGGCTTTTGTGGTCGTTGTAGATTTCTATTGCTGCCCCATATAAGTAGTGTCTCTATATTTTCAAAGCAAATACCACTGCCGCTAACTCTAAGTCGTGTGTGGGGTAGTTTTCCTTATGAGATTTCAACTGTTTAGAAGCATAAGCTACCACTTGGCCTTTCTGCATAAGCACACATCCTAATCCTTTCTTAGAGGCATCACTGTACACTACAAAAGTTTCTTTAGGGTCAGGGAGTATTAAAACTGGGGCCGTGGTCAACTTGTGCTTCAA